>JAILWY010000007.1:2489444-3110555 GCA_022113835.1 Atopsyche davidsoni
TCATTTAGATGACATGGCTAAAGAAAAAAAAACCGTCAGAAAATAATGGATTTTTTGTTATCTTCAGGTTTTTAATAGCTACTTTCTGTGGTATAGTTTTATTTATGGGATTCCTGCTGAAAAATTAAACATTCTTGGTATGTTGAAACGATCGAGTTTAGATGTCCCCTGCTCACGGACAAGGTCGCGATACAGAGCCTAGTGACCCACATCGCAGACCTTTACGAGGTGGATAGTTCAGTTCATTTCGGAAATGGCAGGCTGACATTTGAGTTGATTGTAACAACCCTTTGTGAGGAACTGGTGACTGTAGTGGAACAGTGACTGGCAAGAGCAGTGACAGGAGGGATGTGCGCCGTTATATTGAGGAAGGTCTGGCGACTAAACACTGACTCATCAAAGAGTTTTTTTTTTTATAGCATACTGAAAATGTCAGAATAATGTCCTCGTTTGATTTATTGCTTTTTTTACATTTAAAATATTAAACGTGTCTAAATTATAAACATACTCAATAAGCGAATAAAATTCCTAAAAATAAAAATAGTTTATTATTTTTAACCATTTCAGGTTATAAATGTTCATATTCGAATAGAGTAAATTTACACAAGTCTTGATAATTATGTATATAATATTCAAAATATATTTTACACGGTCTTCATTTCTATAATTTAAAAAAAGGGCTACAACATAAAAAAATATTAAAAAGAAAATAATTTCATCTTGCAGTAAAGAGAAAATTAACTGTTATTTTTTTCTAAATATAACACAAAAATATAATTGCAAATGTTTCTCAGTAATAATTTTAAAAATAAATTATACGCAAGACCAAACAAAAAATTAAGTTTAAATAATTTTAAGTACAAAATATTGTATGCGTGCACTAAATATAACTAAAATGTGCAATCATTTAAAGACAGACGATAATAATGTGGATTTAAAGTGTTTTGGAGCTTTTCAAGTATTGAAAGGTGAATCTACTTCAATAGAGTGATATCTTTATTTCATTTGTGACATCGATCAGGAAAAATATAACTAAAAGGCAGAGGAAAATAAATCATCAATAGCGTTAAAGGTTAAAGAATTTCTTTGTAAATATATAAAAAAATATTGACACATATATGTTAAAAAAAACACTCAGAGAATTGTATCTTTTGATACGGAGCAAATATAGAATATCAGGGAGATGTATTTTTGCTGATATTTCCTGAAGATTGTGGATCCAATCAAAGGACGCATGTTGTACAGGAGAAATAACAAGAGGCCGAAAAATACACCCTGTCGCATAAATGTCAATACATCGTAAGCAATATAACTTTAGAATTGTTGATGGAAGAATAGAGCGGATTTGATAAATAAATATATGTTGCAAGATTGCGAAAGACTTTTCACTGAGTGATTTATTCAATTTATACATATTTAATTTTTGTAGCGACTTTTGAAAATCACTAAGTATTTAATTAAAAATATGTAATAATATTCTGTTGTTGATAGAAGTGCAGTAAAAGCTATACGAAAGTCTGTCTGATATTTTTATGTAGATGAAAGTGCGGTGAAAGCTATTTTAAAGTCTGTCTTATATTTTTTGTTGATATGTGAAAGTCTGTCTGATATTTTTATGTAGATAAAAGTGCGGTGAAATCTATGTGAAAGTCTGTCTTATATTTTTTGTTGATATGTGAAAGTCTGTTTGATATTTTTATGTAGATAAAAGTGCGGTGAAATCTATGTGAAAGTCTGTCTTATATTTTTTGTTGATATGTGAAAGTCTGTTTGATATTTTTATGTAGATAAAAGTGCGGTGAAATCTATGTGAAAGTCTATCTGATATTTTTTGTTGATATGTAAAAGTCTGTCTGATATTTTTATGTAGATGAAAGTGTGATGAAAGCTATGTGAAAGTCTATCTGATATTTTTTGTTGATATGTAAAAGTCTGTCTGATATTTTTATGTAGATGAAAGTGTGATGAAAGCTATGTGAAAGTCTATCTGATATTTTATTGTTTATGTGGTTGTAATTAAAACTTAGTAATATAAATAAATGCTTAGATAGTCGATTATAAAAAAAATTGCAATCAAGTATTTTTATATACATTTTTATTTATCAAAGATGTAAATTCCTATATGTTTAAATTAACATTATAATAACATCATAACTTTGTAACATATAACACATCCCTCATGGGCGTAATTCTACTTTTTTCCATCGAGTCTTCATATATTTGACCATATATATTTTTTCAAATCAAAAATATTCATATATATGTAGTTCAATTATTACGCTTCTGGTGCCTCTCCTCGAAGGAGGTTATAATTACGTATAGATAAAATTAAAAAAAAAAAAAAACTTTTTATTTGAATTATTTTGATGCGCATTTGACATCCACGAGTAACACGTAAACGGCATTTTTTTGGTTTTTATTTTAGCTGTGCTTGCGGCGGTCTGGCGTGCCTGTAACTCGTGACTCGTGACTCGCGTTACAGTCCCGGGGCTGTGCCGTGACGCGGCGTGACGTGACGCGGCGTGACGTGACGCGGCGTGGCGTGACGCGGCGTGACGTGACGCGGCGTGGCGTGACGCGGCGTGACGTGTCGCGCGGCGTGTCTTGACACGAGCCGGGATCGAAGACCGCCCCGGGGCTCTCCGTGTCGCCGGATGTCGCGGAATGTGTCAGTCAGTGAACGGGCCCCGGCTCCTGTAATCCGGTTACCTCCTGCAGGGATGCTGCCCCCCGATTCCCCTGATAATCTTATTAATATTTCACGTCGATTTTTTTTTGGCACGCATTAAGCAAAAAAAAATTCGTGAGATTTGCGCAATTTGGAGCAATATATTTTATACGATTTTTTTATATCATGTTTTGGTAGCCCTTGCTATTAGATGATTTGATTTTTTTTGTATGATCCCAGAATCTAACCTAACCCTATAAACCAAATCATCTGATAATCGATTCACACTAGAAACAATCAGAAAAACTCTTGAATTAAACATTTTACATCAAAGTCTTAGCGCGATAAATGTGGATTTATTTAATATTTAACAGTAATTATTAGTGCAAGCGTGAGCCTAATAACATAAATTTGGGATTTGCTGGTTTGTGTAGAAATCGAACTTGAAAACTCTTGACTATGAATCAACAGTTATACAACTGAGTCAATAAACCAACAAACGTATATTAAACTTAAATACACCTAATAGCTATAAATACTACTTTGAATAGCTAAATAACGGCATTAAGTTGCAAAAGCATATCTGATATAGAAGTGGATTTAAAATGTTATTACTTGTTTTTGAAACATTAAAATTATTAAAATAGTAAAATAGTAAAATATCGTATTTTATAAATTAAAGGGCATCAATACATATTGCCGGAAAAAATATTATTTTTGGACAAAATATATATACTTATATATATATTAATATATTTATATACTAAATGTCAAAGGTAAACGAAAAACCAGAGACAGAAACGTCCCCGGAAATGTTCAACACGTAACATTCAAAATTTGCGAATAACGGTAATACGAAAATAAGGGGACGATGTAAATTCGATAGGCTCCGAAATTTCATACTTCCTTTTGGATTTCACAAGAATCACCGAGCTTTGAAAAATCTATTTATTGGCTTACAGAGTTACAAAGTCATCTTTACACGTTTTCTTCTGAGAAATGAATTGTTTTTGAAATATGATTACTTTAATATTGTATTGATAATTATCGTTCAAAACAACAGTCACAGCACTCACATCGATATACCATGAAAAATATATAAAATGTAACATAGATTTTTAAAATATTATTATTAAATATTAAATAAATCATATATGTTTATTATGAAGTGTTTTTCAATAAATGCAAGTAAAACTGAAGCTTTTTTGTCGTTTGATGTGTATATGAAAAAATAATATATGTATAAAGGAACTCAAAAGTTTAATATATTTACCACTGCAAGTATAAATACTGTTACATGAAAAATTTATTGTCAATGTAATTAAATATAAAATACCAAATTGGGTTCTTTTAGATAGATTCTACGGTATAATCAAACCAATGTTTACAAAAAAAGCTTTTTTAATATTAAAATAGAAAATTCTTAACGACCAATAAGGTGAAGACTTGAAACACAAGTCTTGCGAGGGTGCACGTTCTCAGACAGTAATAAAACACACCAGAACAATATTTAAGGTTGATACTCGATGTGTTAATCAATAATTCACATAATTATTCTGTCTGTGAGAGCTTTGCAACCGCGATTCGGTAAATTCCACACCTGGCATGTAAATTCACTGCAGACTGCGTAATCTGGGCTCACCTGCTCATTACCAACATATCAGCGACTTAGAGCTATTGACGGGCAACAATACCTAAGAGGTATTACAAAAGTACCAAATAGGGTTGGTGGGATTATTTGAATCGACCCGTACTTTGAAGGTGAATAGTGGAATTTGTTGAGAATCAAAGTGTTTAAGGCATTATAATACTACGAGTTGTTCCATTCAATACTTAAAATTACATTAAAACGACCAAACATATATTTGATTGTAAGCTATAATGACACATAAGCCTTGTAAAAGTGTTATTGAGTCACTTTTTTAATTCGAGTAACCGCAAGCAGTAAATTAGTAAATAAGTTATAAAATGTGGATAGAAGTATAAAAGTTGTTTACAGTAAAACTATTGAGAAACAGTAATTGAATTTTTAAGTAATTTATGCTTTGAATATTGTACCTGGAATACCATCCTCAACTCAAACAGGTATTAAAAATGAAAACGAATATATTTGAACTTAAATTCTGTGTGCGGTTCCATCTCAATGAATTCTTCACAGCCGCAAAAACGACCATCTCGTAGGAAATATTTTATTCAAGAAATTCCCCGTGAAAATCCTTGGCAGAATATGATGCCCTCGTCTGGAAGGTACCGGCGAGAAGCCTCCGAAGCGAGGCGCTGATCGTCTTCATGAAAGATGCAGTCAGAATGTGAGTCGTCTAGACTCGCTGTCAAGTTTGTTTATTATTTATTTATAAACGTCTTTCTTCCAAAAAACAATAAACGAAAAAAAAAATTCCAACAACATGTAGTATACTATATGAATAGTTGAATCGCATGGAGTGTACAACTGTTTAATGATGATAAATGCTTTAAAATTTTTAAGCCATTTGGTGATTATATATTTTTTTCTGATAAACCATTATGTGTATATGAATCATAATGATATGATTAGGCACATTAGTTCATATATAGAAGATGATTTAAAGAAACTCTCAGAAAAATATCATCGTGATTTGTGTGGGATATGTATGAACTAATGTGCCTAATCATATAAGTAATAATATAATAAACCCGTAATGGGTAATAAATACGCATCTGATTGACCAATCCATAAATAGATATACAATCATAATGAGTTAATTCACATTAAAACATTGATAGTTTGCTAGGTTGGAATAATTGCACTAGTTTTTAATATCATAACTATTAATAGTATTATTCAAGCAGTTGCTATGTGTATACATAAATTATTGAAAGCTTACGGCTGTTTTCAAAATCACGCCAGTTTCATAATAAAAATTTTGAAAATATAAACACGATGAATCAAAACAAATATTTTAGCCTTGGGAGTTACACAACGCCTGCTCAGAGGGCCTGCAGTCAAGAGCCTCCTTTAATTTAATAACATCCCCTAACGCTACAGATAACACATCATCCCGAATCAAATTTTGATTAGCTCAAATTAATTCACCCCCCATGTCGAGATACCACCCGATCGATCTTAATATTCCAAACCGCGTTAGCCCAAAATTGAGTTTGTCTAGCTTCGAGCCCACATTGTATATATATGCGCGAGGCCTAATCAGAATTTAAACCATTGTTCGATGTCAAATAGCATTTGGTTCCGCGGTCGTATGTTGTGTTAATAATGATGGTTACTCCACCGGAGTTAATATTCATTATTCCTGCGATTCTCGAGAGCCTACGCACTCCATAATGAGTCATCAGTGTCTCAGTCCATTGCCCAAATTTGGGAATATATTTAAAACGTGTATAATATATATTTAACTGAATTTTTAAAATCATGTTTATACTGGTATTGAACAATATAACAACTAGGAAAATACCATACGATGAATTATTAGGAATTAATATCTTCTTCATCAAGTGTCTTTCCTTCAAGTGAGGTTGGCGACCATTTCCTTGAGCATATACTCATGCTGAGCCAGTGTTTGTGGATTTCTAAGAGGAAAATAGTGTAGTGGGTTCCAAATAACCAAAATAAATAGTTCGTTATAGATAATATCTTCTATAGCGGTTAAACACGCTTGCAACCGATTTGCACTCAACAAATAGCGTCTATTTATTTTGTATCTTTTTATGTTTTAGTCTAAGTAAATAATTCAAAATAGTTGTGCTATTAATTCATATATTATATCAAAATATTGGTTATATTAATACAATGTCTATTTTTTGGATTGAACGTCAATCAAGTGCGTATTTATTTCACATTACGGGTTTATAATATTATTACTAATATGATTAGACACATTAGTTCACACATAGAAGATGATTTTAAAGAAATTCTCAGAAAAATATCATCGTAATTTGTGTGGGATTTGAACCCACATCCCCAGGCTTACATGGCCGGTGTACTGACTATTGTACTAACGAGCCACATCCATTAATCGAGAATTTTTAACAATCATATTCTACATATGAACCAATGTGCCTAGGCCAACTAATATTTATTGATTTGAAAGCACTGGACTTTTTAAACAAAGTAACAAGTAAAGCGTTTTTAATCCAATCATTAATATTTTTAAAATCTATTAATTTAGCCAAGACGCGCACCATCATATACGGATGTCTATTTTTTTTGGTCTTGGCTGGTGACTCGTTAGTACAAGGGTCAGTACACCGGCCATGTAAGCCTGGGGATGTGCGTTCAAATCCCACACAAATTACGATGATATTTTTCTGAGAGTTTCTTTAAATCATTTTCTATGTGTGAACTAATGTGCCCAATCATATTAAGGTGACTCTTGTAGGATAAACATATAAATACTACACGATGGAGAAATGAAACGCCGCGTCAAAAAAGTCAATTTTTATTTAAAATTATTTTGCATATTTTAAATGAAAATAGAAAAGTTAGCCATTTGCTTAAAATGTCAATAAACAAAATAATATCTGTAGGGAGACAAACTTCGCCGGCTGTCGCCCTCCGGTTGAGACATGACCGCATAATAGTCTCGCTTAGTGAGGGCCTGCTCGCAAAGTGACTTCATGAAGCACTGGGTTGGGTTTCCGTGGCGGACCGCGTACATCCTTTTTATTCTTCGAAACTGTCGCGGAGATGTCGCCGGCAGATACAAACCCCTCGCCGCGAGTATGATGTGACCACAAATCCTGAAGCCACTCAGTGCTATGAAATATACCGAAGTACTTCAATTACTCTTAGACTTAGGTAGTCTACCGATACTATATAAATTAATAATGAAATTCTTAAAATTTGTTGAGAAATCACGAAAGATGCTCTCAAGACGAAGACCAAAAGGTATGAAAATTTCTAGCTGCCTTAAAGCTACGAAACCAAATCAGCTTTGTGATATAAAATTAAGAATTTCAGGATCAAATTTAACCCTTAACTGCATATAATGACAGATCGGTAACAAACCATAAAACCTTTTTTTTAAACCCCATAAAAACTTAAAGGATCAACCGTTTCGTTTTGTGACCGTTATGTTGGACCTGTCTTATAAATTCTTATCAACTTTTTACCACTTACAGCTCTAGAATAGACACAAACCGTATTAGAAGATGATATTTACTAACTTTTGGCAAAAATGCATTTTAATTTTCAAAGTATATTATTTTAGTTTTTTTTTTTTACTATAAAACACATGAAAAAAATGCATAATATTTTTTTCGTTGATTTTCCTTATATTAACACCTAATTCTTTACCTCTTCAATTTTTTTCACGGATAAATAAAAAAATCATGCAGTTAAGGGTTAATTTATAAACTCATTTTGTTTGTATGTTATCTCAAAATTCATTAGTCAACCGAAAAAACTGCATTATCCCAATAATACTTTATATTTTTACAACACGTTTCAAAGTTACGTGAACAGTGAATCTTGGTCACAGCATAAATAGAAAGAGAAAGAGAGAGAGACACCTGCACAATAAGAGAAGAAAGCCTGAAAGTGTGAGAAGCAGCAGAAGAAGTTAATCTTTCATTTTCCTTCAGTCGAGATGGAAACTTTAAAAAAATTCAAACTTCATCTGAAAGATATATTTCACGCCCCGTTGCAAGGCTTCGTCGGGTCTGTCAGGCTCAGAGACGCGGGGGTGTATTATTGCCTGCACTGATAAATATACCCGCACACGTACCTCTGAGATTTATGACTTCTGTCTGGTGTTTAATACATTCACTTATGCATTTACATATTAAACATTACTTCTTACAGACTATTTCCAATTATAAGAAGAGATAGACTGAAAAAACATTATCACCATCTTTTTGCAATTAACACACCAAAAATCGCGTAAAATTGCGCGTGTCTATACACTCTTTGATTTGCACTTCTTGATTTTTTTTCTTCCGTTTAGCACCTCCGAGTTAATTGTGAGATTTTTGTTAATAAATTAAATGTTATTGTTGCACAGTAGCTTATATTATATTTATATTTTAAGCGGGTAACCAAGTTGACTAAACTGATGTGCGAAGCGGACGAAATTCGCGTAAAATTGCACGTGTGAAATCTAGTCTATACACTCTTTGATTTGCATGTAGTCAGTTAAATCGTTTCCTATATAAAGTTGAACCACTTCATACACACTTTGCGGATTACTTGGCATCACAACAACACCACTTTGTCCTAAAAATGGTTCAATAATTGGAGGAGTATCATTCTTTAACCATTCTTCATTTTCACTTTGTTCAGAATCACTGGACAGTATTGGTAGAAGTAACGTTCAACGTCCTAAAAATGACTTTTAGAGTAAACACATTCAACAACGTATTAATACGCGCCCCGCGTTTAAACAGCAGTCCGCGAAACGGGTACTAGTACCCATCCCGCCTTTAGTGTGTTAATAAGTGTAAAAATTACGTTAATAAAAGTAAGAAAATCATTCATTTTTATTTACCATTTTTTTACGTTTGACACAAACGCAAAGGGATTGAAATAACATTTCTCAAACACAATACGACAGAACACCTCTTCTACAGATATGCACTACACAAAGGAAGAAAAAAAACTCGCTGTCAAGTCGACGATAATTCCGGAACGATAAAAAAAAAATGTATGCACAAGTGTTCGCCTCACACGTGACGTGTAGCCCGTTTCAAAGAAAATTATCTTCAGCCGGCTGCCCCGGGCCGAAAGAAGGCGGAAACCGTTCGGCGGAGCGGAGCCTTCACACTCCAGGAAGCATATCCGGTGAGTTTGGGAAATTTAACAGTGCCTGTAAACTTTTCAAGTGCCCGAAACCCGATAATTATTGAGGAAACTTCTCGTTCAAGCTTCCTAGCAAGTGTTGTACGATTGGGAAATTTTGATACTGATTGAGGAAAATTAAGACTTTTAAATTTCCTGTACTAATATTTCAAGTATATTATGTAATGCATGAAAAAAATCGATTGTGATGTAACTTGAAATTAACGTAAACTAAATTCATGAATCTCTTACATTTGTAATATTATGAAAAAATTGTTTTGGAACATAGCTTACACAGATATAAAAGTAACCTTACAAAGCAGTGTTTTTGGAAAAAAAAACTGAAGCAGTCTAGAGCAACAGCAATGGCATACAACGACTAAAACAGAAAATTATAAAAAAAACGAACCTCTTTGTTGCTTGTCGTAAATACATTTATGTGGCGCCTTAAAAATATTTCTATCGCCTAGACAAGGCGTCGCTTTATCCCCAGATCAATCGACTGTACGAATAAATATTTTATTGCTATTAAAAATCAAAGTTTGATATCCTGCAAGTTACAACGTGTCGGCAAATAAAGCGAGCATATTTATTTTGATTTCTCGAAACTCGCATCCGCTGCAAAGTCAGACATCCCTGCATTGGAGGAAATATAAAATGGGTATTTTACCACCGCTTGGAGCACACTCAGCGTGTAGAGCATAGGTTCCCAAACTATTTTGTCCCGTCGACCTCTTGTCGAGTTTTCCTGTTTTTCGTAGACCCCTGTCTTGCTAATATTTAATTTTTATAACATTCGTCAACTTCAAAAATACTTTTGACATCTGATATACAGGTGCGCCATATTTTATGTCGGTATGTAAACATTGAATATGTTTGATATTTATCAACCGATTGACTTGAGTAAACATTATTTAAAACATAAATTCAATACAATTTTAACCATGCTTCACACTGAAACAACGCGCCGAAATAGTGACGCTGTACATTGAAAATAGTCGTTCAGTTGTGTTAACTCAACGTGCATATCGTCGAAAATATAATGGCCAATAGGATCCACTCTTGTAGACCCTCATTTACAGTTCGTGGACCCCCAATTTAATTTTTCGCTGTCATCGACCCCTTGCAGGGCAGAATCGACCCCTGGGGGTCGATATTGACCACTTTGGGAACCTATTGTAGAGTAACCACACTCGAGCAGCAAGAAGAACACACCCCATGCATAAAAAAAAAATCAATCAAACCCCATAAAAAGTAAAACTGTTATTCAAGCGTGGTTACCCTGAAACACTGTGTATTTAATGTATTTTAAGCTTTAATATGCATGTCATACATTTAGTTTAAGTTCGCTTTGTGTTAATACATAGTGTGAAAAAAAGTTTTCATTGTAGCCTTACAAGTTCTTGAATGAAGAGTCCAGTATTAACAGTAAAAAAAAAATACTTAATTGTACATACCATCATTCTTAGAAACGTATAAAATTATTATTTTGTTATTAAATATGTATGACAAGCCTCGAAGAAGTGTTCCTGAAATACCGACTTAGTATTCAGGATGTATGAAATGCTTAGAAATCCATTTATCTATATTTTTTGCTGTGAAACAAAGTTGTCCAGAATTTGGTTCTCAAATGGTGACTCAATCGATATTCGGGGCCGCGATTTTCGATATTTTTTTATTATTCGGCAATAGCGCATTCACGCCAGTGAGTATTAACGCCAAAGTGATGGCGTAAATTCCATTATTTATGGGGAATGAATGGCGTGGCGTCAACGATGTGAAATTTCATCGAAATTTCGGTTCGATCGTACTGCGACGGAAGGCGCGTTTTTAATGTATAGAAATAAAGTGCTCTATCTTTTCAGATACAAACATATTGTTCAGCAGTATAAAGCGCTTTTACTGTTGTTGTAGCTTTTATTTTTATTCCGTTTTGCATGGCTGTTGTTTTTCAAAGTGAATATTAAGTGTTGCTATGATTCTTTCCAAGAATGTTTTATATTCCAGCAAACGATTTTCTCGCTATATATTATAAATGAAAAATGTATGCTCATAAACCATTCAAAAATAACTGTAACTATATTTTAAATAAATAGTGAGAGTGACATATTTATTGCATAATTAAATACAGTAAATACATTTCTCCGACTTTCTTTCAAAGAAACTTTAAGAAAAACACAAAAAGCTAACTGCTGTAACTAGTTTTATTTTAATTAACAAAAAGTTAAACTATATTTAAAAATAATAATAATATTTTGTAATATCATAAATTGTAAAAAATTATGAAAGTAGTGATAGAAGATTAATTAAAGGTAGGTTGAGCAGTAAACGTACAGTTGTTGACAAATTTAGATATAATAAATTTATCCTTCACTACAAATGGCAGTGTTTTTTTTTTTTTTTTTTTTTTTTTTTTTTTTCTTCTAAAAACACCCTTAGAGTATTAGCAATTTCAGAAATACGAAGCAAAAAACATAATAGTACAATTCGCAACAAAAAAACCGTATGTTTAAGAAGAGGGTCAGACGTGTATTGTATTGACGCCAGTTGGCAATATTGGTAATCAATAAAATTTTGTATGTGGGTAACGCAGTATGGTACAATGAAGGGGGGTACATATAAGCAGAAAACACATAATAAATTATAAAATAATGATTGAAATATATTAACGATTGTATTCACATCTTAAAAAAATATTAAATTTTGTAAATATTCAGCTCACCTTAACTCTTTTTTAACAGGTTTTAAAGTAAATTAACTGACTTTCTGCTTGTATGTAACGTACACCACTGACATTTATGTACAAATATTAACAAGATATTTGACATTTTGCTATCGCAGTTGACCGAATTATGTCGCGAAATAAAGTTCAACAATTTTTTTTTTAATTCAAAGAACAACTAGTGACAATATTGAATATACTTATTGAGTTTACTGGACACGAACTAATTTTTGTCTTTAAAGTTCCGACGTTTTGTTCACTATACTCTTTCAACTTTCAGGGATATAAACTATGTTTTTTTTATTTGTTTCTTCATTAACATTAAGAATTATATTACATTTGGCTATATAAGTTTTATGTATAATATGAGAATTTAAACACATTAACCACGCACTAAGTATAAAGTAAGTGTAGAAACCTCCAAGAACGCAACCAGTATGAAAATTTAAGTCAATTAAAATTTTAAAGCTACACTAATATATTCATACTATAGATTATGATTTAATTCTTAATATTAACTTGAGCTTGTTTTGTTTGTTTCATGATAAAAAAGTGCATTTTCAAAATTGATACCATCCAGCCTGTGACAATCCAGATTCGGTACAGAATAATATAACACACTTTTGCTCTCTGCAAATAACGCATCCATATGGTCGATAGTAAAAAAAATTACTAGGGGTTGACGATGTCACCCCTGCGTTGTTCAGGGGATGCACGCGTCCAGTGCAGCCTTTGAAGAGTTCTACTTTCAGACCATTGTGATTGATGCGTTTTTAATCGACAAACTGCCTTTGAAGTTACTTTTAAACGAATCGGAGAATACGCAGTTAATGGAAATATTATAAATTTACTTATATTTTTGAGTAAAATACTTGAGTGATTTTGCAGTAGTGTGTTTATCTGACTTAATGAAAAAAAATTCAATAAGTCTCCACTATTATTCTCTATTGCTATATCACATCTTTAAAAAACTATTTACTGCGCAAAAACCTTTTATTTACAGATAAACACACTACAGGACAAACTTAAACACAGGATAACTGCTGCTACACCCCAAAGCCACTACTTTAGATAATTACCCTATTAATATAAAAACATTTGTTCACAGAATTTGCAATTATATAGAATCCTCCACTTGTCAGGTACATTAAACTCACATTAGCCTTTACCACCTGACAATCAATGTCACTCTATTTCCAACAACCTCTCCCTCTAACAATTGTTTACCTTATTGCTTATTATTATATAAAACCTCACTCTGTTTGATAATGCGAATGTGAAAGTTTGGCGAAACCGGTCACAAATAAAAACAAACATGTAGAAAATCACTCAAGTATTTTACTCAAAAATATTAAAGTGGAATTTAATTTACTTATATTATAACCGCAAAACTGACGTTTTTGGAATAGTGAAGAAGTATTGTGTGAAGGTTACATAAAGAAAAAAATCTAGATTATTCTAGTGATTTGGCACAACAATACAAGGTACTTGTTTTTTATCCGACCACCAAAAAACTTGTACCCAACCTTTTTTTTTTTAACCTAACCTAACCTAACCCAACGAATCGAGCGGTCATGGAAATCTGCAATGAACGAAATAAACGCCAGAACGGGACTCATCGTCATATGATAGATTCTTATCTCTGCGAGTACATATAGATTAAAAAATTTTGGTGGTCGGATAAAAAACAAGTACCCAATATAATCATGATAATTCATATAAGACACGTGTCCAAATTCTAACGATATAAAATAAATTTTATTTCGCATTCACACAAATTGTATTTGCAATAATACAAAATTACATTTCATTGTAATAATTTCCTACACCCTTCAGTACATTGCATTAAAAATACGTAAGCGAAAAGTAATTCTATGGCTACCCGTGTAATTTCAGATAAAAGTGGACCCACCCCAGCGACAGGGTCCGCCCACTGGACAAGTTGGTTTATTCGCCCATTTCGCCCTGTTCGCCATTTTATACATCGAATGATGGACCCTCGACTTTATTATGTACCAACGGAGGCACAGAGCCTGTTTATTTCTTAATTCAATCCCACGGTTTGAAAAGGCGCCCTTTTCCCGTTGGATTCCATTAAATACGATAATAAAAAAATCTTATATAGATTTTGAATCCGAAATGACATTGCTTTTGTAGTATTATTTTTTTTTTACTAGAAATTTCGCTACACGAACGAGATTGGCAGGTAATTTTTGTAATGAGCCGTGAACCTTTTTTTTTGCTTTCGGATTATTTTTGTGTAAAAAAGTTGTTTTCCGAAGAGCATTATTTCTATACAATGGGAAGAATCGGGTAAAAAAACTTTGTTTTTGCGAGTCACTTCAATAATCTATTTTCAATATACGAAGTGCTTAAAAAATAAATACAATACTACATTGTCACTTAGAATAAATTATAACTCAGCCATTAGCAAAAATAAATTATTTATATAAATGTATAACGTTACGGATGACACTTAAAGTTTTAATTGACATGTATAAATAACGTATTTTTTTAATTTTAACTTAATAAAGGTTATTTTAAATTTTAATTGTATATAAATATATACAAAAAGTCAATTTTCTCAGAAAGGGAGTATTTGTATTCTAAATCGTGAATTTTAGGTTTAATAAAAGCGAGAAAATTAAACTAAAGCGATCCTATTAAGATTATACAATACTATTATAAACACTATCTATTCTTAAGATATTCCATTTCGATAAAATAAATAGCCTAGAAGTAATTTAAACTTTCATGTTTTATATTTACCATTTTATAAAAATATATACAAAAAACCAAGAAATCGTATAAAGGAAGATTAAGAAGAAAAAAAACTGTATTAGTTACATTATAAGGTATATCGAAATTTTTCGAATATATTGAAGAATATAGGATGTAAGAAAGCTTTTTTTATAAAGATTTTATAAAGAATAGTAAAAGTAAAATTTCCGTTTTTTTCTGTTATTACAGAAAAGTCCAAATTATATATTTACATTAATGATTATAATTTATGCAGACTTGGGCTATCTATGATTCGCCACGATTTTATACATCTAAATCAAGTTGACATTCTCTTTAATTTTCCTCGTCAAAAGATGACAGCTGTTTTTCATTGAAAGAAAGTATTATAAATATTTTGATGATTTGATCTGACACCTTCATTACTAGTAATAATAAACATAGGTCTAGGTTAGGATATAATTGAATATGTATGTGTATGGCAAAGTAAAATTGCAAATCTCAAAGAAAACCATGATCTTCCCCACACGATTCAAACCATTTCCCATCCATACAAATAAAAACCAAACGATTTTTCCTGAAACAATTTTCAATAGACGGGGAAGAAGGAGGGTTGTTATTCTATCGGCTCAACCCTCCGCGTGACGTTTGCCTCCACACATCTGAAGTCATAGTCGTTTGGGAGAACTACCATCGGATCTGAATGGATGGCACGCTGACTTCAAATGGGCGAAAGCAACCGGTGGCGTAACTTGCATGATTGAAAAAATGTATGGGGTGGGAGTTTTGTAGTTTTGTAGCAAATGACGGACGGTGGGGTGCCTCACTCTAGCTTACGAGGGGATGACTACCCGTGATGTAAGGAGCTTTATGAATACTGTAACTAGAGATTGAATTTTAAATATATTTTAAAAAAAAATCAATAATTTTGACAAAGAGTACTTGGTGTAATTCCATTTTAATATTTTTGAGTAAAATACTTGAGTGATTTTCCACATGTTCGTTTTTATTTGTGACCGGTTTCGCCAACCTTTCACGTTGGCATTATTAAACAGTTTGATGCTCTGAAACTCTGTTTGAAACTCTGTTTGATAATGCCAACGTGAAAAGTTGAACATGTAGAAAATCACTCAGTATGAAACTCTCTTTAAATCATCTTCTATGTATGAACTAATGTGCCTAATCATATTAGTAATAATATAATAAACCCGTAATGGGTAATAAATACGCATTTGATTGACGTTTAATAAAAAAATCGACATCAAGTATTTTACTCAAAAATATATTTTAAAAGAATATTCATTGTAAAATATTTCAAAAATATTTTAGAGTGTAATGTATTTTTTTTATTGCAAATTTGGTTTTCAGTTTGTTTTCTAATAATTACAAATAATATTTTATTTATTATAAATACACGTTGTACACATGTCTATACAAAAACATTTAATACATCATATTAACATTAAAGATATTCTGCATCTTAAATAACTCGATTTATGTCATGAAACATATTATTTTAGTGTTTCTGTTAAAGATGTATATCTTTAATATTTCAAAATGAAACCTTGTTTAGAAATTCATCGTTTATCTTTACTCAAGGTACGATTTATGAATCTTATATATTAAAATACGGTTTGACGTATTATTTAGCGGTTGCTGAGGGTTCACGTAAGCAGAAGATAATGTGGACACAGAAATCCCCAAAAGCTTAAGGCAGTAAGACTTTTAATAATATACATTAAGTTTGGATATATGTCATTAATAGTAATATATAAAGGACGCTTCAAAGTCACCTTCTGTCTAGCCCAGATTTGATTTTTGATAGGCGAATTACGTCCAAAGGCTATAGTGAGAAACTTAATTTTCTTTACAGTCAATATAAGGCATTTATATTTACTAAAACAAAGTGCTTTTGTATTTTTTCCATTGTTTCGATAAAGTGAAAATAGTAGACGTGGGTAATTTGCATTTTTTTAATTTACATGAAAATTAATCCATTAGTTTTTTTACGCTTTAATTTCCCTCGGTTTGAAAAAAGTAATTGGTTTTGAAGTGTTTAAATTGTCTTAATATATCCTAAGAACTATATAGTTTCAGTCAAAAATTTAAAAGTATCTAGAATTGAGTAATTTTTATGCTTATTACAGGTTTTATGACAGCGTAAGAAATATGTATACAATATTCATAAAAATAAAATACTAAGAATCAGAAAGAGAAAGATTTTAACGTAAATATATTTTTTCGAATTATAATGATAGAGGATCTACAGTATTTAAAGGTTAATTCATATATCAATATTACTTTGTCGACCTC
Organism: Atopsyche davidsoni; assembly: GCA_022113835.1. Classification (NCBI taxonomy): domain Eukaryota; kingdom Metazoa; phylum Arthropoda; class Insecta; order Trichoptera; family Hydrobiosidae; genus Atopsyche; species Atopsyche davidsoni. The sequence continues at coordinate 2,506,656 of JAILWY010000007.1, forward strand.
CCTAACAAGTTTATGTGCTAAGCCTTTGAATCAAGGGTTTGTGCTGTTCAGCCTTCTGATACTAAAATCTTTCACATCGAGTTTAATAACTATTAAACGATACGAACTATTTTTTAAGCATTCGGCTTTTCAGCTTAAGAATAGCAGACATTGTTTAGAAAATAATTACAATTAATGCTTAAAAATAAAAATCTTTATGTCAGTAAATATATAGCATGAAAAATTTATATATTGTATATTGATCTTCAAACATTAATACAATGTTAGATAAGTGTTATTCATTTAATTCCTATAATAGTATAAATTTGAAAATTATTAGTCCGTTTATAAAACAATTTACTATAATTATATATTTTCTTGTGAATCCACTAACGCTATTATATTTTATAGAAAAATTTTAAGGTTTGTAAAGTCATATCAGCATAGAAAAAAATGGTTTATTTAGGGTTCATAATTTATATTATTACATTAAAATCGTTTAATTTTTTAAACAAAATGTCCAAAATTATTATGTCATATTGATTTAAAACAAAAAATATACAGATTAAATATTATTTTTGTGATTTATCAAATTTGGTAATGTAATACATTATAAAATGTAGCATAAAATAATAGTTACGCATTGAAATCAATTATGTTAAGTATTGATATCAATTCAATTATTGGCATATTTAAATTTTAAATAAATATACTCGACGATTGCAAAAAAGATTTTGTAGTGTAATTTTTTTTTTATCTCGATAAGAAAAGTTTCATTTTGAATTTTAAAGGAAAGGGGAAGGATTTATAGTTTCTGTAAGCGCATAGGGTTGGAACATGGTAAGTCCACTAAGGGTTGCTGACGTCACAGCATTGTCATCCCTGTGTTAGATATCTGTTTTGTCTGAAATGTAAACAAAGTGTGACTTAGAACATGGCGTCTCTTTTAAGGGATGGGGTTAATCTACTCGAGAAAGAATATTGCAAGTGCTCTGAACAATATGGCGGATTATATTATAGGGGTGTGGACTAAGGGTTGCTTCATCGTAAAAACAAATAAAATGTTGTAAACAAGGCCTGGGTACAAGTTTATGGACTCCATACAGGAAAAATGAAATATAGATATTTTTAGAAAGAATGTTTACTTATTCAGTATTTTATATCAAAAAAAGATCGAAATTTGTATAAAAATCAAAAAGAGGTTTTTTGAAAATCTGCATAGATTAAATTTTCAATGTTTTATTTTGATGATATTAAAAAATTCAAATAAAAAATAACTTCTTGGTAGTAAAGCACTTTGTAGTTTTTTATTCTACGTTCTTCATTTGACGAACATAATAACAAAAAAAAACCACAAATATTTATCATTATCACTCATTTAGGGCTGCACAGTAGTTTAAGAGGCGTGGGCTCGAACTCCAACCCTGTCGTTCACGTGTGAATTAATTATAAAAAAATTGTCACCACAAATTGAAGTGGCTTTACTATGGAAATTAATAGCATTATTATATTGTATATTTGAAATATCATTGTTTTCACATATATGCGAATTATTATATAAAAATAATCAAACAATACACGCAGTAAAAATAAAAAATTGAATGTCAGAAGTCATTCCGTAGATAATAAACGCAAAAGCGTATCTTATCACTACCAACGCGGAGGGGTTGGGGGGTGAAACGGAGACATTGATATGTTTTGGTTACATTTGAGAAATGTCTTCCCGCCTCATGCAGCGGCTCGGCGAGGGAAGGGGAGAGTGGGGTGGAGGCGGAGAGGAAATTCAGCCCCCGGAACGACTGCGTAGACATTTTTTTGGGCTTCCGCCGCCCCTTACCCTGCAATGTGAAATGCCCCCGTCTACCCTTATCTGAACAGAGCAGGTAGGGGATGATTATAGCGCGTGTAATGAGAGTCTACTAAAGTTTGGCCCTTTAAATGGCGAAACTGCACAAAATGCTAATTACTTATTTTTAAATTTAAACAGTTGTACAGAAAGCAAATAATTATTCATAATTAATCAAATAAAAAAATTACTATAATACATTGGTAAAACGTTTTCAAAGAAACAGATAATAATGCCGACAAATCTCTTGAAAAAACGTATTACATCTTTCATTAATCAAAGTAGTTGTAGTATCTGTCGTACATAAATTATGTATTCTTGTTGAGGAACACTTTTTATTTATGATAAGGGTAACTTTGTATTCTTTCTTCACTTTGAGCTTATTATAGTTTTTGCATGACGAGTTTCGACCAACAGACTTGGTCATCATCAGATGCAGAACAGAACAAAAAAATCTGAAAAAAAACTATAATAAACTCAAAGCGAAGAAAGATTTATTGATCATTAATAAATTATTTATAATAAATACATAAATTTTACTTGCAAATATTTTGAAAACGCTAGATGCGCTTAAACATAAAAAAAAGCAATGAAAGAGCGAACAAAAAAAAAAAAAAAAATTATGTAAACTTGGCGTCAATCATTTTTGACCAAAAATGAAAATGCGCCATTTCGTCGCCATTTTCGTCGCCCTTATTTGACAGGTCGCCACACAGTCGCGGCGTGACGCCGCGTGACGCCCCGTGACGTGACTGGAGACACTCTCCGCGAGATGTGACGTCAGATTAGGTCTCTCGTTTATTTTTGTTCCGGTGCGCGGGGATGACGGACTGCAAATTGAATTTCATTAGTTTGCTTTAATGCCGACGGCGGTTTTTTTTTTTTGAGTGACATTCATGTAGAGAATAACGCATCTGAGAAAATAGATAGAAATCAGTAACCGAGACGCAAGAACCGATCTTGAAAATATCTTTTTTTTTTTCAATTTTATGTGACACGGTGTGAAAAAGCTTTGGAAATGCGACAGCTCACATAAAATGTCGTATTTTTAGCCATTTGGCTATTTGTAAATCTTGTTCAAAATGTGTATATAATATAGTCAATTTAAAGGCAAACTTACTAATATTAATACTACGTAATGTCATAAATAGTGGTAGATATAAATATATATATACTGCCAAACCATATTGTAAATAGTAGTAGTTTTTAATAAATAATTAAACCTGATTTTGACTTCGGATTGGGAAATCACATTCGGGTCTGAAAATTAATAAAAACCTTACTATGATATTGGTTAGAAAATAAAATAGTTAAAAGTATAAATTGACCAAAAGTAAAAATAATACAACAATATTTAGCTGTATTATTAGATTGGATTAGGTTTAGATGATTCTTAAGAGAATCTTATATACTCGTATTCTAATGGACCTCATTTCTTTTGCTTAAGAATAAAATGAAATATTAAAATGCTTTTAGCTAACGCAAGTTGCTTCCATTCTATTAAAAATATTACTGCATATAACAGTACAAGATTAGTATAATTATTTTGTAAGGGAGAAAGAGGGTGCAGTTCTGTGGTAGAAAACTGCAACTGTTTTAATATTTTTCTAGAGAATAACCGGGATATTTAGTATATTCTAGAAAAAAAAACAAAGCTCTAAGAAGTATCTACGGTAATAGTTCTGTAAATTTATTTGGGACAAGCCATAATGCCTTTAAATGAACGAACCTCCTGGGGAATATAAAAAAAGATCCAAGTCGGGATATATTTCGTTTAGTTATCTAAATCGGCGATCTTAAAATAACCTTTCATTCTGCAAGCGACACAGAATCCACATTATTTTACAAGCTGAACAAAACATTGCACACGTTAAATTCAATTTGTATATTTTTAATTAAAAATGACTCTAAACATCCACCATAACGTTAAGTGACTAAGAGTGATCAAAGAACTTACTACTAAATCTTAACTTACCTCAAAGTAACTACTTTAGTATATTCTTTATATAAACAACAAACCATTATAAATATTGATAAGGTATTTTTAATTAAGAACTTACGAATAAAGGTTGAATTTATCAATGCACATGACTTTTTGGTTTTAAAAATAGATGATGCTTACCTGTAATTAAAGAAAAATATAATTAAAATCTTAACTGATTTGATGGCGTTATATTTTAATAAAAATACTGTAGCCTTATTATTAGTCGATTTCTTGGAGTTAATTTTACAAATGTATTATGTCAATGTTTTTTTTTTAGTAAAAATTAAATTTAAAAATAAGAGATAATAAGAGTTTTTTATTTTTTAATAGTATGTATATAATGAATTATTTTAAAATATAAAAAAAAACATTTTAACTTGATACATAAAGCTGCGGGAGGTTGTCCTGCGAGGGGGTTGGGGGGTTGGAGGGTTGGGGGAGGAAGGGGCGCAGGTGGCGCGGCAGGGCAATCAGCGGACTCGCAGGCACTTCCGGCCGGGGTGGGACAATGTTGGCAGCACTTGCATTCAAGTGGTTTTTGTTTGTTTAATTGGTTGGTACAAGTGTTTCTTGTGGGAATTTGTAATGAGCTTGATTTCACAATAAGATAACCACGTATACTTACTTTTGACTGTGTATTATATTGAAAATTAAATTGTTTTTTAAATGCACACTGTCAATGTTTTACCTTTGAGGCATGAATTTCGATTAAAAGAACAGCGTCGATGAGTAATTAATATATCACAAAGCAAATTTTTCTATTCAAACTTAAGGGCCTAGGTCCCATACTCGAGTTTTGTCCGTTTTGAGAAAAATCGACTGCACCATTCAAAAAATATTTAATGCAAAAAGTTAGATACATCTTTTCTTCCGAACAGAATACATTTTTATTTCTTGTAAATTTACTTGTAATATGATAAATGTCTGTTTTTCCGATTGAAGTGTAGGAATTTGGAGATTCGTCATGTCCCTGCTCTAAGAGTCCTAAACATTTAAAAGTCTTTTTTTTAATTGGAATTAAAATATTAAGAATAAACCCTGTGCTATTTATTATTTTAAAAATTATATAAAAAAAATATTTAACAAACTTTGGTTTTGAAAAGTCGTCATTTTATTAAATTTTTTAAAATCTTCAAGATTTTATTTTACCCTGAAAATTGACGTTGATTAAATAATAAAAAATAAATAAATGTAATTTATAGTTTTTTCAATACTTTATAAAAAAATCAGCTTTAAATATAGAAAAATAAAGTGACAATTAAATTAATTAAATGACACGATTTCGCCAGGTACCAAGACACCAAGCAAGGTTAGGTAGCAAGACCCTTAATAAACGGACGCGCAAATCATTAAACGTCCATTTACAATATCTCGCATTTAACATGCAATAAGATCTCCACGAAAGAGATCGAAACGTTATTTAAAATTTGAAAAAAAAAAAGAAACCTTCTAACATAAAATGCAAAATAATAAATCTAAGCGAGCCGAAATTGTTTCTGAAAAGAATCCTTACGTAACACAAACAGAACAAAGCATAAATGTGAAAAATAATTTCATCGAAAAATACAAAAATTTCATCCGAACTGACTGTAAAATAACCGAAGGAGAAGAGCGCTCCAATAAAAACATTTACAGATAATGCCCGCGGACGTGATATTGGAAAGCATCCCCTAAGTCAGTGGCGCATACGGGCGGCGACAAGTGCCAGTCCGTTAGGGGATGGTTGCCTTTGAAAACTTGCCGGAAGCCCGTTCCATTCGGCCGTGTAAAGAAATCGCAGCCAGCGAGTCCCGTTTATTTTTTATGGGACTATATATTTTTATTTCCCTCCGCTCCTGCTTCGGAGACAGGTGTTGCCTTTACTTTTGTCGGTTATGTCTTCGTCATAAATGGGAAACAAGTCAATCTCGAGTGCTGTTGCGTAATGACTTTTTAACTGTTTGAGTTTTTTTTTTTTTTTTTTTTGTTCGGACTGTGCTGTTCTTGGGCGTATTATGAGGCAATTGTTTAGCTGACATTGAAAGAAGATTAATAAAAAATGGAATAAAAGCAATCACTTGTAATGTGTTTTTTTAGAAAGTTCAGTGATCGAACATTAAAAAAATATACAATAAGCTAATGGCACTTTTGATCATTTATCTACTTCATTTATATTGCTTGCGTCTATGATAATATATAAAACAACACATACAAAAAATAAAATATTGTTTCTGACTTAACGTGAGTTTTAATACTGTTTTTCATACATGAAGAAATTACAAGAAACCAGATAACGGGGACAGTTTTTTCCCATTAGAATTCCCGGAGGTAAGTTTAAAGTATAAAATGGGATTATTTTTTAACTGTTGTCCATATGTTTTTTTAAGTTATGTCGATGTTAACCCTCTGATAATCTACCCATACCAACATTTGCTTACGCTAAATATAAGTCTATTAAATTCACTGGTAAGGTTATTCTGTTATGTTTATTAGAAAAAAATACCATGTAGTATAATAATATATATTAATTGAAAAGTTGATTAATTATTGAAAGTAGTATTTGCTGAAAGTATTTTTAATACAAAGTAGACATGATCATTACAATTTTGTTTTTGAGATACTTCTAGACTTCTATCAAGATTCTCTCCCAACAGCAATACGAGCGTCTGATGCAGTCGTTTGGGAGAGCAAGTCCTGGACAGTGAAAAGAGTCTCTCGGATGGGGGATGGGGGGTAGATAAAGAAAGCACTCCGGGGGTGGCAAATACCAACCCCCGAAAATGTAAGAGCCAGAGTATTCGGTTTCTTCCACCTTGTATTTTGTATTATAAAGAAAATTGATAAAAAATGGAGAGGGAATGTTTAAGTTAGGCATTTATTTTTTGAAAAGTACTTAAAGTGAAAGCCTGAAAGGTAACGGCTTAATTTACGAGGAGAAAATTGTTTCTGCTACAAAAAATGTTGAAAATCAGTAATTTATACGTTTTATGGACATTCAACAGAATTTTTAATTTTATTTAAGAAAAAAGTGTAAGTATGTAAAATTAATTACTATTTAGTAAAACCAAACATTTTGAGTATTAACCATATGTTTAATCTACATAGAAAATATATGAAAAGGAAAAATATTAAAGTGTATATGATGTTTTATGGGTATTAAATTTCAGATCAACTATATAGTGACATTTACTGAATTAATTTTATTATATTCAAAAGTTTGACTTTATGCCTCAGAGCTCAGATATATGGGCACTATCATTAAAACTATTCTCGTGATATAGGATTTTTATTTAAATTAAACAAATAAATATTTCTTTACCTCTTGTAGCAAAATACACCCCAACTAAGATAATCTAAATTAAAACTTTCAACCACCTTGCTCTGTAAGAGTTGAGAACCAAGCAATTAAAAGCAAGGGTGGCTTTATCCAACTAGGTATGTCCCCGGAAATTGCAAAACAAAAAACAACAGTAAATGTTTAATAATACTAAAAACTTAAATTTTTATTTAGAACGTAATGACAATTAAATATTTTGATATAATCAACATAAATTTTCTAATCAAATCCATACTCACGACATCATCGTAAATAAAAAATAGTTGGATGATTTTTTATTTTGGGTGTTGAGCTGCTTAAAGTTTTCAGCTCTCTAACGTTTTTATTAAATAATAGGTAGCACAAAAATATTATTTTACGAAAATTTTATTATATTTTTTAAAAAAATAAGGTTCGTACGCTCACTGAGGCAACAACGCCGTTCTTTATCGCATTTGGTCCAACAGTTTTTAACAGCGTGATAGGATTACGACAGGAAAGGGTCTAATTCGCGAGTAAACAAAGTCGATCCTATTCCAGGATACTAAAAAACTTTGATTGGGCGACGAGGGATCCTCTCCGCAGGCTCGATAGTTCATTTGTCCATATCGAGAATTTTCGTGATTAATTTTTCTTAACAAAAAAAGATCTGCCATAAAAAAAATCAAAAGATTTTATAGCTGAAGAATTTTATATATTTTCATTACTTGTACGAAAAATTTAAAAGTAAAAACACATATTTTATAAAATATTTAAAAAAAATTAACTATTTTTATTTGTCTTATGCAGAAACCACATAGCATTATAAAAATGTCCTGTGTCGGTGACTGTAACGCAAAATTTTAAAAAATACAAGAAGCATTTTTAAAAACTGCTACTACTTGGTGTAAACGCACGTAATAGTTATTCTTTAGAAGTTAAACTGTTATGTGTTCAATTGATTTCTGATTTACTATACCGTACAAATCAAAATGAAGGTTATATTATATGGTCACTGATAGACACTGGTACGTACTCATCCCACTGATTTTATTGATAGCTCATAAACCTTAATATTAGTAGATGTACACAAATGTTTTATATTTAATTTTAAAGTTCTGTCTTATTTCACGTGCGACCATGGTATGAAATACTTTTTAACTAGCAAACTCCAAACGATTACTCTTTAAAATAATCTACTAATGACATAAAAGAACCTTTGATGCTTTTCATGAAACTTTCTTAAAAAGATTCTACACAACGTGGCCAAAGAAGTTCTGATTTATTTAAAAATAAAATTACACCCTAACATAGCAATGATATTTTTTTTGTGTTGAAAATCTGAGTAATCTTTAATTGGTGTTCACAACTTGAATAATAAAATTTCAATAAAAGTGGCGTTTGGTTTATTTATACACACCGAAATTAAAATTTGTATAAAATATTGGAACTAAAATAAAACTTGGAATATTTAAAATTCAGACTCGCAAACGAGGCTGAAAAATACTTTGAAACTCCCGATAAACTTGATAGAGCTCACGGAAAGCCTCTCAGGGAACAAACGTTGGAGGCAGTCGCTCCGCCAAAGGCCGCTGAAATTCACGCTTCAGCGACCTTCGAAGCTGGAAGTAGTCAACTTTCAGTACGTCACGGCGAGGCAGGAGGGCAGAAGGCGGAAGGAGGCACCGAATGTTTTCAGCGAAAGCTCCTGCAAAGTTTATCTGTCTGGCAAGTCGCTGATTTGGTCTGGCGCGAGGCTCTTCTGTGATTGGTTTGAGTTTTTAAATTTGCGTTACTCGCTTTGCTTGCTCAATGTGTGCTGAACTTTAAATGCAACTGTTTTTCCAACACACACTTATTTAATTTGTTATACTACATATTTATAGAACTTATAAAAATAGCAAATTGGGTAGAAGATAATGAAAATTTTGCTTGTAAATATGTTCGCCTCTCAAGGGTTTCTTGAAGATCGAAAGTACTCCCAAGCAAAAATAGATGTAATCATTTTGTAATTGGTCTTGTTATGTATGTATCACTGTGTGATTCGGTAATTCTACTCCTTTGATCATTTCGTTAAATTGACGATAAGATTTAATATAGTTTTTATAAATTTAAACTTTAAACAGAGAGTACTTGGTGGAATTCCTTTTTAATATTTTTTAAGTAAAATACTCGAGTGATTTTCCATATGTTCGTTTATAATTGGTTTGATAATGCCAACGTGAAAGGTTGGCAAAACCGGTCCAAATAAAAACGAACATGTGGAAAATCACTCAAGTATTTTACTCAAAAATATTAAACATACCATTCAAACATTAGGCTTAGAAAAAATTACCCCCCGAGCTAAAATAAATCAAAGTTTGTAAGGTTTAAAAATGCCAACGAAATAAGTTAGCGAAGTTAGTAATTTACTTGGAATTTTCAATAAATTGTTTAAAAAACTATCTGTTTATATAAAATCAATTTTATTTCGATTGATACATAAGGCCGTGATTAATTTATATAAAATTAGTATGGCTATAGGAGTTGCTCGATCAAGGGCAAGGTGATAAGTTAAGCAATTGAGTTTATTTGTGTGATAAATAAAATTAATGTACTTGTACTCATTCAAGGCTAAATTATTACTTATAAGAGTTGTTTTAATAAAAATGAGTTTTAAGCAATTGGTTTTTGGTGGCACTCCTGAACAGTGTAAACAAAAATATCTTATTTTTATTTATACCGAAGCAAGCATCAGGAAAAATTTACAACACTAGGCCATTTATTATTATTGGTCTGGGATTATTATTAAAGCAAATGCAATTAGTTTTATCGAATGAGAACAAATACAGCATCGTCAAAACTTGTATGATTCCTAAAAATTTTCCGTCTACGCAGTGTTTCGTCCTTTTCCGGGTGCGTATTTAGGCATATAAAGCGCCAATGACACCCAAAATCAGGTTACGTTTCAGGGCCTAGGGCTGGGCTTATCTCGGGTTATGTAGAGCCGGGCAGGTGCCGCGGGAGCCTCGCCCTTATGAGACCCGGGGATTAGGGCGGAAAGGGGTTGCAGGCAGACTCGAGAATATTCGCAATTTTTCGCCCCGAAAAATGTAGGTTAACTCGAGATGTATTGAACTATTTTCTGATGTATTTTTTTATTCGTTTTTTATTTAGGAAAGCGAGGTAGAATGCATCGTATATGACTTGGGAGAAATGAATTTTCGGATATAAAACTCCTACTTATTTTTCTATATATTGGAAATGTAACTCAATGTCACGAATTGAAATACGTGCAGGTATTTTTTATAGGTTTTGAAAGTATGTTTAATATTATTGACTTCTCACTAATAGCCACATGATCCGCATCCATACCGTTAAAATATCATATATATTCTATACACTATAATAGATGTTATGTTCAATCTCATGTTTCATGCTTTTTTTTTCCCTCTAGTGCGTTAAGATATATACAATTTTTAAGGCATTTGTAATTTAAAATACTAAAAAAAATCAGTCGAATTTCAGCACTTTTTTAATAATATTTAAGCATTAATTTATACGACATATATTTATGAGAATTTTTTTGTAAAAATAAAATTTAACGTATATCAAATAAACTATTTTATATTCAATTAAATAAACGAGAAGGAGGTGAGATGGAAAATGTTCTCACTGAATTTTCTGGTTTTCTCCAATCTTTCAGAGTCTCTAACAATCACGTTCAAAGGACATATCAAATAGTTTCGGCAAACACTCGGACAATATTTACTGGAGATCACACCCGACGCGTCCTCCTCTGTAAACATGTTGTGATTTCTTCAATGTTTACACAATTAAAGAGGAGCCCGTTGTCCGGCGCGATGGCGTAAAACGCCTCTACACACGAAATTTCTAGGGATAAATTGACAACCCTTACTAGAAGGGGTGCTGAAAATGAACAGAAGAGACCCGAACGGAGCGATTGTCAACCTTGTAATTCTCATTATACACACACGTATTTTTTTATATTATTATATATATGTATTTACTATTTCAAGACAAGAACAAACGGGCAAAAACTTTAGATAAAAAAAAAACAATTTATTTCACCATCCAGCTATCAATCAATGACCAATATATAACAAATCTTAATTTAGCGATTTACGCAAATATGATATGACTATGAAAATACATTTAAAATAATGTTATTTTCGTAAATTATATTTATTGGAAATGAAGAAGTTTCAATGGAATATTGCAGAACCAAAGTTTTCCCATTTCAGTGTATGCTTCAATGGTACAGGGTGTGGCAGGAACTCGTGTCGATAGAGTCGTTTAGGTTTGATGACATTACCTCTCGTCCCACTGGTACGAAAGCACGAGTCCCGACCCATTCTGTATAGGCATTTTATGTTATTATTTTCACACTTCCTTTAATACAGATATTCTTTCTGCCATATAAGACAGTATGGATTTTTTCTGCTCGTTAGGGGTGAGATTGCGTTTTGAGATTCGTCGCTGGTGACTTTTGTGCGAAGTTTCTTTTTTTCAATTTACAAAATAACATTTACGTACTTCAAAATTTACATGATTTTTTTTTTTAAATTAATAAAATTGGTTTTTAAAAAGAAGTATCATTTTTTTATTTTCTTTAATAAGACTCTTTCACTAAAGTATAAAAACATTATTTTTAGAAGTACAAGTTGTCGTCGTGAGTATACACTGTGCAAACAAATCCACAAAAATAACAATCATATATGCAAAAAGTGATTAAATTCCGACTGAAAGTAGCCAAACAAAGCAAAAACAAAAAAGACGCAATCCATAACTCAGAAGTTCGGGGTCAAAAAAAGGGCAGAAAACACCTCGGGGTATGGGAGACCCACAAACAAATGAAAATATATTCTCTCCAGTGCAAGGATCGGGGGTTGAAACTACCCTCTTCCGCTGCATACGTAGAATCTGTGGTTCCTGTATGGTTAATGAGGGTTGGTGATGGACTGCCAGGTAAAAGCAGGAGATTGGATGGTTAATTGATGCAATACGGAGTGTTTGGACTTTATAATGATTTTCTATTTTAGAAAAATGCTATGTATATTATTTAAGTAGTAATTACGGGTAATGTATAAATTGACATTATATGACATAAAAATAACATCAAATTACAAAACCGGATCATTGCAGTAATTCATAGTTATGTAAAACCACATTCGGGAATTTAAAGCATCTATAAAAACACGAAATATAAAACTTGACCCATGGAGACGACAATGCCAAAAAGCCATGGTTTACATAGATCACGTTGTAAAATGATTATATGCATTACAGTTAATGCATTTTTTGGGTAAGTAGATTTGCATGTCAAAGTCTTAGTAGTCATTATTATAAAATTAGTATGGCTATAGGAATTGTCCGAAGTTAAGAAATTGGGTTTATTTTTGTGATAAATAAAATTAATGCACCTGTACTTATTCAAGACTAAATTATTACATATAAAGGTGTTGTTAATAAAAATGAGTTTCAAGCATTTCGTTTTTGGTGGTACTCTTGAACAGTGTAAACAAAAACATCTTATTTTTATTTATACCGAAGCAACCATCAGACACAATTTACAAAACCAGGATAGCATCATATTATTCATTATTCAGGAACACTAGTTGATACATATTCTACGGCTAGGCCGGTCGCCCATGCAATATTTATTATTATTGCTCTGGGATTGCGTCGGAGGAAATCGAATTAGACCTCGCGCCCCCTTAATTTCAATTTGCCTTTATGGGGCTGTAACATGGGGAATCTATGGGAGAATAAGTGTCCTTGAATTATGCATCGAGGGCGTGAAATTCCCCGGAATTATGCCATAAAAGTGACCGCCTCGCGGGCCTAAATTGCGATTTTAGATATTTCGCTAGCGCGGTGGAAACCGCTAATGCCGTTTTCATCGTACGCAATGTCTAGATTAAAAACAATTAAATTTGATTTTGGTTTTTATTAGAGTCATTGCAATGAAAATGCTAATTGTATTGCTTAGGAATAGAATAAGCAAATAATCTAATTATGCGAAATTATCAAGCGAATATTTTCGACCGAAATTACTTTGTGGAATTTCATTTTGATATCGACCGATATCAATACGATATGATATATTTTTTTTTAATATACATAAATATAGTAAATATACTACAAAGAATAAGTAGTTTTTCGTTTTTTTTTTTAAATATCCATTATAAAATGTCTGCAAACATCTCCTGAAAGTACGTCTGGAAATATTCACTTTTCTTTTATACATATTCAGCATCTCCGAGTAAATACCACACGACACGTCTCGCGCCATACAGCACAATGTACTTAGTTATTTTGACAGGCCATTCTGGCATGTTTGTTCAATCAGATTACCACCCCCGTGCCTCCCACCCTCCCAGACCGCCCCAACCTCTACACGAAATGGTGGGCCACAAGGGTAGGTGGGCCGAAATTTGAATTTTAATCGCTACGGATGGATTTTTCATTAAAATCGCTATAGGTATCTGATGATATTTTTAAAAGTTTTTTTAAAGGATGATGAATATTTTAATTGTAATTATTATTCTTTGAATATACCGGAAATACGTAGAATACTAAATATTCATCAATATAAAATTAAGAAAGTTTTTAGAGTCAAAACATCCTAGAAAGAAGTGATAAAGTAATTTTCATATTTCGGAGCTTTATTGTGTACGATTTTTGATATAAAATATATTTTTGTAAAAATTTATTGTTATGGCAATCAATAAGTACATTTATATTGAGATAAGCAAAAGCATAGAAATCACTTTGAAAAAATATTCAATACTCGTCGTTTATGAGTGTGTATAATATATAAAGTCGTAAAATAGTTATAAAACGTAATTTAAAAAATCACACATATTGTATATTGAGTATAACTGCAATAAATTCAAATGGAATATAAATAATAAAGCAAAAATAAAATGCACCCAAGTACATCTGGTCGCTTTGATTAAAAATCTGAAATTAAAAAAAAAACAGGAGATATTTTAATAAACAACGATTAGAGTGGCATCCGGTACGGTTGAACAGACTTCCGGCGCTCATATTCAGCATACCGGGCAATTCCTCCCTTGCAAAGTTGGCTGCATTCATCCGGAAACTCAAAACAAGTCCAGCCTGGAGCTAACACAGACAAGCCGGTGGACGGACGAGGGTAGATCAGGCTACTCGGCTGCAACAACCCCACACACGAGTACATGCCAAAGCTGATAGATTCAAGCCTTATGCCAATTAATTTACCACGTATTCAATCTCAAACATTCAACAATCAATATTAATATTTCACTATTGCTATATTATTCTGAATAAATCGTGTCCGATTTAATCCACCTCCACTTTTATGTACAAAATGAATAGTTAAAGACTCTTTTCAAATATAGTTAAATCTTATCCACGATAGCCTTTAATATTTTGATATTATCCATATTATTAGAATACACGTCAGATTTTTTTTGTGTTAAATATATATGGATTAAAAAATTAGATTGTATATTTATTTAAATTTTGATACACTTATGAAATTGTCAACAACCGACGTGACGTAGAAGAAAACTGAAAGTTGAGACAAGTGAGCATGCGAATGTGAAAAATTTTGAAGAAACTGCGGACGTGTCGACCAGGTAAGTTTTTGATGTCTGCCCTGATATACACAGAAAATTTCAAGAATAAAGTACCGAATATATTTTTATAGGAGATCTATATTTTAACTTTATTTATATCGTCAAATTGTTTGAAAATAAAGATTGTTTTTGTTTGTAAGCACTTTGTAAGGTTTTTCAGACGCCATGAAACGATCAAAATCTCTTAGCTATTCGGTTATTTATATTGGTTCACCTAACTTAAATTGTATACCTGAATAAAGTATACAAATTTTATTTACATCTCAATATATGACATATTGATATATTAGTGGAATAAAAAAATATTAGAGCGATTTATATAAATTACTTTGTACTATATACTCAAGTACAAGAAAGTTATCATAAAACTACACCAACTCTACTTTGAGCATTTATTAATATTGAAACTTGAACACCTGTTAAGGATTTAATATCTTCAAAGCCATTACAAAAAATAGATTAAACGCTGGCAACACTTTTTTGAATGTCATTGAAACAAATTAAATTTACAAGGGGCAGCAAAAAATCCAATACAATAACGTTAAGGAATTTCAGCGGGGTGATAAATTATGGATAGCGCCCAGTCGAGCCTACCTAACGGCCTTAATTCGAAAACTCGGAAAAATTACGCAAAAAGAATTTGAAAACTAATTTTATACGCTCGATAAGCATACGTTTGGAATCTGTGCACCCTTTAAAAAACGTTTCTTTAAAAAATTGAAAGAATTCGAGTTAGTAGCTTCTAAGAAGCGCCAGTGGTTGGTTTTTTTTGCATCATTATTTTTTTTAGAATATAATGCCTTTGAAAAATAAAACTATCGGTTAATTTTTTAAAATATTGTTTAGTCATAGATCCATGACCACCAACTTATATTTTGTCGCTAACGTGTTCATGAACGATCATGGTGGTTTTACAAGATGATCACAAAATCATTGCGAAAGAATGAAAAAACGTCTCAAAACTCAGATCAAACGCTTTCACGGAAGCTCAACTTTCAATTTTTTCTCATGTTAACATATTTTAAAAAAAAGTGCTTTTAATAAGCCTTTGTAATGCGTTGCTTCACAAAAACGATTCAAACGACTCCAAATATAAAAAAAACACAATTTATAAAAAAAAAAAAAAATTGTGATCACTACTCTAAAATATAACGAAAAATTTAAAGGATTTTTTTTTCCTTGGGCTTCAAAATTCCGTTCATACAAGCTATACCTCACCACGAGCCACCGTGGTATGTTGCACAGCGAGGTTGCCAGTGGCAGGTCGTGGAATTCGCGCATAATAAACTGGCAATTTCGCCCCGTGAGTTTGTAGAGTGTACATATCTGTTCCGGTACCTATGATAATAATTCCAGCGGCGGAATGTGGAAGAAGTATGCCTCGGGCGATATTAGCGATGGCTAATGATAAAGCCTCGTTACCCACCCCCCGCCCCTGGATTCCGAAAGGTGCAAAAAATTCCAAAATTGAAAATACCCCGCAAAACAAACGACGTTCAAATATTTTTTCAATTTTGAATTTTCAGCAGTCGTGGAAAAAGAAGAATACTGTTTTATATTTGTTTTATTGTCTATTTGATGATTCAAGTACTTAGAAAGGCTAATATAGAAAAATTTTAACTCATCTCGTTTATAATATATATTTATGAGAAATAAGTTAGCAGTGTTGATAGATATTTAAATTCGAAAAAATTAAATCTAAAAATTGTGTTTTGTAAGTCATATATTCTAACTGCAGTTCTGTAACTGCCTTTAAGGCGACAATATGGGGATGGGGTGCGTATGACCCCATACGCGTAAAACATCCGGTCAGACGCTGATTATATTAGAGGGGGTTGAGAGTTTGGAGGGTGGGTCGTCGGAGGGATGCAAGAATATTAGTTTTTTTTATTCAGTTTTAGTTTTAGAGTGTAAGATGTTGATAGATGCTCAGTTTGATATATTTCAAAATAATATTTTCAATGACTTTCAATGAGCAAATTTGCACGAAATCAGATTAAATAAAACCTAAAAAATAATAATTGAAATTTTTTTTAAGGTACCTAAAAATGATAATTTACAGAAACGTGGTTATTAAAAATAACTGTAATTATCTTCTACATTAAAAAAAATGTATAGAAAAGTTTACGCACATTATTTTATCGTACTTACTAATTTCATATTTAGAGACTGGATTGTTATTGAGTTGTTGCTTACCTGAAACAAAACAAAAGTTATTAATACTCACGTTTGTGAAAATATAAATTTTCTGATATTATAAATTTACAAATATAAACATATGCAAAGATATATACTATACAATTGTAAATAAAAGTAAACATTACTTGTATAATCTTTGTATGCAAGCTTATATAAGAATTATAAAAAAAGCCTATTTCTCGATGATTTTTAATATTATTACTTGTTATATTGATATTATGTATCATTCTATTATTTATTTGTATTGTATTGCAGTTGATTGAAAATATAAGTAATGAGATCACATATACTGCAAAAAGCAAAAAATAATAAAGATAACCTCTTTGATTATATCATTATATGCATTGTTTATACATAAATAAACTTATTTGATGTGTTCATAAATGATAGCCGCACATATCTCAATGTGGCAGTATTTGCAATAATTTCCAATAACCATTATATCTCATATACAAATTTCCGAGTGGTTATTATTATATAAATTTATGTTTCAAAAGCAAAGCATTTGAATAAATTATTAATATTTACAAACAAATAAAAAAACAGCATATATATATTCGTGGGTCTGTAAGCCAATGTTATTTAAACTACTGTATTCTTAATTGTAGCTGCGTTTCTATTTAATATTTTCAAAGTTATGCTTCAGTTATTTTCAGGAATTCACTGTAAAAAAAATCCATGACGCACCCTAAAACAGGGACTGAAATGTCAGAAATTTTTCTTAAAAAGTAGCATAACCCCCAAAAAACTCAGAATATTTACTAACAAATATCTTACATTTACCTTATGTTAATAAGTTGAAAAACAAATATTGCTCTGATAAACGTAAATTTATGAGTCATGAAAATAAAACTCATTGATCATTCAAATAACTTCTTACAATCATTGTTTTTCTCTGTAACACTTCTAATTTAAATTCATTTGCTAATTTAAAAATGAAGGTGCCAGCCTAGCAGGTTGAAGAAACTAGTCACTTCAATAAATAAAAACAAGAAAAATCACTTTCAAATTCTTTTGAATAAATATTATAATTACCTTGAAATATGAGCTTTTGTACGTATTGAGCTTTGTAAGGAACGGATTATATAATAATGCAATTATGTAGCAGCAATACGCAGACTTTTCCTTCCAATGTAAAACTGCGGTATAGAAAGACCCGAGGATCACTATACTTCACTATATTTTCCACTTAGAAAACCACGAAGACTGGCTCAACATGAGTATTATGCTCAGTGAGATGATCGCCAATCTCCTCAGAGGAAAGGCAACCGATGAAGAATTACATATTAAACTATCCGGAATCACATTATGCAGACATTGTACGGTCTGTAACAAAGTTCCTAAGCTGGCGTAAATTTGCTTTCAATAAAAGCCACATAATAAAATAAAAATACTTAATCGGGCGTCTTTAGTGCGGCCGCTGCGAAGCAGATGGCTTCCAACTCTTTCATACTCAGACTAACTTTACGTTCTCTCAATTATTGGCCGAGACGAATTTTATCGACGGGAGATTTATCGCGCGAATAAAATCGTGCCAACGCAGAGACTGGACTTAGGGTTACGATTAATAACATATTACAATTTAAGATATCAAAAACAAATTTACGGGATTGTTAACGTTCCTTTAATCCAAGCGAAAATGACGTTGCCGTTTTTTAAATGCGACAGGTTTATCTTTTTATCAGCAGAAGCTGGACTTACGTTTTCATTTGATTTACACTTTCGCAGATGTCAAATTTAAGCTATCCAAAAAAATCTACAGTGGAAATAGATATTTTACAAGTAATATATTTTTCGTGTTAAATCTCGTATCACAAAAAAAAATTCTTAGTTCTTTTATGTGTATCTATACTTTTTGATGACGTCAATATGTTGTGAACTATGCTTAATAGCGTTTGGTAATGATTAGTTTGTCATATGAATAAGCTTTTCTCGTTACATCTACTTAGAATAAACTTCAAAGGATGTTTTGTTATAAAACTACAAAAACCTTATGAAAATAAGCAATTTTAATAATATGACGCACGATGTCTATTTATGGATTGGTCAATCAGATGCGTATTTATTACCCATTACGGGTTTATTATATTATTACTAATATGATTAGGCATATTAGTTCATATATAGAAGATGATTTAAAGAAACTCTCAGAAAAATATCAGCGTGATTTGTGTGGGATTTGAACCCACATCTCCTGGTTTACATGACCGGTGTACGAACCCTTGTACTAACGAATCACTTCCGTTGATTATTATAAACATTGATTGGCCTGGGCACATTGATTCATATGTAGAGTATGATTGTTAAAAATTCTCGATAAATCCCACACAAATCACGATGATATTTTTCTGAGAGTTTCTTTAAATCATCTTCTATGTATGATCTAATGTGCCTAATCATATTAGTAATAGTTTTAATTGAACCATTTTGGCATTCAAATGAACCAAATTTCTACGTTTTTGGGTGTTCGTTTCGACCCTGACACTAGGACCTTCTTCAGGGACTTGAATCAAATCCTTACATAGAGACCGAAATGTCGGAAGATTGAAAACACGACATCTAATAACAACGGCTATTTTTTATACTAAATCAATATCCTATCCATCGGATTTATCGAGATGGCAACCCTGGAGGCTGGAGCAGGAAGGGAGAGGCTCGGAAACAATTACCCCAGCATTAAAGCGCATTTATTGTGGCCGGATAGTTGTATGGTGTGCGCGGCCGGACTCGGGGAATTCCCATAAAATCAACATACGCCGGGCAGTAAAAGGGTCACGCCGGATGATTGAAATTCTATTAAATTTTGTTGCTAAATGGCTCGAGAGGAATTCGGCTCTGCGATTGTTTCATCGCTTAACGAAACGAGAAAGCAGTTTCGCCAGAGCCCGTAAACATTGTTACTTTTATGTGGCTGGCTTGATGGGAGAGCTCCAATTAGGACGCTGGCGAACAAATAAGACTGATAAACTGTAAACAGGATTGCATGAAATTAAGGGTTGGAAGTAATAGTCACGCTAATCCAATTTATTTCCGTTATAAATTACTATTGAATTGAGACAGTGTTTGGTTTATAGAAAGCTGAAGAAAAATTCGCTTTTCTCAAAAATATCTACGTATAAATTATTTACGTCTGTTGACGAAAATCTGGAATATTTGGAGTAGATCGTGGTAATGCATCTCAAGCTTTAAAATGTTTTCAGTGATACGTAAATGCACGGCACCAATCACCACATAAACTAAGCAACACGACTTGAACATATTTCAAGGTAACTGTTGTTTTGTATCTGCAAAATTTTGAATAATTACAAGTATGCACGTAAAATAGTTTTAAAACTGAGACGTGCGGATTCAAGTTACTCGAACACCTCAAAAGAACAGACATTTGGGCGAATACACAGAATTACTAAACTCGAAAGAGGCGAATATCGCTAAAATGGCACACGAAATCCCCCAACGTACAAGGGTTGGTCATATAAATACACAGAAATAAAGCCATTTATTGCAGAAAACATTAGTGTCACCGTAGGGCGTGTTCTCACCCCAAAATTTACCTCATTTAAACATTCTGAACAAAGGGAGGAATTTCACGCTCTGCGTTGCTAAGTATTTATTTTTGCCATCCGCGGCCAGGATCCTCCAAATGTGTGTGTGTGTTATTTTTAATCCATCCCAGTACATGCGGTATGATATATTTATTACAAAAGACTTTTTCGCTTTGTGTTTTCGCCGTAGAGAATTCGGTGCCGTGCATTTTTAATGTGTTCATATGGATTAGTTGTAATTTATGCTGAACCGTTACGTTTTGTAAGAAATAATGTGAAAGCTTCCTCCGCGGCGGAAATTCCTGAATATGTGTTGATATCAAAAGATACCCAAAAAATGCCTGAAATTTCGATAAAAAATAAATTTTAAAAGTTGCATCTATATGTGTTAACGTTCTTTTTAAAATAAATTGAGTTTCTCGAAGGATTCGGAAACCTATTTCATTTACCCTGCAAAGGAAAAACTATTATAGTATTAGCTGAGGAGCGAGTCCTCGGGAGGGTGGTTGGAAAGAGACCCGACTTGGTGTCAATTAGATTATTGGTGGGCAAAGTGCATCAGGGAATGCACTTTTGGGAAAAGTGAAAGGTGGTCGGTAATACGATAACGCAGGGGGGTTGCTTGGGCTAGGTTAGGGGTGGCTGCGACGTACGGCGGTGGTGAATTATTCATTCCAAGAGGTGAATTTTAGTTTGGGGAGACAAACAAGAGTAATTGGCTTCCGTAGACCTGTGGTTTTTAGGGTGGACTTGCTTTGAAAAAATACCAGGTATAAATAATGCAAAATGAATAAGGTATGCATCTCAGGTTTTGTTTTCGACATTTTTTTATATTCGACAGTTAATGAGAAGGATTTTTATACATTAAATGTATATTTTTACGTAAATTTCCGAGCTAATGAAGGCTGAGTTCAAAACGTGACATGCAAAGTAATCTTCAAAACCGCTTTACCATATTGGCATCCTTGTTTTAGATTTGATGATATTTAGACGTTAAGAATGTAGCGGTAAAATCATTATTAATAAGCTGTTTGTTTAACATGAATGATTTATAATTAGATATCAACTCACCGTAATAAACAAATTGGTAGTTACAAAAAAATTAAATGAATTCCGCTGTGTCCAGCATGATTAAAATCGTAAAAAGCTTATAAAATATTTTCAAATTAAAATCAAAAATGAAAATAGACAACATTTTCAATCTGATACGAAAGAACGAGAAAATTCAATTAAAATTTGCATACATTTTACAGAGATAGCATTGCTTAGTTCATTTCGAAAAAAATGGTACAAAATGCATCGGTAATTTTGCAAATAGTTGAAGTAAAAAACGCGGCAATGCATAATTCATATTTTTTTAAATAAAAAAAAAAAAAGGCTACAGAATCTAAAAAAACATCTTTGAAACCGAATTAAGCGAAAAGAGATCCTGCAAACATACATTTCTCAGCACAAAACGGAAACCACCTAAGATTTGACTTTCACAGATGTATAAGTGGAACGATCCGGATTCTCCGATTCGGCGCGATGGATTGACGATTTGGTTTAATTATAATCATCTTCAAATTATCTCAATAATTTATAAGCGATTCTTCGCTTGAAGGTGATAAATATTAAAGACATACATTTATATATATAATTTTTAGATAAGTTATAAGAAGATATTATATTAAGTCGAGTCGGCCACGCCATAATGTCGGCGGCGAGTTGGCCGAGCCGAAGCGTCCTGGGCCCGCAGATGTTGTCCGGGAAAGTTCTCTTAAGCACTCTCTACTTTCTTTGGCCATATCGCATTTGCATATTTCCATTATTAAAAGAATTTCCCGGTACGAGGCGCCGGGACGGGATCCCCAATCTCAATTTCCCGATATTGTCGTCGTAAAATCCCGGTTTTATTTCTGCAACAATCCCGGGCGCCGTGTGCTAACGCGGGAAATACGGTCTTTGGGAAATTTACCGTGTTTCCTGTTTCGGAAGTCGCGCTGTTAACATATGTTTTTATTGTTTTTGTTTATTTTTGTTTGCGATACTGCAATTCACTTTTTAATATAGTATTTTCAAAAAAAAAAATCTCAGTACAAAATTATCTGGAGGTGATAAAAAATTTTAGAGTTGTTCTGTTTCATGTCTTTGGTAATCTGACTGATTTCATATGTTCGTGAATATGGTGGGAAGAAAAAACTTTGTTAAACGAAAAAACAACCTTTTTAAAAAATTGTGTACATAGATTAAAGAGTTTCTCCTTCAGAACAACACCTCACTGATGTTTCCTTAGAAATATTGACGTATTACTTACAAATTAGAAAATAAAGCTCCCAACACAATCTCGTGTTAGAAGACGCACACCTGTATCACATTTCTATAGTAAAGGTATTTTAATTAAACTTTTATACGTAACTTTTTGATAGTGATAATATTGTTAATTGTCTGATAAAAATATATTTATGGATTTGACGATATAATTATTGATTGAGAGAAGATCATTTTAAACTCTTTAATGAAAAAAAAAACATAAGAAATACTTCTTAAGTCAATTTTTGAAGTAAACAATTATTAAAAAAGTGATTGAATATGTTTTATATTTTTTGATAAAATTGTGCGAATATGTAAGTCAATATTTATTTGTTTTAAATTTTAAATATTAAAGTTAACTGCGGAATTCAAATATCCTCCTTTTCTGAACGACTTCAATAAGAAAAATACATTAAGATTGAACATTAACTAAGTTAAGTTTTTCAAAGAAAATGGAAAAAATTCCTAATGCAATCAAATACTCTGCCAGGGGTACAAGAATTGAATATATTTGTCGTTCTTCGTGGGAAATGCGTTTGAAAGTTGAAATTTTATGGCGGACGAATATTGTAAAAGTTCTCTTGGGGTGGAATTTATTCTCACGATCCTGAAATCTTGCATATTGGTCCGTACATTACGGAGAAGCTCTCTTACTGCAGAATGAAATGTACGAATAAAGTTAGTGTTTCAGGAAATGCTTATTCAGAATTATTAAAAAAAAAAAAAAAAAACTTTTTAAATATATTAAATGATAGATAATGACACCATATTTCTTTACATGAAATTTATCTACAAGATAACCGTAACATTAAATAAAATGTTTATCATTTATAAACAATAAAATTTTCAGCAAGTAAGCTTGAATATAAATTTTAGTATTCAAATATAATCCAGTTTAAAGTACATTTACAGGTTTGATAAAATAAACTATCCACTGTTAATGAAAATTATAGAAACGAAATAAAATATATTCTTAGAACATATATATTTTACTCGATTAATTACCAATAAGTCTAAAAGTTAAAGGGGTATTTTTTATATAAAAATAAATCGATGGTTTGGTTAGGTTAAAAAAATATGAATTGGGTAAAACTGCAACAAATAATAATACATATTTTTTTATAATATATTAACATCATCATTCTTGAGCCTAAAAATGTAATGACTCGCAACCCTTCAGTGACTTCTGCAACTTTCAAATACCAAATATTTATAAGCTCTACATGCGAAAAATACTTGAAAACTTTTGCAAGCCCAGCTGGTTTTTTTGATTATAGGAAAGTTTTATTGGGAAAACTAACCCAATAAGTACAGTTAATTTTTTCACCAGAGTTATATGCCGTTTTAACGGACCGGATCCGTATCTTTCTTTAACTTTATTCTGAGATATTTTATTAAAGTATTAAGGATTCTTCCACTACATCTTATATTTTCTCAAGGGATCTGCATAAGAATTGCGGAGAAGAATGATACGTATTTAAATTTTCCAGAATAAATTTGCTTAGAGTCTAAGGAGTACTTCAGACAAGGTGCATTTGATGCTGTGAAATCGAGTGAGTTGAAGATATAAAATTGTACACAAAAAACTTACTTAGAAATTAATAATAATAAATTTCGTACATTTTTTTAAAAAAAAATTCTAAAATAATTTTTTTATATATGAGAAGAAGCATTGGAAACTTGCTTAGTAAAAAGTTCATGTAAATATTTACACTGCCTTAAAAAGAGTCTTCGTCTCAAAAACAGTGAATGAATATAGAAATAAAATTATTTATTTATAAAAAAGTAACAATTTCTAATCTGAATACTTCAATGAAAAATTAAAAAAAAAAATAAAAAAAATAAAAATTACGTTTAATTAGTTTTATATAGTAAAAAATATTTTCTAAATGTAGTTTTTAAATAATAATTTTACGAATTACAGTTATACATTGTACTTATAAAGTATTTAATACAATGAAGTAAAATCCTTTACAACAAATTGATTCTGATTGGGAGTGCGCGATTGTATTAGAAAACCCGATAAGTGAGCTATGAATAATCAAAAAATTGTTTTCATTAAATTTAAATATACATTTCAAAAACAACTCTGAAAAGATATTTATTTTATAATATCTATGGGATATTTGATGTGGTAGTCGCAGTCAGATTCTCTGGTACATCTGGGAGGAGCTCCGCTTCGTGTTTGCATTTCACGCATCTCAGATCTGCCTGCAAACTGCAGCGGGGCATGCAATGTCATATTAATGGGAATGTGAATGCAGTCATACTTGATATTTCCTCCCATAATATGTGATATTATTTATTTTAAAGTATATTTTATGGTTATGTATATATACACATAAATATCACGGTAGTTCTGTGTATTTCAATTTAAAATATGTCAGCCTTATATTAAGATTTTAAGGAGGTGTATCAATAAGCATTTTATTTTTTTATATATATTATGAATTCAAGCAAAGCTATCACGATAAAAAAGTTGATTGTTCATTAAAATCTAATCATTTGATAAAGGCGTTCAAATTACAACAAATAAAAAATTCTGCAGTGAAACGCACATAAATTTGATACTTTGTATGAGTTTTCTATTTATTAAACTGAAAGTTCAAGAATAAAAATGAAAATTAATAGTCATGTACATTAAAATCATATATATATTAAATTACCTTGTTTCTTCCTGACAATCAAACTCTTTATTTTTAGCAACCTCTCCCTTTAACAATTGTTTACCTAATTGGTTGTTATTATATAAATTCTCAGTTAGTTTGATAAGTGAACGTGAAAGGCTAACTATGGAAATTAACAAATGGAAGAATCACTCAAGTATTTTATTTTATATAAAATATTAAAATGGAATTCCACCAAGCACTCTCTATCAAAAATATCAATTATTTAAATATTAATAGTCAGGCTTGAGATCAATATTAAATGTCGGCTTTTTTACGTACAGTGCTGTACCGGATCAATGAAAGTTTGTTGATTTTATTTATAATATAACGTATTATGTATAATATTATCATTAATATGGATAATGAGTTAATTTAATTCACCCTTGTATTAATTATTTGAAATTATAGTATCTCATACATATACCGGCAATATTTAAAATCAAATTTTTGAAACCGATTCATATATGAGCAGATTTGAAAAAATATTTCATAAAAATCGCGGTGATTTACAAGAATTTTGTTTCAGTTGGACAATAAGTCAGTGATAAAAAAAAAATATTTCAATATTTTTCGAATTGGCGTTGTACATGCACAAGAATCTACAAGTCCCCCCAAGTGCAAACAAATTTAATAAAACTAAACACAATCATAAAAAAACACGACACGGCCATTTGCAGCCGTGTAAAAAGGAAGGCGAAATCGTAAAGACATAAAAAAGCAATAAACTAAAATCATACTCAGCGCGACATATTATTATCGATAGTTCCTGCAGTCGGGGGTCGGAGGTTCGAGTCCCGAGGGTGGCACAAAATGCCGGGGGCGGGTGCAAATAACAGAATATCGTTCATGATTTCAATCTCCCCGTTCTGAATTGATTTATTTCTTCAAGTCCAGAGCGGTCCTTCGTGTCCCTGTATCGCCGCCTTCAAGGCGACCAGGTGTCCAATTTAAAATGGGACAGTTCCTAAAACATGCTTTTATTATTAAAAAAAAAGAATCATTCCAATACTTGTAAATCAATATATTCAATTTTAACACAAATAATGTATTTAAAATTTTGGTGTATTTTTAAGGTAAATTTTTGGAAGAAATTTTTTTTTAAATAACTGTTGAATTACTAATAGAAACTATTTTGTTTTTTTTTTTTATTTTTATAAATACTGAATCGATTTTAATTTCAGAATCACATTTTAAATACACAGTGAATAAAAATATAGTTTCGGGAACAAGTATCACTACTGCATTGTATTGTGTTCTATAAGTTGTTGCACTTTGGTCACCCGAGCCACGGCTATATCGCGGGTCCAAATCAAGTTTATTTTCTATTACTGTACACCCTGTATAGAAGTGTTTCCAGAGAGGTCTGTCGTTGTTTTCGAGAAAAAGTTCTGACCTTGTTAGAGAAATAAGTCCAGAACGGTACGAGTCCTTGCTTTTCTGTACTTGCGTCGGTTTTAACGAGTTGTAGAAGTTTTTTTTCCATGTCGTTGGAAAGTTATTGAATGTTGCGAAATGTTTAATAGATCATTCAATTAGCGATTCTTTTGTTGTTTTTAATTGATATAAATCGTTAATTGAATTACGGACGAAATGAATTTGTGAAAGAAAGTTTAACTTTTAGAGCGTCTTGAAGTATTAATCGACTAAATAATGAGTCTTGTTATAAACTTCAGTATTTAAAAATATACGTGATAAATTTCAGAATAAAATAGAAAAAAACAGTCAAAACCCACGTTTTATCTGTATTGAACCCTACAGTGGAATTGTCTGGTATTATTTATAAATCGATGTGATGTATTAAAAATATTCTGATATATTCAATATGTTTGAAGTTTCGTTTAAAAATACCAACAGGATAAGTTGGCAAAGTAAGATACAATAAAAATAAAACTCTACATCACACAAATGTCTTAAGAAAATGTCACAAATAAGCAGATTTTAAAATTGGATTGAATAACTGAAGGCATATTATCAATGTGTATTTTATTTATTGAAACCCCTTTCTATTTTCATATATATTTGTATTTTTAAGGGGGTGTGTCTTATCCAATGCCCTCTATGCTCAATAATATTTTTTAAAGTCAAAGTATGTCTGTTATTTAATTTAAATCAATGAATATTTTTTATATACTAAATTATTTTCTCGAATTGTTTCAACCATTTCTTTCAGGTATTGTGTAAAAAAAACTAATGTCGCAAATAATGGGGTTATCCTGAATTTTAATCCGGTCAGCCTCACAATGGACTCGAAGGTAGCGAGAATTAGCAGCAATGAAATCGCCAGCCTACAGGGGTAAGATTTTTCCTTTGTAATTGGAAAAGTTGGATCGGAAAATGCCCCATGCTGCCACCCCCTGGCAGGGCAGGCCCTTGGGAAATTATAGTGGGGATTTAAAGGTTGCCTCCCTTGGAAAAATTATGTTCTTGGTCCCTTTGATTCGGGCGTTACGAACCTTTTGCAGGTGATTGCGGCCGTGTTTATTGCAGTTTTTGCTTTATAATTGTTTTATTTCTATTTTTTATTTCAAAATTTATTGTCTTACGTAGAGTAATTAGCGTTTTGATTAAAATTGTTATTTTATCGAAGTATTTATCATTCGAAACCGGTTTGTATCAAGCCACGAAACCATTAAAAATTATTGATTCATAATTATAAACATTCAAAATCAATAATAAAAATGTGTATAAAGATAGTTTAAAAATATGAAAAGAATGGATACAACACAAGATTTAAAAAAAACGATTTTTGATATGAAAAATAAAAAAATCTAGCCTGGTTGACAATACCATACGTGGTACATGAATTCAAGTACACTTGTCAAGACATCGCAAGGGGTTGCAAAAAAATTCAAACGTTACTATTTATTTGTATTCGAATTTGTTTGTCTTTATGCAAAGGGATGAGAATGCAACCCCTCTCAGGTGGATAAAGCAGAATCCACACACCAATCCGAGACATCTCACACGTGTCTCCTGCCCTTAGTC
This sequence comes from Atopsyche davidsoni, assembly GCA_022113835.1. Taxonomy (NCBI): domain Eukaryota; kingdom Metazoa; phylum Arthropoda; class Insecta; order Trichoptera; family Hydrobiosidae; genus Atopsyche; species Atopsyche davidsoni. The sequence goes on from JAILWY010000007.1 coordinate 2,535,054, forward strand.
CAGGGGTTGCAGTGCAACGCAGTCTCTTGTAGATTCTGAAAAATCACCCCCCGAAGAATCAAAGGTGGCAATCACATTAATATTTCAGGGAGATTTGAATTTTTGAAAAGGTGGCCAGTGTTTTTTTCGTCAGGCCGTCCATCGGGCATGATTGGTTTGCGACTTGGATTGGTCTGGGTCGGTTTGAATCTTAAATTGGTTCGAGTCCTGGATTTAAAATTCTTTCAGGGGTTTTGGCGTGAAACACATTATGATGGATTGAATTCGACAGGGGTGAGTTGTTTTTTAAAGGAAGGTTTTTTTCGTTTTTGTTTGTGAACAGCTTTAAAAGATTTCGAGTCTGAATCTTTTGGGGCTCTCGAGCCTTATTTTATTCCCACGGGAGTAAATTGTAAATGATTTTTGTAGTTTGGGTCACGGGGAATATTATTCTTATGGGAAGAGGAGATCTTTGAAGTCTACTTAGTCATTCAGATAATCGATTTGTGATTTATTTTAAACTAAGTTGGATTAATGTCAATCAGAATGCGTTTTGATTTACCCATGCAGGTATTAGTATGTTTATGTGATTAAGCATATTTTTTCACACATTGAAAACGATTAAAGAAAACTCTCAGAAAATATCATCGTGACTTGTGTGGGTTCGAATCCCACACAAGTCACGATGTGTGAAAAAATATGCTTAATCACATTTATTTTAAACATTAGTAAAAGCAAATGAATTTACATAAAAATTGCATTAAAATTTTGCCGATGAACCCAATCGACATAGATTTTATGAGATATAATAGTACTCATAAAACAAAACAAATATTATTAAAAAATATTTTACACATGTATCTATGTTATGGTAACTTTTTAATAGGTTTTTATAAGCAGTTATGTGAAAAGAAGTTAAAACGGCAATATTATTTTGACCATTTCAAACTGCTTTGCCAAAGTTTCTGGAAATAAAGCCGGGGCGAGGGGGCGAGGAGCATTTAGCACCAGGGCCATGTGAAAGAAAGTTTTATTGGCTGAATTTTAGTGTATTTTTATATGGGATTGGATTTTCAGGTCCTCTGTGGCCCAAAATCGTGTAGCTTGACTGCCCTGAGGAAGGATGGGGTCACGTACTTGCTGCAGTGTTAAATGGATTTCTACTATTTATGAGTTTTAGATCGTTTTGTCCTAAAGATTAAACGTTGCTAATAGAAAAAAAATATGAGTACTTTGTGTACAGAGAAATAGCTTTATACAAAATTTTCAAAATGTTAAGTATTATTCCAACATGATTTTAAGAGGTGCTATAGATTACAATACAGAAACTTACTGATAGAGAAAATATAAAGTCGCATAAATAATTTTGCAAAACGTAAATAAATTTGTTTGCATTTGGACAGGATCGTTTAAAATAGATTAAGACCCATTAGGCAATTTAATTACTCTTGACAATCATTGTATTTTTTTAATGTAAACTAAAGATGCCAACCGAGCATGTTGGTAAAGCAGTAGCATAAAAATAAAACAAAGTGGAAGAAAACATTTTTTTATCAAATAATTACCGTGGAGTTAAAAAACAACGAAAGTTTATTTTACTTTTCATAATTTAATATCAGTTGTTTATTTGGATAATTTCATCCACGTTTACTCGAATGACTTTGGAAAGTTATCCAAAATATTAACGACATTAACGACTATTCTAAACAGGATCATAAAAGTCTTCAAACAAAAAAAAATACAGTTTTCTTAAATGAATTAAACAGGTACTTTACATTTTTAAAGCTTTCGAATATTCAAGAAATGAATAATTCGTGTCTTTCGCAAAATTAATGCTTTTTTTAATGTCATGAATTTTTTGTTCGTTTTAGAATCGTAATAATGGGGAGGTATTTTTCGGTCTTGAGAGTTATTGTTTAATAAATCACTGCTCTAATTCGCCCCCCACCCTCTGAAATATTTCTATGATTGCCCTCAAAATGAATGAATCTAATTTGTAATAGAAAGTACTAATGCAAACACCAAGTAACTCGCAGTACATCTCGTGCCTATTTAATGTCCTATTTAAATTGAACTTTTCTTATGCTGTAGGGTTATTTTTTATTATTAAATATGTAATAACGACAAAATCGGACACAGGCGTAAATTATTTGCTTAAGTGCTTGCTATTTTTTATTTATGGCTTGAGATTTTGTCTATTTACAACAAGGACATCTTGCATAAAATATTGATGCTAAGATGTCACTCATGGATATAATAAACATTAATAAAAAATGTTTAATCATTTATGTAGCACAAGATATTTCATTACAAATGAATAAGTGCGAATCATAAGAACCTCGAATTCCTTACCAGAGATAAAACTCGTAGTTTCTATATTTCAATTTCCACGTACTTAAAGATAAATAATTGTCTCGCACCCTCCTTTAAGGGATGATACTCCTGTTGTATAATATGTACGCATTAGAAACGTAGAGGGTGGAAGCACAGGGGGTTTACAATCACATCTTCACACCGCGACGTCAGATGGAGAAATTCGCGAGTTACTTTGCTAATGCACTGTAGACGGTAGGTATGAGTTAAATTAGCCTGTCATATGTTTGAATACCATTAATTATCTTAAGATGCCTCGAGTCTGTGATAAGATTCATGTAAGGTTGTATTATATTTGAGATAACACGAGAATTCGATACTAGCTGTAAATTATTATTGATGAGTACTTTCACGTATTGATATTGATGAAGATAGATTTATATCTTTCCAAATATATGTACATTAAATATTCAATTATTGATTGAGTATTTCTTACTATAAATAATAAATCAAAGATAATATTTTATAAAAAATATTTAATGAATCATGCCTTTTCTTCACGAGGCATTAGTCCCGAAGATATATCGAAGTGTCTTTTTAGAAAAATTTACTAAAACTTTATTTTATTGCGATCAATTTTAAAAATCTTATATTGTATTTCTAACAACAATTATATTAATCAACCGAAGTATAAAATTCATTCATTAAGAAATTTAGTTAAATTTTTAAACATATATAAACATTTCGTGTATTTCAGAGTATATTTTTTAAAACCATTCATGTTCATATAATCGAAAATCTTAAATATTTTAATATGGAAAATATGTATTTTTAATATAAAGAATAAAGAACTGTTAACCTCAAAATAAAATATGTTTCAGTTTAACGTGCACGTGTCGTCTAGGGTAAGAAAAATGGTATTTACTATTTACTCAATATAACAAATGTATCTAATTCTAACAATGAGCCTTTTTCACATCAAAACTACCCTCATACTTGGGGGTAAGAATCAGGAAGGTAGATACTCGTAGATTAATTCTTTTGACTTATAATACTCATACATCTGTCTAGAGAGGGTGGCAGCCATATTATATTTTAGCGGGGTGCATTTATGAGAATTCTCATCCCTAAAGTTTCATCCCCTTGTAGCATCAAAGGAGAATTGCTTTGTCTTTGAAATTGAGTATTTTGGCGGCCCGTCTTAATTTAGATAGTTCATTGATAGACTAAATATAAAATTTTATACCATCATTTTAAATTTTATGCTGAGATTGCGTTTGTTTTTCAAAATAATACCTGCAACAAATATAGTATTTTTTTAAATTCAAAATATATATAACCAGCTTCTAAAAATTGTATTTACTTTTAATATGTATTGCTTCAAATATGCATTATGAAAGAGTCATGAAAAAAGTGTAAATATTATAAAATAAAAATTTCTACAATTTTACAGTTGAAATATACTTAAACATATATATATTAATATTGTAATCAATGTTATTTTAAACACAAATAATTTTAATAAATATTAATAGCAACCATAGTTTTTTAAAATATTTTTGGCAGGATCATCATGAAGTTGATAGTGAAATATTTCAACCCGGAAAGTTCAAGTAACATTATATCTATTAAAAGCTTATGACTGGGTATTTTACCAGTAAATGCAATCTAAAAAAAGCAATTGAAACAAAACATTTTTCAGCGCAAGCGAGAGATTAACAGAGAAAAAGAGAAACAGGAAAGAGTGATCTCGTAACGTATCAGGGCCTTCCCTGAAAATGGGAAATATTAAAGTGGAATTGAGTAATAAAGAAAAACGGGGAACGAAAAGAGATAATGGGGGAAAAGTCGGAACAGGCAATGCTTAAATAGAGAAGTAATCTTAACTCGTAACAGGATCTGCGCCGTGAACGGACACTGTTACAAGTAGCATCCAATCTTGTTAATAATTACAAAAAAAACAGCAGTGAATGCTATTTTAAGAAACTCGGATTCAAAAGCAGAAATAATAACTTTCCAAAAAACTGACAATTTATTCCACGAGTAAATTTATTGATATCTTCAGCTTATTCTTTGTTAATTTATTAATAAGAAATTCAATATTTTTGACAGATAGTACTTGGTGGAATTCCATTTTAATATTTTTGAGTAAAATACTTTAGTGATTTTTGACTCTGTTTGATAATGCCAACGTGAAAGGTTGGCGAAACCGGTCACAAATAAAAATGAATATGTGGAAAATCACTCAAGTATTTTACTCAAAAATATTAATTTATTATAATACTTAAAACATGTTATTATCAATCAAACAAATGGTGACACATTAAACGTGTTTTCGCATTTTATATGATTGTTTTGAAATGAAAGATCACAATATCATATACATTTTTAAAATTGTGAACTCAAGACTACATTATAAATATATGTATGACTCAGATATTTTTTTTTAAATTTTAACTAATGAAGTGATTAAAACAATTTAAATTATTTAAAACATTAATTTTATTCATAAGTTTAAATATAGTTGCCAGCATTTTGCTCTCGTTTTGCAAGTTGCCTATCCCCGAAGTACTGGATATCAAGAAGAGTTGCTTTATCTTATCATTTAAGGCAGCTATTTAATTAAGAGGGGCTATTTACGTTTCGCGATGGAGTTCTGATCTCATCTTCACTCCCGAGCGCTGTGTCTGAATTGAAATACATTACTATTTTATGGACGTCGTTGAATATTAAAAATGTTGGTAATTGTTGTACTTCAGAGGGCGGAAGCTTTAATATTGCATCTGTTAAAGTAAATGAAGTGTCTATATCCGAATATTGGATAGTTAAAAGTTAATTGAATTTAAAGAAGCACTTAAACCAGACTACGTAGTTTTATATAAAGATTTTTGAATATGTTACTTATGTTCATCATATGTAGTAAACACATAAAATAATAATTATTATATTCTGTGATAAGACGAACTGACTGACTGGGACGAAACATTTTATATTATTCATCAGAAAACTGATAAAAATATTTAGTCATTTTGTACTGAAATTTGAAGTGACTTTTAAAACGTTTAAATGAATAAATTTTCTTACTATACCAAAACTATAAGTATCATAAAGTTTAAAATCAAAAATATTAAACTATTTTAAAATAAATATACACATTCAGTATTTATAACATTAATAGGCAAAAATAATTTATTTTCTAAGCATCGTTTCTTTACCAAATTTGTCTAAGCTTAAAATGGCCATCTCATAAGAATAATACAATTATATGTAGTTAAAATATCGGAAATTATAAAATTCACGAGCCCCTGGTAAGATACATTTCCACAATCAGGCACACTAGTCGCAGGTAAATTATACGACCGCATTAAAAGCAGTACATCTTCATTTAACAAAACATTATCATTTAGAATACACCGCAAGTTTAATCCCACTTTTAAACTTGTATTAAGATAAATACTGTCATTATTTCAATAAGATTACCAAAAAAGCTAAAGTTTCTGAAACTACCCCACTTCTTGGCCCGGAGAGTAAACCTACCCTCGCAAACCACCCTTCGTAGCCTCCGCGTCGTGGTAATGAGAAAACATACAATTTCTTACGGCATTTATTATTTAGAGGCTGCAATATTTCTCCGTCCCGAAGCAGACCGGGTCTACGATGAGGCTTTGCAAGGCGACCGGAAGTCCCGTTTTCAGCGGGACGATTCGAAATATTAAAAATTACTCTATTATTTCTTCGACAAGTAAAACGTACTTAACGAATTTTTTATCGTTCTATCTAATAGAGCAATTTGTGATAAAAACTATTAAATATTTTAAACCTCAAAATTTTATAGCTATAACAATGCGGTGCTATTTGAAAATTGAGTTAGAATGCCACATAAGTAGAGAAAAATTCATCGTTTCATGAGCAAATTTACCTGTCAAATATTTTATTTAGCATTTGCATTCTCTAATATATCAAAGATAGAAGAAAAAGCAATCAGTGTATTAATAAAATAATAAGTTGCAGGGCTTCCAACTTATGGTCACCATAAATTTACAGAGTGAACTTTTAATCTACAGGACAATTTCAAAGCCTCTTTCTCCGTGTTCTTTCCGGACTAAAGTTGCTTCGAGACGGAGTTGATTATTATAAACTAAAGATTCCCTCACATATATTTTAATTTGGCTTTTATGCAACTTTCGCGGGCCGAGCTTTCTTTGAGATTGTTTTTGGTAATGTTGACAGACCGTCTGTGCATATTTTTAAGCGGCTCTATAAATCTTTTAAAAGTTGATTTACCTTCTCGTCAAGAACTTCTCATTTATGATAATATCACCGTCTTGGATTCTCCGTGTAGTTTTGAAACTAAATTTGCCGGTCTTAATGAGTAAATAGACAGAACTTGCGCTAGCAGATAAGATATTTTTCACTATGTTGTGGGAAGATTAGGTAGTAGAAAAATCTTTATATTTTGTTTAATAGAATAAAAATTAATAGTTGAAAAAAATGTGGTAAGTTGGCGTTTTCAAAAAGTTTACATGATATTTATTCTTATTCTTATGTCATCAACGTCAATAATACATTTTATAAATAATCACCAAAATTCATTTAGATCCAAATTTAGATTATTTTATATATCTATAATAAATATATGGTTTTACAAATTTAAAAAATTACTCGTGTATGAAAACAATGCAGTTAAGAACATATATTAATGCAATGTAACTCAACATATTTGACATACGACTCTTGTAAATAAGCTATATTAAAAAGAATATGCTTACAGGCATCCAAAGTATCCATAAGGCAAAGAGACGTCGAGTCTAAATATTGAAACACCAATGCCACAAGCATTTCTCTTAAATATCAAAGAAGATTATATTTGAATTTTGAAGGCTTTCATGCCGACCCCTTCTGATTTTTGCCTGTTTGTTGAAAATAAATTAATGAAGATTTGCGTTTAATGGAATGTAGCCCCTAATAGCAGAGACACGAGAGCTTTCTCTCAAATATTGACAAAGTACAGCCCAGTGGGTGATATTTGATTCTACGAGTCGAGGATACAATTAATTTTACGAGTTTTTGATTATGTGAGAAATCACTTTCTGCTTGCATACCGCCATTTTTGAGAAATACAATCAGTTTTATGTAAATTATTATATCAATATCACATATTTATGGCTCTTACGGAAATCGTTATGTTAAGAAATTTAAGACATTACATTTTGTATTATTTATATAACTTACAAATCGATTTGACAGTTATCAATAATAGTTAAACTTCCTCCGGAAAATATCACGACGCTAAGCCAACATATGATAACAAACATATCACAAGTTGTTTACTTATTTATAGAATTCATTGCGTCCCCCGACATTCCCCCTACACTGCAATATGTCACAGCAGAACTTACTTTCAGAACTTTATCCTTCTTAAATAATAAAGCGACACGTGGGAGGCTCTCTCACCCTTTGGAGCTGAAGTTAAGTGAAGCGGTCAGTCTGGGATGCATCGACTAACTTGTATGCACTCGAGGCACTCTCTCATAATGCAGTTTAGTATCAGTTGTCGGGAAGTTAACCTGGCCTAAGTTATGCCTATGGAAAACCACTATTCGCAATGCTTTGATAAAATTTCAGCTTTAGTCTAACGTTGAGTTTGATTGGTTAAAAGTAAGGCGCATTTGTATTATCAAGAGTTTGGAATTTGGTATACAGCATTTGAGAGTCCCAAAGAAAACACTACAGCAGAGGTTCCCAAAGTGATCAATATTGACCCTCAGGGGTCGATTTCGCCCTGCAAGGGGTCGATGATAGCGAAAAATAAAATTGGGATCCCATTTAAGCAGGTCATCACCAAAATTTAGACATTTCGTAAATGTCATAATGCACCGAACACAGATTGTACCAAATGCTCGAGAAACGAGACTTTCAGCATTGTAAAACTATACCGACATACCTTTTTGGAGCTTATGACATAAGAAGACGAACCATTACGGTCGTGCTGCCTTTATTTAAAAATCATTTACAGGGGCTAATAAACTCGGATGGGCAGCGAACTAATTGGTTGTACGGAGCGCCGATGGGCTGACAAATATTCCGAGAAAATAAGGACACCTGTACGGCTTAGGAAGACCGAGGACAGACAGACTTTTCCAAGGGAGACAGTTTTAAATCAAGATCCATTCAAGCCCATAAACTCACCCACTGTACAGTAAACCATATGAAAGTGAGTTGTTCTATATAAGATGTCAAAAATATGTTTGAAGTTGATGAATTTGTAAAAATTCAATATTAGCAAGGCAGAGGGGATCGACGAAAAACAGGAAAACTCGACAAGGGGTCGACGGGACAAAATAGTTTGGGAAACTATGCACTACAGTATGTGGCATATAAGTATTTGAAAGTACTGAGGCTTCTTTTTCAGGTTTTCAGACTCTTCAGGCAGGCAGGAGCGTCATCAGCGTGGGCTAAGTTCCCGACAGCTTAGTGGTTAGGAGTCGTTTAGCGTTTGCATTAAACATGAGCAGAACTTGCGCGGCGCCGGACACCGGGAGTTTCAGAAGTGATTGATACTCCGCCTCTACACGGTGGCTCGCATGAAATTTTAATGATTTGTATGATGTCGCGAGAATGTGTACTGCATTTCCTCTTGCAACATCATTGAAGCCAGTTGGAAAATTTAAAAATTAAATAATATTTTTTTTAACTTAAAATAACTAATTTTTTTTAAGAACTCGATGTTTTATGTCTCAAACTTGTAACACTAATTTTCCGTTTAATATTAAATTTATAATTTATCAAATAATTTTTATTTTCATAGGTTTTTTGATTTAAATGAAGTGGCGAAAATGTACACTCCTTATATCAAAATATTTATACTATCAATAATAATTTATTTTTATTGCATTTTTTACATTTAATTTTTTGTGCTTTGTATATATTATACATTTTCAACGCAGTTATTTCTAATGATATAATTATTAAAATTAAATATATTCCAACTAAAAAAAAAAAAAAATCATTTAATTTAAATGCAGGTATTTTTAATGGTATGATTTGAAAAAAATCAAAATAATAAAACCTAAATATAAACATACTAAATAACATCTGAATGAATATTGATGTCAAAATAAATACTCTATAGCATGTGTATATAAATTAAATATTTAAAAATTTTAAAATGGAAGGAGGAATCAGAATTTTAAGGTTCCCTGTCACGAGCAGACGTTCAAACCAACTAAACTAGGGATGCACAAACCGCGGCCCTCCACGTATTTTGACAGCCTTCTGATTTTACAAAATTGGACTTCGGATAATCGAATAATATTTAATATCAATCTTTCACGTTATTATTCAACATAAACAACGAAACAAAAGGCTTTATGAGTAAAAATATTACACTCAAAGAATATCACTCAACATAACTTTTCATTTTATTTTCACAAATTCATTCAAGCGTATGTGCAATGAAATATAATCTATCACCATTCAATTCGCGACACATAAATGCATAATGCATTGAGAAATAAAAAGCATCACAGACAAGAAGTGCAATAATAATAGAACCATAGACACTTCTCAGGGTTGCAAACCTCCCCTCTTGTCTCAGAGACGCCATTAGACGAGGGGGTGGGATGAAGGGCGGCGGGGGCAGATAGTAATAGTAATATAACTTATTTCTCCCCACCCGTATTATCCCACTACTTATTGCCCACATATTTCAGCTTAACTTCTCACAGTTCAAGACGCTTTTGGGCGACGTCTCACCCCTCGCATGAAAAATCATACATGCAGCTTTGGCTGCGGCGTCATTTGAATGTATGAAATATTTATTATGGAAAATGGGAAAGCAACTTAGTTTCAACACGAGTTTACAACAAAGTTTTTCTTTAGTCTTTACGGTATAATTATATTAAAAATATATATATATATATCTATTTATGGATTGGTCAATCAGGTGCGTATTTTACCCGTTACGGGTTTATTATATTATTACTAATATGATTAGGCACATTGGTTCATATATAGAAGATGATTTAAAGAAACTCTCAGAAATATATCATCGTGATTTGTGTGGGATTTGAACCCACATCTCGTGGTTTACATGACCGGTGTACGAACCCTTGTATTAACGAATCACTTCCGTTTATCGAGAATTTTTAACAATCATACTCTACATATGAATCAATGTGCCTAAATATGTTTGATGCCTATAGAGGCAGATTGTATCAATTATTATATTTGTAATAAAATAATATTTTAAATTCCTCTACACTCGATTTTTTTTAATTACTGTTAAATATATTTTTTACTCAATTTAGAGTTTGCCTGTTTTCATTTTTATAATGGTGATAAACCTTTACTCGAGTCTTTTATACAGTGTTTTAGTTATAAAGTTGAATTATTCTGTACACTGAGTAATACTGTGTTCTATTGCGTCATTACAAAGACTTAAACATAAAAAATAAATATATATATATTAGGGTGTCCCTTATATGACCAAAAAAAATTTTTTTTCAAATTTCGAAATGCATACCCTCTACATTTTTTACTAATGCTATAAGATACTCAAATATAAAATTTCATCTTTCTAGAAAAATTGCAACTAGTGCCGACCGACCTTCAAAGTTTAGTAAAAAACGTGTTTTGTCTTGATATTTCGGTCTGGTATAAAATCATTATAAATGCAATAAATTAAGTGAATAATAGTAAAAATTCAATTAAATGAACATTAATCTTTAATCAAAAACATAAAGTAATAACAATCAGTCAGGGTAACTTTTTTATAGAGTTGTTTTTTTACAGTCCGGATACAATTTTCTATGTTCCTGGACACAGCGCAGCAAGAACTGTTTTTGTTCTTCTTCAGCCGCGATAAGTCCGTTAAAATCTTGCATCATTTTAACAGCCCTTTCAGCAGTATCATTCACAACCCTCAAATAACTTATTTTTCTTTTAGCTTCCACAAAAGCACTATTATTATTCCAAGAAGATACATCTTCCTTTAGAAAACTGTCGTCGATCTGCAGTCGTGATAAAAATTGTTTGCTCTTTTCCGATACGAAATCATCCAGTGTTTTACAAACATAAGCAAACATCTTGTAGAGTCTTTTTGTCCTTCGCAGTTATTCTGCATTGTGACTGAAGTAAACACATTTTTAAAGAATAGATCGCTCTCGCCATCCAGCGTGCCTGGTGCATGGCTTTGGGGGGGCTTAGTTTTAATTTTTCCTCTGAGTCTCCTCCCAAAAATATTACGCACAGTTCGACCGATTTGCGGTAGTTATCTCTTACATAACCTTTGTCTAATTCTGCCTTATAAAATATTAACAAAGCTTGAATGTCTGTCTCGGCAACACGTTGTTTTACGAAATTAAGAGATGGTTCAATGTTACTAGCGTCGATGTTTTTCCAATTTTCTCTGAATTTTTTAAACATTGGAGTATCTGGGCTACTAGTAATTTACTTAATTTTGCTTTCAAAGACAGCTTTTAGGACCAATTCATAAACATGATGACGACAGGCGAAAAGCAGCAATTCTCTTCCTAAAGTTTCTCCAAAATAGCACAAGCTCCATTGAAACGGCCAGTATTGAAAGCTGTTGTGTCGCAGCACATTATTTGTACTTTATCGTGAAGGTTCTAGTCAAAGAGAGCTGTTGAGACAGCCTTAGCTTGATGTTTTTCAGAAGAATGTTCTAGTTTTGGCACTGCAAGAAGCTGTTCCTTATCGTCAAACGAAGCAATAACTGGCAAGCGTTCTTCTTTAGAACTTCGTACATCTAACCCGGGTAATAGTTTTCCATCCCAATGGACTGTGACTACGTCGGGTACATTACTTCCAAAGAAGTCAGATTTTATTGCTTCTGCCCTTGATTTTCTAGTTTCAGCAGCTAGTGGTTATCTTTGTCTTACAACCCTTTCCTCTTCTTCCAATCGTCGTTGTTTAGATCTATCTTCTTTTTCCGCCAATTTTTTATCAACACCACCTAAGCATCCTGGTCGATCTGGCTCTCTCTGTTTCATTAAAAATAATTTATCTTACTCTATTTTCATTCTCTCAAAAGCATCAGCATGTGCAATATCAAACAAATTATCAAGATCAATTTTGAAATTGTTCTCACGGCTCTTGAACGTAACCTGAGTTTTCTTACAATTTTTTTTGCAACTCTCTCCAAACATGATATAAATCAACAAGTTTCTTCACGCAGTTAGGATATGCCCTTGTTGGAATTCTTGCTTTTTCCCAATATATGATGCACTCTCTAATCACAAGATTTGCACTTTCACTAACAATCAGTTTAACCTCACGAATATTGTAAAATAGGACCGAGGGAATTTGTCGATTAGATGGTAATTTTGCACCATTTATTTGATATCTAGGCAAACCGATAAGGAAATTATTTTGTTTATCACTCCGTAATTCCACCGACATGTTAACGCACTAAACAATGGAGCACTACTAATCTCAAAAATCACGTATGAAATGACAAATAAAACATGCAGTTACAAGTCACAGCGCAGTACTTACGCAACTTGTATGGACAAGTTAAAATCGCAAGTCGGCACGGGTTACCGTTTATAAATCGAACTAATATTTTTTTCTAGACAATATAGGGTTATTACTAAACTTTTAAGAAGGTATGCATAAAAAAATATTGAACTTGAATTTTAAGGGACACCCTAATATATATATATAGGCTCATTGCAAATCGGTTGCAGGTTGTGTCGCTGCGTGTGTAGGCAGCTTTAGAAGTCACGTGAATACACCGAAATTATTACGGCATTATCATAAAACAAACAACTTAACGTATTTACACAAAATAATTAAGATTTTTATGGCATTTCCGTGTGAATATCACATAAGTATCAAAGGACGAGCCATTATTTCGTTAAAAACAGCAAATTGGCGTGTCGCTCTTTCTTAAAGCAAATAAACCAAAGCCCGCGGCGCATTTATCACAGGAACACGCAAATGTCGACATTGTAAATTAGTTCGTGATATTTAGTAGAAGCCTTAAAGTAAACCTCTGTTTATGCGAGCTATTCATCTGCATTGTAGCCTGCAACGGGGCGGCAAACAAATGCACTCTCGGCGACATCCCAGACGCCATTTCGCGTAACCCACATTTGGTTTATGGCCGCCAGAGAAAGTATGAAGCGATGTTTATGGTTTATTTATTTAGTCACATATTAGTCAGTTGGGCTGTGTATGTTGGAAACAATTTTTAATTAATAAAATAGAAAAATCATCATATCAACAGTCATCACAAGTATGCGAAAAAATGAAACGTTCATTTGGAATATGTAAATTATTGTAGAAAGTTACTGAAAATTTTTTAAATTGTCAGTATTATTTTTTATTAATTTTTATATCTTTTTATACTAATATATAGACTATTGTCGAGTCGGAAACCAAGTTAATAAAAATAATATACGTTAACGCATCTAAAGGAAAGAGGCAAAGTGAAAGCTATAATGAATATCTTTATTAAGATTGATAATGATATTAAGAGTTCGGGTAGAAATTCTTATTTTATTACTAATGAAATTAAAAAGATATCGGAAGTAATGGGAAAGTACACTCTGTTTAATCGAATGCAACAATCATTACGATATATGTATATGTATTCAAAGGCTTTATTGATCTCATGGAGTGTAAATTCTGTCGTAATGCAGTTCATATACAGAGATTTCCAAAACGAATTAATACATTAAAAAAAAACTTTGAAAAAACTTAAAAAATGAGTATTTTATATTCACCGCAAGTAGCAATTAAACTTAACTAAAATGATACCGCTTTTGAATAATTGAACTTACAAACAAACCATTTTATTTTCAATGCCGAATTCATTGAGAAAAGCAATAATAAACAAGTCGAAAAAAGTTCTTCAAATATGAAAATCCGACAAGGTCGTTATTTATGTCAGTCAAGCGCATTTTTTCTACAGGTGTGCTTAGATATGATATAAATGTTTATTTTCTAGTACACAAGCATCAGATTGATACGTAAAACAAACCGTTCGATTTCTAAGACTGAACAAGCGATTAATTTAATCGTGCGGATGGGGGATGATTTCAGTTTAAAATGCAGCAACAACACAAAAGCGACATCTCGATTAAGTCCTAATTTATTCCAGACAATCGCACCCTTCTGCAGGTTAGCAAAGATCAAACACGCTCACCTCCACGCGGAGAAGCCTCCCCTGTGCCACAAGTGCACTGATCATCCACACGCAGTGCCTCGGGGGTTGCAAACTTTATGCGCCTGAAAGGGTTGAAGCTACCATTCTTCCTAAAAGATAATTATCGTAACTCAAATGCCTTTTAATAATAAATTGTAGTTTACTGCATGTGTAAATTCGAATTCGTAGAAGTAGACAATGAAGTTAGATCTGCACTCACGCCCCTCTATAGTCTGGCACTGCAAACTTTACCAAACTAAATAGACGTATTATTCTCAACTAACTAGAAAAACATTAATTCTGCTTGGTCACTTTATTAACAAGGCAAATGTGTACAATACTACAAAATTTATTTAAAATTACTACTTCCGATAAAATAATCATATTCGTGTTGTATAAAAAAATGACTTCAAACGATGTATTACATATCAAATATTTATATAATAACAAATAAATGATCCGTTCTGTTTAATCTCACTGTAAAAAAAAAATATGGAAAATTTTTATTGGATTCACAAGAACTTACTTGTTGTTGTCATTTTTGAAACACAAAGAAAACTCACCTGAAACAATGAAAAAAGTAATATTAGTACAAAGTAATAAATAAACTTGATGAAAGGTTACAAAATGGAAAATCTATATATTGTATTGTACCTATTTTTTTATTAAAAAATATTATACAAGGTACTTGACACAAATGAAAGTTTATATATACTAATGCATACATATTTTGTTCATACATATAAATTAAGCTCCCTACTAAACTGACAATCGAATAGTTACTACCCAATATCTAATTGCAAAATCGTTTGCGAGATATCTCGGAGGGTGTATAGGCAGCTTTGTAGCAAAATCGTTTGCAGGATATCTCGCAGGGTGTGTAGGCAGCTTTGTAGCAAGCAAAGGCGATTATAGCGGAGTTCCCAGAATCAGTGCGGGTAATTAAAAAAAACTAACACTAATTAAAAATGCGGGGCAATTATGCGATGATAGGGATTTCTCCGGAGCAGTGCTAATCAAATACGCCGTCTTAATTTTAGCGAGGGCTTTGCCACCCCTTTTCCTTATTTAATTTATAGCCTTGTTTAATTAAATTCTGTTCGCAATTATCGCGCTCTGAATTATACGTCGGGTAACATATTACGTGCGTGCACTCCTTTCGGTTCTTCCCCCTTTTTTTGCTTTTATTTGCTTGGAGGTGTTTTTTTTTTTTCCTCATTATTTAATTTGAATTAATCATGGTTATTCGATGCAATGGGCGTTAATACTCTCATATATTAAAGTAAATATACCTTTGTTTTCAAAACGCATTTAAAGCGTTGTATACCCTTACAGAAAATAACATCATAGCCTTATATGTATTAAACTATGAACCGTTAATGTAAGGTTAAAAAAGGGTTTTTAAACGAAAATATATAAAATAATGTATTAGTGGAGATTTATGATCGTGTAGAAAATTTTGTATGAAGATTATTTTTATTACTATTTAAAAAAATGTTTATTGTTAAGTGCGGGATGCCTACAAACGAGCGGTTAATAAAAGATCTGTTATCGAAGTATCGTAAAGGTTCATTCGCTTAAGTGTTTTATTGGACCAATCGGGACAGGATTTATTGGAATATCGTAAATTTCAATTTCAAATGGAAATATTGAGAGTTACAAAAATCTAACAGGGATACACCAATTACACCGAATGAAAAATATAAAATTATAAACACAAACTACCGTTATAATAGTTACCGTTACATTTTTTTTTTTTAATTATCAACTTCCGTGAAATTCAAGCTAAAACAAAAAGTTAAGAGTGTAAGTTTAGCCTTTTTTAGAATATCAAGTCCAACAGTATTTTTTTCTAAAGGTTTTTCTTTGAAATATTTGAGCTTATAACTAAGGCAAAAAATACACAAGAGCATTTCATCACAAATTTAAATGAATTTCATATATTAATTAAATGGTATTAGTCAAAAAAATCTGGTGGTTTGTGATATTTATATTCGGTTTATGGCAGCAGTATTAAGTTGCTTTTAGATAAAACAATTCTTTTTGGAATTCTAGCAAATGTTGCCTTTGTTTATAAATCGTTGTAAAACAAGGGAAAGTGGGAGTGAATTATATCGCGGTTAATAATGTTTCAGGTTTAAAGCCCAGAGTTCAAAAGAGGAAAGGTCACTGCGGTAGAAATTTATTTTGCCGACAATACTGTGGAAAAAGATAATATTAATATGTCTGAAATAATATTATCATAAATAAAAATATATAAAAGAAAGTGCGAATGTTTTACAAACAATAAATCGTGGATGTATTCGTCTTTTGAGACTCGCCAGATATTTTATAAAAATGTATATAAATAAATAAATAAGAGAAAATCAAGTTTTCAATTTGCAGATTTACAGTTTCGATGGAAGATTTTATATATTGGCTCTTTTATATGTTGAATATTTGTAAAATTAAACGTTAACTATGAATAAAAATTATACTTTTATATATGCACAGTTTTTAAGTGCTAAGGAAAATATTCATTATTGATGCGAGTTGTTGTTTTTCTTAGTACAAAATTAAATTATTTTCATAAAATAATATGAATTTTGAATAGTATTATATTTCAGTTTCTAAGCTTGAGTGTTGTATATCTTTCAAGCGAGGGCCTTTAATACGGATCATATAGTTCTATTTAGTGTTCATATAATGTATCCGAGAAAACCGTGTACCTTGACTCAGGTGTAATAAATACTTCGTTATTTTATAACATGGTGTTCCAGGAAGGTGTTTTCTGGCGGAACATTCTATGGGCTCGGGGTCGTGATGACCGTAGCCGTAAAACCTCGTAAAGATGTGGGAACACAGGTGGTAAAAACGTTTCTTTATTATTATCGCTAGTTTAATACTTGGTCTGAATTTCTACATGTTTTTAAAACGCTAGTGGTATATTTAGATTAAATTAATGATGAATAAAAAATAAAAAAATCCAAACCTTACAGAGATTGCTGAATCGGTTCACTACGACAGTAGGAGCTATAAATATATTTAAATGCATCTTTCATAATCTTAAAAGCCTCTCAAATATTTATTAACGAATAAAATATATAACTTATTAATAAATTTCTAAACATTCACATTAGATTTACTAAAAACAATTACGTTATCCGAGAGCAAAAATATAATCATAGGATTTTTTAAAACGTCTTTAAGTTATTTTATGAAAAATAATATTCAATATTTTTGACAGAGAGTACTTGGTGGAATTCCATTTTAATATTTTTGAATAAAATACTTGAAAGATTTTCCACATGTTCGTTTTTATTTGTGACTGGTTTCGCCAAAATCACTCAAGTATTTTATTCAAAAATAGAAAAATAATATGTTACATGTAAAATTTTTATCTTAATATTTTCAAAGTTGTTGGTAAGGCAATCGTTGATCCAAAACCATTGTCTCCAATTCCTTTTAAAGTATATCTTGAGAAGATTGCTCTCGCGCAATAACAAGAGCAACTCCTTAATTAAATCAGTTAAAACTATAATAAGTAAAATCACATTTCCTACCCCCTCGCGACGCTGAAGTTCGGAGGCTTAATTTATTTAGGTGTGTGGGTAGGGGGTGTATTCATTTCCCGGTTCACTTATTCCCTAATACAGCCTTATTGATAGCGACCCCGTTCTCGAAAGTGCTGAAGAAAATCCGCGGGGAAAATGGGATTATCACCCCCGAAGAGCTAGAGTTGTTGTAATTGGAGGCAGCAAGGTTCTGAGAACTTTCCCAAAACTTAAACAAAAAATCTTAGAGAATACGCTTTTGTGTTGGTGCGCTCTACAGCCACGCGCTTTTTAAATATCATAAATCTTATTTGAAATTTATGAGAGAAGTTTTTCATTATTCACATTTACAATTGTTTAGTATTTAAAGGAATTAAAAATTATTTGTACATCTCTATAAATCATGTAAATTATAAATGCTTTTGATTCAGGTTTCAAAACGATCGTTTCAAAAGTGAAATTAATTTTTTTTTTATGTCTATGTTCCGTCGATGCGCGCAGAATTTAATAATATTTATTTTAATAATACTTTATAAAATATTTCAGAAATGCGTATATTGGTCACACGCCGTGTTATAAATTACTTTTAAAAATACCTATGAAACGAATTACTACTTAAAAAATATTATTTATTAACGATATTACAGTATTTTTAACAAAATTCTAGAATTCACAAAAATTAGGTGCTCTGTGCTACAAATGAGAAATCATATATTGGATTGAAAGAGTTATACACTTACACAAGAAAGGGGTTGAGTGACACCCCTATAGAAAGACGAAGTTCATCTTCGTGTCTTGGGGAGGCTTTGACGGCCTAACAACGTCATCGCCAGGGCGAGTGAGATAATACTACTAACGCATATAATGGAAGGGTGGAAGATGTCTTGGAGTAAAATATATTGGATTAAAAGATATGCATTGTGAGAAGGTGGGTTAACATTTTAATATTACACTTACGAAAACTACGACTTAGATGCAGAAGTACACATAGTTTTTTGTCTTCCGACGTTCAAAAACTCTTCTGAAGATAGTCCCAGTACCAGAACCAAAATGTTGATACACAAAAAGAACCAAGAAACCGAATAATCGAATCACTTTACAAAATCTAAGCAATCTTACAGATATATTTCAGGAAGAAGTCGACAATCAAATGCTTTAAGATCCTCGGTCACATTATGAAAAAAAAGATTTTTTGTTCCAGACAATTCAGCGAATTAATGTGCGAAGGCTTCGGGGGAAGAAGAAGTGATCGCAAATTCAATTACTCCTGAAATTATCCGCCACCGAGGGGAGTCCCGCCTGCCCCGGGACAATGGCCACGATAAATGTTTCTTTTTACAATGGGCTTATTGGATTAAATCAGAGAGTGCACTGAATTTTAGGGAGTATTAAGAATAACATAATCAGTCTGTGAATTTAGTTCGTTAGGAATGTCACATGTCTCGTGTGGGGTAACCACTGACACGAAGCACCAGACTAATGATGTCGAGAGAAAAGCCCGTTCATTTTTTTAACTTTACAATTAAGCATAGCTTAACGTAAAAAAAACTTCAAAACTATACACAATACGATACGCTGTGTAGAGTTGCAATTGTTGAAATTTTAGCAGATGTGCTCGCACATTGTATAGAAACAATTCTAAAATGTCGACTGGAAGTACACGAGACAAGGAGTAGAGGCAAGTCTTTTTATTAGTAATGACGACACATCTGAGAAATAAATGGCTCCCAAGATCATCAGTAAATGCCATCATTCTCTCAGATTAAACTGAAAGTGTTACAAGCCTTAAAAAATAGCCTCAAGCACAGGCTACCCCAAGAGAACCGAGCTCGTCCTGGCAATACAGAAGCTTTCTTGCACTGGAACGTGAGATTCGGGTTGTAAGGGTTGCCAGATTAATAAACTCAGTACAGAAGAAGGACTTTTTAACAATATAAAACATATTTTTACTATTCAATGCTTTTATTTCAAAATAGTATATAAATTTGATAACTTTAAAATACTTGAGAATGCATGTGCGTGAGTATATAATCTATGAGTTTTTCTACTAACTGACGTTTAAGTTTATTACAATTTAATATTAGTACCAAAAAATCGTTATGTAATGTATTCTATTGATAACAAACTATTTTACCAACAAAAAAAAATTATAAAAATCTTAAGGATCGTAAAGATAAGAAGAACCATGGCAATAGATATACTATAAGTTGAAGCAAATATTCAAAATAAAATATGTTTGAACCTATTTTAGTTATGTTTTAATTTAAACCAAATTGAATATCTTTGATGGGCATAAATGTAAAACGCGATCAGTGTTTTATCCGATTTTTAAAATAAAATATAATGAACGCCACATCCTTGCGCATAACATATGGCAGCTTTGGTCTTGAGAGGCCACCCTAATTAAGAATAATGTCCAGGGGTTGGTCCATCCCCCTGGAGGCTGTGATGGATTCCACCCTCGCAGGCAGCCGGACGGAGACAGTGCGAAAAAGCTCCTTCTGAAGAACCGTGATGTATGGGCCGGGCTTGATATGTACTGAGTGGAAGGAATGGCTGCTAGCAAAGATGTTTTTAATGTTTTTTATATCAAAAGTTCCTCTAAGAGTTTGTTGTCTCAAAACACATAAACTATTTTGAATTGATACTGAACTAAATTACTAAACTTAACAACTAAATTAGGATTAAATACCTTAATAAATTCAATAAAATATTCATATCACTGTATAGTACCTATTTTATTTTATATATTTTCACGTGTAAATTAATTATTACCCATGAATATATTGGGTGAAAAATGCAAACTTATTAAATATTTTTCAAGCTGTTTAATGATGCGATACTTTCAACTAGAAGTTTCGTGTTCAGGATAAGCACAAAAATTATGGTTTTCTTGCTCCGAGTCACGGTTTACAGAGGATCAAGATTTGCCGGTAGAATTATAATACTAGCAATTACTGTAAAGTTTACTTAATTTATGTTTGAGAATTGAGCCTCTAAGGGTTGTTTCTGCACTTGTCCATAATTAAAACCCCTCGTGGAGACGACACGTTCATACACGAGTGAGGCTTCCAGCAGCTACTTTTCGTAACTGCTGCTGTCTGTACCAATCTTCCGTTAACCGAAACTTTGATCTCTAAGCTATAAAAGTTGGGTGCACGACCTCATATTGTAACCAGGGGTTGTAAAGCGTCTGGAAATGATCGTGGAATTGCATTGATTTTTTCTGGCAGAATGTCACATCATCGTCCGATTTTTTTAGTTTACATAGACCACTTATACATAAAGCACAATACCACAACAAGCGGTATGTCAAAGAATTCTTATGAAGCAGGCACGATTGAGTTCTTTGTTGTGCTAAGTTTATTAAATACAGTTACTATAGTTGTACTCTGTCCATATACAATTAATCAAATTTTAAAGAGTACATTTTAGACTTTTGTCTACTCTAACCGTCTAAAGTCATAGTTTCAAGACTCCACAACGTTTATAACACATTCCAAAAAAAAAGTCTCTATTAAAATCAAAGCTGCAATAAAATATAATTTCTCGTCATTAAAATGACAATAAGCTTAATTTACTTAAAAAAAGTATGTATAAACTATAAAAATAATAGCAATGTTATTGAGTTAATCTGGTGTAATTCGATAAGTTATTATTTTCTTTAATTCGTTAAGATCAACACTTAGATTGGAGAATGTTTCTCGAATTCCAAATCTGGTTACTTCTGTAGCCTCCCCTAGCAGAATTGTCCAGACAGTTTCTTTCGTCTCTGAGATTTCCAATTAGTAGAGTGGCCTACCCACCCCCGAAGCCTGATAGTGGGGGTGTGACAATACCTTCTAATGGGGATGAAAATCACGTCAAGTTCAATTATTAACTCGCAAGAATGGCAACGGGTAAGAGAGGCCTTTTCAGCGCTTGTATTGCCGGTTATTATCGAATTGTATGAAAGGGTTGAAGTGTGACCGTCAGAAATTTAATGTAATTCAATAATGATGCATTAGAGGGGGTGAATCACCAAAGAGGAAAATGGATGACATATTTGACAATTATTAATATCACAATTTTAACTCTATCGGACACGTTTAATTTTTCCAGATATTCATAATAACAAACTTATATAATGGATATTTACAAATAGGCGAAGCAGAACTTATACAAAGAAGAACTCAAATCGTTTGTAGCTACAAGACCTTTATCTTTAAAGCAGCATTATTTTGATTTATTCAAAGTGTATATTTAAAGACAATATATATGTAATACACAAATAATAATTTCAAACGGTTCCTTTGATTGCAAAAAAAAGCTTATTCAATTATCTATTATTGACGTAATTTATATTTTCTTGAAAATACCTTTCATCGATTGTTGTGACTTGTAATAATAAATCAGCTGTTATATAAAACCGCAGTGTTTAATGATAGTTAATATATTAATAAAATACAGCTAGGTTAGTTTTAGTTTGGTTTAGGTAAATCATATTTATTTACATAGCTTTCTAACACTTTGATGTCTCAGTCACTTTCCACGGTGCTATTTGCTTGGCGATGAATGGCACTCTCTCAGTACTATTTACATACATTCTACACTGAAGAAGACCTCATGTTTATGGATCGGACCGCTCTGTTCAGTCCTTGCAAGTAAGCGCCTAGGCCTTCTCAAAATTTCAGCTGTTCGCTTCAAATAACAATAAAATACGTATTTATAATTATTGATCATTGAATATTCTTTAAGACCTCAAATAAATGTTTTCACAAATCTACATGATATAAGCTTATTGTTTGCTTTGTTATTATTTGACTGAGTATTCATCAAGGCAGACAGGAGTTGCAATAGGTTTTATTTTATAAAAATGGTTATTTGGTTAAGAGCTGAAATATTCGCTTAAAATATATTTGATAAACAATAAGAAAGATATGTTGAATTATCCAATATTTGTCTAAAAACCATCAATTAGTTTATTTTTCATAAATAAATAGAGAAAACTAGTATATCCAAGGGAGAAAGCATTTAACGCTAAGAGAGAGAAGTTTCATAAATATTTGATTTTTATATTTTATCATAACAAATCTTTCGAATTTTCAGAAAATTTTAACATTTATGAATATGTAATAAAATTTCAAGGAAAAATAAATATTAGGATTTCAAACGATAGCCAAGAATTTTCTCTAATTCCGGGTAGGTTCTGGAAGCACTGTGGGAAGTTGGCAAATACTGGCCTGAGTCCTTCAGGTCTCTGTAAATAGCACGTGGCGTGACCACGATCCTGTTTTTATACAGGAAAGCTTACAGACGAGTGTACTGAAACCGCTGGGATTATGACCGGGGGCTCGTTTCTGAAGATGGAGAGATAAGATTGATGTGTTTCGACTATATTTAGATCGAAATCTTCGAACCTGCTACTACAGCGGTACAACTGACAACTTATGGTTACTGGCGAAATCATAAAACTACACCCAAAATATAAAGACGCTATTGACTCATGATCGCAGCATAGCATATAAAAAAAACTTGAGAACTGTAGAAACGGATTTTTTAATCTATGACTGCTGTGTATTCTTATAAGAAATAAATTTTATTTAAATTAAATGATTCATAAACACGTAAGATCTTTTGGTGTTGGCTAGATGACAATATGGTTAAACCACTGTATCTTGATTTCATATTAATGAAATCAGGTTTACGACCGTTTAAAAATTCATAAGAATGATTTTTAATAAAATATTTATGTGCAGTTTTAGATGAACTTTATTTTCGGTGGTTGTTTCAAATTTCCATACATATGCGATGTGAAAGTTCACACGGAGAATTGAAAGGCACTATAAATATTTCAGTCAAGAAGCCCACAGCACTTGCATCCCGCGCCCCCACGGGGGGTGTAATGAATATGCATTTTTAAAACCGCCCACCGACATTATATCGTCAGACTGGAATTAATTCCAACTCCACAACTCACCCTTGCTAATATCTTAATACCGTATCTTCCTGTTTACTTACACAAATTGTGTGAAGTCAACATTTAATCACATTGAAAGTAAACAGTGCGTATAAAACAATTATACCCTCAAATAATTTTACTCTATAATTGGGAGTGTATGATAAATTTGAGAAATAATTTTTTGCATATTTGAATGAAATCAACTAACTCAAAAAATAACCTTTTTACAATAAACATGTTTAATATTTGTTTTTAAGTATAAAAGTGTTAATTGAATAATTGCAACTTTGAAATTGTAAAAATAGGACCCATTCGGGTATTCGTAGCAAAAATGGCCCCACTCGTTTGTCGCACGTAGGTGTGCAATTCAAAGGCGGCTTTATTGAAATATCCGGTATATTTTATAAACATGGCGTCTCATTCCCGCCTCGTCTCCCCCTGCAGGGTGTCACAAAGAGGCGTTTGTTGCATAGAGCCTCTACAAAAATGGAGTCGCACATAAGAGCTACACGGCAGCCCTGCTGAGTGCATGCACACATATTTGTCTACGAGAGGATACAAGGGTAAAGTGAGATGAAAAATAAATAGGATTTTTCAACAGGCCTCTCATTGGCTGAGGGAAACGGCCATGTTGAATTTTTTAGACAAAAGACATGGAAAATTATTTTAAAAAATAAACCAACATTAAGGTACTGTACAGGAAAAATTTACAGTGCGAAAATATTCATGATATTAAATTTTATATTACTAAATAGCTCACATGAACTCACATGCGAACGAGAGAGCTGTACAAAAGAATTTTGCATTTTAATTCCCATGACAAAAATCTTTATGCTGTAAGTATCCTATTACGTAACGAAAATAAATAATTGCTTTATGCCATGTTATTTTTTATCAAAGTAACGGATTCAAGTCGGTGAAAAATTTTAATTGATAGATCGAATGAAGGATTTGCTTTAAAGGTTTAGATTTGATAGTAATATCTGCTTTGACTAAGCAGAAAGTAGTGATGATGTTACAGATATTTCTACTTTATTGAAATGTCCAGATACTAAAAATATTTTGTAGCATTGCATGTATAACGCAAATTGAGTATTTGACATTACTCCATGAAATCCATGTCACAATACTTGTAACATTTTAAATGCTTTTTTGTTGGACCAACCAACTTGAATATACCGCATAAAATAGATAAATCACTCACCTAGAGATGATTTCATTCACTAATCACTCCAAACAACCACCGAAGAAGAGCCTCAGTTGCTGATACTTGATAGATTGTGAAATTGAAAGGTTATCAATTGCAATTTTTTGAATATCTGGCCGCGTGTGAACACCTCGACGATTTGAGAGACACTGGCTTCTTACTGCAATGAACTCGTATCAATTGTAACAATACTAAAATGAAGCAATGGTCGCATGAATCCACTTTGAAGTGGATAAAATTACTCATACAAAATACATATAAATGACTTGACGTAAGGCGACTAAAACAATTATTGTTGTATGTATGTTAACATTGATTATTACGTGCTTTTTTATGCTGGTTTGCTTTGTATTAAAAACGATTTACTAATGTACAAAAATGCATGAGATCTAACAGTTCTCTGAAATCTAAAAAAACGATTTGGGTTTGCAAATATTGAGCTGCATTAATAGGCAAATATACCTCGTTTGTTGAGCAAGGATAAAAATAAATACGTATTGCTTGTTAAAATGAACCTCGGTTTATCACTGTTCATGTAAATCTGCTTGTAGTTGCGCATCATTCATAATCATGACTTAACATCTGACATTTGTTTGACAGCGGATAAAACTTTCACTAACCCTGTACTATATCCTATTGGCAAACAGCTTTGCATAAGCTCACCCTCGTACGCCAAAAGGGCGCTCAGTGTGTAGTTTGAAAATTTTCTCATATCAAAACATTATTTTAATTTAAAACTGTGACTTCCCAGTATCAAAAATTATTTGTGGTAAACCACATTGCTTATTAAATAAATCTAAGATAAGCATTATGTTTAATTTTCATACGTTTTATAAAAAAAGGTTCACTGTATTATTTTTATATGAAAAGCTATGTTCAGTAGAACATGACTACATTTGCTAGTCTTTTACTCACTTATCAATATGCTACTAATCAGCTCGGGTTATCCCATGTTAATGAATTCATCCTGCAGAGTTTGAGCATCCCTCACTCGGAGAACAAACAAAAATAACAGTCGAAAAATATACTGAAAGTTTACTTGTTATGTTATAATATATGTACATATTTTATAACAGTATTGGGATCGATTTCGAATTCACTCTTTACACTTTGAACGCCCTACGTACACGATTACCAGGGGCGTGAAATACTTTACGATATCCGAGAACTTTTAATGGTGGATATGGTGATGTGAGTTGCTCCGAATATGCAATTTAAAGGAGTACAAATAGGGAAGCGACGACGAAGTGCATGAGCATGTAAATTATTGATGCACTGCAAGTCTAATCGCAATATTTAAGGTATAACTTAGAATAAACTTTAAATAAGTGTATTTGATGACATATTTTATGGCCTCGATGTTCTGGCCTAGTTTGTAGAACAAATTAGTGAAATTAATGTAATTTTAATATTAAACAGATATTGTTTAGACTACTTACTTCACGAAGAAAACATTTTAATAATAATATTAATTATAGATTCCTTTGCATATTTTATTTCCGGATCGTCTTTAGCTATGTATTGTGGACATGAAGAATTGATAAAAAGTTTTATGTTACGAATACTTGAATAAGTAACTATAAAAACATAATCTCTACATTTATTGTATTCAGGTATAAAATTACTAATATAAAAACTCTCCCAGAATGCAAAAGTTAGTTAAATGTATATTAAACAAGTTAAGTATATAAAGCAAACAAATAATTGTCCATATGAGTAAATCCAAATGAGTAAAAATAAACTAAACGCATTGATAATGCCTACGTAAGAAAAAATATAAAATAATGATATATTCAAAGATATTTTGTACATTTAATGAACGTTGCTAGTAAGTTATTAAAATATTTTTGATTTGGTTTAAAATACGATTTATTACAAAATAAACATTTAAGCTAACCATTTTTTATTCAGGAATATTTTTACAATGTAGGTTTTTGGATTTCCAGTACAGAGCATTGAAATGAAATTACCCGCTGTTACAATCCTTTTAGCGTAATTTAAAATGTTTTAAAAACATTAATCACTCAAGCATATATGCAAATCATCCCTCTACAACAAGTGAACGCCTTCCGGAAGGCACATATTAGAAACTACGTTTAGTTCATTTAAAACAAGGGTGGATCATCCCCTCTATAAGGGGCGGTGACATACAATGACACTTCATATCCACTGCTAAGACAGCCTACTACCCCCAACACACACGCAAAAAATTTACCCCCTGAGTTACTTATACTTTACCGGTATTATAAAAAAATACTACCCCTCTGTTCTAACCTTAACTATGTCTATAAGGGATGGTTTTAAACACTCTATAGTACCTTTCATCGTCAACTCTATTTACTTATTCTTTACAAATTCATATATGCCTTGATGATCACGTGTTTTACTGATGTATGGTGTACAATATTTTTTAAAACGAGGGTGTGTTGGTGTTGTTTTCAGAAAAGATGGCGTCTTTTTTATGATGACAATAAAATGCAAAAAATCATTAATGCATCATCACAAGTGTTTATAAAAATGACATAAAAAAAAGAAATAACATAACATTACCAATGTTTTATTTCAAAGAAAAATTAATTTTGACTATTTTATTATATAATATCAGTAATGTATCAATTAAAAAAAAAACAAATGATTTTTCATAATTTTATGAGAGAATGCTACATATATTATAATACAAAGAAGCACGTGAATCGTTTTACGGTGGAATATCACTAATGTTTCAATCCGTGGAATCCCTCCAGCTTCGCAAGCATTCACTTAAGCAATTTAGCCAGACGACATAAAAGAAAGAATTAAACGAGCTAAGGCATAGCACACCCAGCCTGGTCACTATAAATCAGGCACTACGAGTAAGAACCCTGAGTGGTGTGTGAAGAATTATGAGCCGAAGGAAGCGCGAGGCTTGGTAGATGCGAGAATAGAAAAGCTCTTTGCCACTGCAAAGGTAAAAAGCTCGGCGATATGTTTCGGAAAGACCTCCGGGGATGCATACTTTGCAACTTATGGTGTAAAAGAAAGAAAATTATGAAATAACTGCCATACAGAAAAAAATAGTTCACTTGCTTGTAATTGTTGCTAGTATGGCAGTTGAAAATAAAATTATTAAAATATTACCCACTGAAATATTTTAGTTGTTGTTTGAACTATAAAAAGAAAATTGATACGGAATATTTATAAAAAATAGAAAGAATACTTTAAAGTGGTTTTAATTTAACTTATTTGATTAAGTTGTACTCAAAAAATAATAAATAATGTTTAAAAAAAAAACAGTGCAAAATTGTGAATTTATATTTAATACAAGAAGGTAATCTAAAAATTATTGCTCCAATAAAGCTCCAGAGCTGACAGAAAAGTCCAGGTTAATTTATTGTCTTCTCTTTATAGAAAATTAATCAAAATATCTGCCCAATCATCCTCGTCTCACTTCTTATCATCGCCGGAATATTTCGAGTGAAGAATTTCGACAATTTGCTAAAAATTACAGAGAAATATTTCCCAGAACACGCTTAATCAGGCTAAATAAATAACCTTGAAGCATTCGAAAATTTAGGTGAAATTTTGAGCTATTTTCAGAATAACTAAATACAAAATGACTTATTTTTTTGGGAGAACATCTCAATTATTAGCTATTTTATTAAAATATTTAATAGTATATATTTTATATCCACGACAGACTGGATTAATTTGTAAAACTTTAAATTTAAACAAAAAAATATGAGGTGCCAATAAAATATTGCAAACATTATTGTTTATGAGTATTTACGTCATTAGAGAAGCTTATGAAAGCGAATAATACTTGCTAACAAAAATGTTCAAAATCTCTTAGCCATTTTTGCTATTCATACTTGTCAATAAAAAAGTAAGCACTCTTTAAAAATATATACTTGGATATTTAGCAGTCGATGAATGAAAGTACAATTAAAAAATATGAATAGCAATGTTTAACATATCTAATGTCTAAATTTCTCCTTATTGGAATATTGTTAATACGACTAAATGGGCAATTAATTTGGTTATAGAGACAATTATCATCCAACAAGACGTGAGATTGATTGAGAGGCATTCAAGTGAATGTATGAGTAGTTTAGATCGATTTGTTAAGAGAATATTACGTTCTTAAAATAATCAGATTATTAATAGAAAACGAAGAATAATTTAAAGAATAGGGTTTCAATTATGAAATCAATGAATTTATTATCTACCATTAAAAATAAAACAATTAAGTACCTGATGAACTCCTTATGTGATTTTCAATTTATCGAAATTCATAGTGGTTTATTGGATAGCACATTTGCTTGTTTATCGTGGAGTCTTAGATCACAATTCGAAAGGAGTCTGCTATTAATTTATTTTACGTTGATTTAAGTTATATTTTATACAGCAAAAATAGGATACAATCTAGCTTTTGTGAAATGTGGCCAAAAATCCACTGCTCTCAAGTAGTCGGTACTTGTATTTTTTCGTAGGTTTGAACCAAAAAATCTTTGATGTTCCCAAATGATCGAAACGAACTATAATATCTACTAAATCAAAAAAATAATAATGATTAATGTATTCGAATCTACGTTCAATTTTTAAGTCAATGTTGTCTTTATTTCATATCCATCATCAAGGACATAAATAAGAAAGGAACAGGTATGACCAAAAAACAATAAACGAATGATCAAGGAACTTATTTACAATTTTTATACTCTTTAAAGTCTGTGTTACCCTCATTGCTTCACAAGATGGCTGTTATCACAGGACAGCGACTGTTTAAAATTTAAAAGCTCTTACAGGAATGACAGCTTGACATTTCTGTCTGATGAGATATTCAGTGAAAGCAAATAGAGTATCTTCAAAAATATATAATCTCATTTTGAACCAAAAAACTAGTATAGGCGATAATTGGATTGCGAGAACATCTCTCTAATAATCAATTTATCTTTTTAAATAACGACATTGAAGATATTAACTTTTCTATGCAATTCTTCTTGATAAAGTTAAAAAAAACTATTGATAATATTATATATAGGGACACCTGGCAAAACCGTGTCATGCGAAATTATTTTAAATTATTTACCTTACTCTAAAATGTTTGCGTCATTTATTGAAATAGTTGTATATTTTTCGCTTGAATATTAAAATTTATATTGCATAAAAATATAATAATTAAAGGATGCAATCATATCGAAAATTTACAAAGAGAGAATCAATCTGATACTATGTCTCACTTATCAACAACGACCAAAGAAATATTTTAGACTCGATTCATTAATCTGCTTTTTATTATCGAGTAAACAAGGAGATAAGTTAATATTTTTTTATGGAGAGAAACTGTGACATTCATACATTGAAATTTTTTAGTTTATAACATTGCAACAGTTAATTTTTATAAATTTTAGTAGATTTATTTTAATTCAAAGTCTTTAAATTTTGCTTCAGTCGTGAGCACCCAAAATTTTAAATTTGATCAAATCTAATATTGTGTGAATATATCTTAGAAATACTTGGTGAAATTCCCTTTTAATATTTTTGAATAAAATACTTGATACTCTGTTTGATAATGTCAACGTGAAAGGTTGGCAAAACCGGTCACAAATAATAACGAACATGTGGAAAATCACTCAAGTATTTTATTCAAAAATATTATGAATATATCTTAACAAAGTGACAATGCTTTATGTCAAAAGTTTGACTGACGGGTGGGTAATTTTGTCATGGTCACCCTGCCATAAGCGCATTTCGCAAACAGCCAACGGGGCTGCTGGCTCATCACACATACGTGCACATACACGTGCACACACATGTGCACACACACGTGCACACACACGTGCACCCCCACCCTCACCCTCACAGGCTGCACTCCGTGTCCGCGCACACATCCCCGCCGGCCAGGGGCGCGATTAAAACAATGGCCCCATTAAGCAGCGTTCGGAAGAGGCGCAGACAATGCCAGCCTGAGTGGAGCCAAGATGGCCGCCAACATGGCGTCTCGACCGGCCAACATGGCGGCTGATGATTTTGGCCGTGAGTACTCATACGTCTTAACAGTTCAGAATGACAAAATTTAAAATAAAATTCAGCAAACACACTACTTTACTTGCAAAACAATTAATAATGTATTTTTGAGAAATTCAATATTTTTGACAGAGAGTACTTGGTGGAATTCCATTTCAATATTTTTGAATAAAATACTAGAGTGATTTTCCACATTTACAGATAAACACACTACAGGACAAACCTCAACTCAGGATAACTGCTGCTACACCCCAAAGCCACTACTTTAGATAATTACCCCATTAATATAAAAACATTTGTTCACAAAAAATTGAGATTTTATATAATAATAAGCAATTAGGTGAACAATTGTTAGAAGGAGAGGTTGTTGGAAAGAGAGAGAATGATTGTCAGGTGGTAAGGGCTAATGTGATTTTAATGTACCTGACAAGTGGAGGATTCTATATAATTGCAAAAGCTCGATCGCCAAGAGATTTTAGAAATCAATCGCATGAAAGATAACACACCGGAGCACCTGCTTAATGACCAAGTTATTTTCAATACGTCTCCACTATTATTCCTTATTGCTAAATCACATCTTTAAAAAACCATTTACTACGCAAAAACCCAATACAGGATAACTGCTGCTACACCTCAAAGCGACTACTTTAGATAATTACCCCATTAATATAAAAAAACATTTGTTCACAAAAATTTGCAATAGTCAGGTACATCAAAATCACATTAGCCCTTACCACCTGACAATCACTCTCTCTCTTTCTATATATTTATTTTTATATCTCGATTAACTTTGAGATATACTAAAATTATAAAAAAAAAACACTGCCAAAAATAAAGTGTCTCCTTTCACGTAAGACAAGGTTGTAAACGAAATTGAAAACTTTAGCATAGCATTAAAGCCACAAGTCGAAAATAACAAAGTGTTACTTTCCATTAAAAATATATTCCCGGAAGGTGGTGACATGTGTAAACCGCGAGCGAAGTTTTTATGGAGACACGAAGGCATCGCAAATAACTCGGAACAACACAAACAGCACGAAGGAACACAGCGAAATGGCCGGCGGCCGGAAGCGAAGCCTCCGAGGGTCTGAAAACTTTTCAAAAGGCCGTCCGAAGGTCCCGAGACCTGCTGGGGTGAGATAAATAATTTTGGTTTGCCACCGCAAAAAGACTACAGGAAAAGCGACAGAAGAAAACAATGTTCTGTTTTTCCCGTTTTTTGTTCAAACACCGCAGTGATTTAAAAGTAAAATGAGGCTTATGTATTGTGGCAACCGAATTTGTTTAATATTATTTGTTTAGTTTTGATTTATTATTCAAGTTCCTTAGCTTCTGACTTAAACATACATTTAACGTGACTGACTTCAGACAATCTTTAAAATTGTAATTAAAATCGATTCTATTCTCAACGCTGGCGAGTTATTTTACAGTCCACAAAGCCATCAAAGGGAACTCAAAGTAAGACATTGCCAAATAGAAAATGATGATGTCACTTCCGTTTCAAAAACAGATGAGTGGAAGTGCACAAAGAAGGTTCTATTTCGGGGCAACGTGACTCCGAGACCCGGGGGTGGTCGGGCGGGACCTGAAACAATCTTGAGCCGCCACTAAACGTCAGCCGAGCTGTCAAAAGCACGTGTTGCCTGGGCTCGGTACAGCCTACAGTGGCAAGGCTCAGGGGATGATATTGTATTAAGGGTAGTTTTGTTATAATTTGATTCGGATTTAATGTAGGAACAAGTTACACTGCTATTTGAAAGGATTTAATTAAATGTTTGGAATAAATTGCTTTTATTTAGTTGAATGCATATGTGGTATCAGTCTGGTGAAATAATAAGTGGCGCGTGTAATTTTCTTGCGTGGTTAAGGAGAAAGGGTTTATATGACTATGTAGCCGTTAAGAGGAAAAGCTAGCAATAAAGCAGTTTGAAGCAATTGCGGTTGTGCAATCACTGTCCCTAAAACGTAATATTAAAATGTAAAATGTTTTTTCTAAAAGTTACACATATTGCACATGAAGAATTATCATATTTTTGGATCGATAAGCAACTGTGCTATTTACTAGACAGCACTATGGTTATTTATATACAAGCAACACAGCCTTGCTTGCCATAAAGTATTCTAAAAAAATATATTTTATAATTTTGATTATTTTAAAACCATTTGAACATTAACCAAGCTTAAGTATTAGATTAGAGATTGAAAAAGTTTGACTACCGTGGCTCAGTAACAGAGCAAATATTTTAATCATTATATGCAAACGTGCAACCGATGAACGTATATTGGTTAAAAATTCTGTCAGACGATTGTTGAAAGTATTCAGTAGAGTTTGTATGCGTTATATAATATTTTTGAAGATTTTTCGACGTTTTCTTTATGAATGTTATAAATACACAAAAATATTATAAGTATGACTGTTTAAATATATATTGTAATTGAAGATAATACCAATTATTTATAATCTAGTATAATTATTATACTTATACGTAATTTGCCTTCAAAAGCATGGTATTAATTTGGGCTCAGTAACTCAGTAGTGATACTTTCAATTAAGTGGATTTCAGAGCATCCTTTGCCTAATCTTTCTCAAAGGAACACCCTGTGTATACGGGAAAATATAATTTTGAATTTAATTGTCTTATCCAGCGATACGTTCTCGTAATTATTAACCCCTTCCACCCAACTCTGGGCGGGCATACTCCCTGTATGGGGTGTTTTACGTTTGGGTTTGGTTGCTTCTAACCAAATTATTCTACTTTAGATAAATTTGAAATATATAGATATGGAATTAATTAATATTGTTTGTTATACGGAATCCGCTGCTTTTGAAAGCGTTTTGATGAGGTGGAGATGATAATTTTGGGAATATCCGAAATTTAATTTTAAACACGTTACTTTTACGAATATTAACATCTATTTAATTAATAATATTTTTTATTATTTATAAAATCTTACGTACAAGAATTCTACGTTACACATAAAATTTAACACAGTATATATTCTCTAAACAAAATTAATGATTAAGTGCTGCGTTACTATGATTATTATTATTATTAATATATCACAAGTACGTAAATTTAAAAAGAGTAATAGTTTACCTATCTAATTCAGTCATCTGTTTTTTACAAGTAATTTATTTTATTAAAAATTTAGAGTTTTTAAATCATTTATAAATACATCAGAAAATATTTAAAGATTTATACGTATTTAGAAAAAATATATCTGATATTTATTTTTTCACATTTTTTAACCATTTCGGGACTTAATTTAAAAATTGTATTCGTCCCCGAAGCCTTCTGCGTATCTGAAACACTGACAGAATACATAAAGTCTGTCTGTCCATTCACCATCCCTGGCGCAGACAGCGTCAACCCCACAGCCTTGCACCCCTAGCGGGGCTGCCGGCGCGCAAGGGGTTAACAATAGAATTTTGATTTGTATTTCTGACGTCACATTGGAATTTGAAATCAAATCAAGTTCATGTTTGAGAATGAGTACGTTTCACAACTGAAAATGGCCGAGATTTTTCTGTTAAAAATTGTTGTAATATATATTAGACGTAGAAAAAATCCTGAGTGTTTTATGGTACATACATGGTATACAAGAGAAACGAAAG
Source organism: Atopsyche davidsoni (assembly GCA_022113835.1). Classification (NCBI taxonomy): domain Eukaryota; kingdom Metazoa; phylum Arthropoda; class Insecta; order Trichoptera; family Hydrobiosidae; genus Atopsyche; species Atopsyche davidsoni. The sequence continues at coordinate 2,569,818 of JAILWY010000007.1, forward strand.
TAGTTATTTGAGATAAGTGATGTTATTTATCAAGTGTTATCTTGCAAACAGAAAGATGTGAATAAATATTTTTTTATACTCACAGTGTGTAAAAACAACATTCAAAGATTGTTAATTGGGCTCACCTGCAACAAAGAAACACGATTTTTATTTTCAAAAAAATATACGTATACATAGCGCAGAGAATTTTAGGGAGCAAAAATTTTTGCTTAACTGAATTAGCAACTTAAATAAAGTGAATGAAAACGATGAAAGGTGACAAATTAAGACGACAAGAGCTCCCAAACGAAGTAAATATACCGTTTCAAAAATTTCGCCCAAGAGGGCCTCCAAACGTTGAGATTTATTTTTAAAAAACTCTTTTCCTCCAGTGTTAATTAGGGACGATTTTTTGCGTCGGTCTACTTTGGGCCTCCTGAAAACTTCCCCCGGCAAGATGTGCAAATTGTGAAATTTCTGAGGAGCCGCTAGGTATCCTGCCTCTGTTAATATTTCTGCAAAGTTCTGCGGGAAGTTTGTGACGTATTTGAGTTTCCGCGTCTGCGGCGCGTAATCTGCACGTTGTATGATCGACACAGACCCTCTGAGAAGTGCAGTTTTGATAATTATGATATCCTTTGATCATAATATTATTGGATTTGTTTGAACAAGACTTGAAATGAGTTTGAGTTGTGAATACCGACCATAAGTAGATTAGAGTGAAGTAATAAGGAGAATATTTATTTTAATGAACTTTTCTTACAGAAAGATATGAGACAAATCAAATACGTATATATTGGTAAGGTTGGTTAAGGGTCTAGGTCCCATAATCGAGTTTTTTTGATCATTTTCTATTCCGTTTTGCGAAAAATCGAAATGCAAAAAGTTAGATACATTTCTTCTTCCGAAAAGAATTTTATTTAATATGATATAATTAACTTTTAATATGATAAATATGTGTTTTCCCGATTGAAGGGTAGGAATTCGGAGATTCGTCATCCCTTTTCTAGGAGTCCTAAACATTTAAAAGTCTTTTTTTCAATTGGAATTAAAAGATTAAATATATAAACATTGTAAGATTTAATATTTAAAAAAAAAAAAAACCTTTAACAAACTTTGGTTTTGAAAAGTCATCGTTTTATCAAATTTATCAACATCTTCAAAATTTTATTTTACCCTGAAAATGGACGTTAGTTAAATAATAAAAAATAAATATATAATTTATAGTTTTTTCAATACTCAATTAAAAAATCAATTTTCAAATAAACTCTGACAATTAAATTAATTAAATGACACGATTTCGCCAGGTAAAACGGTCCTTTTTTTGTGACAGACGGAGGATGGACACCAAGTAAGGTTAGGTAGCAAGACCCTTAAGAGGGTTGACTGTGTTTAAGATTTTTAAAAAACTAAGTGTGCATATTAAAAAAAATGTACATACAAAATAAATACCAAGGTTCGATTTAGTACCTGCAGTCTCGAGAGATCGTCTTTCTTTCAGGTTTAATGTGGGAGTAACAACAGAACATAAAACCTGAAAATCGCGAGTATCCTGATATGACCGAGTGCTCACATTCGCGAGATTAAATCTAAATAACCCCGCCACGTGTGTTTTCTTGCAGCGCGTGTTGCTGCATATTCCTGTTTGCATTTCCTCCTCTGTCAATATTTGAATGATTTTTCGTTCAACCCCCTGGGCGTAGGCACACACCCTCCCGTCCACACAAAGCATGACAAATCGAATCTATCCGAACTGGGGTAAGTTAAACGGTGCTTGCATCTTCCATGTTTAGGAGAAAATATATACGTTGTAATTTTAATGTAATGTACGATCATTCTGATCATTACTTTTTAATGTACAAAATCATGAGTAAAACCAGACACCGCTGTCTGTGGCAGTCTCTTATTAATCTTCTAGCCATAAGAGTGAAACTTCAGTTGCAAACCTGACATGATTGTCAACCAATAACGTTTATTTTCAATAATAGAAACACGATACCACAAACAAATTTATACATTATATTGTCCGTCACAAGACTGCTTTAACACTGAGTGTTATTATTAAGTATAGTTAATACAGCGTGTCATGCAGTCATTTACTTAATCCGGTTAAGTGACATCATTGACACGTTATATTCGACTTTTACTCTGTGTATAAAGTTTTCAAACCGTAAAGGTTGATATATCGTAAAAATAAAATGGGGTATATCTAGACAATTATATCGCAGATCACAGTTTAAAATACCTGAATAAATTGTATCCAGTAGAAAATTGACAACTTATAAAAAGATCTTTTTATGATCATCTTGAATGACCCCTTTCTTCAGATATTCTTTAGCTCGTTTGAGTCCAGACGTCTAGAAATAGAGCATAGAATCTATTATTATTTTTACTGTATTTAAATATTTCTAAATGCTGTAACTCACATATATTTCAGTAAGGGAAAGCTTTAGGTTATATACGCACAGAGAGTCACGTTAATCATCACTACATGAAGAAGAAGGGTTGTACAATTTCCCTAGAGACAGTAATATTGTTTTCACTGCAAGAGTGTGTGATGTGTATGCATTTATTTAGATCTAAGAGCAGAAATGCAAGCAATATAACTTATACGTAATAGTTGAAACGCGACATGAGGGCTTACAATTGATGCCCGAAATTTGCTTATCATCATATCGTGGAATTTGTGTGAACTCTTAAATTCAATAAAAATAAATAAACCTGATTTACACGTATGTATTTACTAACGAGTTTCTCAAAACGCAGTACGAGCTAATCGCGTTATAAGAGGGTCGACTGCCCTAATATCCGATTATAGTGTCCCAAGAGATCGTCTTTCTTTCAGGTTAAACGTGGGAACACAAAAGTAGCAAATCTAGTGACTAATTGAAAAAAAAGCACCTGGCTGCGATATCCGTGAACGTGTAGAGTCGCGAAAAATTTAATCGATCTTAGGCCTTCTCAGCATACGCAAAGTATCTCGTGGATTCTCGTGATATTTAAGCAAACACAGTAGTACAAACGCAGATCAATGTCTGAGCTTGTATAAAATGGAAGGCATTGCGTTTTGTGGGCTAAGCATAATTTACAATGTGCGTGTTGATTATTTTCCAATTTAGATAGACGATCCACCGGCAGGATGCCATGCCGTGCACCGGATTGATGCTATCGGCTCTCTGGCTAATACGCCTTCACGCCACAAGCCTACGTGATGTCGATTCCAGCTATTGAACGATAGATATTGAGAGATTGGATTACTTTTGTACCGACTTCGTAGCTTTTAAATACACCGCCAGTGTTTGCCCCATACATGTTAATTTAAAAATAACTTGAGAATAATTTAACAGGTTTTGGCCTGAAAACACTCCTCGCAGAAAAGAAACACTTTTAGATTATAACAATGAGTAAAATATTTTTTGTAATAATGTATTTGTGTTAGTATACATTCATGTATTAAAAGTGTGTATAACTTAGCGTTAAGACATACTTAATGATTAACAGACAAACTGTTCCATAAAATAGCTATTTATAAATAAAAATATTAATTAAAACGAAGCAAGAGTTTAACCAAAATAGGCTTGAAGTAATTAAATTTTAAATAACTTTTCGATAGACAACAGTTTGGTCATTCCTTGTATGGTTTTTCCTAGTATTTAAATAAACATGGCTTTATTTTAAGCCTCGCGTTTATATACAGCGTGTACCTGTAATAATTGAATATTGATTAAAAAGTAGAGTATGAAAACTCTCGCGACAACCAATGCAATTAAAATCCCATTTATATTTTCAACGGTATTTATTGTAGCATAAATCACTCTCATGTCTCCTGTATATTAAAATATTTTATTATATGAATACTTCACAATAGTTATATGTGGTTTTTTTGATAAATATATATTACTATATAGCATCTTCTTTTATTTTATATTGAACGTAATATAGATTATGTATAAACCTTCGAGTATATATATATATATATATATATATTTTATTATTCGTCAATATGGCGCACGTTTTAATATTTCAAACTCAGCGTTCACTCTGTGTTTAAGATAAGCTAAAATATAAAAATAACGATACATTTACATGAATTAATAAAGTGCATAAGAAATTATAATGTGTTTTTTTAATTAATGCCTTAGACTGACATAACATAAAGTAATTTAATAGCTGTTTTATGAGGAGAATTATATGAATATTTCTATATGAGAATAAAAAAATAAACTTAATTAGCAACGTACAACACGCTCCACAGTTCGTATTAAATTTTTTATCCGAGCTGAAAATATTCTGAGTTTTAAAACATGGTTACATTTTTAAATCCTCCACCGCAAAAGTTCGCCAACATGGCCATCCACCGCTGCCACTATTTGTCAAAAGTCACAAAAACTAGCGGCAAAAAAAAAAGTAAATAATTATTATTGTCGCCGGCTGCACGGGGAAACTTTCTGGAAAACGTCCACCGATAATTAAGACAGATAGACGGAAGCCGGGAAAATCCGAACCAGAAAGAATTTTCCCAGTTTTCAGGAGCAGAGAGAAATATTTCAGTGGTCCCCTTCGGTTATTTCTGATCAGAAATCTAAAAAAAAATTCCTGTTAATATTTTAATATTTTTCATTTAAATCCACTGTGTGCACAGCTGAAGCAGAAATAAATACGCGATACAAGCTTACGCATTAAAATCAACGGTAAGAATTATTGAGTAATAAAATTTAATATTTTTTTAACAAAAGCTGTCGGAAATTAAATAAATATCACTTGATTAGAAAATTAAGTATCGATAAATGTTTAATAAATCGAATTAAAGCCCGGGTCGATTGAGCCTATCATTATATATCGACACAACGAATACAATTTACCGGTACAGAATTTTCCTTTTTTAGGTCACCTTTGTCATCATTGATCAAAAAACTTTTTGATGTAATTAATAAAGCGAGCTTTTAAATCTCAATTCGGCTTGGTTACCGGGAAAGTTAGTCACATTAAATAAGCTGCAAGATGAATGACCCGAGCTTAAATCTAATAGGTTTTTAATTAACAGGTACTCTGGCATAACGCAGAACTTCCTTAATTTAAGCTCCGAGCTTTTAAAAAAGCCTAAGTTTTAGTTTTACGTTAGGAAAAGGTTGTTAATTTTAATGATGGAAAATGGCTTTATACCGCACAGAAAAATAGGTCAAATTATATAACGGGAATATTTACACCCTGTTTAGCCTTTTTAGACTGTAACTCAAATGAACGGTTGAAATGTAACTTATCGCAAATAAACTAAACAATATTAACCTTTTATTAGAAAACCTATTCTAGTTAATTGAATTCATATGGTAAATTGGGTCAAAGTATAATGAATGTCTTTCAATAATTTATACACTTATTTAGGTATGAGACAATGCGAAATTAATTGATAATGTATTTTTAATGACAGTTGTGGCAAATAGATAATGGCTTGCTTTGATTAATGGCGTGGAATTCAAACAATAAGCAAAGAAGAGCGCGTTTTAAACATTATATAAATAATTATAAAAATGATAGCTAAGGGTTGGCGTATTATTTTTTCTTCATATTAGAAGATAATATAATTTTAAGATCAATAAATGATACGCAAACCCAATGCATGTTAATGTAGTTTTTATGTAATGAATAAATATAATTTTTTTATTCATATAAGCACAGTTAATTTAATATTTTTTCAATTTAAAAGTGACCTTGTGGCCTGACCCATTAATATAGTAACGCAATGTAAACTAACATTTCCAGCACAAAACATTTTTTTAAAAACATTTAATTAATTATTTGTCGCTTCATGTATTTATTCATAACCTCAAACATAGTGCAAAACCAATTTATCTGTAAACCAGTTCAAAGCGGGTATATTCAATTATAAATGGTAATCTTTGACATTAACGCTTAATTAAAATATAATCAATATTACTAAATATAAACTTAAACCCTTGTTACAACTAGACTGGGTATTTTCCTTAGAAATCTGTTTAAATTGAAACTGAAGCTAGAATTAAAGCTTTTAATTTGTTAATGGACTCTATTATGCACGAAAGTATGAATATATAAAATCGATTTTATGACTTCGCGCTTTCGAAGCGAGCTTATTAAATCGCTTTGTATTAAATTTTCCCGATAGTCTTGATTCGTAAATTGCATATCGCCCAATCGGAGATAGTATAGTGATTTATGCATACACTGAATTGATAAGTCTGACGTGTTCTGCTTACCAATAAGCTTCGGTGTTATCATTTCAGGAATAACGATTTGCCGTCATACAGAGTAAATTTTATACAATACAAAATAATAAAAAAAGATTAATTATTTCTTTAAATAATTCACTAACCATTTAGTCAACAAATTTTCGTGATTTCATTGATAAAGGTATTTTTTATACCTTAATAGTTTTTAGTAAACCATAGTCAATAACAAAATTATTTGGATAAATACATTGTAATTCATTTCACGTGAAACTCTCGTTCAAAAGTTTTACCAAGTCATATAGAACCTGTACCCAAAATTTATTATAATTAAAAATAATATTTATACATTTTATTATCGCACATATATTTGTACAAGTTATGTATTTTTGTAATAATAATTAATGAATTATAGATTTAAACATATTTTTACATTTCAACGGAATTTTTGTAATGGTAGTAGTCTTTATCAAAACTATGAATAATATTATATATATAAGGCAACAAAGTAATAAATTTTGCACGTAAATTACAACGTTATGAACAAAACATCACTTAAATAATATATGTATGATAATTTTAACCGGAATACAAGGTGGCTCATTTTCGATACATTAAAATAAAAAAAAGTATCGTCCACCTCGCAAGGGTGCGGCCTAGAGCCTTACTAAGGGGGGGGGGGTGGGGGTTGATAACTACCTCCACTTCCGCAAGGCTTCTAACATCCGGTACAAATTACACAGCACACCGTATAATGGCGGTATTTACAGCTGAAAATTACCGGGTAAAGCCTGAAAACACCCTACGACGAAACGCAATACTGTAGTTTGGTGAGGTCAGTTGTCGGGGGAGCGGGGGGGGGGGATTTTTTTTTTACATTTTAAGGATGTATTAAATTTTATACACACCCGTTCAATATAGGATATATATATAGAAGCTTTACAGAATATTTATGAGGATTCCACGGCGGCCGGTACAATTATTGTAATTCACACCGTTCAAAAAAATTAAATACTTCACTAAGTTTTAATTTTTTTTTTTTTTTTTTTTTTAATATTAGGGTGAGGGCATGCATGAAAAGAAGCCTTACGGCGACTGCCTCAAGACTGCGTGTAATTTGGCCGCGGGTTCCGAGAGCGGCGGAGTGTCGGGGTAATTGCGGGTCCTCCGAGGGCGAGGCGCGCCGCCATTGGTCGGCTGGCGGCGGCGGCGGCCAATCACAGAGCGCCCCTCGAGAGGCAATCGCGCGGCATAATTCGAGCATGGCGGCTACACACTTTTTTGTTAAACAATAACGGAGTTTTTTTTTTTTTTTTTTGTAGTGTCCGATCGCTTACGATGCTGATCGACGAGACGTGCGTAATATCACACATATTTTTTTAAAATTAAATTTATGGTTTATATACAATAGTTCGTATGGCTATGGTTGTTAGATGGTGTCGTTCGTTGGCACATCAAAACTCTATTTAATTGGCATAATAAGTACGTTGTTTCACATATAGGATATGATTGTTATATAATAGTGATTCGTTGGCATAATTGGTAATGCACCGGCCATGTAAGCTTGGGGATGTGGGTTCGAATCCCACACATATCACGATGGTATTTTTCTGAGAGTTTCTTTAATCATTTTTTCTAATATGATTAGGCACATTAGTTCATATATAGAAGATGATTTAAAGAAACTCTCAGAAAAATATCATCGTGATTTGTGTGGAATCCACACAAATCACAATTCTTTAAATCATCTTCTATATATGAACTAATGTGCCTAATCATATTAGTAATAATATAATTAAAAAAACCCGTAATGGGTAATAAATACGCATCTGATTGTCCAATCCATAAATAGATATAATCATTTTTCAATATTTGAAAAAAATGTACTTAATCATTATCAATCCAAACTCTGTTCGATAATGCCAACGTGAAAGGTTGGCGAAACCGGTCACAAATAAAAACGAACATGTGGAAAATCACTCAAGTATTTTACTCAAAAATATTAAAATGGAATTCCACCAAGTATTCTCTGTCAAAAATATTGAATTTCTTAAATAAATTAAATATAGATAAAACATCCTATTATTATATGCTACATATTTAAGTGTTATTCATTTCATGTTGCATTTAATTTTTTTTTACACACGTGTATCCCGTATTAAGGTTTGTTTTTAATACAGAATTAATTCAGCTTAAACGCGAGCCTTCTTAAAAACTGAACTAAAAATGTATTATGTACTTTACTTCAAAAATCTTATATCATTTTCAATCTATGTGCAAAAATATATCATCAAAATGAAGTGATTCATTTAAAACATGAGAATACTATTACAGCAAATGTAAAGACCCCTATGGCTACAAGTTTATTATTAAAAGTATATAAATTACTACCGAAATGATTGTCATTTCCTAGCCTATTATTAAGATACTAGTAATGTAGCCCGTCACAAAATGACGAATTTGATGAACGATGCGTCTAAATTCTCGCGGTGAACGACATCTCGCGGCGAAGAAGTGAAGTATATAATTAAAGTTTAGCTAAAGCATATTTTAAAGTTTATGAATGAAAATATTATCCTATCGTCTTGAAATTCGGCACATAGCTGCGGAAAAATTTACTTAACTTATGTGCAAAAAATCAGCGTTGTATCTTTTAAGATATTCTATACAGAACGGAAAAATGAAACATACATACAAACATACAAATAAACACACAATGGCTATTATTATAGTAGATTCAAATTCATTTTTTAAGTATGAAGTATTATATATTTTACTAGCCTTTTGGAGACATGAAAGAATTTATAAAAAACTACGAATCTTTCCCTGTTGAAGACACACACCGCTTTATTTCTTGTACGCTTTGTAAAAATCATTTTTGACAATGTGTTTACAAAGAAAAAACTATACATTATTCAGTACGTAAAATAATACAGATAGTGTTTTAAAACAGTCTGTCTCAAAAGGCTTCCATCCGGCGTGAGAACAACCCGAAACGACAAGGCGCAAACGTGTCGCGTAAAAAAAGGATCCGCCGCTTGAAAAAAAAACCTCGTCGCGTCAAGATCGCGATTTCGTCAAGTCGGAGAGGAAACGCCTCGGCAGGATGTTTACGCGAGAAGATGTCAAAACAAATCGCGACACAATGCCGCCACAGCCTCTCCGAGGGGTCCTTTGTGGTTCGGCCTGGGAAATTTAGAATTTTTTGACCCTTTGTTCTATAACACAGAGAGTAGGATTCGTGCAATTCTTTGGTTATATGATATGTTTATGTGCTTGTAGTGTTTTTTTTTTTTTTAGATTTTCGAAACTCGCTGGAGACTTGCTAAACGTTATGTTATCTCAGTTCTCATTCATGAAGTTGAGGCTTGATACTTAAGACTGGCTTCATATGGGAATACTTAAAATCCCATGGGTTTGCTACGTTAGAAATCAGAATGCGCATAGAAAGAGCACGATAGTAAAAATGCGAAAAATATCCTATTTTGCTGATATTTTCAGAAATATACTATTATACAATTGACAGTGTACGAAAAAATCTAAGAAGCATTTGAAGGAGTAAACAAACGTGGATGCGGAATTTACGCCAGAGGTTGGAAGTCGAGATTACAGTATATATTTTATGTTTGATACGAGAGCTAAAAATATTCACCAAGGTTTATTTTCAGATGTTTTTTTAAAAGGAATACTCTAGTGCGTTATTTGTGTGGATATTTTTTTATGGACAAAAAGTATGAGATCAATATATAGAACACAATAAACCGATCTCATTAGTAATACTCCATTTAGTCATACACGAATCTATATTATGATTTTGATACATATTTGATATATAACAGTTATAAAAAAAAATCAATTTAAGTTTCATTAATCAGATAAAATTCCATTAGTCTAGTAATATATTTCTAACTCTAACCTACTATACTGTAAACATCCGATATGTTATTCTACGTTGTTGAACCTTAGGTATGTGGTTAGCGCAAGGGTTGGTTTACTCCAGAATGGTACTCGTCTGAGGAGGGTGGTTCTCTCAGTATCACTGTTCCGTCTCTCGGCGAGACAATTTACTGAAAGTTTTCAACAGTTGGCTGAAATTTCAGCAATGCCAAAGCTTTCTCGGCAGTCTTAGTGATGCAGCTTTTATAACGAAAGAGCAAGAAGATATTTAGCCGAACAATGGGGGGATCAAAGTATGTTTGGATATTATTTTGTCTCAACTTTGAAACATCGATTAATCAATGGTATATAATAAATCAAATACTTTAGCGAATTCTATTCAGTTTGCCTATGGGATCTATTTTATTCTGTAAAGTAACCATAAATAATGTTAAATATGCCCCTGGCTTATACTCTAGAATTCCAACTTAGAAATATAAAAATTAAATATAGCTGTTGCAAATAGTACGAATGCATTTTGATTAATTATTTATACGGTACGAAAAATAAATTTTATCTCATAGAATTTAAATCAAAATCATCATTTATTTAAATGTAGTATATTTATAGGTTCCCGGTTATATCTTCATACTGACAGCTTTGTCTCAAACTGATTTATTTGACTTACGCCAGTTTAATTGCGTTATTGAATGAGTCAGTAAAAACTGTTTTATTAAACCATAAATAAAAACTTAATTTTTTTTTAAATTATTTTATTCGCTTTAATTAACAAACCAGTATACTCAAGGTAATTCCATAGTGACTTTTATTTATAAGTACGGATTTTAATGAATTTGCTATATGAAAAAAGCGGGAGAGCCTACGGCCTGAACAAATTATAATTTATCTTTGGCAGCGCACTAATACTTATCTCCGAGAGTTTATGACTAAATAAAGCCATCTCGCTCTGTTGATTAATTATCCGCAAAGAAATTGTAATTGAGAAGGAAAAAGCTGCTTTACTTCCCTGTGAGGAGATATTAAAGTAGTAAATTGTTTTATGATTGAAACTGGTTGTAAAGAACGAAAATAAGCGTCATTCAGCTTTTTATTTCGAGAAATACTTAAAAGTTATTTTTTTCAAATTATCAGTAATAATCTTTTCAACCAGATTACAGTTTTGTTTAAAAATATTTATTTAATTGTAAAATACCAATTTTATTTACAATATTTCAGATGTATCAAATAAAAATTATTTTATTTATGGGGTCAAATCGAAAAGGATGTTGAAAGCATATTCGTTATGGTAAACATACCGTAGAAAAAGCAGTTAAAAGATATAAATATCCCGCATGAAAGGAATTTTCTAAAAATGTGCACTAACGCCATAATTATAATTTTAAGGCTTATTCATTATCGCACATTCACAAATGTACTTTTTGTACTCTTAAATTTCACTCATAATCACCGCACCTACTGGGGTAACAATGCAGCTATTCATCCCCCAGCCCCGCGTAACGAGCAGGTGAGTCTGTTTCTTATGCAGGTGCTAACGACATGCATGATTACTTAACTATTTATTATTTTTAATGGCGTCCTCGGTTGCTGGGGGTGCGGCCATCTCTGCCTCTTATCTCAACCCTCAGCCACCCCCCCTAGCAGACCTGGCCGCGTTAATTCGGAGTGTTAACAATTATTCTTCATCCCTTAGTTCAGTGTTTTCAGAACTGATATTTCACCAAATATTTTTTTGGTGAAACAGATTTATTAATAGCAAGTTGTTTTAACTATTTCGAAGAAAGCAATTCATATATTAAAATATGAAAACGTGAATAGCTAAATGATTACAAGACTAAGGATATAAAATGTTGATTTTCAGACTTTAAACAAAAATATATACAACGGCTTATATGCTTACATATAAAAATAAACTGGACCGTCTTATGAATACGTGGCAACAATAAAAATTGTAAGGAATAAATTTTTATCAGATTTAAAAGTACTCCTAGTGAAAAAATATAACCACTAGGATTAAAAAAAAAAAATTATTACCTTATATGTTGGTCACATATATTGAGAGTTTGAAAAGTCATAAAAAAATGTTACGACCACATTTTTTATTTAATAGATTTTGTGAATACAGTATAAATACTTTTAACACGATAACAAAGGTGAAGAGATATTTATTTATGGTGATTTATTGAAAAAATATTTTAAAGTGCGTTCGATTGTATTTTCTCGTATCTTATAAACTCGGGAATTGAAAAACGCTGCGAGAAAATTAATACATAAATAAAGACATTTTTATCAATTCTGATCAATCTTGTGATTAACCTGTCGCGTTCAGTTTAGAGACGGCGAAAAGCTTTCGGATTCAAATAAAATATCTAAATAAGGTAACGACAAAAAAATATATTAAATTATCTAAGTGGAAAAGTTACATAAAAAACCCAGCGAGACAAAAGGTTATTTTTCTTTGTAAGAATAACTATATTTTAAAGAAACAGAGGAATATTAAAATAATGTTTATTTAAACCTGGTATTGTTAATATTTTTAATAAAAATATTTTTTCAAATATGGCACTAATTTAGTTTTTATATAAAAGCATATTTAACACTTACATAACGAATAATGGAACATTAGCACATATATATTTTTAATCTACGCTGCTTATTCAAAGTTTGGCTAGTCATTCAAATTGAGTTGATGTAAGGCATAATCAATTTTTTCAGAAATTTCAAGGAAAAATAAGGACTGACAAACACTGTACCGCGTAGAAAGAGGCTGAAATAATTATTCAGTCAGCCAGGCAGGTTCGGCGAAATTTGCCAAGGATTATATTCAGAATTAAACACCTGGGCAATTGTAATTCGTTGGCAGTTTGTCCGTTTCCGGTGCTTTAATTATATCTTCAGGTAAGTTTCCTGGACGGGCATCTAGGTTAGAGACTTTTAGAAATACACCTTCTTTTTAATTATTGAACAAGAGGCTATTTTATACTTGGTAAATGGTTTTCAGAGACTACTTCTGAAATAATGGATTTGACATAAATATTATGTCAGATAAATAATATATTAGTGACAAATATTTGATAGGCATAAGTGCATGGATTGCACACATGTTAATAACATTTATAAAATTTGTAACATTACAAATCATTTATGTTGAAATTAACAATAGAAACAACACATTTAAAGTGAAGACATACAATATAACTATACGATAAAGTATACAATATTGCGCTTATGTATTAAAACCGTGCTCGGGTCTTTCAATTTCTTTGTGTGCTAACCTATGAATCTTCGTTCCAACAAAGATTCACAGAAACAAAGCGAGAACTTCTTGCAGATTAAAACAAAAATGGACCTAGAGCATCCAAAGAACTTCTCCCAAAACTTGTTTGATGATAATTAAGACCGAAACTCGAAAGTTCATCTGTTTCCATATTTATTTTCTATTTTATTTGTGCTCCCGCTTTGTTCTGCCGGCTCTCTAGACTCGGAAAATAGTTTTCCCCGGCTGGGAGCGAAGTCTCCACCGAGAAGCCCGTACAACACGGAAAATGTATTCTTTGAAAATTGTATGCAAAAATACACAATATATGCTACAATGAAAACGCAGTTATCAAATCAAATGATAAGAAAAGATCTTGTACTATATATGCCCTTGACGACAAGTAGAGTTTGATTATTAGTTATAGCTATTGTTTTTACGGATGTTTTTACGTGTCAACGGTGAGCTGCGGGTTACGTAAAAAATCGCGATTCTGATATTTAAAAAAATATATGAATATATTACACGTTGTACAAAACATGTTTGTTAATGGGTATATTAGTTTAATGCAAAATTTTGAGAAAATATATGAAAAAATTGCCTGCTCTTTGGTGTGGAATAACACAGAGCCATCAGCAACCGCAGGAGTGTTAAAATTGAATGTTGCTCAGCAATGCAGTCGGACTGTGTTGAAATGGAGGATCGCATTGCTTGGCTGCACGGCTGCGGGTATCACGGGGCGAGGGTAGGAGGACTTAACTAGTTTTAAACAATGGCTCCGAGGGAGAATGAGGAAACAACAAATGTCGGATGTTTGGGTGAGCGGAGATTAGGCCGCTGCGGCGGGCTGCTGAAGACCCTCGCTGAAAGACAGGCGCTGAATAGTTTCAGGATTCGGAGGAGTTTCGGCACGCGGAAGTTCAACTTCATAATGAAAACGTGTTGGCTTTTTTCATTACAGGTTGGAAGTAGAGCGAATATTACTTTCATTGGAAAGTTAACAGTTGAGATCCGTTTAAAGTACCTCTGAATAAAAGTGCATTCGTAACACGTAAATGAGTACTATACAGTGTTCATAGCAAAGTCAACAGCAAGAAGACATCTGTAGAGCAAATATTACTTTCATTGGAAAGTAAACAGCTGAGGTCCGTTTAAAGTACCTCTGAATAAAAGTGCAATCGTAACACGTAAATGAATAAAATACAGTGTTCATAGCAAAGTCGACAACAAGAAGACATCTGTAGAGCGAATATTACTTTCATTGGAAAGTCTACGACTGAGATCCGTTTAAAGTACCTCTGAATAAAATAATTAATAAATAAATGATCTTAGCAGCTTAGTGGTTTGTGTCTTGCGACGTTTTCAAGAAATTCCAAGAACATTAATTATAAATTTAATTGAACTTATATTATTTTTATATAAATCACCTCGCTCTTAACATTCTGTTTCTTGTGCATGGCTGCCATTATATACCCTGGGCATGTGTAATGGAGTAGTGGACCTGATATTGTTTCCACAGCTTGCTGCAGAAGGAGTATCAGATCTAAACGCCAGAGCTTTGTAAGGAAAGGATTTATTATAATGCTATTGGGCATCAGCAATACAGAAGGACCAATTACACTATTTTTCTTTTAGAAAACCATGAACATCTGTTCAGCGTGAGTATATGCTCAGTGAAACTGTCGCCTACTTCCTCTCAGGAGAGGCACTTGATAAAGGAGGTATTATTTTTAATATATACATAGTTTTTGAGTTGAAATGTGTGTATATATATATTTCAAGCTTTAAAATGACAGATATCAGAGTAAGTGGCGAAGTTTACGGTGCCGAATATCGCATAGTGAATAACATTGTTCCGAAATCTCTCGTCTGGGCGGGGTGGCTCCGAGTACGTACAAATCGAATCCAGCACCACCAACTTCCAATGGAGCAAGAATTAACGGAGCGCATTTGGATACTTAACAAATTAGCGACGCTTCAGTTGGCAGCACTGTCACTTGCCGGGGGCTGCGGAGGCTTCGAGGGTGCGGGGGTACGGTGGGTGGGTGGAGGGGGTGCTCGCTCTCGCCGTAAACTCGGTGGCGGATTACGGAGCCTTATTTGAGATTAACACAATCTAACGTTGATTATAGTGACGTGGCCCATACCGTCGTTGTGAATACATGGGATTTTTCAGTTTTCTATACATTGCTTATTTCTACATTCGCTACTTGTATTGCCCGAGGTAAACAGTAAAAATTATTTATACTCTTATTGCGAAATAGTTTTATATTTTTTTAACCGTCTTTGATCTGTGAGGCTTAATTTAAATGCGGGTCAAGCAACCATTTTTTTTTTCGAAAGTTCTTATAAATAATATTGTGAACAATGCTGAAAACGTATTTTACAGAAAACAGTTTATAAATGCTAATACCAGCATGTTAATATGTTACAAAAAAAGTATCTTGATAACTATAATAGCATTTCGTGCAGACTCTATACCTTGTCGAGGTGGGAGACTTCTAATATTTTTTCTGTAGCTTGTTGCGAAAGGAGTATTAGATCTAAATGACAGAGATTCGTAAGAAAAATATTATATTATACTGCTCTAGGGCTGCAACAATATAAAACTGCGGTGTAGAAGGACCCGAGGACCCACTACTCTATTTTCCCCTTAGAAAACCATGGACACTAACTCAGCATGAGTATATGCTCAGTGAAATAGTCGCCAACCTCCTCTGAGGAGAGAGAGGCACTTGAAGAAGAATATGAATACCCAAATTTCTAGGAATGTATGCACATTGAATAAGTTTTCAAATTCACATAGCTAGTATGCAATTCATATTTGTCGGTTTATGTGAATGGAAAGTTTGTTGCTACAAAACACGGGATAAGTATCAATTTAAATAGCAAATACGAATTGCCATACTGCTAGTATAAAACGAGGAGCTTAGAGGCAATAAATATTGTTGCATACATATGGAGTACTACAAATTAAACCAGGCCCCGGCGGGGCTGGGGCGCGCCGGCAACAATGGCGATTGTGACGACTGGCAGGAAGTTCACACCGCCGAGCACCACTGAATAGTTCAAAGGCTACACTTCACCGCCGATGGGTTTCAGTAGGTGATAGTAGCTACGAATATACATTGTGAATAAACCGTGATCGTGGTTTGATTTGTGATACTCCATATTTGTAACGAAGTAAAAATTTATTTCGCTACCACACGTTGTATGCCTCAAAGCCTGTGCGCCGGATCAGAGGATAGCCAAACACTATATTACAACCTTAGCTATAAAAACTATTGTAAATTTACCTAGTGGAAAAATTAATTAATCTTGAAATTATTAACTTATTTAGGAGAAGTGAATTTTTAAAAAAATATAAGCTTGTAATGTAACTCCTTTTACGATCAAACAGCAAACCATTTTGCACTCAAAAGTGATTTTTATAGTAATAAATAATGTACATGTTGTATCTAGGTTCAGATTTAATACTATTGATAGAATACGCAAGTAGTTTGACAAAAAATGTATTAATGCATACTTTCGATTCTAGTGTAGTAGCTGATTTTATTATTTCTATAAAGATTTAATTTAAATAGCTAAGAAAAGAAAACCGGATATAAGGGGAGCGGTTTTAAGGTTGAGTCTCAATAGAGAATTTCAATAGATTTCAAGACGTTATAGGCCAGGTAAGTTATGCCAGTAGCTCAGGCCATTAAATATGTAGCATATAAAAAAATACAAACCGTTCTTTTGTACAAGTTCCCATTCGTTTTCTATGGAAGGGAACAGGAGAACGCCGCGAAGGTACAAGTATCAGGGACAACCGACAGGTAACTCCTATTATCAAAAAAAATGTTTGCATTTCTAAAGAAACCTACGCGGAGTTGCATGCATGCGAGACTGCATTGTATTGGGGGTTCTGCTGCACGGCGAGAGCAGGTTGTTGTATTTTAATATTATATATATTATATTTATTGAATTGTTATATACCCTATTAGACTCAATTTTTATAATTTCTCCCTTGCAAAATGATAAATTGCTTTACTTGTAAGCCGCATTATTGATGCGTGTATCTATATAATATTAAAACTGTATGAAGGGAATGTGTAATGCAATATTCTGTAATAAGGTAGTTACGTTTGCTAGTTACGTTTCGGGTATTTTATATCCAATACAATTTTACTGAAGTTTCAGCTTAAAAGATTTATCTTTCATCTGAATTCAAAACATCATGTGATGTGCAGAGCCTTTTCAATTAATTATTTATGGTATGTTAACACTACACTCACACATATTTAATATCCTTGCAGTATAAAAATTTAAAAAATATATATATATGTATATTTTTATAACATTGTATCGAGTGCAAATAAGTTGTTATCGATTGTGTTTTTAAGATAATAGTTTTTAACAGATACACGATAGCAATGATGGTGACTTGCTGAAAAATATTTAAAACTGTAGGAATGAAATGCCTTCCGCCTGTCTAGGAGCCTCTCCGCCTCACCCTTGATCTTGTTCGCACAAAAGCCAACATGCGAGTTCCCACAATAGCTGTGTGTCCCTCTTTAACGCGTGTCTTGCATCTCTTTCGGGCTGCACCGGAACGCAGCGCGGCTTCTCAACCCGTGGTTCGCGTGTGATTAAATTTTTATTTTTAAAAAAAATTATATATATATTTTTTAAAATTATTTCAATTTGTTAAAAATTCAATATAATAGCTAATAGACTATTGTTTTGCCAATTTACAAAAAATTATTTTATTATATTTATCAAAAGTAACTAATACTTTCAAACGTTTTGTTTTCAGAATTATGCAATATTTGAAATATATAAATATAAAACAACCCATTTGAGTCAATCAACTTTAATTATATTTTTATGTAAATGTGGAAAAAACGAAAGAAAATAAAAATCAAGTCTCCAAGCGTGTTTGGATAAATATACTTAGTTTAAATAGGAAAATTATGTCGTTTTTTATTGAATCATTATACAGTAGTTGAGATCAATTTTCGCAAAAATTATAAAATCTTAGGATATTTTTTAAGTATACTTACTATTTAAGCTGAGATTTAAATCTTCGTAGTTTTAGCAAGTGGATGGTATGTATCGCTTACCTGAAACACAAGAAAATAATCATAAGTATATAAGTTAAATAAAATTATAAACACACTTGAAAATAATAAGTGCGCTCAAATTGAATTATTTTTTTCCCTTAATGTTATTAATATTTATGTAAAAATATTTTTGTGGAATTTACTCTAAGTTTTTGTTATTGTAGGTATTGATTATATTCTGTGTGTAATTAATTTTATTATTTTTAATTCATAGTGAATAGGTTTGAGAACCACTATCGTAGAGAATGGTGGCGCGCGACGTCCCACCTGCACTTTGGTCACACGACGTTATCGTCTCACTCTATCGCGTTTGTTGGAGTTCATTCCATCTCGCTTTAACTATATGGAAGTGTGCGTTTTGTGACTAAATACAGGGTCACCATTATATATTAATATTTATTTGTTTAAAAAAACACCGTGAATACTTTTTAAATCAAGAAAATATGATATTAAAAAATAAAAGACACAGGTAATTTTTATAGCTATAAAATTATTTTTACATACGAGCAACATCTTAAATATTTGGAATGCATCTATAAATATACAACACACACATTAAAAATTTATTTAATTATTTGGTTTAATTAATCATCATTAATCTAAAAAGCTTGATAATGATTAAATACATTTTATCAAATATTAAACATTGATTAAAGAAACTCTTAGAAAAATATCATCGTGTTTTGTGTGGGATTTGAACACACATCCCCAAGCTTAAATTGCCGGTGAATTACCAATTATACCAACGAATCACTTGTACTAAGCAAGAATTTTTAATAATCATATCATATAAGTGAAACAACGTACTTATTATGCCAATGATATTTTTCTAACAGTTTCTTTAATCAATTTTCAATATTTGAAAAAATGTACATAATCGTTATCAACCAATCATACCTGTAAACACTGTGTCTTCACAAAAATCAATAATATATGAAAAGCTTAATTCTTAGAGGTTTCTAGATTCCATTCGTGTATAAAGATCTTTTTATAACTTCAAAGGCGCCCACAATTTTTTATATAAATTTTGGGATCCACACATTTGAAAATAGTTTGAAAATCTGTTATAAGTTGTGTCAATGCCTTAGCTGTTGGATGTATAGTACCACGCTGCCTAAAACTACGGTCACCCTACCCAAGATGCAATCTGGAGCTGAGCCCGGCCCCGGGTTTCGGTTCGAGCCAGTCGAGCTTGCGGTGTGATGTGCGATGACTATCTCCCGCACAAGATTCGGGACGCTCCGTCTATTGCCATTGATGATGACGTCATATCAGATAAATTAATTTGTATATTACTTAATTATACGCCGCGATTCTATGAATACGTTAAAAGTTCATTTGAATAATTATCCCGTTTGTATCACGCAAATGGCTTGAAAAAATGTTGATATATTTTTAAAATTTTTAAATATGCTTGTACGTTAAATATACATTTAAATGTATATAGAAAACGATACATATTTATAAAATATATACGCAACGGATTCTCAATTTATCGAACGATTGGTCGATATTGTCTCCCGCTCGAGGAGTAAATTTTATTTAGAGGTTAAATTTTTTTATTAAACGTTTATATTTCATTTTTTTACTGATGAAAATGTAAGCTAAATCTAATATTCTCAACACGTTGAATGCGATGCCATTCAACATGAGTCCCACTTCTTTCAGCAAGTTGAAACCATCATCATTAACAGGACGAATGCTAACATGAAGTATCGCCAATCTAGAGCAGAGTTTTGGACCAAGTTCTTATCCTTTTATTATGTTGAAAGCACTACCATCGCAAGAATCGCTCGTAAAAGAGTAGGATTTTGGACTGAATCGCAATTCTTTCAGCAAGTTGGAAGCAATACTCTCCATCATGACGAACATTGATGAAAAGTATCGCTCGTGAATTCATTCAGCAAGTTAGATGCAATACTCTCCAACATGACGAATACTGATCGAAAGCATCGCACGTGAAGAGTTGGATTTTGGACTGAATCGCAATTCTTTCAGCAAGTTGGAAGCAATACTCTCTGAACAGTATCGCTCGTGAATTCATTCAGAAAGTTAGAAGCAATATTCCCCAAGATGTCGAATACTGATGGAAAGCATCGCATATGAAGTGTAGGATTTTAGAGTGAATCGCAGTTCTTTCAGCAAGTTGGAAGCAATACTCTCTGAACAGTATCGCTCGTGAATTCATTCAGAAAGTTAGAAGCAATATTCCCCAAGATGACGAATACTGATGGAAAGCATCGCACGCGAAGAGTAGGATCTTAGAGTGAATCGCAGTTCTTTCAGCAAGGTGGAAGCAATATTCTCCATCATGACGAACACTGATGAACAGTATCGGTCGTGAATTCATCCAGCAAGTTACCAGCAATACTCTCCAACATGACGAACACTGGTGAAAAGTATCGCTCGTGAATTCATTCAGCAAGTAAGAAGAAATATTCCCCAAGATGACGAATACTGATAGAAAGCATCGCGCGTGAAGAGTAGGATTTAAGAGTGAATCGCAGTTCTTTCAGCAAGGTGGAAGCAATACATCATCATGACGAATACTGATGAACAGTATCGGTCGTGAATTCATCCAGCAAGTTACCAGCAATACTCTCCGACATGACGAATACTGTGAAGAGTAGGATTTTAGAGTGAAAGGCAGTTCTTCCAGCAAGTCGGAAGCAATACTCTCCAGCATGACGAATACTGATAGAAGTTATCGCTTGTTTTGTACTGCGAGTGTATTGCAGCAAACGAGAATCTTCTTCATTTTAAATGGGGGACATAACAAAAAAAAGGACACTGTTCTTGTCTCGCTCCTTCCCGTGGCGAGGGACAAGGACGGCGCGCCCGAGACAGCTGTCGCCGGTTAGCTCTCGGCATATGGCGGCCCGGCGTGGCAAATGGTTTGTGATGGGATTCCAAACTCTATTTTCAGATGTGGCTTTTGTACCTTTTGTGTTATGTGAAAAACATAATTATTTGTTGTTTACTTCCTACACGAGTGATAATTGAGACGCCAGCTTTTTTAAGGCAAGTGAGACTGCCAATGAACTTCAGGAGTACTCAAAGCGCGTGACTGTATGAAGCTGAATCATTTGAATTTACGTTTTTTTTTTTTTAACATAAAATTAGGTAAACGTATGTATATGTCGATTTTTTTATTAAACGTCAATCAGATGCGTATTTATTATCCATTACGGGTTTATTATATTATTACTAATATGATTAGGTGATGACTAAAGTGATTCATTAGTACAAGGGTTAGTACACCGGTCATGTAAACCAGGGGATGTGGGTTCAGATCCCACACAAAGCACGATGATATTTTTCTGAGAGTTTCTTTAAATCATCTTCTATATATGAACTAACGTGCCTAATCATATTAGTAATAATATAGTAATAGCTATTTGAGTTGAAATAAAAAGTAAAAAACACATCGGTTTTATTTTTTCATTTGACATGTCAAATGAGCTGCTTCCTAACAAAATGAAAGCATACAATCAAATAAAACCTGTGTGTCTATTTTTTTTTATAATTAATAAATAACAAAGTCAATCAATAAATTAAACGCTGCAATTTAAATTTGCTTAATTCATGGCAAGATTGACAATTCGATTAACCGAAATTGTTTTGTCTCTCGGCAAATCCGATTTCTTAATCCAAACCGACTCCGTAATCCGTTTGATTAATATCCCGCTCGGAATATTTTGAACATCTAAATATCAGAAACTAGAATTGAATTGTATAACATTACACGTGCGTGACATGGCGCCGTTTCGTATTGTAAATGTTTCCCGAACACGCATTGTCATATCTGAGTTTTCGTTTGATTTCAATGAACACAATGCGGATACAAAGAACACCGGCCTAGGAGCCTAAAATGTAGATAGCATTTGTAATACTTTTAATTGAATCGATAACTTATACAAATATAGAAATTGATTTATGATTATGAGTCATTAAGAGAGAGATAAATATATAATACAATATAGTTAAATAACGATCTCATCCAATTTAGTTTTTATCAATGCAAAATTCGATTATTGATTTTCTATAACTAATAGGAAATGTAACCATACAAAAAAATATTTGTTTTTAAAAAATTAGCTCACAGCTATTCGTGAATTATGATCTAACAATACAGCCCTGATGTAAGTTCTAAGAGTCATTATACTTCTAAAACTGTTTGTGGACATGCGGTGAGTAAAAAAATGATGACTTAAGCTCATACAGTATTGTGATAAAAACATTGGAATTTGAAGCAATTAATTTTTATCAATTAGAGATGACGTATGACTTTATTTTTAATAGCTATTGTGTCCACATTGTTGACTTTAATAGCAATTTTACTTCTTCCTATGATTAATATCTACTCATACTTATAAAAAAGATTTTCATGAGGAAAAAAAAGGCTGAAAGAGTTCAACGAAATACTTACCATATGAAACAATGTCCAGAACTGAAAATAAATGCGAAAATAATAATAAATACAGTGTTCTTGGGTGTGTTTGAAAATTTATAAGTGATAATCAGACTAAATAATAAAGAAGTTTTCTAAACTAAGGCCGTCGTCTATTTTGATGAATTAAGTGTTTACGAATTCCAATTGTCGGTGGCGTTAGAAGAAACGCGGCGTAACACCCAAGAACGTCTATCAAAAGCTACAAACATTTTTATTCAAAGGACTCACCTCTACTGATGTGATGCCGGAAGTGGTGCTTGGTCTTCCCGGAAGTGGAGCAGCAAGGTTGCTCATAGTAGAAGTTCCAGGAGTTTTCGTAGTCCGCGGGGGAGAAGGGAGCCACATTGGTGATAGCGTTGGACGACCATCCGATGGCGCCGATGACTGTGGCGCTGAGCACAAGCCCCAGAATGGCTGACGTGGCCATCTTTAATTTCTCCATTACCAAAATGACAAGCCACAATTTTTTTACCAGTTTTATATAATCACACACTTACACTTAAGTTATTTTAATCAACTAATTTCAACTCATAATTTTTAAAAATGTTTTTTTTTTTTTGTGTTCTTTCACATCTCGATGCTTTCTCCAACTGAAATAAGGCGAAAATTGATTTTTAACCACTTTGTGCCTTCACGTATCTTTAGTATTAATTTTTATAATTTAAATCACAACATTTTTAATAAAGAAAAATTGTTTCCGGTTTGTATTATACGATCGCACGTTGATTTTCAGTTTCGAGCTAAAAAATGTTTCATATGGAGCGCTAACAAGTAGAAATGACCGTCATATCATATGTTTATTTATATTTTTTGTTTTGGTTTTCATAGATAAGTAAAAGTCTGGCACGTTGAAATATTTATAACAATTTTAGCAACATTTTTATTAAAACTTCAGTGAGTTGGAAAACTTGTTCTAGGAACGCGCTTCAGCCTCTGAGCCACGTTATCAATGAATTAAGTTATGACCTTATACCACAGTTAACAACTACTTTCCCAACTGGAATGCAATTTTAAACTTTCCGTGAACAAATTGCATTTGTTTATCTAACTAAGTTATAGTTGGCGCTCCGGGCATTATGAAGTACCATCACCTGCCATTCACAATTACTCATTTTTTTTACGAGAGCACATACCCGCAAATTATATTGAAATTAAACGTTACTTAAAATATTTTCAGAGTAAGTTTATTATTATCTATATTATTGGCTATAACGATTGTTTTGTAGTCAATAATACAATTTAATACGCTACCCCCAAAATATGAATTTTATACCTAGTCCTTTTTACTTATAAAATAATATTTTTTTTTATTTTAAAAAACAATTTTTTTTTTCAAATATTTTCGATAGAAGTATTTAATTTAACTTTTTCGTCTCGTGTTCATTTAAATAAATATCAAAGATACTAAGTTGTTTAATATGATATAGTACTAGAAGTAGAGTCTACCAATTTCAGTATTCATATAAAGCAAAATTTAAATAGAAAGTTGTTGCATTTTTACACTACTAGCCTCATTTCAAATGCATTTACAATCAAACTTTGCAATGACATTCATTTCTCGATGCGCATTGTTCGGAATGAGAAATATAAAGTTTTTTGTCAGAATGTATTGTATTTACAATTGTGTGCATTTCAAAGCAAAAATGTATAAAATGAAAACGCGTTGAATAAACTGATTATATTTATAAACTAAGTTGTTTCATACTGACTAAAAGCTGATTGTAACAACGACATTTAAAAAAATATACGTTTAATACATTATTCTTTATTGTAAAATAACTTTTTTTCAGATAAGACAGAAAAATAATGTACTTGAATACACAAGCATAAGATTTTAAATGTTTTCATTAAAAATACATAAATAACAGTCCTAAAAAAAATTGGCACAGCATGATAAGAGATAAAATACACATTTTTAATTGACGACTTTCTACAAGAAGTACATTTCGCGTTTCATTTTTGCGATACTCATGAAAAATCGGCTTTATTAATCGAATCATTATACAAATCTATTTATTAATGTTAGTTTATATAAAAATAAATTAAAAATACTTGTATGGCTAATGACTGGTACGTTTTAAAATAACACAGAATCCCAATGTTTTAGGCAATAATATCTTTATAAACGTATACGTTTTTAACAGAATATCAAAAATATTATATATAATAAATATATTTTTATCTTGCAGATATTTCAATAAATAATAAACAAGAAGCTTTGTATGCTCCATTCTCACATTTCATTATGTTTACAAGAGAATGGTAGGTGAGGTTATATAAAATACAAATAACAAAATAACTGAATTCTCGGTTATTTTTTTGTTTAACGGATGTATTATATATAACAGCTGTTGAGTATCAAAGAAATAAAAATTTAACGGAGGCACAAAACGCAGTTAAATCAAAACTCAGTTTAAATCACCCGACAAATCAAGTCATCATAGTCCCCCCCGGGGGTCTCACCTCCTCCCCTCCGGGCCAGGCACTGCCTACAGTAGATTTAGGCCTAAACACCGCTTGCCGCCGCCGCCAGCCCATAAATCAAAGCCTACATAACGTGTATACAGCCTTCGATCTGCGCTAGTGTGCGCGCAGGGTGGTTACAAATTATACGCATTCAAGTATTATGAATATGAATAGTGAGATATATAATATATATAGTATAACATACGACGTCTTTTGTGCTTATGATGTTAGGGCACGGATAATTGTGAAGGTCCATTTCACGCTTTAAGAAATAAATTTAATTTTTACTAATATGATTAGGCACATTAGTTCATATATAGAAGATGATTTAAAGAAACTCTCAGAAAAATCCTTCTTTCTTTAATTCTTTAAATCATCTTCTATATATGAACTAATGTGCCTAATCATATTAGTAAATATAATAAGCCCGTAATGGGTAATAAATACGCATCTTGATTGACTAATCCATAACATAGATATAATAAATTTAATATAAGTTTTATCATTTTATGTGCTATAACTTTTATCTATGTCGTACTATTTCAACTTTTAGAAGCAGACATGAAAAAATGGCTTCATAGTGGTATCAACACAATATAATACATTCAATATTTTTGACAAAGAGTACTTTGTGGAATTCCATTTTAATATTTTTGAGTAAAATACTTGAGTGATTTTCTACGTGTTCGTTTTTATTTGTGACCGGTTTCGCCAACCTTAATAGAATCCTCCACTTGTCAGGCACATTAAAATCACATTAGCTCTTACCACCTGACAATCACTCTCTCTCTTTCCAACAACCTCTCCTTCTAACAATTGTTTACCTAATTGCTTATTATTATATAAAATCTCACTCTGTTTGATAATGCCAACGTGAAAGGTTTAAAAATATTACAATATAATACCTTTTTTACAACCATTGATTTATTTTGTATTGCTACATTTTTAATATCAAAATATCAAATTGCTTCAAAACTTTCTATTTTTTTATATTGAGGTGGTTTTTGTTCATAAAAACAAATAATTGTTACCAAAATATGCTTTTAATCTTTAACATGAGCTATCGTATAAATTCATAAAAATAAGTAAAATTTCAATGTACCAAAGATACAGAGCAAAAGGTCAATTTATTTATAAATTGTGTCTAAAATAAATTTGTATTAATGCCGAACGTGATTTTATATTACAAAAAAAAAAATAAATTAGGAGTAAAGTAAAGCAAAACGCGGAACACAAACGCCGTTATTTAAGTTTCCCGATGTGGCGCGCATGAAACGAGGCTTCCGAGGAGTCTTGTGTAGTGTAGAGCCTTCAGAAACAACAGGCGCATGGAGCCTGAAAGATAAGGAACGATGACATTTCACAGTTCGCAGCGATATTCCTGAATTTACAGCAACTTGTATTTCTGCAAATGTGTGCGGTTTCAGACGGTTTCAGGCGGTTTCAGGAGCCGCTAGCCTCCACCCCCGATACTGTTATGCGGAATCATGTCGCATTATTGGGAATTACAGCTTAGAATTGAATTCATAAGCAGCCATTTACAGATTAAGTACGTTTGATTTATGCGTGTTTCGGAAAATCGCTGCCTTCGGTTTATTACCGCCTTAGCACTATTTAAAAAAAAATACTTTTATTTAATACATTCCTATATATTGTGCATCGATATTTTTAATATTTCCACGTACGAGTTTCGGCACTGAACTTTTATTTAAAGACAGTTACACAAAGAGTCTAAAATTTAATACGCGTGGCAGTGATTAATATAATATATGAAACATATAAAAATATTAGAAATTTTTGATAAGCATACATCAAAAAAATATTTGTGTTAGTTACAATCAAAACTTTATTGATCTCGCAAATCATAATTTTAATCAACGTTACGCAATGCACACCGTATAATTGAATTATACATCAAGAAACATACATTTCATTAAAATGTGCATAAAGGGTGCATGAAACAACCACTCCATGGCAATGAGGAGACCAGAGATTAGGAACAACGACCGGATCCCGAGATATCATTGTGGGCCTCAGGGTGGGTACAAGACTCCGAACAGATTCACCCCTAAAGCTATTATCATGTCAGGGGGTGGGCAACTATCGGGTTAACTGAATTTCGGACATTTGTGTAAATAATAATATACATTAAATATTTTTGACATAGAGTACTTGGTGGAATTCCATTTTAATATTATAAATAATGGGTGAAATACTTGAGTGATTTTTTCACTCTGTTTGATAATGCCAACGTTGGGGAAACCGGTCACCAATAAAATCTATATTAGGAAAAATCACTCAAGTATTTTACTCATTATATATAAAAAAATAAATAATAATATATAGATATTTCAGGAGCTTCTTGGTAGAAACAAATTTTGCAGAGCAACAAAATCTTATTTGAATGCATAAAAATTAGTAGCGTTATATAAAAAAATAATTCAATAATGGTTTTATTATTTGATACAAATTTATTTTTTACAAAAATTACCCGTTCGTATCGGTGAAAATTTTTAAATAAATAAAGCGATATTTCATTTGTATTGACCAAATTTAAAAAATGATTGAATTTTGTAAACATTTCAGTGTTTTAGTGATTTCAAGTAGTATGTAGTATTTAATTAACAATTGATGTGAAGCAAGTCCCTTATGGTTCAGCACTTCTCTATATTGCAACATTTGTTCTATAACTGCAGTCATACATGCAAACGTGTCCCTCTCCATTAAACCGAGCACCCGTCCTGTAAATACCGTGGATATTAAATATTAAGATATTATTGCCACTATTAATGACGGCGTGTGCTGCCTTGCTTATTAAAACTACTGCACGGGGCTTGGGTTCTAATCCGGTACCCGGCTCGATACAAAGCGAGGCTTTGCTTAATGTCCCAATGGGTGAGCACACTTGCGGTTTATACAATATTAAGGCAATCGATTCACCCACGAAACAACGAGAAAAATCGTTTCTAGGTGTGGATTCATTAAAAAGATTTCATGATTACAATAAACAGATAATTTTGCACCATTCTCTCATTTTAACAAATGCTAATTATTATATTATCAATATTTTCAAATATTGAAAATTGACTAAAGAAACTCTTAGAATATAAAAATTAAATAGACTTAAAAAATAATAATATTCAGATCGGATTTCAATGCTTCACTCAGTACTTTGGGTTAAAAGTCTAGTATTGGAAGTCACACAATATTTAATTGGCATAATAAGTACGTTGTTTCACTTATAGGATATGATCATGATGATGAATCATTATCGATAATTATTATTTGTGTTAGTCACTGTGTGAGGCTTTTCAGGTTTTTTTTTAAATATAAATCGGCACGCAGCATTATATCTATCTTGTTAATATCAGTCTCCTGCGTAAGGCTGTAACGCCCTGTGCAAATTTTTCGCCCAACCGACTTCGTTCCGCCGAACAAACATTCAAATTTGCCAAGAGTTCTGATGGAAAGTCTCAAGAGCGGGGGATGAATACCCTTGGCATCCCCGCCACCCCCGGTAACTCACCCCGAAGATGCAGGGATTTAAATTCGGCTGATAATGAAATCACGGTTACACGTAAGTGGGCATATTGAAATATGCGGTTGAAGCAAATTTAACGCCCGTTTTGAAATTTCAACATTTAAATAAAAATAATAATAAATAAGTTTGATGTGGATCCTCAGTTTTTCTTCGGAAATAAAGACGTACAGATTAAATAATTTTTTTTTAAAATTATTTTTAAACACGTAACATTCGTGTATCTGATTTTAAAAACGCAAAAACATGTATTACAAAATAAAATATCATATTGCATGAATTATACGATAATAAATTTAGTACCGCCGCGAGTATGTGGGTATAACTCGACACCAAAAAAGGGGAACGAAGGAAGCCTCCCACGCCTTGAAGTCTCGGATTAAAAGCACAGTATTAATATTTTCCGTGTAAATATGAAATAAGACAAAATTACTCTCAACGCAGATACGTTGGTTCCTACCCTCTTTCCCACCCCCGACTGGGGTTCGTTAGGCAGAATGTTCTACATTACAAGAGACTAAGTTATGTACACGAAAGAACGTGAGGATTTATTTTCAACAAATCTCAACCCGGGGATTCCCGGCGTATCAATCTATTAGGAGTGCGTAAATACTGAGAAGAAGTTGTTCAGCATTCTAATATAATTAATCGGATATATATTTTTTTAATTAATCATTATAGACATGTTGTTTTGTGAAGTTTCCTAATGATCTATTTTAAATACAATCGATGGTTTTGTAATATTCAGAAGTATGCAACGATCAATATTGCGACTGTTCGTAGTATACCTGTGTAGGGTACATGCGATTTATGAACTTCGAAGCAAGTTCAATATTTGCCTTTCTGGAGCAAGACTTGCCTTAGCCAAGGCCGGCTGGGTACACAAGCCCGGTTTGTGCCCTCACAAAGGTGCAGTCAGGAATCGTCAGTATAGATTGATGACCTGAGATAGCCGTGCGGGTTCCTGTAGAGAAAGCCTCCGAGGCCGCCTTTGCGGCAGCGACCAGATGTAAATACTGACTTCTCCGTAAAGCTTTGGACTGCTTAAAAAATATTTTTTAAACTTAAAAAAAAGTTAAACCTAAAAAGTGAGTGTTTGTTAAATTAAAACACATTTCATTTGCACTCTAAATTCTTAAAATTATATATTAGGCCCTGTAATATATACCACATAGAATTAAATATAAAATAAAAATTCAGATTTTTTTTTGTATTTTCAAATAAAAATTATCATTTAAGATAATTTGTAAATAACTTTTCAGTTAATATATTTATTTCATTTTCCATTCGTGGATTTATTAGCACCCATATCAAATTTATAAAATTAAGTTGTATACGAAGTCTGTTTTCGAAGTCGATCGAAAAGATAATAAGAAATATCATGAATTTAAATTTGAAAAATACCAGTTGATATTTTCAAGCTAAGTAAAATGAAAAATATATAAAGGTATATCGCATGTATTTGACATCGACAAAATGCAAATGCAATTAGTCCAGAATAATTAGAAAACATTTTTGAAACACAGATACGCTATCATCGGTGCCCGGTTTTTATCCGAAAATTATACAAAGTGTTGATAATTTAAAAATAAATCGATACTCCAATATAAAAGTGTCAATTCCAAGAATATAAAAATAAGAACTGGATATTCAAAATGACGCTATAAATTAAACTGGCTCTAAACGATTTCAACATGTATTTATCTTTTTTATTACATCGCGACAACGGCTACCCGGTGTCGTATAATGTAAAGAGGTATTTCAAAAATAACCATACTGTGCCGAAAAAGTAGAGTACTTGAAAAAAAATTACCCCAAAGAATGCTTTTAATGATTTTGCTACAAGAATAAAGGCTGAAAAAAAAAAGGAAAGAATTACTGTCATACCAAGGTTTTTGTATGAAGATCTCTCCGATAATAGTGTATTAGAGAAATGCAGTATATATAGTGAGAATTGAATGGAAAAACGTACACATCGTTTTTTCAATTGGAATCTACTTTTAATATCATATCACATTGTTATAAAAATTGTAATCCATATATATTTATCAATTTCGATTTAAACGCCCATGAGTCACAAAATATTTAGAGTTAAATAAGTATGCACTGTCAAGTGCAAAATTTGGAAAATTACAATTAAATATTATTAATTGATTTGGATTAAAATATTGAATTAATGTTTTGATGTTTCATAGTAGGTACAATAATCAGTCTTGGTAGAGCATATGTAATGAAAATAGAACAATCTGTCTATGATTTTTTTTATGGTTTAGAAGCTAAAACTTCAAAGACCACGTTTGTATTGAGTAATTTAACTGCCTTTTTACGACTAAATTCGGAGGAAAGATTTAATGAACTCTACGGCTTTGAATTTTACAGCATAACAACGTCTGACCGAATAAAAGTAACAATAATATGTGAATAGCAATATAATTTTTGTCTTTTGTCAAGTTTTGGCAAAAGTGATTAAAATTTTAATATGATCATACCTATGAAATCAACGGTAAATTTAATATTATCACCAAAAAGAGTTTAAAAAAGTAATCATTGAGTAACCCACATAATGTAATTGTAGATCTGAGAATGGCATTCTATGGGCATTATACATTATGCAAAAAGCACATTATAAATAAATAATAAAATATTTTTGTAGTATAAATAGTATTTGTGTAATCCAAAAATAATCATTTGATAATATTATTGTTGAGAAAATACTTTGTTTCCGTCGCGTAAAAAATATACCCATAAAACGAATTAGATCTTATATTTCCGTTCAAAACTTCCACGGGAAATAGTTTGAAAAAAACCTGAGTAGATTCAAACTTAAAACTCGTTGATAGAAGCCTTAAAAATAGTCCAAAAAGTGTATTAAGCTTCTCCACGGTCGCGTGCAAATGGTAAGAGTAAAGCGTATCATTGCCAAACACAGTATTCATCGTATACAGAAACCGTGGCAAATTAATTACAGTAGCAAAAATAACTTTATTTTATTATTCATATATATTTACCTAAATCGTCAAAAAACTGAGTATAACGGTGAAAAACGATTGAATATTTTTTTGTGTATAAATAAAAACTTGCTCCAGAGTTCAGTTCAAGTGTTTTTTTTTTTTCTTGAACTTATCATCAAACAACTAGGCGATACAAACAAAAATTATTTAAACAGTATTTAAAAAAAATATATATACATACGCATTGTGCATGTTATATGTATATTTTTAAAACAGGAAACATCAAAAAATACCTTCTTTTTTTTTATAAAGTTTGATATGTATTTGTAACAAGTTGGAGTTTTCTAGTATTCTTATTGAGGAATCGTTTACTTTTATGGCAGGGTAGTCAGCCTCGAAAAGGGTGGAGGAGAAGGGGGTGGGGGTGGAGGCTCACCCCTTTGTTTATTTACATTGCCCATGTCAGACACTTGCACAACGTAAAGGTGCATGGGAAAAACGTGAGAGAAAACACCGTGAGCCGTGCTGGGCATGCAGTAAACCCGACGAATGCGCCGTCAAAAAAATAGACTTAAGGGATGAAGTTTGTTATAATGCAGACAGGGTGTGTTTGATATTACTTGGACATAAAACGAGAGCAGTTTTACTGGATTTAAATTCATAATTAAAATTCATAAAATACACAAGAAAAAATACTGATTTGAAGCAAACTAATTTTACATTATAAATGGCAATATGATTTCATGATTTTAAATTTATTGTAATGAATATTGTCAAATATTTAAAATTTTGTACGTTTTATTTCCAAAAATAAGCAAGCAGATAAAATAAGTGACAAAGAAGGTGCGAAGCATCTCGAAAGGAGAAAGGGAAGGGAAAAAGGAAATAGTAGCAAATTCAAAACGTGCAAAAATTTTGCGAAGGTAGAGAGTAGTTGGCAAGCCTGCCGGAAGTGCGCAGGGGTAGGGAGCCGGCAACAGAGGGATGGAGGGCAAAATAAGAAGATGAAATTAGTCCTGACTGGCTGTTAAACGCCATTTTAAAGATCTTACCCTCCCAGTCCGCCACCCCTTTCGGGCGAACAGCGAAGGAGTAAATTGCTTCTAAAAGGTTTTGGGCCGAAGGTAGTTGAGATCCGTGTTTTGTTGCCTTTTTTAAATGAAAGTTTAAAGCGCTTAAAGTGGTATTAGAATATATTTTATTTAAGGGGATGCTTATGACTAAAGACACAGATTAAAATTATTTCTTCTGTTTTGATTACACATTTGAAAAACCTTTATCGAATTATTTTTCTAACGGGGTTGATATATACAATTTTATTTTATTTATTGTTGATTTGTATAAAGTTGAGTTGTACAATTTTGGTGCCTAAAATCAAACTTACAAATTTGAAAATACAAATAATTAACTAGCTTTAAACGAAAGTGATGGTAAGATGAAATAATAATAATATATACAGAATTAAATAAAGACCAAATGTCACAAGGGGACTTCAAAAATGACTTAATATACAGAGGGAATTCCTGTAGTGCGTCAGGATATCATCAACATATTTGTAGTCTTCATAAATAAGGAAGACCATTAATCATAATTAAGACGAGACGTTTGGAGCACTCGTCCCGCTTCTGGTAAAATCATGAGCATACTATTAGCAACGTCAAATATTTTTATGTATAATTTTAAAACAGACATGAGTGGAACAAAAAAACCTAAGCACGAGAAAATATTTATTTTGATGTTATTCTTAAATATGAATCATAAGATAACTCTGAAGATTGGTTTTATCTTGCCGATGTAACGTGTAAAAAATATACATTAGCTAGTTATATGTATATATTTTTTTAATTTATATGGATTATTTTGTAGTTACACTGTGATAACTGCTATCGTAATTTTGGCTTCATATATGAATGTATTCATATGTGACTCATTACAGAAGTTCCACGACCTTCCTTCCAGGTTAGACACGGCAAGGTATGTTCAATAGATATATCCAAACCCATCATTAGTATAATAAGTATTCGTATAATAGAATACACTAAATAGATATATGCCATACTTACCAGAAAATATATCAGAAACAATTAAAATTGAAGTATTCATTTAATTTTCGTCTATGCAGACGTATACACAGTAGTAGTGCAAAAATTGCATTGTATTTATACTTCAACAATAATAATGTAAACATAAGTTTGCCTTTGTAAAGTTAGTTTGTTTTTATTATAAACATACGAAAAGTAGTCACAAATCGTGCCATAAATGCCGGTACAAAATCAAGCTTTAAAAACATGACAGCAATCAGTAGATTAGTAAAAAGTTTTTTAATATTTCACGTGTCTTTATTTAGCTCGCTACTATTTTCTTTGTGGGGTTTTTTCTAGGCTAGAGCCGGCGGAGGCAGTTTTTCTCGCTACTAATCGATTCGCATCGCTTCGGGAGTTAATGACCCCACGCTAAACGCCTAACTTTGAGGGTTACTGTCTAAAAATAGTTGATCGCAACTTCCGCACCTCGGAGGTAGTCCACAACAGCAAAAAGTGTGAATGTTTGGCAATCACTGGCGAACCCACAACCAAATAAAGATAATGAATCTAGCGTTTATGTAGTACTTTTATTTTTATGAGTGTTTTACTGCGTTGTGATTTGTATCCTCTGACGTTATGCCATAATGAAAAATTTGACTTGTTCATTTTATTATTTATATTTTAAAACAAATCAACTATTAAAAAATTCCTTAAATATATAGAATTATGCCTTATTTTTATTACTTCCTTGTTTAATAGAACTAACACACCAATTTGTCCTAAAAATACTAAAAATAATTTTGACCATGAAATATGTACTTATGTTTTGCAGCAGTGTAACGGGCTTATTGAATATTTAATATATTTAAAAATAATAAATAAATTTTCACGGCAGAACCGAGCAATTAATAAGCATAAGTACATTTAAAAAGTCTTGTTTTCACTTAGCGCAAACTTTTTCAAGCACCCCTCGGAAAGTCCTGTATTGGCCCCGAAATCTCAGAGCCACCCCTCCCTCCCGTGCTTCCGATGTCAAACTCACAATTTATGCAGCCTTATCGTAATTAATGTGGACTTTATCAAAACCAGAAAACTCCGAGGAAACCGCACGGTTCACGGGAGCCACGCGCTAATTAACGGCTTAAGTATTCAAATTAGGGGATTTGCGAGCATGGCATCGGCTCGAGTTGTATTATTGGACGCGGACAGTGCATGCCTTACAAGAAACTCGTGTTTATTTTTAATTTCGAGATGCTTCGAGCAGAGGCTCTAAGTCTAGAATCTGCGAAAGAGGGCAGCAACAAAAGAAGCGGCCGAAGCAATATTTCCCAGCGGCAAAGATGTAGCATATATGTATCGAAGAAGAAAAGAAAATGCTGCTACATCTATCATTTTGTGAATATATGTCGTAACAGCTACTTTGCAAAGTATTGAAGCATTCTAAATGTGGCTGTAGAGAAGAATCCTTAAGATGCCTTGCACAGAATGCGCAAAGAAAGGGAACTCGGGAACGTGGGTAAAGAAGCGAAAGGTCGCCTATTTAGGCCACGTTTGTCGAGAAAATAAATATTGCATCCTCCAGCTGATTGACCAAGAAAATATCTACGAAAGAAAAAAGGGCATTAGAAGAAGGAAGTTCACGTGGATGCTGACTTTGAGGTCGGACGTGCGGCCGAATTGGTGAGACTGGCCCAGTATAGGGATATCTTCGAGGAAATAGTCACAATCATGTTATTCAGTATACGACAAAATTATTCCTGTATTAAAACAACTTTATCAATCACTCAAAAATACGTTGAACGATTTTTAAAAATTATTATTACCAGAGTTTCAATTTGTTTTGGTTGTGAAAAAATGAGACAAAAATCTGACCACAAAGTGCTGAGGTATAAAGCGAAACCTTATTTATTTTACAGAGAATATATATGTTGAAATAGATTGTATTGTGAACAACATATGATGTCCACTTTTTGTTCTTGTTATATCGCACAGGTAGCGTGTCGCTAACACGGCGAGCCGTGTTTTTAGCGAAGCGAAAGATAAATATTGTATATGAGAGAAGACAACATTCCGCCGACGTGTTTCTGCATCAATGTACTTTTCGTTCCTAATGATGCGCATAAACGAATACGAACAATCGAATATTCGAATGAATGAATGAATGAATCAATCGAAGAATGAATGAATCGACACGCGAATGAATTGATAATTCAGGCACATACAATTGAAGAATTGTATACAAAAAAACCGGAAACTATTTTCAAAAATACAAGTCGCAATTTCAGTAATCGAATTTATTGTACTCTAATACTTTGTTGTGTCAATATTTATTTTATAAAATATACAAGTGTATTCGATTATGCCCATCACTATTTATTCCAGCAGAATATAGGGTTTTAAATTTTCAGCACAAAACGATCGCATCGGCCGGAGATATAACGAGATGGTTTTTTCTATCAAACCAGATTCCCCGGCCTATTCTGGTGCGCACTCGTCGACGGTGCAGTCATCGGTTTCGATAAGATGGGAATGACCTTACAACCCGCATCATGAACGAAGAACCACGAATTATTTCACCGTAGACGATATCGTTAAATTTGAGTTCTTCACTCGATTTCAAATAAAACAAAAATTTATTAAATTAAACCTATAAAAAATTGATTTTCACATATTAGAAATTATTTGGCTATTGTACGTCATCATAGCCCATTGTATTAAAATTAGTAGTGGTTTTATTTCATGTCATTTTTTTATTTAAAAAATTCACGTAGTGAATGAGAGTCAACGTGAAAAAATTTGAGTTTGATTAAATAATTGTTTTTTACCTCAATATCGATCTGATATCTGAATCCTCCGACGTTTCGGTATCGGTACTGGGTAAATCATTGAAGATGCCCCCAGCACCGAGATCAACACTTCAGCTGTTGAACAAAGTAACCGAAGCCTACGATCACATCCAATGGTATTTAAGGTATATAATGTATGTGTCGTTTCGTTACTGTGGCGGTTTATTCGGCACCTGCGCGCCTCCGAATAGGCCGCGATTCGATCGCAGGGGAGGAATCCGGTGGAGAAAAAAATGTTTATTTAAATATCCCGCCTTGCTGGCCGGGAACTCGTTCTGGTGCCTCGGCGTAATAGTATGCAGTCGAAACGACGCAGCCGCCTGACTTCGACGAGTATTCATATATACTTGTGGGTGCATTCAGAATAGGTACCTGGCCGCTTGCACCATGGGGATAATGGCTCGGATAATGGCCTCTTTCGACGATATATATATATATATATATATATATATATATATATATATATATATATATATAAATCTATTACCAGTTCTTTTAAATAAAAGAACAACGCTTTGTTTAATATATATTTGTACTTGTTTGCTGAAAACACACGAAAATTATCTAGATCAGAGATTCATCATTCAGGGGGTCCTTAGAAAATTAAAATTGATTTGGGGGTGCCTGAACAATGTCAGGGGGTCCGCGCAAGGTTTAATATAAAATAAAAAAATTGTTACAGTTTTATTAATATGGAAGGTAAAATAAATAACAATGAATGTCCTAAGTAAAATATAAATATAGACAGGTGCATAAAATACAAGTAATAACAGGTAGGTTAATAGAGTCGATACTTGCACCAACTAGTCTATAATATGAATTTATGTAGTTTTTCACCCATGGTCCGTAGGCAAGTTTTGACTATGAAAAGGGGTCCATGGGCAAGTTTTGACTATGAAAAGGGGTCCGTGGGCCAAAAGAGTTTGAGAGCCACCGATCTAGATGAATCGTACATAAAAATATATATTGAATACACGCCTGAATCTACAAACAAAAATATTAATAAGGATTAAAACCCTTGCTTAGTAACAAGAACACTGTGGTTAGATAACATGGATGTGATAACAAACAGTCGTGGGTTCGTATACTGTTTAAAAAAAAAAGCCTATGTACTGTGTACCTCAAACATTTCAGCCAAACAAGACTACACGGGTTATTTAATGCAAATATACTTAATATTAAAATCGGTAATATAATTTACATAAATAACTTAATGGATATAAAGAATATATTTTTTATAAATATCTTTTACCACATTTGGTGTATAATTTATAGGAGGTATGCTAACCATCATCTTTCAACATCATTCGTAGTTTTTTGATAAATAATACGACATAGATCTATTACCTATTATTTTAGATATTATATGGAGAGATAAAGCAAAGGCACCAATGTTATTTAATACACGAGAAGATATATACTTATATACAGTTTCAAGATGGTGGTCAGATAGCGCGGTAGATTGATTATTGAATCAAAATTAGTGAAATAGATACGCTGTGAACTTTGTTCAAATCAGAATTGTATTTATTACATGTATCCGAAATATAAATTCATAATATTTATTTGATGCTGTATACATGTTATATTTATATTTGATGAAAATATACTTGTGTTGGAATATTGTGAAAGGTGTTTATAAAACAGAAATTGATATACAGTATATATATATATATTTATTTTTTTATTTATGTTAACTGTTGAATATAAAAATTACCTTACAAAAAAGGTTATTCTTATAGCTAGCCATTGAAATGAAACTTTTAATGTAATATTGGGGCAGGGCACATTGAAATTTAAAAAGTCTGAAAGACAAATCTACAAAGAAATAACACATAATAAATAAATTAACGTATTTACTGAGATGACTTAATATTTAGATGATTTTAACATTTACATTATTACTATTTTTCTAATTAGTCTGACAAACATCTTTACT
Source organism: Atopsyche davidsoni (assembly GCA_022113835.1). Taxonomy (NCBI): domain Eukaryota; kingdom Metazoa; phylum Arthropoda; class Insecta; order Trichoptera; family Hydrobiosidae; genus Atopsyche; species Atopsyche davidsoni. Next base: position 2,608,472 of record JAILWY010000007.1, read on the forward strand.
CCACTAAGAGAAAAACTAAAAGAAGAAAAAAACTGAAGTGATTTTAATTTAAAACAACGGTTTGATTTAAACGAAAATATTTTTTGCTTTAAAGCAGAGTATGAGAATATTTTTTAACAATCTGTGGGAAGAATTCCATATAAAATTTCACAAAAAAATTAATAGATATATACTTTTGATCGATTAAAAATCATAATATAAAATATAAATCTGGAATGAGTAATATAGCATTAAAATATGATTTATTATTCATTTTTGTTTTTCAGTAAAGATCAAAGCCTATTTTTATTTTCAATAATAACACCGGCAACAGTTTCGTTTTGTTTCTTGGATTATAAAGCGATCAAATATCAATTGGAAATCTTATACGGACAAAATTCTGATTTAAAAAGCGATAATAGTTATTTAAATTGTATAAACATGTTAATAAAACACGCTTTTTGTTGTAATAAACACGTTAAAGAATAGATAAAAAACCGAACAATGTTGTAAAACTGTTGAATTTATAATCGTTACATCATAAAGCATGGCGGAGACAAGTTGGGAAGATCTTTTATTTTATGAATAGATATGATAATGCTTATTTTTTTGGAATAATATGTAAACGACTATTGTTCTTTAGAATGGATGAGTTTCACAGGTAAGATTTAATCTGCAGTTACAGGTGAGCTTTGAGATTTTATCAAGTCATAAACGTTGCTTTTTGAGAGCAAAGATGGCAATTAAAATAGTTATATTTTCAACTGAAAGCAGTGGGCTAAAAGGAACAAATATTTTATATCCAAATTATACATTTAAAATTTAACAACTTTAAATAATTAAAGCATCCCAGTTGAATTAAATAATATAAAGGTAAACAGAATCTCGAAGAATGAAATTCGTATGAGATGAAGTAAGTCGGTCCCCTGAATGACCGACGGGTAAATTAAATGTGCCTCTCAATGCTAAACGGTCGATTTTTCAGGACTCGAGATTTTAAATATCATCTTGAAAAACTAAGAATAATATAAGACCTTAGTTGAATTTAAAAATATCCAATAGAGTAAAGTTCGTAGAATAACGGTGGACTAAATCCGAATGAAACGAAGCATTTCGGTCTTCGGATTGACCGACGGGCAAATTAAACGTGTCTCTCGGCTCAGGACGGTCTATTTTTCAGGATTTCAGACTTGCACATATTATCATTTAAAACTTATAATAATTTAATACTCCAGTTGAATCTAAGAATATCCGATAGAGCAAAGTTCCTAAAATCACAACGGACTAAATCCGAATGAAACGAAGCAGTTTGGTCCCCAGAATGACCGACGGAGAAATTAAACGTGTGTCTCGACTCAGGTCGGTAGATTTTTCAGGATTTACGACTTGCATATATCATTTTTTAAAACGTAGAATAATATAATATTCTAGTTGAATCTAAAAATACCCGATTGAGGAAAGTTCGTAGAATCACGGCGAACTAAATCCGAATGAAACGAAGCAGTTTGGTCCCCGGAATGACCGACGGGGAAATCAAACGTGTGTCTCGACTCAGGTCGGTCGATTTTTCAGGATTTATGACTTGCATCATTTATAACTCAGAATAATACCTGAATAATCCAGTTGAATCTAAGAATATTCGATAGAGTAAAGTTTCCAGAATCACGATGGACTAAATCCGTATGAAACGAAGCAGTTCGGTCCCCGGAATGACCGACGGGGAAATCAAACGCGTCTTTCGACTCAGGTTGGTAGATTTTTCAGGATTAACGACTTGCAAATATCATCATTTAAAACTTAAATATCCGATAGAGCAAAGTTCGCAGAATCACGACGGACTAAATCCGAATGAAACGAAGCAGTTCGGTCCCCGGAATGACCGACGGGCAAATTAAATGTGCCTCTCGACTCAGGACGGTCGCGGTCCGATTGCCTTAATAAATTCGTGGACTGGGGAGCACCGAAGCAGCCAGCGGACCGGCAAAGTGTGGGAAACCGAGGGCCGAGTAGCCCGGAGGCTCTAGGGGGGGTATTATGGAGGAAAAAATACGACCATGGTGTCGTGTGGACTGTGACAGAGTTCGGTCCGTGTAGATCTTTTCAAAGGGGGATTTTGTTTAGAATAACGTGTTTTTTTATGTGAGTAAACGTATGATCTTCTTCCTGCTTTGATAATGATAAAATTACACGTATACACAAAAAAAAAAAAAACACTGAGTAGAGCTTCAATTTAAGCACACTGATGAGTGAGAATATATTTTGTAATAATTCTAAAAAAATTATTAAATCAACAGCAACAAATATATAATCTTAACGTAGATTTAGAAAAAAACTAAATAGATATTTGTAAGACTTAAAAATATTTTTTTGTAAATTAATTGTACAACTAGTTTTTATATGTTTTTGTGATAGGTATTTAAAAAAAATAACAAAATGGTGCTGAAGCAATATTTACGTTTCAAATTATTTTCTTGTAAGTTTTTTAATCTCCGATAAGAAGTAATTAAGTTACAAACTGGTACGTTGACACAGCAATGCGCGGGTAAAAAAATAAAATAAAATATTAATGGCCACAGGCTCGAATGGCACACTCGGAAATTAGTTTCGTAATTATTTTTCTCACGCAAAACTAATTAAAGATTGAACGCGGCTGCACCATTTAAGGTTTGACGTCTTAATTATTTTGACAGAGCGTATGTGTGTCCGCTCTGTGTGGACGCCTCCGTGTCAGTAGTTGGATATTAATCATTTATTTTATCTTTATCGGTTTGGACCGTCTAATTAATATACCATACCCTGCAACATTACCCGACCCTCCTGTAATCCATGAAAAATACTTGGTATCTTAAAAACATGCCATCATTGAGACTCTTTTGAATTTAGGTATTTTATTCATCAGTCACAACGATTGGTTACAAATTAAAATTTATAAATACAATGGGTAACTTTTTTATTAAAATTAAGCAACATATTGATTAAATTATTGCCTTAAAAAAAACATTGTTTTTTTTAATATATATTTTGTGTTAAAAACAAGAGTTTAACAATCTTCAAAAATAAGTTGGATGATGTTTTATACGTCTTAAAGTTTTGAAATTCAATATTTTTGACAGCGAGTACTTGGTGGAATTCCTTTTTAATATTTTTGAATAAAATACTTGAGTGATTTTCCTCTGTTTGATAATCCCAACGTGAAAGGTTGGCGAAACCGGTCACTAATAAAAACAAAAATGTGGAAAATCACTCAAGTATTTTATTCAAAAATATTTTTTAAAAATCATTAAGTTTTAGTGAAAAATCTTTGCAGTCTCATTTAGTTTTATTTTTAAAAGAAAACGTTCATGAAATCTTATTTAATCGAAGGTAGTAAATTAGTAAGGCAAGCTATTGTATATTCATGGAGAAATTCGGGGTTATCTACAGTGTGGGAGTAGAAATACACGACGGGCGATAAAGTGACAAACGACGGTGGTTTTTATTGGTAATATTTACATTTTATGGGATACGGTAGTAGATAATGCCGACAGCTTGAGATCATTATTTGAACCAGACCCGTGTGATGTTTCCTTCGCGTCTTCGTTCAAATTGATAACAAATAAAATTATTTTTAAAAAAATGTAATATAAAAGTAACTTCAATAAAAAAGCCATCCTTATAATTATAGTTTCTCATTGAATAATTAAAAAAAAAAGTAATTTATTAGTAAAAAGTAATAAAATTTATTTTTAGACAAAGAGGTACATCAAATTTTAAGAATCTGATAAAATGGTAAAAAAAGTGATAAACGAATATTTCTAAGATGAAATAATATATAAATAATTTATCGTTGTGTGAGATTCAATATATATTTTTAATAACTTCAATAAAACTAAGTACCACATTGATTAAATTTGTCATTTTTATGTGTTGTTTGGACAGTGATTAATTTTCATTAAAGCATATTCTATAGACACGACTGTAAAACCATTGAAAACTAATCATGAAACTTGATATTTTATAATAAAATATTTTTTAATACCTGTACTATAATCGAGTATGTATTGTTTGGTTAGAAAGCTTGTATTGAGAGACTATTTACTTAGCAACATTGTCAGTGCTCGGTGAGTTTTGAAAGTTTTGAATGTAAGTTTTCAAACTTTTTATGAGGGAAAAAATATGTTACTGTTGAAATACTTTTTACAGCAATGCATACATTTTTTTGTGTGTGAATACTGCGCATTTCTTACATCTACACTAAGCAGCAAAAAATTGTATAAATAACGTGACTGCCAGGTACTTAGGTAAGTATGATTTATCGAGTATCATAAAGGCTCTAATATACTTTTTAAATATATTTATAATAAAAAAAAAAAGTTTTTTGATTGATCTCTAATTTATTATGGCTGCTGCGTGCAGTTTTCACGAATATAACATTTAATCGTGAATTCAATGTAATACTAAGTGAGTCTAAGTTTTTGTATGGCTCCATAAAATTTTATATTCTTATAAAATTAAGTGATTTATTATCTGAATTGTGCATTTATTGCAGAAAACTAAAAGCGTAAGTTTGAGGTTTGCAATACACTTTTAATTATGATAAATTATTTCAAATATTGACTATCATTTTTGTATCTATTTTTTAAGAGTTTGAAGCTTATAAGTTTAGAATTTGCAAATGAGTCGAGACAAATAAAATAGGGAATACCTACCTACATTTTTGTTGCATGTTTTGTAAATATGCACGGATTTACTTAATGACAAAATTTTTACGAAAATGGTAACATTTTTATTAAATACGCTTACATTTAAAATATTAATAATGTATTAAATTAAAACACGGGCTTCACCTGTAAGCCGTCGGCGAATGATCGTATCTGCTGCTCGAGCGCAAATATACGATTGATGTCTAAAAATAGACATCAAACTTTATTTCTTCATAAAATATAATTGGTTTCATAAACCGAATCGAGGAAGTAATTTATCGAATGAAAAATATACGACTTCGTTAAAAATATTAACGAATGATTTCGATATGTCAGAACGAATTCTAATTAGGTATGTAAATGATATTATAAATAAATAATTTTTTAAGCATAACTTGTATAAAATGAAACTTGTTACATTCATAGGTAGTAATAGCAAATGTTAAAATTTAAATAATATGTATTACAAAAGTCATATAGTTGCAGTTATGTACACAATAGCAATGCCCTATTAAAACATGTATTTACAAGTATTGTTGTATTCGGTGTTGATATCAACTAAAAGGGCCTATCGTCATTTATCGTCGATCGTACTTTTTCGGAAACAATTTTTTCGCATGAAACGACGCACACAAGGAAGATACTCGAAGGCACAAATTTTGAAATAATCACGTATACCTTACATTATTGTAACAATCCACGCCGGCAGCGCTGATGAAGTGAACTGATTATACTGGTTTATGCGACGACTACGGTGGAGAGAGACGGACCATCCAGATCATCAAACGGCGGCTAAATATAGCCTTGGCCCTTCACTGCACTAAACTCCCACGTTGGCACTGTAAAACACAACACAGTCGAAAACGCATCCGCTAGTATTTGTTTACAAAATAAATGTGCATCGTTTTCAGTGTTTCACGGGTGAACTTTTCACACTGTAAAACGGTCGTTTTGAAACGAACGTTGTTTTTAGGAATGTTTTATTCCGTATTGAGGTTTGACTGGGGGGAGCGCGGTCGCGGAGAACATCGCGTGGCGGGCGACTTCGGGGGAGAGAGAGTGCGACCTCCCCGCGCGGCGAGCGGGATGCGACTGAGGATAAACTTTTCGGGCGAGCCACGCCGCCGCGCCTGTGTGTGTGTGCGTGTGTGCGCGCGTGTGCGTGTGTACACACGGGGGCTCACGCACACCGGCGCGGCCCGCCGGCGCGGTGCATTAGCTCCCCGAAACGCGTGCGAGCGAAATGGAACGATATAAATTCGCGTTTTAACAGGGCGTTAGAGTGAGATGTGAGCGCGAGACGGCGATATAAACACGCCCGCGAAACAATGGGACAGAGGGAGAGGGAAGAGTTCGAGACGCCGCTTGGGTGTGTATACGGCGCAGGTTCGTGCTTGTAATTGGGGTTGATACCTCAAAAGAAGGCGTTTATTTTTTGTATTGTAAAAAATCCACACCTTTCGTATCTTGTTTTTGTTTTCAAACCGAATTATGTTATTTTTGAGTTGGAGTGAAGATAATTTCCTTATCGCTCTTTAGGCTTTGTTTCTTGATGTGAATATAGAACATATCAGTTACCATATTGAAATGGAATTTCACCGCGTACTATCTGACAAACATATTTAATAGTTTTCAAGATCATATATATTTGTTCAATGACAATTTTGATTTAAGTATCTGTCTCACATAATAAAAGTTAATATATTATTTACACTTGTCAGAATGGGGACCTCACGATCAAAAGTCACCACTCATAAAACTGAGCCAATAAATCAATCTGTTATTCATCATTAAAAATCTACTAAATAAACATTGTATATGTTAACAACAAAAACACTTAAATTGTAAATAAAGGTACCTAAAATTTAATTTAATTTTTTGTGCTTCAATCAATAACATTTATAAAATATTTTGTATTTAATATATAAAGTGGTAACAAAAGTTTGTTTCATGCATTTTATTTTTCCCCAATTAAAAAGTTACGTCTGTATTTTAATGACACTAATTTATTTTTGAAAAATTTAATTATTATCTAAAAATAAATAAATATAAATAATTACACACACAGTTAAATTATTTTAATTTAAAATTTGAGAAACATTCGGTTTCTCGACGATTATATATTCTTACATTTGACTGAGAAACTTGTGTCCGATTTAAACAGTAGTGAAATAAAAACGATTTATTGAACGTACGCTTACATGTTCTGACGATCATTGTTGATTTAATAAATTTCTTAGGTGTTAAGCCGCATTTTAATAAATTTTTGTAACCCGATATTTCAATTAAGCACGAAATCATTTTCAAGGTAAAAACTACATCAGCGTTGGATTCAAAACGTTGTAACTCAAAGATAGTCAATAGATTGCGGCGTAACACCTAATTCAAGTATTTTTTTTTAATGCATTAATATATTAAAATAAAATGTGGCCCTACATGCATGCAGTGTGCGACTGAAAGGTCTGTGCAGCAGCTTATGGCACAGAACGAGACAGCATTATCGGGAGCATCTCATGCATTCCTGCTGCAGGAGATGCATTTTCCAGAGGTTGGTCATTCCGCAGATAGCAAGGAACTAAATTTATTTAATGTTTCGTCGGCAGGACTGTCCATTGTATCCTGTGCTTGATCGCTATCGATAAATTATTGGTTACGTCAAAAAATCAAATAACGGATTGCATTGGTATTGTTTGAACCTTCTCAGTTATCTCCTATTCGTGTGGCTCATACATTTTATTTTTAACATAAAAAAAAATATTTTTACCTGACTGTAACGGCGTGAAAAAAAAATTTATAAACAGTTAATACAGACAATATGACTTTGATGTCTGGCACATTAATTTAATTTAATTTTTATATAAATAACATATTTTTTACAAAAAATAATTAAGGCAAAGTATAAATTTACATTTAAAATATGCCTTTAAGTTGATAAAAATATTTTTTGAGCTTTCGTTTGAACTTATTAAATATTAAATTCAAAAATATTTCAGAGAACCATTAGTAAACTTATCAAGTCAGTTTTTTTTATATATAATTAGCTCAGTAGTTACTTTATATAGATAATGATTTTCTTCTGTAAAAAAATCCAGGAGGAATATAACTAGAAGCCTTGTTAATAATACAATATTCGAATATTGCTTGTTCCATAGTAAACGAAAAATATATTTTATAAACTACAAGTATCAATTTGAAGACCCAAATGGCTAATTAAATTAGTTGTTTAATTATAAAGTATCACAAGTTACAAAATACTTTATTTGATAAAACTAATATATATATATATATATATATATATATATATATATTTACCCCAACAGGTAATATTGAAACCGTAAAGGGTAGAGAACCTGTATTCAAAGCCTTTAATATATACCGGTGTAGGAGCATAATTATTACGTACACGTTAACCAAACTAATTACACGTATCATGCACGTGTCGAAATAATTTGAAAAATACTAATTTCTAAATATCACCCCCATACGATCGTACACATGCATTCTTCATTACTAGAATGTCATAATATATGCAGCTCGCAGGTTGCATTATAAAGTCATTAGGTTTTAACACGCCGTGAAACCTCTGGGCTCTTGTAAGACGGCCAGGGAATACTCATTCTGTATGGGAGTCATAGGGCAATATTGTAAAGACCGCCTCAGTCGGGACGATTATGGCGGCCTCTCGCCGAGATAATAACTCAATTTCATATTCCAGCACTTCCAAAATGTGAAAAGAAAACGTTTAATATTACGCGGTTTTGACCTTCACGCCGACAATTCAACCTGTCGGTTATATATCGAATAATTTTAAGGTATAAAAAAAAAAAACCCCATGGGCACTTTACTCGTAGATTTATATCTAGAAAAGAAAATATCACATTCTAAAAATAAAAGTATGAAACTTTTCTTAAATAACTCTGTATTTGTTAAATATATATACGGTTACATGATAAGGTTTCACAACAACAAAAAAACTGTAGTTATCTTAAAATTTTGAACTGTATGAATCTGAAGTTTTAATAATTCTATAAAATTCGTGGAGTGTATAAAAAAATATATTTTGAAAGCCATTGGTCGCAGTTTGGGACCCACTCGCGAGACCCTCCTGCGTTCAGGTACAAAATTACAAAACAGCCTGTGCCTTTTGTCGGTGCACCGGCATCTATTATAATGCCCGCCATTGGGTGCACCTCTGACAGGCTCACACACGTATGCTGACAGATGCTGAAAGCCCTTCCTCGAAGGTATTCTCTTTAAGTATTTTTTTAAAACTCTTCATATATATACCTGCGTATTTTCTTATAAATTTAATACAGACATCTAATACGCCATATCAAAAATACCAATGTATTGTCTACAATAAAAAGTAAGAATTTTTGTAATATACATTAAACAAATTTAGTGGGCCGAGTATTATGAAATAAAAAAAATATAAAATGATTGTATATGAAAATATTTTAATTATTTTTCGGCGGGTATTGAAGGTTAGATAATCGGGTAATATATACACGAGGGATGGCTTATGTTATGTAAAGCTACCCTTTCATATGCTATGATGAATAAATGCAATCTCCGTTGTATACAAATAGTTTTATTCCTTGAGGAAAATTTATGGAAATATTACTAACTACATATGAAATTCTAATAATTCATAAATTTTATTTTAGAATATTACATTAATCATGTATCAGTGGCGTAGAGTAAATAAAAAATTAGTATATTAAAAATAGCTTAATAAAATTAGGTACTCAAAAAATAATATCATGTGTGTTATGAATTCAATAATATTCAATTGGTCATGTAGAAAAGCTTCCTTGATTATGAAACTCAAAGCATATCACTTATTCGTATATAGCGGTAAGCGATTCTCAATAGTCGTTATATATATGGGTTTTAAAGATGTGCCTTTAGGTGGCATATATATGGCAACACTGAGATTTTTATTGCAATCAGACATGTTCACGATTACGTCGATATTTTTAGTGCACGACCTTGACGATATGGACGAGGTTTATATGCAAAGGTATCCTTTGATTAGACCGCTGTATACCTGGCCGCAAAATTAATGTCTCAATCGAGTGTTGCTTTCTAAAAAATACTTCATTTAATAATTAAGTTGTCGTGTAGGATACGCAGAACACTACAATACTGCGGTCTCTCGGGCGAGGTCTTTAAACACTCCATCACGAAACTGGTCTTGCAAATTGTACAGGTATAAGAACCACCTACCTGAGAACGGCCTATTCATAATAGGGGGCTAGCTCAAAGTATTGGTTTTAAAACTGAAATATTTTTTTAATGAATTTAAAACAAACGAGTAAAACCAAACTTGTTTTTTTTATTTACATAAAACAATAACTTTTTAATTTATTCATGAAAGTTTTTAATATTTGATATATTTATTTTTATTATGAAATTAAATTTAAACGTATATTATTTAAATGTATTTAATTAATTTTAAACAAACATATTTAAACAATTGTTTCATGATACAATGTCTATTATTTTTTTAAATTTTCATTGTAAAATAATATACGTTTATAGATATAAGGTGTTGGCATATACACACGACACAAAGGCAGATCATGAGGGCCTTCAAACGTACGTGAATAATTACATACAAGATAGATCTATAATGTGTACTGTAGTCGGAGGGCATAGGCTTGTCCGATACAAAAAATGTAGGTGCGTCAATATTGGAAGAGAGGGTGGAAGAGAAGGGCGGCTCGCAGCTGCCGGCTAAACTACCCCTATCTAGACAACTAGGGGTTGGAAACATTTACAAAAATATTGCTATTAAGTTGGATCATTACGTTGCCATACAGGTAGGTGATTTGGCATTTTTAATCGTATGTATATTGATTATTTAAAACACATATTTTTTTAAAAATTGTTATTTAAATCTTTAACGATTTATTTATAAGAATAATCGGGCATAGAGTAAGGGCATAAAATATTTGTATACGTGATTTTTTTTTTATTGTGGTGGAGTTGGTGACCCCTGAAAATAGATAAAGCCGCAACTGTCATGGCGACCGCGATACATCAAGACACGTCGTTAGTAAACAAGCAGGGGTCGCGGCCGCAGCGGGGCCCGCTCGGGCGCCCCTGATGGCCGATCGCTGGCGTGCCTCGCGGAGCTGCGGCCAGATCACCCGCCGTCCCCCCATCCCACCAGCCGCCGTCTGAACCGATATACACAGCAGTGGATAATTTACAACGCCACAAGCTAGCGCCATCGCAGGATGCTTCGCGACACACGACCAATCAGAAACAATTATTTTTACGATGAATTAAAATAATAAAAATATATATTTTTATTATTCACATGTGCATATAAATTATTTCGTTTAAGTCTACAAGATATGCAATGCTTATCAGTAAAGAATTAATCATTCTTTTACACCACTGGTTTCCAATCTGGTCAATATAGACCCCAGGGGTCGATTTCGCCCTTCAAGGGGTCGATGACAGCGAGAAATTAAATTGGAGGTCTACGAGAGTGGATCCCATTTAAGCATGCCATCACCAAAATTTAGGCATTCCGTAAATGTCATAATTGAACACAGATTGAACCTATGTACTTACATAATAATGCTGTGAATCCTGCACTATGGATTATTGCAAGAAGGTTTTTGATAACTTTTCCATCTTCATACTACATGGATAAGGGTTTAAGTGCAATTGTCAACCTTCTTACAAAAAAAAAGAAATAGTTATTCAATGTTTACATACCGACATAAAATATGGCGCATCCTGTATATCAGATGTCAAAAATATGTTTGAAGTTGATGGATTTGCAAAAATTCAATATTAGCAAGGCAGGGGTCTCGACAAGGGGTCAACAGGACAAAATAGTTTGGTAACCTATGGTTTACACTCTCACACACATAAACTCACGAATGAATTCATGCATATTGACTATTAATCATATATTAATAGAAATTAAATAAATCAGTAATATTATATTGTTATGTGTTAGTATAAAATTACTACGTTACGTTAAATCAAAACTATTTGTTTATAAATATAAAGTATTGCAAAATAAACCGGTCCGTCGTAATTACACTATCCCTTGTGGATAAACCGTCGTGAATAATATGCAACATAATATATAATTTACAACGGTACGTGACTTTCACGTCAATCTGGGCTGCATTATTGGTAAGAATTTAATCCAGAATAGTGAAAATGAACGCTAGATAATGGGAAAATCACAGATCCAAAGGCACTCGTTTTAAGCGTGCCTTATCAAAAGTTTAAATTTTTTAGTAGGCAGGTAATGTTTATAAATTTAAAAAAACATCACTTTCTAATTATAAAACTTGATTATACAATATATTTGTGTATTCATATATAAATCAACGGAAAAAACTTTGACATAAGTGTGATTTAAACTCATACTTCTGCAAGTATCGTTGTCCAGTGCTTTTTGGTAATTGAACTTCTGTGTCGCTGTCCTTTTTATGGTATTTTACATTTTTTATGATTACGAGTCTGTGTATGTTTTGTCTTTGTGTCGAATGTGCAAATTCCGACGTTTCAAAGAATCGCATACAAATTTAGTAGTAATGAATATAAAATATGGTTTACTTGGTGTCGAATACGTTTCAAAGTAATCGATCGATACATGACAGGGCGAGAAAAATTAATTACGTAATTTCACGTGTGAAATGATTTCCGCAATACACATTGTGTAAATTAAACTGCCATCACACGTTGCGGCATAACCGATAAACGAACTGTAGATAATCAATACCGCAGTTTTTAACGTTACTTAGTTAGGTATAACCATAAAAAAAAACACCCAAAATAAATGGACGCTTTGAAATTATATTTGAATTGATAATCAACAAGGTTTCAGTGTTGCTGAAGCATAGTTTACGTGGATCAACTTTATATTAATTTTTTTTTTTTTTTTTTTAACTTTACACTTATTAAAAAAGGGGACTTGTATCAAATGTATAACAAAGTCACGTGACTGGCGTTTGTCCAGTGGCGGCGTGGCTTTGTGACACGATACCAGGCTGCTGATGACAAACACGCTCTTTCTCACTTTCTGAGAACAATAAAGTCGGTTTAATTAAATAATTTACAATTTCATTTGACTGTGACGCCACTGGTGCAGACACGCTATTTCAAGCAATTTGAAAACTGATGTTACCTGCGAAGTGCCTATATGTCTGGACATGGTAATTAAATTTATACAATAATTTACAATGTTGTGTGACCGTAACGTGGTCATAGTATATACCGTTTGTGAATAACAGGTATTACTTAAAAATAAAAAATAAAAAAATTTAAATATAACATTTCTGAATATGATGCTTTGGTTGACGAAATAAATAATATTCTTAGTAAAATTAATTATTTTGCATATTATGAATATATATAAAACGTTGTAATAAATAACAACTGAGTTATTCCTGATAATGAACTAAATGATAACTGTACAATCGTAATTGGTAAGTATTTATATATTTTTACGAAAGTCGCGTAATCATATTTGAAAAATATTAAAATGAAAGCCTTTTTTTGACTACTATCATGTTTGAAACAAACGAGCCAAATGATATTGACTTTACAGTGTATACAATTTTTTTTAAGGTAATAAAGCATGTAAAAATCCTCATTTATAAAATTACTTTATATGTATTTATTCATTCAACAGTTGTATTTTTAAAATACTGTTAAAACTTATCAGGCAATTTCATTAATTTTCACACCGCGTATATGTTTAGGTAAGGTTAGGAATCCCAAATAAAAGAAGTTCAACTCATCATGACGTCGAAAAACATGTTATTTCCAATACTTAAACAAAGAAAAAATATTTATACGTTTCTAGCTGAAAAGCAATTTTTAACGTATTTCCTGTTATCAACGAAGTTAATTTATTAGAATAATTCCGCCTCATCACAAATCAACATATAGCTTTCATAAACACGGCTTAACCCTTCAGTTGGTTACGAACCATGACAAACGGCGAGCATCCATTACCTGCCCCTTAATGATCGTCCATCAATACCCCATCCAGGTGGCAGGGGGGTGAAGGGGTTAACTATTAAATGCGTGGACTTCTGTTGGAGTGCCACCCCGGTGATTTTTTATAACGCAGTTTGGGGTTGAACGACGATTGCTGTTATTATTAAAATATCCACCCTTGTGGTAATTCCGAAAATTACAATATAATAGATAATTGAATCGTACTGTTAAGTCATAAAAACTCAGGGAATGATATAAATATATATTTCAATGATTAAAAGCCTACATACAACCTCAACCCTTTAATTTGTGAAGTTGCTAAATTTGTGATTTTAAATAAAACGCCACTTAGTTATATTTAGATTTAAATCTACTTTGACTATATTGATTGAAATTTACGTAAATCCAATCGAAAGCCTGCCCTCGAGTTGAATTATCTGTTCACAGACAATGCAAATATTTTACGAGGACTTATTCAAATAATTATACACAAACGTGAAGTGGAGATTGCATGCGTTAAAGCCAATTCGGTAACACTTTTGCGGTTTTAGTATTGCCAAAGAGATAACAACAGCGTGAAAAATACAAAAAAAAGTTGATTTATTTAATAATATTATTCACTAACTTTAAAAGTTTTAATAGTAAAGTGTATTCATTTTGCGACTGTGATATTTTTTTTAGAGAATATCATTTGATATATATTCAAAGCAACTATCTGTTTATACTTTTAATTATGCGCTCATCAATTCATCATTAAACAATTTAAGTATTAGTTTCAATTTCACGACACTTTTTAAGTCACTCGAAGTAAATAGCCTTAATTGATATATTTGGCAGTTTATTTTAAAGTTACGGGAGATAGAGCTTTAAGTCTCGTCGGTCTTGCACTTCACCCAGAAATCTGCCGATGACGTCACTCAGCACAATCACAATCGCAGTTTTGTTCGCTTCAAACGCTGATTATAATTAACTTTGATACAGAAACTGAGTGTGTGGTGAGGCCGGCAGTTTCCCAATAACGACACAAGTAGAGATAACTCAATAAAAAGTGACTGGCGGTAACGATTTTAATTCCGAGCCTGCTGATTACTAACGAATGAAATCATTTTTTTTTCTTTTCACATAAATGTATTTTGTATCCTGCTTTTATTTTTTTTTTTATGAATTGCGACTGTTTTAATTGTGTAAAGTCTTTTTGGAATCCTTTGTTTTGCACCTGTCGTCTGTTGATTACTACAGCAACAACTAGTTACCTTTATATCAACTCTCTCTGTCTCATCAGCACTTTTTTATGTAATTACATTTTTTTAACAAGTTAGAGCTCTCGTTTCCGAAAAAAAGGTATATTTATTAATTATAAAATTGCATGCTAAATAGACAAAACTTTCTTTCTCCTGAAAATTGTTGATTTACGTCGCTACCTGAAATATCAAATGCAGGGTATAATAAATACAGAGATGCCATAACTAGCATTATTTACTCCAAAAACTAGTCGTGCATACTGAATTTGATGTGCGGAATTCGTTTCAGTATCCAGAACATTCAATGCTATTTATTTCGAATAAAATTAATGGAACAGATGCGTTTGGTCGCCTGAAAAATGTTGCACAGAGGCAGTTACTGGGAAATACACGCCATTTGTCTGCAAACGACTATTTTGGTGTTTGTCGCTCAAGTATCGAATTGCATAATATTTACAAAAAATAAAATTTATTCATTAATACAAACAGTGAACAGAAATATTTTAAACGTGTAAGATTTACACGCACAAGTATTTTTTGATTATACTTCTGTAGACCTGTGACTATAAAAAAAACACCCTAATACATAAAATAAAAATACGCTTTTGGTATGTTACGATTCTGTTGTATGTTGTGCCGTACACTAATTTGATTACACAATGTACTTCCTTAGTATGTTTTTTTTAAATTTTTTTTTGTTAAATCCTTTCAGCAAACGTATAGAATATATGTAACAAGAATAGAGACCCACAAGGATTCGATCCCTCGTCGAGTCCCTTCGCTCGCAAGTTGTCGGACCGGTTGGCATTTTTGCGCCGAGAAGGCTCACCGCGTTGGGTATCAAATGGTGCGAGAACATCGCGGCGGTCGCTTTTGCATCAGCTGTGATTTATAACGCATTGTGAAGACCTGCACCCCTTTTTGGAACCTTTGTGTTATTATATTCAGCGATCGATGGCCGCAGCCTGCTTGTATTATCATTTTTACTGAATATTTATAATTTTAAACAATTACACACAGTATCAAGATATCAGGATAATTTTGAAAAAGTGGCGATTTATTTCTCTAGTCTCCTTTTAGCTCGATACACTTGACCCAGCGATGCTCCAACTTCTTAATACGTTTTCTCGAGGTGTGCAAAGTAGGCCTCCGTGGCGGCGATGACCTCCTCATTCGCCTTAAATTTCTGCCCTGCGAGTGACTTTTTCTAGTTTGGAATCAAAAAATAATCGCACGGGGCCAAATCTGGAGAATACGGTGGATGAGGGAGCAGTTCGTAGTGCAATTCGATCAATTTGTGTGAGGAGTGAGCCGGTGCGTTGTCATGGTGGAAGAGCACTTTTTTCTTCGCCAAATGGGGCCGTTTTTATCTGCAAGTCGGCGTCGAATTGGCCCAATAATTCGGCATAGTTTACAACTCCAGGTAGTCAATGTAGATCACACCTTGTGAATCCCAGAAAACGGTGGCCATCACCTAGCCATTTTCGAGGCACCTGGGCGTGGCTCATCAAAAACCGACGTGCGACCACGTTGAAACTCTTTAAACTAATTTTTGACGGTCGCCATCGAAGGAGAAGAGTCACCGTTTACAGCATCCAAGCGCTCTTTAATTTCGCTGCGTGATTTCCCCTCCAAAAACAAGAATTGACAGTAGCTGTCTACGAGAATGTACTACACGATAGTAATCTCTCTTACGATACTAGCACCATCGGGCGGTGAGGCTATGTACTTATCGGACCGCCCTCGTATGTGTTCAAAAGCAGGTGTTATAAAATATTTTTAGTGATTCGACGCTTTTCAATCAACAGGTTAATTGTTCACGCAATATTTAGATAATCGATTCGATTTGAAACGATGAAAAAAAATAAACAACATTTTTGCAGCCCGGATGAATCCCACCAGGGTTTGTTCAAAATATCAAATGCTCATAGATTATATTCATCAACTTTAAAAATACTTGCTATTGAACATATACTCTAATATTTTATTGTAGTTCAGTGGTTAGCACGCCTGTTTAAAATAACGCAAATGACGGGGACATTTCAATACGGAAGCAGTCGCCTCGAGTTTTACATATTTCCCATTGCGTGTTTTGGGCTTTTTACTATAATGAATAGATGAAATAAGTTCATGTATAGATTTTTCCGCATCGAAACATGGAATTTATACGAAACGAAATATAATATGGAAAATACCTTTGTCTGGAATCGTAAATAGCTGGTGATCCATACTGAAATAATCAATTGAACGAGTAGAAAAGTAAACTTACCATTTTAAGCAGAAATAGCGGTGTCTTGTTTGACCATAAATTAGAAGTTCTTACCTGTAATAATAGAAAAAAAAAATTATTAGTTAACAAAAAAAAACTATTAGCTTTCTTTTTGGAATGAAATAAATAATTGAAAAAACCATGTAACTGAAACAGTTAATGGAGTATATTTTGAATTATGAAATATTGAATGGTTTGTGAAACTGCACGCCCTTGATGAATAGCCATTTTGATAAAGTTGTTCAAACATAATACGTACTCGTTATATATAAATAAATGAATTCATTTCACCACCATTATTACGATATAAATCATCACATACCATTCCCAACCACACGGCGGGTACTGCTTTTTGTTGTACTGTAGATGTTATCTCTATTTTTATACATTTATCACCCTTTATGCAGTAGTTTGAATGGGGGAAACGAGCAATTAAACCGCCTCGTGATGCAGTGGTTAACGCGCTTGCCTGACGACAGAAGCCAAGAGGCATTAAACATTAACAATGTTCCCTTAGATTTTTGCCTCACAGTCAGCTGTAGGATGCTTTATTTAATGCTTCGAAAAATAAGACCAAAATAGGCTTTTTTTACCACCGTCGGCAGTTCTTTTTCTCTGCGCATTCTAAACAAAACTCGACTCCATAGAGAAGAACTGAGACGACATAACATTCGGTGAATCTCCAGCAAGTTTTCACTGTTGTGTCTCTTGCATATAATACTTTTCTCAAATTGTTAAATGTACTACGTGTATTTAACGATAAGGCAATTACTGTTCCTTTTAAATAATAGGATGCTTGCAATATACAAATTCAGTAAATTCATTCAGTTTATCTGATTATTTTGTTTTAACTCATGTACATAACTCAATAATGAAAATTCGAAAACTAAGCCCCAACAACCTGCGCGCAGGATCAGGGTATACCCACAAACCATTTTACAACCTAAACAGCTATTGCAAGTTTACCAAATAAAAAATATTCAAAAATTGAAATTTTATTTATATTTTATCCGAGTTGAGATGTCCGGCTAGCGAAGCGATACAAAGCAAGCGGGCCTAGATATACTAGAAACAGTGAATTCGGTATGTGACGAACGAAAAACGAAAGGCTCGAGTCAGTTCAGTTTATCTTATTATTTTTTTATTACCTCACGTACATAACTCAACAAGTAAGTTTACCAAATGAAAAAATTGAAATTTTATTTATATTTTATCCGAGTTGAGATGTCCGGCTAGCGAAGCGATACAAAGCAAGCGGGCCTAGATATACTAGGAACAGTTAATTCGGTATGTGACGAACGAAAAACAAAAGGCTCGAGTGCGGTCTGGCCGCTGATGATGAAGACATTACCTGCCAGGTGGGGGGGGCGGCGGCGCGGGCGGTCCCGGGTCAGTGTCCGCCCGGCCCGAGGCTCCGGTCCAGTCAGCGCACCGGAGCCCCACCGAGCCGCATTTTGCGGAACAACGATGCTTAAAACGCTTAGACGTCTCGTAAAAAATGTCTATTTATCTCTGTTTATAAATTAAAAAAAGATACTGTGGCAGTCAGTACCCATGAGGGCGGTCCGATAAGTACTTAGCCTACATATGAAAAACGAAATTTTTTGAAGAGTGTCGATCTATTTCTCAAAATAGTCTCGTTTTAGCTCGATACACTTGACCCAGCGATGCTCCAACTTTTTAATACGTTTTTTCGGGGTCTGCAAAGTAGGCCTCCGTGGCGGCGATGATCTCCTCATTCGATTTAACATGGGGCCAAATCTGGAGAGTACGGTGGATGGGGGAGCAGTTCGTAGTGCAATTCGACGCGGAGATGTGAGCCGGTGCGTTGTCTAGTGGAAGAGCATTTTTTTCTTCGCCAAATAGGGCCGTTTTTTCTGCAATTCGGCGTCGAATTGGCCCAATAATTCGGCATAGTAGAGTCCTGTGACCGGTTTGCCCATCTCCAGGTAGTCAATGTGGATCGCACCTTGTGAATGCCAGAAAACGGTGGCCATCACCTTTCCGGCCGATAGAACAGTCTTCGCCTTCTTCGGAGCACGTTCGCCGGGTGAAGTCCACTGTTTCAACTGTTCCTTAGTCTCTAGTGTATAGCAGTGGATCCATGTTTCGTACATCAAACACCTGCACCGATCTTCGAATCAGCCGCCAGCGAAGCGATAGAGATTCGTGTGACAATACGTATCCACTCCTTCTCGCGTCAGAGATCACCATGATCCGTCCCACCTGGTGATACATCTCACCTGAGAGGCACAAGCCTCTCCGGGTCATCCTGAACAAAATCCTACACTGGGCACTCAATGCCTCGTGGTTCGCTCAACTCCACTGAGATACAAAAATCAAAACGATCCACGAGGTCATTATAGACCTCGTCCACTCTTTCTAAATCTCCACCCCGTTAGTCGCAAACCCATCGATCAGTTCCTTTCTCGAGTATAACCTCGAAGACTGCCTCTTCAAAAAAAGGCCAAAAGCCAAAAAATATTGCGATTGCCACATATTAGATGAATAAATCTCGCGTCAGAGACCTCGCGGCATCGTAGCAGTAACCACTTATAGTTTCATCTTGTATAGTTATAGATAATATATTACGAATACGCAAAATATTTCGCCAGCCTTTTGATTTTGAACCTCAAATTATCCTAACCAACATTCTCACATCCACGGCAAAAATACCATGGATTGACCGCGTCACAAATGAAAGAGTCATGCATGGAATGCGCAAAGAAAGGGAGCTCTTGACGTTGGTAATGAAGCGAAAGGTATTATGGCCACATTTTTCGCAACATGACATCCTGCAGCTGATTGTCCAAGGAAAAATCAAAGGAAAAAAGGGCACTGGATGAAGGAAATTTGCGTCAGCGACTAGAAGTCGAAAGTACAGCCGAATTAGTGAGACTTGCCTAGGATAGGAATATATTCGATGAATCGACCATAAACTTCCTATGGGGAGAGGCACTAGATCAATGCGATTAATTTGATAAAATTGATATTTCGTAAAAATACATCACCAGACTTTATTTTGATTATTTTTCTCCTTTGTGATTTGAGGTCTTTACACCCTCTACACCTGATATAGCAGATAACGCATCATGACCCGAGATTTCAGTCGAAGTACACCTGAGCCCTACTGTGCAGTTTTTTGCTCAGCGACCCTGCCTCTAATGCTATAGCGATTTGCGGAAATGGCTGTTAATAAATACTTGATTGAATTATATTCAAGTATTTTAAATGGTGTGACAAATAAATGGTGTGATAAAAAATGACAGATGTCAGATTCGTTTTGCGTGCGGAGTTTTACAAACTATTTTATATAATGATCCTGTTACTTTTGGCTTCATACAAAATGTAATTTATAAGAGTTTATCAAAGATTATTTTAATAATAAAATTATAAAATCTTACTGATATTTAATTTTGCATTTATAATAGCCAATCAACTCAAATTAATGGCTTTACTTCATTTTTCATTTGAAAAATAGCATGAAACTTAAAAAGTTTTTTGTGGTTGTTTTGTGTCACAATTCATACTACAGAAATTTATCTCATTTAGAGTAATTAAAAATTATGGAAGCTACTAATGGTGTGGATTAAGGGCCGTGTCATTCTCTCAGCGTCTCGATAAAGTTTCTAAGGTGATTAAGAGACACCACCCTTGGCTGCGTAAAAAGTCTGCACTGACCAAACCATCCCTCGAGATTCGTGTGACACGTTTTGTCAATCACAACCCCTCTGGAGTAATGAAGATTGATCATCGATTATAATCAACCCCTAATTTCGTATTTCTGTTAGCAAAAATGTATATATATATATATATATATATATATATATATATATATATATATATATATATACATAAAATATAAAAAATATAAAGCGGTTATTTAATATCAACGATTTCCACATTCGAAAGCATAACATGTAAATAATGCGTAGTATTATAATCAAGCCTTAGTTATTTATTTTAGTTCTCATTATAAATAATTTACTCCATTAAAGACTAATAAGACAGCTCCCCTGAGTAAGTAATTGAGTAAAATAATTTAGCGACACTTGGTATCCATTTCTTAGGTACAGTAATATCCACATATTTGTTTTCTCCTACCAATTCGTTAACAGTCAGCTTATTTCCAGAATAACGACTGATTTGTTAATCTGTTCCGAGAATAACAGACTGGCAAGAATTTTCTCACTCAGACTGTGTGAGTCTGGCGTTAAATTAGTATGTGAGATAATGTTGCTATACCTATGAATAATTCGCAGAATTAATAATATCTTGGGAGAACCAAATACTTAGAAATTCGTGTTATTATGTTATAAAGTACAATCTAGTTACTCAGGAACAGTACTTTGCTTTCTAATGGAAAGGTTAGGAATATCTGAGGAATAAAGAAATAAATGTAATTTTTTGTTTTTTTATTCCTACTGCTGAAATTTGTTTTTCTTTAAATGCTGACACATATATGATTATATAAATATATATTTTTTTAATGTGTGAAATCTAGTTTTTATTATTAAAGCAACCGAGTTCTGTTTGTTTGCGTTTTAAAAAATCGCTGTCGTTTCTAGTGAGTTCAATATATGAGCAAGTACTTAACATTATTTAAGATGTATAATAAATATATAGGGTGTCCAAAAAGAGTATCGGGTATTTGTTAGTTCTGTAAAACAAAAAGTACTAGTAATCAAGTATTTTTTTTAATTGTTGATTATAAGAATACAAAATGGAAAATTATTTCGAAAAGATGATGTTATCCAAATGGTGACCGTTACGCTGCTGGCACTCTTCTAATCTATATATATATATATAGGTTGTCCCAAAATTAACGCATGGTCGGAACAGTATTTTAATTTCGTCAACTGTGAAGAGATTAATTGAAAAATCCAGGGAGACTGGATTCGTTGGAGACGCTAAACACACTGGTCGTCCAAAAACAAGCCGTTCAAATGTCAATATCGAAGCAGTGCGTGACAATCCAGGAACCTCAATTCGGCGTCGTGGACAAGAACTGCAAATTTCAAGAAGCTCCCAACAGCGTATACTAACTAAATATCTGCGTCTACATGCTTACAAAATTCAATTAACACAAGAACTGAAACCTAATGTCCACGCACAGCGAAGAGAGACGAAGTTAAAACACTATTCCGACCATATTTTGTATGAAATTTTCGAACTGCGGCTGCCAAGCTTTCATTATTTTTGAAATATTGTTCAATAATGAAGACACGTTATCGTGTAACGCTCCATTTTTACTAACCTTAAACTGTCAGCTGTTAAATTGTTTTTTTTAAGTGTTCCCAAAACTGTACTGCAAAAATGCGACAAATTCAAATCCTGCGTTAATTTTGGGATGTGTAGAGTATATATTTCAGTGGGGTAGCCGCATTACGCCGTGCCATTCGATAGTCGAATCGAATCCACCCGAGGCAGATGTCAGAGAGCGCCGGCTCCACCACACTCTCGGGGCCACACGGACGGGCCGCGCGGGTGTGGGGAGGGATCGAGATGGAATTTGTGTCCGTCAGACCTGCTCGATGAAGACATTATCCCGGAATGGGCCTCGTGCGCACGCTGGAGGCTGTGTGCGGCCGTGCTCGGGTATTGGTGCATTAACTCCGGAGATAAGTGGCACCTACACGGCGTGCGGTTTGAAAAAAGGCCGTTCTCGGTTTAATGATTAATGCCCCCCTCTATATGAACGCCTCTCACGAAAAAAGCGCACAAATAAAATATTTTTATTATAATAAATAAATACGAGGGATTGCATAAATATACTCGTTATTTGTATATATGAGAACAGTCTTTTTAGTTAAAAATAATGTATGTTCAAAATAATTATTTCCATAGTAATTTACATACATTAACACGTAGTTCTCGATTCAGTTTAAAATAATTAATTTTATTTTATAAATGCAAGAATTTGCTGGCGTATTTAAACACTTTTATTAAATTAAAAAAAAATAATTATTCCTGCATACTCATGAATAATATTTATCGACATTTTGAAACCTATATAGAATAATGATTTTTTTTATCGGAGTGTTGAATAAAATTAATTGAGAGATTTTCAGAATTGATAGAATCATTAACGAAATCATGTCGGTCTGTCAGATTGTATTAAAAAAATAATTGACCCATGATTGGCGTGCATTCAGTTCACTTCCGCCGGAGCACTATCGGCCCGGAGGCTCGAGACATGTGTTCGCGAGTAGAGACAAGCTCGTTCGAGCCCTCGAAGCCTCCACGCACTGCTCTCTCGGAGCACCTTATCTCTGTGAAACGGCGGTCTCGTTTGAGGACTTCCGGTATGTTTAAAAAAAAAAAACAAAACGCATTACCGAGTATTGATTACGTTGCTTCAAGCCGAGGGCATTGGAATGACAGGGTAAAATATTGAAACAGTAGCCCATGAGAAACTGTGTTGCAATACGATGATTATTTAAAATGCATTAACAATTTATTTTGGATCCCAAAACAACCTTATTTAAAAATATTTAAGTATAAACCTTCACACAGTGAATCTTCTACATCGGGTGCCTCTTCTCAGAGGAGGTTGGCGACCATTTCAATAAGTATAAACTTATGCTGAATAGTGGGTCCCCGGGTTCTTCTACGGTAACAGCAATATGATTTATTTCAAACACTTTTATTGATAAATGAGTCAAATATAAATGAGGTTACAAACGTGTTTTGTAAACGTTTTCGCCTTTCAAGAACTTCTTCAGACAAGTAAAGCAGCCTTTAAAGGAAAAAAACTTTTTCTGTGATTGCTCTGATCACTCATACATGTTGTTTTAATACAGAATATAACACATTAAAAAGGTCTGTTATGAATTAACATGAACAAATTTAAAATGGGTCTCAAATGTAACAGTTCTCATGGGATTTTTTTTTACAAAGTCATGGTGTAATGCACACTATTTTTGTATTAAAAACCTGTTTAACACGTTGATATCCTGATGGTAAATGGTGCCGCCTCACAACATGATACTTACATGAACGTGCAAGCAACACGAGATTCTTTTGTGTGAGTCAACAAGTAAAAGCTAGCGAGAACATTGAATCACGTCGTGTTTTTTATTAGTCATTTGATATCTATAAAAATACAATTTATTCTCTGAATTGATTTGAAACCTAATATCTTACACGCGTAAAATTATATTTTTAACGATTCAACGTTTTTATTTTTGAAATTATATTTTAAAAAATATATTAAAAACCTTGACTGGTAAAAACGTGAATAAGTTTATTTATTAATTTGTTCGTATGTTTAACTCCGCATTTTCTCTTAAGTCAGTTCTAGAAGTTGGACCGAAACGTAAAAAAATATTATATATAATATTCAGATGCATGTTTATGCTCTTATAATATATGTTATAACATTTTACTCTAATAATTTTTAAACAAAAAATACGTACGTTACTAATGATAATAAATAATTCCGACTTTCTATTAAAAAAAAAACACAATGAAATAATGAATATCACGTTTCGTATTAAACATTATAATTATGGATTAATTATTAAAAAATATTTTTAAGTATTATTGATCGACGTAGGCTGTTACGATAATCACATATCAATAGGTATCATTATATTTTTAATGTAATCCCACGTATCGATACTCATAATACATAATCTTATTTGCATTTACACAAGACGTCGTTTTATTAAGTCGTTTTAATTCTCGTCCATAAATTAAAATCAATTTGAAAATTCAAATTCGTAAATCAAAGCTACTGCATTATCATAAAATTTGACAAATTAAGACGGTAATATTTTAATTAATTTTTATGAACTCATTAAATTTTAAGTTCTGCTCTAGTTTGCTGCATATAAAAGGCGGAGTTATAAATAAGCAGTATGCTCACAAAGTATCCAATTAATACATTTATCTTTAAAAAAAGGTTTTATTTTATGGTTACCCTGCTGATTCTCGAGGATTGGTTTTGTTGTGAACCATTAAAATTTACTTTGCGTCATAATTGAACCCAATTCCCAAGATAAGTACTAAATACTTATTAAGCCATTTTATATAGGCAAGGACGAAGGTGTAGTGCGTAAATAAAAAAAAAATTTAAGGCCAAAAGTGTCACAGAATATAACGTCGTTTGACTAAAAATTTCAAGCAACTCTACACCCAATAAACTTAATAATCTAATTAAGTAATACTTAGTCATTTTTGAGAGGACAGACATACATTTAGGCACATTAAATATATTTTTTTGTTTTATACTGTAAAATACTAAAAATTCTTTTAATCCATAAATAACACTGAGGCCTCAACAAACCTCAAAAGCAAGAATAATTTTTTTCAAGTCCCTACAGTAACAAAAGCCAGGTTCGCAGTAAAACAAGAAATGGAAAAAAACTTCCTATCAAAAGATTTAACAATTTTAATTACATTGATGATGATGAAGATTGAAAGGTTTCAGAATTTTCAGAAATTATTTGAGGCTTAAGTAATCAAAAAAATAAGATTTTGCCGAACTGAACGCGCACCGGAATTAGAACGTAATCCTCGGCTAAAAGAGATGTTAATTTTTTCTTTGTTCGAAAACAGACCCGAACTGGTTGAGGAGAAAATTTGCATTACAAATTATTTCCAGAATTAATGTAACAAAACCACGTGGTATTTTAACGTTTGAAATTTGCAATTTGATTGGTCCAACCGTTTATTTTTATACCTGGCTTGGTATAAAACGGTCTTCAATATAGATTATTTCACTATTATGTAGCGATTAGTTGGCGTCGGATTAGGTCGATACGTTATAAATATGTAAATACAGGTAGTTTGATATCTTTCGATTTTTTAATTAAGAAAATAATTGTTGCATGTATAAATAAATGAATAATTTATAGCTAACAAGAAGTGTAGAAGGATCCGTGGACACACTACAGTATATACTATAAATAAAAACATGAAGAGTTATAAGGATATATTCAATGAGATGGCCACCAATCTCATTTATGGAAAAGCATCTGAAGCACACGATAGCAAACTAGTCGGACAAATTAAAAAAACTCGTAGTCTCCTAGTGATTTGGCTATTTATATATTTATTTAAATATGAATCATTAAAAAATAAGCCAGTTCGCTGTGGATATAATGGTGTTGTATACAAATCATAATTATCAAGAAACATCGAAGATCAAATAATTTCGAAAGATTTATTACGCATTAATGGTGTTTTACGATAAAAATATGCAAATCGTCGATATCAAATGTATAAACTCTTTGATGCAGTCACTGATTAAGACTTATCGATGTAAATTTTCTCATTCGAAGATTCCCGACACTGAAATTAATCACGAAGCTGCAGAACACAAAAGAAGAACGTCAGACATTAATCTCGAATAATAAAAGATACCTGGCTCATAAGAAATTCAACGCCTCGTTGACGAAAATAATTGAGTTGTTAGAATGACTAAGTCCAGAAAAAACGAGCGTGGCATTTTGATTTCTCAGTAATAAATGGAGATTAAATAAATTTTATTAGACTTGCCACGTGAAATGAAAATTCTCAGGTTTCTCGAATATCACAGAAGAAACGTTAAAATTAAAAGGAATAACAATCGTTGGAAAAAAATAATAAAATGTGTTATTATTAGAATGACTTTAAAATGAGACGCTTTGAATGACAATTATAAATTTAAAAAAATATATATTTTGATTAATATTTATACTAAAATAAAAAATATATAGTTAACAAAAACCGATATCACTTTATTGACACTTACTTTTTTAAAAAATGTGAACCAGTAACGTAATCTATTTTTAATATTTTTATTTTGTATTTACTCATTACAAAACAAGTCATTTGAATAATTGAAGTCACTCCTCATTCGAGTCATTATAATTACATGTCATTCAATTAATTGGAATCTCTAAGCATTTGAGTCATTATAGTCAGTGGTTATTTGAATCATTATAATTATTAATCATTAGATTCATTGTTATAACTAGTCATTTGACTTATAATAGTCACTTTTCATTAAAAAAAAATGCTACAAAAGACTTGATATGTTGTGAATTCATTTGTTAAAAAGTTATACTTAAACCTAACGTAGAAAAGCGTACATATATAAAAAAAATATCAAGAAGTAGACTTTTATAAACCGATATAATAGAAATAGGTTGTCCTGAAGAAAAAATATAACATTTAAGAACATCTTAAAAATAAAACCCCAATAAAGAAGTCAAAAATACCATTTGAAAAAGCTTCAAGCTCAAAACGGTAAAAAAAAATAGAGCCTGGAAGAATGTAGAATGTAAGGACGCTGAAATTCCGGCGGAAGTTTTTGATATTACTGAGAAGTGTATCTCTTATCGTGTATAATCTGAGTATCTGAGGATAACCACCACGATGGATGTCCTCAGGAATGTGGGAGATAGCATCTGGGGCTCGGCTCCAAGAAGTTAGGCTTCTCCCCTGGACCAGATGCATATCTGAAGTCAGTCATTAAATGTCTTTTTTTTAATCGAAGTTGTTCTGAAGGAGCATTTCAGGAAGCTGTTTTTTTTTAAGTTTTTTTTTAATGAGCGTATCAATTATTAACGTGGTGACATTCTACGACTAAGTGACAAATAAAATGACCAGAACTGCAGCCATATTTTTTTATCATGATTGGTCAATATCGTTTTCTTCTACGTAGTGTTCTTTTGGCCAAAACCGTAAAAAAACGCTTTAAATAAAAGGACGCTACTGATTAATAACCGATTGATTGTTAGTTGTGTTGCAGCATGTACAGGCATAAACTCTTCGAGCCGAAGGCTTTCAGGCTTGCCGAAAGATCAAAGATGCCGAAAGATCAAAAGCAAACCCAGCTGTATCTATGTTTTGACGTCTCCAGAATTTACTTCACCGTAGTTGATTTTGAGAAAACTTATATATTTTTTTTAATATCAAATACGCTTGTCTCTAAAACTGGAAGTATATAGTGTAGTTTATTTCTAAATAATTTGACTAAATTCATCACTCTCGCTTAGAGTTTTTTTTAATGTCACAAAGCTCCCTCCACCAAAAAAAAATAATCTTTCACGTATTTTGTTCACATTTGAACTTGAAGGCTCTAGAGAAATCAGCTGATTGTCAGCTGTACCGAGCTCGAGTGTGTGCTCTGTACGGCAGATAAACTGTCACGTGTCATGTTACGTGGACGATTTGGAACAAACCTTATATTTCTGTATTCTGTAGTTGCAGCGGTGGTGAAGTTTATCATTTCATTTAGTGCTGAAACTTTCAGTTTTAGAGATTTTTTTTAATGACGTCGTGGTTTCGTGAAACTGAACGACGAGAAAAACCACCCGAGGATTTTTGCTGTACTCAAAAAATAATACTCATGAAAAAAATATAAATTAACGAATGCCAATAAGTCATAAAATATTCAAATTGTTGCAGTCATAAAATTGTTGAAATTTCCATTGAGTAATAAAATTGCTATGAAATACATATAGCTATGTTCTGTAAAAAAAATAAAAAAGATGCTGATTCAATATTATTAAATGCATTGTTTTATATTTTTTAATTAATGGTAAATAAACTGTGAATTATTATTTTTAATATATTTTTTATTACATTTAATACTACGTTCATGTAGATGGTTTAAGACACCTGACATCTTCCACATCTTTTTCACCTGTCCGACATATCTTTCGATGTATTTTCTTTGTACATCCATTCCGTAAATGAAAAGGTTACCGTTTATAAGGACGCATATGAATTCTAGAATTGAACATACTTATTGACAAAGATTTGAAGACCGCACGACCGATATAACTCTTCAATTTAATAAAATATATATTTAATGCATTTACAACAATTATTAGCCAAGTATCTAGAAGTTAATTGACTTATTGAATTTTACCAGAATCTGTGAACATATCTATTAAGTCGTTTAATAAAGCAAAATGGTTTAGAGAAAACGTAAACAAATCTGTATTTGTAATAAAAATATCTGGTCATCATTTATGATACCAGATACGAGACATCATACAGATACTAAAAAACTGGTTAAAACCGGTTTTAGAAAAATATTTACTCAAACAATTTCTAATAAGAACACGACAGATAAAAAACCGAATCGTATGACAACCGCAGCGGACATGGACCAGTTTAAAAATGAACAAAAAATCGGTCCAGTTGTCATTATAGCTAGAGACCATGACTTATGACCGAAAGACTAGATTTTTATTAATATGATTAACAATTACAATTAAACGATATTATATTCTATATATGATGGATGTGAGTTCAAGTGTTTCTTAAAATCAATTCAATGTGTGAAAAAATGTACTTAATCATATTAATACAAAGAAAACCTGTTTAGGTAAAAATTACGCACGAACTGTGATTATCTTCACAAAAATTATAAATATTTAAAGATTTTTATATCTCAGAATCATGTCATGAAGATGAATAGCCAAAAAAATATTTTATTAAATGTTGAATAAAAACTATATAAAATTTAAAAAAAATTCTAGGCTATGGTATACTGTTTTTAAAGTTCAGAGTAAGGCAACAAAAATGTTTTCCTAAAGTGCATCCCTATTTGGAAATGGTGATGGTGACTATATATTAATTTTGCATGTAACAGTCACTCGTTTCAATGCGAGTTCGACCAGGTCAGCAAATCGAGCGAACGCCTCCGTGCGCGCTTGCATAACTGAGTGACGTCAGAATATCATAAATGCTGACTAAACAACCACTCGTGCTTTGAAGCGGTAGGCCAGATATCATTACTGTTTTAATACTGTTTGAATATGTCATAAACATGTTTAAAAAATATTTTTATCAATATATTGACATAATTAAAAAGACAGAGTAACAGCAACATATTTTGCAATTTTTGTAAATATAGCAAAGTTTATATTTTTATCATATAAAAAATTAAATAATCAGTGATAAAATATTTTTTTTTTTTAGAATATATCTGTATTAATCCGCACCTGTACAGTGAACCCAGCAGTCCGTTCGAACCCGAGAACAATGGGCCGAATTTAACCCAAAAAAGTACAAAATCTAACGGGGTAGGACAATGCGCAACGGTCCAAAATGTGTCCACTTTTTTGAAAGGCTTTTTGTGTTGGTGCCATTTCTGCGGCCAGGCCTCCAGGTGCTCGCGGTGTTTTGATTCCCTTTCGATCCGAAATAGAGGACTTTAATATGTTATAGAACCTCCATTGCTGCGAGGGTTGTGCGGTATCGGCGTGGGCTTTTTTTCGCCAGACCATGGCTTTGAACAATGCGATTGTCTGACTGCGAGTTATGTGTTTCGGGTTTTTCTTATTTTGTTCATAAGTATTTGCCCAAAAAATGCATCTATTCAAACTATATTTTTATGTATATTGTGAAATAAATTTTATTAACATTATGATGTTTTATACGTTGTGTATTTTATACCAGTTCAAAGAATATTTGACTCAAAATATCTTCTCTCATTTCAGATATGAAATCTTTGTTAGTCAATTCCAGCAAGGCTTTGTATCTTCTAGGCAAAATATAAGTCAGAAATTGCTGCGCAGATTCTAATCCTTTTCGGTGTACAGCCCCCAGAGGCACAATTTCGTAGACTTCCCGTAAATCCTGCGACTTGTAGGAAAATAACTCAAAACGTTAATATAAAGATAAGTTAATTTCCATCATTGTAGTCTATCTGTGGCTGAATTATCTCACGAGGAACTACTAGACATTGTACGTTATTTCGGAGAAACACCTTTGTATTTCAAATTGGTGTGACCACGCATTCCGTTGCGAGCGAGACAGGTGACAGGATTGATTCAATATATCACAAAATATGTTTATATAAGAAATAATGATACCGATCATAAATAATGAAAAAAAAAACATAATAAAATCGTTTTAGGCGTATTACCATACTGCTTGAAATACTCGTATATCTGAATATAAGATATATTATATAAATATATATTGATCTATGTACATATATATGAATAAAAAAATATTGTACTCAATTTCTTTGAGTTGTGATTTTTAATCACGAAATTTTTCGGATTAACCTTGATTTAATTAACAGTTTTAATACACAATTAATATTTTTAAATAAACAGACAAATCCCGAGATGTTGTAAAAAATAGTCATATTATTTCAACCCCTAAATACAGGAAGCTAAAACGCAGTAAGAGAAGCCTCCACCCTTTGTCTCGGCTACGGAGCTTGTTACTCAGAGTCTAGTGCCGATCGCCACATACTTAATCTAGGGGTAGTTACGGAGCATCCCCTAATTCGAGACGGAGGCATTATTTCATGTACCTACCCACCCAATACTGGCTCAACAACCCTAATGTCGTATAGATTTTGGGTTGCCGAGCATAAATATCACTGTTAAAATTAAGTAATTTATTTAAACATTATATTCACTGTTGTGTCATATAATATCGGAAAATAATTTATGAAATTTGTCTGTAATATTCACAGAGTTCACAACAATCAGCACCAGTTCAAATCCATGGTAAAAAATAAATCCATTAAATTGATTTGATGGATACAGTTTGTATTATTCTACGATTTGTTAAAATTATACAATATTTAATGATTATTGAAAAATAGAAATATAAAGATAGCACAAAGCAGCAAAGACACGTGTAAGAGGACATTTATATGTAGATATTTAATTGATAAAAAATAAAGATCATTACAGCTTAAGTAATGATAGAATAATACATATTAAAAACTCATTTTTTAAAAAGAAGTTACTTATTTTAAGGGTGAAACGCAAAAAAATATTCAAAAATTCACTAAAATGAGAAATACTAAAATGAAAAATTTAGATTTACCATCAATAAATTCTTTTAAAATTCTCTTAAAACCTAAAGTATGTGATGATAATAATTTTTTTTAATAATTAAAAAAATACGTTGTGTTAAATTAAAATTTGAATTTTGGCTGTATTATAAAAAATATTGTTTTTGAATCCCGCAACGAAATGCAAAACAGATATTTTGCTGTTAAAAAATACATTTTTTTATATTTGCGCGAAAATTTCTTCTTCAAAATGTGTTGTTAAATACGCCTCAGTAATTTTTTATATGAATTTTTTTTATCTTAATTTGTATAGACCTTTTGAGTGGAGTATTTTTAAAAGTATTCTGTGTTAACAAAAACTTACAGTCTGGCGAATGTGAAACAAACTTTATATAATTGATTTGGATGTTTCAAATATTCATGTATAAGGGGAGGGCTTCGTTCAACTGTCTGACACTTGAATTTCCATTAAATAATTTTGTATTCCTAAAATACGTTTCAGTATACCGATGTATTACTAAAGAGTTTCAGTTAATTATATACTACAGTTATTTCATGAAAAAGAACCCTTCATTTAATCCTTCGATAATTACAGAGAAGACAAACCACTTCAAGTTATATATTACTATAATAAAATAGTCTAATTGTTATTAAATTGACCCAATTCTTGAAATTTATAAACCGTTGTACATTTTAAAATATAATTTTAAAGTAAAACGAAATTTGTTTTGTTTAGTTAACTTTTAAAATATTATCACAAAAATAAGCTAAATCCATTCAAGAATCAATTATCTGATATCCATTTATAAAAAAGGTGATTAAGCCAGCCATGAGTGCAATGTTTCGTGATTGCTTCGAAACACTTGTTTAGTTGCCTCCTAGTCAAAATTTAGATGAAACACATTTATAATAAATATGTAATAATAATTGAATGTAAGTAGTAGTTTTATATTTTATTTAACTTTGCAGGTTAAAAACTCGCGCAATGCTTTCTTTTATTTTTAGTTCAACATTCACGATCCTGCAAGCCTGAAAATAACCCATACTTATAACGTATAAATAACTTGCCTGCTTCTGGTCAGTATTTTCATAATATCTTACAGCTAGACGGAGTTATGGAGCCTCGGAGGCTCTGCGATGAACCGATGCTTTCGTGAAAACATCAATCATTCAATTAATAATACATCATAGGGGAAAAATCAATGCAGGAGCATTAGTATGATTGGCTATATGTAAGTACTGGGTGGTGGCCAGGGGGTGTGTAATAGAATAGGCTTTAGCGCAGTGTATCCAGCTGCACCATATGGGAACACTAGAGATAGACTGAAAAAACTGTTTACGCTATAACAAAATATAACATTCAACAATATTAAAATAACAAAATTATACAAAATGGTATTTGATATGGTAATTACTGGTGATGAATATTGAATTGTATAAACAAAAAATAATAGAAATATTAAGTAATTCGAAAAGTTTGCTAGACGGGCAATGCATTAAAATTACTCTACAAAATGGTATACCATATAAAACTAACATCGTAGAATTAGATTCAAGATCATCATAAAATGTGAGTTAAACTTAAAATAAAAAATTTCAATCCAATCAAATAAAAAAACATGGTAAGTCTTGACCTTTTACCGATTGACCACAATGTGGTTCAATTATTTTTATTAAAATATATTCTTAATATAATTCAGCTACATTGAATATAGAAATTTATTTGATTGGAAAGACGATTTCTTTATATTATTTCTCAAAGCTTATGGTGAGAAAATGTTGGGTTAGTTATGCTATTTTAGGGTTTGTTATGATATTGTATTTAGTATTTGTAAAGTATTGAAAGACAAAATGGGCGAAAATATATTAATTAATCGACGTATTTTGATATGAATATTAAATTATAAGAATTAAAAATAAACACATTTTCGACCATAAAGATTGAATTTTGAAACTAAATTGATAATTATTATGTTAAAAGTTTATGAAGAATTAAATATTACAATTTGTTTGTCTTAGTGACCGAGTTACTAAAATAAAGTTAGAAGTTTTATTACCATGTTAAGTACATGGCGAGTATGAATATACAAAAATAATATATTATTTAGGTATATTATGAAACCTTTCAACTATTTTCAAATAACATGAAATTATATAAAGTAATGTAGTATTTTTATATGAAAAATTCTTTTGAAAAGTTCTAGTATAGATTTGGTTACTATACTATACATATTTGAGTAATTGGGGGATTTCGCATCTCACACTTATTGGAAACACACTTATAAAAATACATGCATACTTATTCATATTATATTTGAATGTAAATTATTTAGGAGAGTAAAATAAAATATTTTTTTTAGACACATTTTTAACTATTTGTTAATCGACTGATTGATTATACATTTGAATAATAGTTGAACATCAAAACATATTTCATAGTAATGTACTTCAATCTCCTCTTATTGTGATTTTTAGTTTATTTAGATTAGATGTATATTTATTAGATAAGATGTCTCCGAATATATCTTTGATAAAAATCTAGTACAGAGTAAACCTAGCAATATTTGCTTAGCGTTAATACTTAGTTCGTAGGTATATAACTAAGACCTGATTCCCTAGAGATTTCAGACTTAGCCGCTGGTCAATAGAAACTTGACTATTAGATCGGAAGAAATGCGACAGCCAACAGACGTTAGGGGCGGAGAGGGTGAATAGGGGGAGGCTCTGAGGAAGGCTTTCTCCTACTTGTTGTTTCTGTGTTGTGCTCTCCTATGACTTATTTACTGGCAAAGTCGCCAAGTGAGTCAAGTCTGCGACTTGACATACTTCTAAAGCTGCTTTGATATATTATAAATAGTAATATTATATTTATATCATTCATGGGTTAGAGCTTTTTTAAGCGCGGATACCTTTATTTATAGAAGTATTGCTATTTATGAAAATTTGGTTTAAATTGGATACCTTGGGCTATCGTCAGGTGTTATCATGCTTGGCGCATTCTGTGCAAGACTCCATCATTTGTTATGGTTCAACCCATGGTAATTCATAGGTTGCTCAAAAAATGCAAATTTGTTCAGTAAAATGGTCACTAACCTCCTCTGAAGAGAGGCATCCGAAGAAGAGGAGAAAATGCTATTTTTTAAGGGTCTAGGTCCCATAATCGAGTTTTTTTGATCATTCTCTAGTCCGTTTTGCAAAAAAACGACTGCATCAATCAAAAATATTTAAATGCAAAAAGTTTGATACATCCCTTCTTCCGAATACAATATATTTTTATTTCTTATAAATTTACTATTAATATGATAAATATGTGTTTTTCCGATTGAAGTGTAGGAATTTGGAGATTCATCCGGTACATTTTCCAAGAATCCTAAACATTTAAAAGTCTTTTTTTCAATTGGAATTGAAAGATTATATATAAACCATGTGCGTCTTATAAATTTAAAAATTAAAAAAAAAAAAATCTTTAACAAACTTTGGTTTTGAAAAGTCGTCATTTTATCTAATTTTTCAACATTTTCAAGATTTTATTTTACCCTTAAAATGGACGTAAATTAAATGATAAAAAACTGTTAAATATAATTTATAGTTTTTTCAATATTCTGTAAAAAAATCAACTTTCGACATAGAAAAATAAAGTGATAATTAAATTAATTAAATGACACGATTTCGCCAGGCTAGAAGAGAGTCTAGAAGCGTCTAGTAGAGTCTAGAAGAAAAGGTCTAGAAGCAACTGCCTTAACCTTGCATCTAGTTTATTAGTATAACAGCATATATCTGT
The DNA here is from genome assembly GCA_022113835.1 of Atopsyche davidsoni. NCBI lineage: Eukaryota > Metazoa > Arthropoda > Insecta > Trichoptera > Hydrobiosidae > Atopsyche > Atopsyche davidsoni. The sequence goes on from JAILWY010000007.1 coordinate 2,644,170, forward strand.
GATTATATCAAATAAGCAATGTGCCAACCAAGCATCACTCCGAGTTGAAGGTGCAGTCGTAAATTCGAGACAATCTCAAATTACTTTGCTTTAATTCACGGAAATGTCTCGTTTCGGAGTGCGGCTTTCCTAATCAGGTACATCAAACGGAGAACTCCCCACACGCTCCCAAGTTCAGCCAGTGGAGTTTCTTTGTCACTTTCCCCGAACTTTTCGCCTTACCCCCGAGCAGTCGTAATCGTGAAAATTGATATTGAATGTTTAATGGCATATGAATAACTTCTACTCGCGTAGATGGAATTCTCCGCCACGGATAGGGGAATTTCGATTTCGCATTATTGGGGACGGGGGTGGGAAAATTTGCCACATTTATAAATTTAGTGTGATTTTTATCAGCCCGCGATAAAATATATTAATGCTTGGTGAATATCTACTTATGAGATATTACTGCATGTATATTTTCTTAGATTAACAGTATTTAAGTAGAACGACGAAAACCAGCACATTACTTTTTACCTGTCATAACCTTTTGAATATCGCGACATTGGAAGTAAAAAGTAAAAAGCCAAAATTTAAGCTGTTATTAACATGTGTGCAACTGATGTTCTTATGAATAATTATAAAATATTTTTGATAATAACAAAACAATAGTTTTAAAATCAAATAACAACACAGGATAATATTTGATAAGTGCTATTAAAGGATAATTTAATATTAGTAATAGACATTTATAAACACTATTTATATAAAAGCCAATATGCAAATATCCAGATTTTTTTGCTAACATAGATATAAGCCAGTAATTATCTAGTGTATAATGAGTATTTGATAGATCCATACAAGTTACGAGCAAATTTATTAGATTACTATGCAGGTATCTAAAATACGTTGTTAATACAACCCTGTGTAGAGAGTCAATGCATATATATTTAATATTTATTATTATTACTTTCGGAAAGCGTATTTCGTGGTTGCATTTTATGAATTAATAAAATAAAATAATTAATATTTGCACTCACGTGTTCAAAATCCATAGTTCGTTAAAATACACTTCAATAACCATTATTATTATAACTATATTGTTTATAAACTTACAATAGTAGTTTATCAATTTACTATAGTTAAAATTTAAAAAAATGTGTTAAACAATATTAAATATAAAAAAATATTTCATAACTTGATTGTCTGCGTTGTTTCTAAGAAATCTGAGAGTCTGCTGCTAATCTGTGCAAAAGTTAGACAAAACTTTGTTGTGAGAATGAAAAACTGTAACCAGATTATAAGTTTATTCACTTTAGATTCACACAGAACAATGAATGCTTGTTTGTAAATAATTAGCGAACATATTCGATTATTTATTTCTAAGAATTCAAAACTTCCAAAAACGACGTGATTTTAATCATAGCCTATTTTTTGACCCATTAGTAAATAAGACATATGAAATTTTACAAAAAATGCATTCACAGTCATCTTTGATTTTGGTATATAATTTATTTATTTATGTAACAGTCACCAACTGTTGTTAACATGGATGTTTGATTGGATGCATATAAAGGGGATGCTAGTAGATAAGTATCCAATTAGGCGGCAGAAACTTTCCTCGTAAACAGAAGACAAAGCAATTTTTCTGTTCGACTTTGGAAATAGATTCAATCACCAAAAACAGAAATAAATGGTCCTTGCCGATTGAATACAACGAATGCATCTGTCTGATTGAATAAATCGGTTAAGGCACACATAAAAAATATTATTCTTAATTTCATGGTATTTTTATATATCAAAAGATTTTTATGACCGTTTTATAATTAGTAATATGCAGTAATTGCAAAGAGTTGCAATTGTAGGGAAATATCGACGAAATTTTTGGTAATCGTATTATTTATCCAATTCGTTTGCGTTGAGTATTATCAGATACAGTAGATTATTAATTAATTCAAACGGCAAAAACCCAAATCATTTATTCAATAATAAGGGGGCCGAAATACTTAAGCCACTAATCACAACCGAAATTATCAAATCCTCACACGCACCTAATAACCCTTACCCAAACTGGGATTAACACAGAATTTCCTTGTTGGCTGGATACTTTCAGGAAGGCGGAAGGCTTTCAGGGGGCGGGAATTATCCTAAACAAGGCTTCGCTGACGTAAAACAGGGATGTTTTCCTTACCGGACCGGGCGGTCAACCAGGGTTGATCAGGGTACCCCTAGAATAAATACTCCCTTGATTTATGTATATAGGAGACAGTTGATGATTCACTGGTGTGTTTTTTGGGTGTAAATGTTTGTGTTTGTAAGTTTGAAGATTCACTTACTGTGTTTGTGACGTTTCGTTTAGTCACAACTCCGGCAGTTTTAGAAGGCTCGTTTGTTTAATGATTTACAGCACTTAAACTGCATGCAATTCATTAATGAATTCAAAATAATGTTTTTGATACTTGTTTTAGATGTTCACGGCTTAATATTTTTTTAAATAAAAGTATGATTTTTATTTTGTAGTAAAAAGAGAAAATATTGAATTCTGTGAGAGTATTTTAATATTATTCTATTTTGAGAAAAAAATATAAAACATCTAATTAATGTTTTATAAAAGTAGGTATGCACTTATTTTCAAACCAAAGTTTACTGAAGTTAATATGCTTTTATTTTTGACTAACAAGTTATTTACTTAAACGTATTAAACATTTGCGTTAAGAATAATTTATTATTTAGCTTAAAGGGGAAAAACAACATCACTTTTCAATCAAACAAATTGAATCTATAATTTTCATTCCGCTGAAAAACACAAGCAGGCAATTACTTAGAGGCTTAGTAAAAAAGCAGTTTTCTGAGTAATTCCAGCAAGCTTTGTAATAATTGCCTTTACTATCAAGTTGCCGAATCCACTCGCGATTGAACCTTATTGGTGTTTTGGATTAGAATGGGGTTGTTAGGGGATGGTACTCATTGTACCGGGTGGAAGGCTTTATCTAATAATGCCTAAGGGTAGTGATTCTTTAACTTTTGGGGTGACAAACCCTTGAATCTACTATTGCTACTGTGAATAGAATCCTGAATAAATAACAAAAAAGCATTTTAGATTTCATTTACTTATACTCAATTTTAAATTAAAAATTATAACAAAATAACTTTCTTGTTTAATTTAATTTTTTTTCCTTATATTCACAGTTTTAAAATTTACTCACGTCTCATTTTTGTATATATATACCTGCACGTATTGAAAATCAGTTTAGTTCTATAAAATTTTAAATGCATATATGAAACAAATAAACAAAGTAAAGAAAGTTTTACAAAAGTGGGAATATAAATAAAATATTTATTTTTAAACCTCGAAAACGCCGTAATATGTTTATCTCTCAAAAGCACATTTCGTCGAATTCTCAAAAGAAAAGCAGTTTTGTTAGGGGTTTAGGAATTTCCGTTGCCAAATGCTAGGAACTAGGGGATGATTGGCATTTTTATGCGAGTAAGCTTTCAGCAGAAAGGGTAGTCATGGTTTACTGAGCTTCAAAATAAGGCTCTAAAATAAAGCGCCATGGAAGGCTACACTCGGAATGGTTGTATGTAAAACAACAAAGGTGGAATGGAAGCGAATAAATGGATCTGCCGAAGTACTACTGAAAGTCAATATAAAACATCTGTAAATACATCTAAAAGTTTTGTTGTCTAAAATGGACTATATATTTTTCGAAAATAATATTATTATAAAAATAACCATATATATAAATATATATACTTCTAAAATAAAAACAGTGAAATTCTTTAACCTCAAAATTAAACAATAAATTTTAACTTATAATCAACCATACATTTTTGGAATATTTAAAATGAAAACGATGTGCATTAAATAGATTTATAAAAGTTAAACTATATATAGTTTTGGTGAGCTAGATTTATATAAAAAACCTAATATATGATAAACCACCCTCTGTTAAATATGAAATCAAATTTTCTTTCTTGTAAAACTTATTTGAAAATTTTTATTAGTATATATCAGATTAAAGAAAAAGAGTAACACAAATTTTGATATTTTTATACAATAAAAGGTCAAATACCTACAGTGATATAATATTTTGGACGTTTATTTAATTTGATTATTGACATAGAGGTTGTTAAATATTTCAAGTTTCTGTTAGTCATTTAGTTTTAGCATGGATAGTGTCGGTTCAAATAAAGCACTACGTAATTGAAATTGAAAAACGATGAAATAATAATTTTTCTTTGGTAGATCAAAATATTTAACCTAGCTCGTATTTCTATTTTTAATCATTACAAAAAAAAAAACAAAAATATAATATTTTATATTGAAATACAAATCGTCTATAAATAGGGGGCAGGGTAAAAATACACGCAGGGAATATGAAGAATGTAATTCATCATCGATTAAGACAAATGACGAAACGGAAAAAAATGGCAAATCTCCGCACGATTCCGCGTCATTACCCGTTGCTCCGAATTACCCTCCTTTACTCCCGCGAGAGGAAAAAATACAACTGAAGGCGGCACCGGAAGTGGCGAGGGTGATCGGGGATGATTTTGTACTATTATTAAAATATATATATTGTATATTTGTGGTATTAAATGAATTTAGAATTACAAAAATCATCATAAGAAATAATAAAATAAAAAAATACATGGATGTTAATAATTATTTTCCGAGCTTGAAAAAGTGCTCAAATATATGAAACACAATTATTAAATATGTCAGTTTAGACTTTGAGAAGACATTTTTTAAAATATATTTTTGGTTTTTATTTAGGATTGATAGTTTTTGAGAAACGTCTATTTCGAATCCTTGGGTTTTTCTCAAAAAAATACTACTAAGTGTTTATTTTAATACTTAAAAAATATTTTTAAAAGTCATGTACATACTAGAAAAAATATCTAAAAAGGCATGGAATAAGGGAAACAACACAGGGGTGGCTGTTCTGGGGGGATGTATTGAGGGGTAAATGGCCTCAGTCTATAACAGCTGGTGGGCTTTGATTTTGTACCCTTACGGAAAAGAAACATCTGATGTTAAACACAGTTTACGATGTCTTTATGACCTGTAATGCGTATTTGTTCCCAACTCGTTTGATGTTGAACTTTGCCTTTTTGTTTTTTTCATTTCGCCTTTGATAGCTGTAATATAAATATTATCATTGTATATTTTACAATAATAATATTAAAATGAAATTCTTACAAAAATGCCGTAAATATTTATATAAGAATATTGTAAAATCGTTTTTACCTTTTCACATATCGAATACTATGTCAATTGAAATAATTTGATTTATAATAAATTCACGTATAATTTTTATTTAAAAAATAAAAATTTCACATAAAATTATGAAAAAACAGCTGTTTTCTTTATTAAATTATTCCTTTTGGGTACAAATACATTTTAACATATTTATGGTCATTTCTTATATTTCAGATAAGAAATTTAAGAATGGTTTTTTCATGCAAGAATTAATAATAATAATAGTTTTTATTGTTAGGATATGAGTTTTCTCATGAATACTATTTGTCATTCGTTATATCGACTATATTTCATATTAAACTGTTTTTTTTTTAATATCAAGTTGCCAGCAGCATAAGCTTCCTTGAATTTTGCATGTTTTTCCTATATATATATTTTATAAAACATCCGTTCGTTTATAAACATTTTATACAATCGAAATTCAATACAATATTTGTTAATAATTTAATTAAATAATACAAATACTTTTATTTATTTATGATCAATGATAGTAAACTGAGTTATTAACATAAAACAATATTTAAAAAAATTACTTTTGTGATATTTCCACGTTTTTGTTTTTATTGTGACTATTCTCGCCCACTTATCTTGTTAGAAATTCTTTTGATAGTTCTTAAGGCAGTTACTCCCAGCCATTTAATTGCCTCTGGTGTCCAATCGGACACCAGAGGCAGTCCATTACTTGGCGAAATCGTGTCATTTAATTAATTTAATTGTCACTTTATTTTTCTATATCGTAAGTTGATTTTTTAACAAAGTATTAAAAAACTATAAATTATATTTATCTATTTTTTACTATTTAATTAACGTCCATTTTTAGGGAAAAATAAAATCTTGAAGATGTTAAACGACTATTCAAAACCAAAGTTTGTAAAAGATATATTTTTTTTAAATTTTTAAATTTATAAGACGCACATGGTTTATATGTAATCTTTTAATTCCAATTGAAAAAAAGACTTTTAAATGTTTAGGATTCTTGGAAAATATACCGGACGAATCTCCAAATTCCTACACTTCAATCGAAAAAACACATATTTATCACATTAATAGTAAATTTATAAGAAATAAAAATATATTATTCTGTTCGGAAGAAGGGATGTATCAAACTTTTTTATTAAAATATTTTTGATTGGTGCAGTCGATTTTTCGCAAAACGGACTAGAAAATGATCAAAAAACTCGATTATGGGACCTAGACCTTAAAGAGTGAAGCAGGCAAAACATGTCAACAGGGAAAATTAAAATCCGATCTATGATATCGTAGACCACTAATTTTAAATATTAATGTAATACACCAAAATAAAAATCGATACAAAAAAACATCTATAGAATTTCACAAAATAATTAACATACATATTGGTATTTTTAAAAATAACCAAATAGTCCGCAGCGAAGAGCTTCGAATTTGGCAGCTCATTTCCCCGTCTGTCTCCACCCACCCCCATCCCTCACACCTCGGTGGAAGTTCTGGCCGCCATTAGAGGCTTTGCCGTGTCTCACCGTGCCTATCACCGGAAACTACCACATCCAGTATAGCCTTCGACGTTCAGTACAGCCTTTTCTGTGCAGTATCTACAGCTCCCCGTCAATAGGGTCTTCGGGTTGGGAAGATTATTATGTTGATTAATTTTGGGTACGATAATACTTAAATACAATAAATTAAAATAAAAAAAAACTTATGTAAGTATTGAAAATTGGTTTAAAAATATGTAACCGAGAAGTTTCGAATAAATTAATAAACTATTTGTATAAACATGAATTACAGTGTTTTTTTTTTAACGAAAACAGTATTTTTTGTAGACCCTATTGTGATAATATATATTTTTTTTTATGTACATGCATGCTAACAACGTACATGAAATTTTCACAGGTTATCCTTTTACACTTAAACCACGATAAAACCCTTGTAATTGTATTTTTAGTATTCTCCTATAAAGCCGCATTTCGAACGTGTTAATTTTTTGCTAAGCATCTATGAGATTATGACGTCAATCATCTGTGATTATGTAAATAGATTTTAATATATATAAATATATGTGGTTTTATAAAAATTACGAACAGGTGTCAAATATATTCAAGTAAACGATGATTATTAAACGAAATCACTTAAGCCCTCCCAAGTGCGCTGCCTGAACGTACTTCGTACAGGGCGGAAAGCTAAAAGCTCGCACTGAACTTTGAGGCCTAATTTATAATTTCTTATGATTCGAAATCGTGTTAGGAACAAGTTTTCAGCAGGTGTTAGAGCCCCAGGCCTCTCGGAAACTTCAGGAATTGTTATGAAATAACGGAGAATAATTATTGTCGAAATTCTAACTTTAAACCCAGCAATTAAAGTTCAATAATTAGACCCGACGCCGCTGGCTTCCGCTACCAGCTTAAATGTCTGTTTTAGTTATTAATTATCTTTAAAAAAAATATTCGTCGTATTCCATTTCCTTGTAATGCCAATTACTTTTGTAATAAAAGTGTTTTAATTATTCATTTGTTAATCAAATACAAATAGTATTATGATTAAATATTTTGTTATTACAATTAATCTCGTTCAGTTAAAGTGACTTGAATCAAAACGAGTAATGATATTAAACTTTAATATTCTTTAAAGATTTTAACCGTTGTTTCATATATTAAATATTTAGAAATGTCGCAAAAACAATTAAACTGTTAATGACACATTTTTTTATGTCTTAAAATTTTCCAAGAAGGTATAAAAATATTCAATTATGAAATATTGTTTGAGTTTCATTTAATAATAATATTTTAAATGAAACTCAAATAATTTTTTGAATATCTACCATTGTCGTTAGAGTAAACAATTTTTCAGTATTTATTTTTAATATATGTTAATGTTTGAATGTGGAAATTGAAAACCTTTTAAAGGGTCTCAGTAAAGTTTTCATGGCATTTGAAAAAACTAAACCCTTTTTCATTTGACCTTTTTATTTCGATCATAGTAAAAATGAAGATAGTTTACGATTTGTTTGTTTATATATAAAATATCATTCTGAATAAAAATAACAAATTCATTTAATTGAGAATAATTCTAATAAAATATACCTGTTGAAATTTAGACTGTTTATTTAGCGAAGCGATTGTTGTTTTTTGATTTTATAGTTTAACAGTTTTTTTTGGATTTTTATTGGAAAAAAATTCAATTTATTAAAAAAAATATACAATTAATTTACTCTAGTAAAATCCATACACATGATATAAAATTCATATTTTCTAGTTATCATCTGATTAGTATTCTTGCGTAAAAATCTCATATAACAGCATTTAATTACGTTATATTTTTATTATTTAAAACAAGTATCGATAACTGAGTTTTTATATTTTATAAGTATATACGTATATATAGTAAATGTTTCAACCTGATTAAGTTTCTAAAATATTTTAAGACGAGAACTTTATATAAATTTTATTGAAATATAAAAAGTCAGCGCCTTTTTTCAATACCAATCCCAAAAGTTCCTGAAGCTTTTCATATTCAGCTAATGTAATTCGCACGTAGGTAGACTTTAGACCTTGGAAGATATAAAACCTTTCATAACAAAATTTGCAAGTAAATTTTCTAGACTCGATATTGAATAATATCTTAATGGAAGAAGGTCAAGTATATTCTAGTCAAGCTTTGAATTTTTCAGGACGATCCGAAAATGAGCTTTCATATTTTTCAACGAAATATTACGTAAATAAGTTTAAATTGAAATACGCCATTGGTGAGATTGGATAAAAATATTACACAGTATCAGAAATCGTCAATATTTTTTAGGATTTGTGTTTTTAAATTAATTTGTATGCGAAATTGCAAGTATTTTTAATTTTGTTTCTTTTTCGTTTATCAAATTGTTTATCTTTTGAGTATTTTTAAAAATATTTTAATCGAAAGATGAAAGCGCACAAAAATAAATATGGTCGTAGTTTTTTTAGCCATTTATGTGTTTGTTATAAGTAGAAATGGTTTCTTATTGGTTTATTTACAAAAATTTTGAGGTCATATAAAATACGAACATGTGTTGATATTTATACATATAAAAAAATATTATAAATACTAATTTGTTTTAGTATGAATTTACGTTTTTTATAAATCATATCGCTAAACCATTTGGTTTAACTGCTTTCACGATATTTTTTGCGTATGAAAATTTATTTATAAAAATATACAGTTTGCGAGGACGCTACTTATATAGCAGCTTCCTAAAATGCTTCTACCTTTATAACCGCTACTGGTTTATTGTTAACATATATAAGTATGCCTGTGCGTTTAGCGTAAATAAACCGAAGGCTGTACTTACTTTGTAGGGGATGTTCAGAAAACAGAACAATAACAGTAAAAGGCATCCCTTCCTGCGGTTAACGTTCGGCCGTTAGAAGTCTGATTCTGAAAAGCGGATTTTTTACTCTCTTCTCCTTTGAATATTCTTTATATGCTATGAACAAATTTGTATGTGTGAAACATCAATCAACCAAAGTGGATCTATTTTGAATATAAATTAAATTTATTTTTAAGATGAAATATATTTTTATATCAATAATACGAGCTGTGCAGAGCCAATCAAAAAAGTCATTGATAAACTAGTTAGTGACGTTTCAATCATAGAGTTAAGCTTTCACTGTTTCTTCTGTATAATTGAATATCAAAAATCATTTTTGTAAAAATCATAGCTTTAAGTTTTTAAAACACTTCGTATTAACGTAAGATAAACTTTTATATATTATAATAATAATTTACATTGGGAACGTCAAACTTTTGCTTAATCTTATTGAAACTTTAAATCGCTTTGAAGCTAACAAAACTTATGTAGAATTTGAGTGCTTAGAGAAGCGCGCCTCAATATTATTCTTTGTTTAATTGATTCTGATTTAGTACCGAGGCGATGGGTTGGATTTGTTTGATTCTTCCAGGAAGCTGAATATAATTGGTTTACACCCACAGCTTCCTGAAAATTTAATTTAATTTAAATAGAATGAATATAATGTGCTTTTCAAAACAGCAAAAAAACATCCAGAGAAATCAATATACTAACAAGCATAAATCAATTAAATTAATTTAAAATATTTACAAACAATCAAACAATCGTTTCGTTTTGTAAATATTATTTTTATATAAGTAATATTATGAAAAATTATTTTTATAAATATGAAGGATTAAAACAGGACCTTCTGTTTATGTATTATAATTAAATATAACGTGACTGTTTTCTGTAAAAGTAAATTTACAATTTCAGGTTATTGGTTAAATTAAATATTTATATAAATATACAAAAGGAATAAATTTTCAATTCAATAAATATTTAACAAACTTTCACTGTATAAAGAAAATTAGCATTTAAAACACTAAATATACAAATAAAGTATTGTAATTTCTGATTTTCAAATGTTTCATATCTACTGTTATAAATTTAAAAGACTAATGAAAATATCAAAGATTAATATTTGAAAACAAATTTAAATTTATGAAAATGCGTTAGTCAATAAAAGATAATAATAAAAAATATATATCAATATCTCTATATTACTTTGATTACTATCCATTTTTTTCCAGAATTTCTTTCTTTTATATAAAAAATCTTAACATTACAAATAAATTTTAAAATTTCTTGCATTACGCAAAAAGACTTAGCAAGAAACTACCTTTTTTATGTTAAATGCTACATCCAGTCTTAAGTTATAATTGGATTTTTATCATGGCTTAAAATCTTGACCCGTTATAATAATTATATTAACTCCAAAGAGGGATCTAGACTTGGACAGTGTAAGGCGGGCTTTAGGCAGCAACTTTGAAGGCTAATTCTTCCGTTTTCTACTAAGCACAGTTCATACGACCCAATTTTGTGAAAGGTCTTTGAAGATTTATAAAAACATAATTTTATTACCTTTTTGAGAAAGTCGGATATGAAAATTATGATGAAATGCCTGTTCATATAATAAAATTTTGGAATTCAACGAAACCACGGAAATTTATACAAAATTTTTAAAGAGACGATACAAATCATTTATTTTATTTGTTCAAACCTACGGTTCTAAAATAGTATATAGATCTATACTAAAATTATTTTATACTGACTAAATACAAGTGCGAAACTAATGAACCCAAATTTTAGCTAGATAAATAAATATGACTCTCGATAATTCTTCTTGAATAGTCAAAAGTTTACAATATCAGCAAGACTGAATATTATAAATAAAAAAACATTTATTAGTGAAACGTCTATTAGTGAAAATAGTAACAGTCAAACGAACGAAAAATAATTATCAAATTACAATAACTAAAATATCTTAAAATACATTTTTTCAAAATTAAAAAAAATATTAATTTCATATAAACGGAATATTTAAGTGTATTTAAAAAAATTACATTTATTAAATTTTGCATGAATATTTTAGACAGCATCCATTCAGTAAAATAGAATCCCAAATTAATTTAGGACTTTAGTTAAGTTACATTCGAAAACTTGCGGTAATTTAAATTACATCCAAACTAATAACAATCAAGTTTAATTCTTTATGCGTAGTTTTTTTTAGTTTTCCCTGAGCGTGGGATTAAAAATGAATTTGATCCCTTTCAGTTTGGCAATATCAAAGCCTGCCCGAGACAGTGGTTGTGACTAGAACCCCGATGGGCTCCAGCCTCGAAGCCTTTAGAATTTCAGGCACGTCTCAGTTACTTGACAGCCGACCGCTGAAATTCTATTTTGAAAGTTTCATCCCCCTGTACTCCTCCTATCAGATGCGTAAGGGTGCGAGCTTTTCTAGCTAAGTTATTTTACAATGCCTACTCTATGGACTGGTGAAGGGTTGATTTTAATTTTGTTTTGATTGAAGGGGTTAAGTGTTAATGATAACAATGGGTTTTATATTTAGACGAGCTTTAAAAATACGCTGCGTCAGATAAGGGTTCCTGAAAATACAATTTGAAAATTTATTTTTGAACATACATTATATAAATAGTATTTATTTTTACGAAAATATTCAGCTGGCTAATTTTTTTAAAAATAAATAAATTGATACTAAAATATTTTAATTTGAGAAATGATCAATGTTTGATAAAACCTGATACCAGACATGATATAAAATTCAAAATGTTATTTCATATATATTTTTAGTATTTATATGTAATAATGAAGGTGCGTCGTTAGATCCAATTGAAAATGATTTATGAAGGTAGTAGAATTGGGCAGATAATAAAAATTAAGTACTAGTTACCTTCAGTTTGCAAAAATGTTATTTGGTTGTTCATAACTATTTACTCTGTACATTATTTTTTACGAATGCTCACCTGAAAGTTCTCAGTGCGCAAAGGTAGGTATTATATTTATTCACTGTGAGAAGGAGTATTAGCTTTTCGATTAGATATCGGAAAACTGAAAATGTATGTGATTGAAGTACACGAATAGGCTCTTTCAGGAGAAGATATTGGTTTCCGTTATCCTCTGATACCAATTTTCTCATTTTCACCTGAAATTCACCCAAGATTGGAATGTCGAAAGTAACAATATTAAAATTTAATTGTATCACAAGCACCGGTTTCTAATAATTATAGATTTATATTTGAGGTTCAACATTGATTCAGAATAGAAAATATTACCACCAATGCCATATTTGGAAGATGGTTCGAAGAATCATCTCAACTGAAGCATTCCAGAAATCTTACAATATTGATGTTCAAGGTCAAATAATGTACTTTTATTTCGATATTTTAATTATAAAATTATCCAGTTATGTCACGATTAATAAGATAATAAAGTAAAAAGTAACAAACCAGATGGTTTTACAAAGATTTCAATAAATTTTTCATGACACTTTGATTTTGTAATTCACCATGCATTCGAGTATCACAAATTATACATAAATGCTATCTTATATGCGTCCTGAAAAAATAGCAATAAAATGATAAATTAATTTAAAAAAACTCATATAAATAATGATCATCAACGTACAAAAAAAAAATCAAACATGAAGTCCAGATTGAGATATTTCGTGGACTCTTCCGGAAGTGGTCGAGCCGAGGGGGCCGGATGCAATTCTCTCGGCAGTGGAGATGGACAGACGGACTATTTGTCCAACCCCCTGAAGGTGGGGGCCCGGGGCTCGAGTCCCTGCGCATTGGCGATTGATTAATACCAAACAACCCCCGTCACGACTCGCTGACACTTGGCAAACTAGGGTATTTTTTAGGGATTAAAGTTTGTTCTCCAGATAAAAGCTTATCACGAATTATTTTTTTCCAGGATAAAAACAAAAGTAAGAAAATTAATGTGAAATATTTTTTGAGATATCAAAAAATAAACGTATAAATATTTCATTCACTGCAATTATCATAATTTTATTAAAAAAAAAAAAAGTAATTTTTTGTTTATTCTCATACTTATGAGAATAAACAAAAAATGTTTTGGCTATTCTCATACTTATGTGTTGATTATAATCTATATAGTAAATAATAATTATTTCAGAAACTCTCTAAACTCGTATAAATCTGAATAAAGATTTTATTCAGTACAGTAATACCCCGCTTTACGCGACCCCGTTATGCGCGGTTTCACTATAACGCGAATTTCAAATTTCGCGTTAAAATGACTCGCATTACGTAAATTTCTTATTTTAAGAATGTGTATGAACATAATGTAGTCATTGACTTCTCTTACTAATTATAAACAGTGTTGGGTGTTATGAACGTATTTTACAAGAACGTAAAAGAAACGCTACCCAAAAGACAATAGATGTATTTTTCAGTAAAAATATCATGAAATACTGCATAAAGTGTTCTTACAATTAAAGCGATTGATTCAAATGATTTTATATTTTTTTGTATTAAGTTTTGACTATGTATGTATGTTTAATCACAAACCCCGATATACGCGAATTTCACTTAACGCAATTTTTCCGGAACGTATCCCTCGCGTAAAGGGGGGTATTACTGTATTTATATTAATTAAAACTAGGAAATCTTATGAGAAATATAATAGTATGAAGTTTTAGAGACTTGTTTAATCTGTAAGATATAGGAAAAATTCAAGCTTGGTTAAATAAACCAAATGATTTAAATCTTTCGTTGATGTAGCGGCCATGTCGATTTAATCGAAAATAATTAGTTTTAATAAATAGCATAAAATAAAATCGACACTAACAATGAGACGAGTTTTATTTTTATTTACACTGAAAGCCACAATTATAAAGCGCGAAGAGAGAAATCTCGGACAAAGGAGCACAACTTCCGGGAAACCCCGACTTCCCACGTCCGATAAAGAGGCTGAATTCAGAAAAAAAGGCTTTGATTTTTGTTTAATTAGTTTCTCGAGCGCCCGAGGAAAGTTCCCGAGTCTTATCAAAAAAGGTTTTTTTTTAAGCACAAAGTTGGAATTTGCATTGTTGGTTTTCTTATCAGATGACCCGAAAACGTGTGATTTAGTGGTTAACGTCTTCGAGACAGTCTCACATCTTTAAAAATTAAAAAAAAAGTGTAATTTTATATCATTTAACATTAACATTCGATACTCTAATATATAGTGGAACAGTATGTAAAAAATACAACTTATATAGCTCGTCTTATCATGTTGCCTCATGTACTACTTAAGATAATACGATTCCTTTAAAAAAAAAGGTTTTTTAAAATATTGATTATGAAAAAAATAACAGTCGCAATTTATATTAAATGAATTTAAAAAAAAAAACTAAATAATATTTATTATCGCTTCTAGCCATTTTAAGTAAATATTATGTAAATTGATTAAATTCAAAATGCACTTGCACTTTGTTAAATTTTGGTATTGATTTATAATATAATTTATCGATAAAAATACAATAACTAGAGTATTTCCTGTTAGTGCGCATAAAGTACGCGAGCTGCAAAACTAAATCCAATTGAACAAAAAAAAAAAAAAACACAAAGCGGAAAACAATCCAAAGTAAGCCTTCGGCAAACTGCGAATAAAGCTCATAGCTCTGTCATCCGTTTTAAATACAAAACAGGCTAAAGCTTTTCAGTGTTATAAATCTCTATTGACCAGGCTAATCTTATAATTTTTTATTTGTATTTTCATTCAACGCTGAAAAATTCTGGGAATCGTTTTTATTTAAATGAACAATATTGGGATTTTGATATGAGTAGAACTGATATGTGATATGTATAAAATATATAACACGTTATAATTCACGCTGTCTAATGCAAAATCAATTACTAATACTTAATAATTACTTGATATATCAAAACATTGTTTTAAGATATGTTAACCAGATTTTTTTAACCTCAATATAATAAAAAATATTAATCACAATGAGTACAATAAAAAATCGTTATATCCATACCATAAGGATAACAAACCCAAAAAAGCTCGACCAAACAACGTTCGAAACCTTTCATTATTCGAAGCTTTATTTTTAAGCTTATTACTGAACAACGTATCTGAAACAAGCGAAGATATATATAGCCTCTTATATTTCATGTTCACGTTTATAATTCCGATAATACTTATAAGATATGAAAAGTTTCTCTTTGTAAACTTAATAAAAATTCAGTCGCTGGTTTGAATGTTATTGGAAGAGAATCTTGTTAATTACACATCATTGTTTAAAGTAAAAGCTGGGTTTTTAATTGAAAGCTCTTTGAGATACTTTAAAGAAAAAGTTTTAGTCCAGAGAACGGGCGTTAATTATTGGAAGGAGAAAATCGATTCTTTCGATTCGAGAAGACCGAAGAGATGTTTAAATTTTTATATATACTTTCATTTATTCAGGAATATATTTTACGTATGCTTGAACGCATTTTTTAAAATAACTGGCTACGCCAATTTATTTCAATTTAGTGATGTTGCCGTGTTTTTGCCTTAAAATTCAAGCAGTACTTCGAATGAGTTGCAAAAACTTTTTTTTCATGAAAAATAATTTCGTCAGTATCTACAAAGATGTCTTAAAAATTCTAACACTAAATAATAACTAATATTTTCAAACAAATTAATATGTTTTTAATAACATTATGCGTTTTAATGTCGTAAAGCACTTAAATTTTTTTAGTTAGTAACATTGAAGGGCAAAACGTTGAAAGTGTTAGAAACGGAAAAAACGAAGAAATAAAAATCTGTATCTGATGAAAAAATTCATGCAAAGTATTTGGATTTAGACAGTTTCTTCCTATTAGATTTTCACGTTGATCAGTGTAATCAGTCGGAGGGTTCAATGGTGAGGTACAGGATACGGAAGCTCACCTGCTGGTAGCGGCTCGATGACGATCTGGACAGCTGATGATCCGGCCAAAATGGCCGCCATTATCAGAATCCTGAAGCTGCGCGCGCCGCGAGCCAGGCCCGCCATCTTTAATAGTCTATGACAGCACTGCACTGGCAAAACACTGCACTCAGTAACAATCACTCGATATTACTAATGGCTTGCATTGGTTGGATTTTATCTTGCAGTGAAAAACGTGTGCCATCATCGGGTAGTATATCTGGAATTAAAAAAAATTATATTATAACACATAGAAAAATAAATGTTTAATTGTATATTGATTTAATTTTATTTTTCGTTTTCATAAATATTTTCATAAAATATCTAGTGAGAGAGCTAAAGCAATTTTATATTAGATTTTTGCTAAGCATACTTTTGAATTCTGTTTTATAAAATGACAGTAAATGATTGTATTAAACATCCCTCAAATTTCTCAAATTAGCAAGAACTAAGATGAAGTAAGATTAGATTATGTCAAGCGTACTTTTGAGAAAAACGTGCGTACTTAGAATTTCTCAAAATTAAAAGGTGCTGCTAAATTATAGTTTCCAATTTTAAAGACAAACTTTTAGATTCAGTCTCAAAGGAGCAAACAAGAACAAAATATAAACTGACATATCACAGGCTCTGAGTCTGCTCGCAAACAAACAGCCGTCACAAAAGTTGCTGAAGAATCCAGCAGCAGTCCCATTAGTGAGTCGCCGACTCTAATGATGGTAAGACTCAGACTTAAACTGAAATATAAGGAAGGCTCCGGAGTGTGGGGCTGAAATATACCATCAGGTATCAATGCCTTTATATTTATGTATTTTAACTGCCTGCTTACCTGCACTATGCAGATTTTGCTTAGAGAGAGAGATTGGTTAGTTATATTGGAAAGGACGATATTCCAAAAAAATTAGATCTTAAAAAATACTTGAATAACCACTGAATGTTATAAAAACCTTAGCTATCTTATATTTATAAAAATTAGCAAATTTTTAATATCTTATTAGATACAGTATGTTTTATTTGTGTGTATATTTTATTTGTATCGGAAGCATAACTTCTGCGTAGGCTATGTTTTTAATGTTCCAGATTTCTCACGCCACGCTCGTTAGATATGTATTTTTAATTGAAAATTTCTTACGAATCGATAATAAATATGAGAAGTTGGTGTGCATAAAGCTATTAAACAATCAAAGACTTCCGGCTTTACGAAATAACTGTATTTTAAATTATACTAACATCAATTCCGATTAGATACAGTTCTGATCGTATAGCGTATGGTGTATGTGATGGAAAAATTGCCATGTTCCAGATCATGTCGATAATATTTGGTTTATAAGATCAGCTGCACAAAGAAGGCAGGTGATCAAAACTGTGTATACAATTATTCATTAGCCATACCAATGAAATAATTAAATAAGAATAATTTTGGAAATATAATTAACTACAAAGCCCTTTTACATTGAAAGTAATTTATATTGAATATCTTATTATCAGACTTCTGATTTTTTTTATTATTATTCAAAATTCAATCCAATAAAGTAAAATACCAAATTTTCGCTTAGTGTAACGTCTATTTAAAAAAATATAATTGCTTGAAATCCACTGCAGAGTAAGGAACTATATACAAAATTAATTCAGAAAAGCAAGCGGTTGAATCTATTTAAAACACCTGCAGCTGTGGCTAGCTTGCATAATCTACCGAAATATGCTTTTTATTCATATAAAATTTTTATGCATTTGAAAGCTTTTACACATTTTTTTTTTCAATAAACTAGTATTTGCTCAAAAAATCTACCTATATATAATTTATTTTATTTTACAACTAAATAGAATCACCTGCTCACATATAAAAATTGTAAAGTAATACATAAATGTTTAATAAAGAAACCAGGTGAAACCCCTTCATACAGGTGTACAATTACATACCTTAAAATAAAATAAAAAAACTGCCTATATAAAGCTACGTGTTCAAGTCAATACAATTGATAGAAGAATATATTACACGGCGATTGGCCTGTAGCATTCGTGGCTTGTAATTTATCTGAGACCAGCGGCGGCACGTGAGGGCCTAATCTTCTCTGATGCTGTACTGGATAATTCTCTGTAATATCTCAATCCACTGGCATCTACCTTCTCAATGAGCAAACCGGATTCTGGACGGCTTTTTTGTAACGCATCGCAGACGACGGAGCCCAGTGGCGTGGAGTGGGGGGCAATTGCTTTTTGATTAATTTATTTAACTGCAAGATTTTAAAATACAAAAATACATTTTAAAAAAAATGTTTAGTGTCAAATTAACATTATTTATTTGAACATATACGTTTTGCCAACATGCGTGATTCGCATCAAAAGGTTGCCTTCAATCCAGTTTGTCGAAATCAGTAGTTTAAAATAAAACTATCTAAAGATACATTATTGATTTTTGTGATGATGGTCTCACAGGAATATGCCTATACAGGTTTTATTGATTGATAATGATTAAGTACATTTTTTCAAATGCCATGTAAGCTTGGGGCTGTGGGTTCAAATCCCACACAAATCACGCTGATATTTTTCTGAGAGTTTCATTAATCAATTTTCAATATTTTAAAAAATGTACTTAATCATTATCAATCTAAAGATACCGTTAACACATTTTTTTATATAAATATGATAATAGAATTTCACCAAGTATTTTATGTCTTCTCTTTTTTCGTTGCCTCTCTTCGTAGGAGGTTGGTGACTATTTCCTTGAACTTGTCTCTATCTTGCGCCAGTCTCACCAGTCCGGCTACACTTCCGATCTCCAGCCACGTGAACTTCCTTCTTCCAATGCCCTCTTTTCCTTCGTCGATATTTTCTTAGAGGTGGAGCTGGAGGACGCTTTATTTATTTTTACGAAAAATATGGCCAAAATGGAAAACCTTTCGATTTTTTACCAACGTCAAGAGTTCCCTTATTTTCTGTAAAAATTATTATTATTTTTTATTCCACGTCACTGGATGATCATACCTTATAAAATACTTGGCAACAAAAAACGGACAGCGTAAAAACTCCTACAAGCCCAGAGAATCTCCTTTGTCAGTGACAGCACAAAAGGTGCAAACGCCAGTCTCGGCGGGCGGCACTTTGACGCTAAACACCCTTCGCATCGACGCCACAAGCGCCATTTCCCCTTGCCAGCTGATTATCCTATTATTACACCGGATGACGTCACGCATCACGTCTTCACTTATTGCACGGTGATGATTTTAAACATTAAAATCGATCGGTTAGCGCAGCGGAACCGCTCATATGTCGCAACGCAAAATCATAAAAAAAAAAAAAATTGTCGAGTTATATTCGTGTAGTCTAAATTTATTTGAATATTACTACAGTAGACGAAGTTTTGACGTCTGAGAGTAATGTGACATAAAGAGCGGTGAAAAACAATATATATGATATGTAATCAAATAAATACAGATGTTATAAAGCTTCAGGTTTAAAACTGATTTCAGTAACGCTTGAAAAAATTTTCTTAAATAAAAAAAAATCCGACCTTATTTATATGACAATATTTTTTAAAACTTCTTAACGTATTCGACGTATAGATGTTATATAAATAAACATACTCAGGTAAATAAATAATACTATGCTTACTTATAATATAATTCTTGAAATTTAATGATATCAGACTGAATATTGTTGCATAACAGGACATAATTAGTTTGAAAACTTCAACGAGAACTTATTCGGATTTAAAGGCATCATCAAAGATTTATCGATGTTTGAAAAATTAAATGTAAAATCTGTATTTTTTTACAGTGAATCACAATAATAAGACATAACAACATATGTCTATAATTAAATAAATTTCCAAATATTAAATAAGTTCGAATTGTTATCCGATAATTAGTTAACTGTAAGGCTTACAAACGTGAGCAATAATGCTTTTATCCACATGCGTGGAGTCAACAACCTAAATTTCATTTCCGAATTCAACTGCAAGTAAACATTCGTCCGTTCCACTCAGCCGAGCGGGCCTCATAAAAAGCATGGTTTATTGTTTCGTGAATTCGCCATAATAAGTTTATTTCTGTTTGCGAATTGGATGCACATCTTGCACTGCATGGACGTGATTTATTTGATCGTCCATTTTATCAGGGGAGAGTTGAGATTAAATTATATACACGAAGGAAAAATAAACTGTAGAATCCTTTTGCTTTCAGTGTATGTGAGAGATGTGTAAACACATTTGTAGATTTTGATAGTCGCTGTTATTTGACAATTTGGATTCTCGGGTGTTGAACTGAAAACATGTTATTTAATTCTGTTATAGACGCCGCTGTATACAGGAATACCTGCGGGATTAGCTTTAAATCAATCCAGCTCCTAACGGGCCATGGAGTGATGAATAGTTATCGATATTACTCCACAAACAGTGATCCACCTTGTAAGTTCATGCCCCATCTTTAGCCTTCAGAGACACCAACTGGAGAGCCTGAAGTCCAGGATGACCTGAAGTCAGTGGCGAGACACCCACAGTTGATGAAGTCACTGGATGGCTTCTTGAAGCTTGTCATCGGAACCATAAAGAAGATAGCTTCAGTCACTTCCATATATAGCAAAATTTCGCTAGACTAGTTTGGAAAATTTCTCCAAATTGTGATGGCAAACTTTGTACATAACAAGCAAGGTACCAAATCTATAAAAAAAACAACTGAAAACATGAAAATTCGTTGGGTTGTAAACTTCAAATAAAGATATGAGTATGCGTCTAGATATGTTTATATCCAAATACAGACTAATAATAGATACTCATATCCAAGGACAGTTATTCTTGTAATGAGTTCCATAATGATTTACAAAAAGGTTGGTATTTTTCAGAGAACCGTGGGTGTGCGTGCCGACACTTGACCATCACTCCGGTCGTTGCACGCAGCCACAGCACCACACTTCAAGTCCTAATGACCAAGACCTCTCAGCACTCCCACTGCATCCTGGTGGACCCATTCAGGCAGAGACGACGCATACAATATATTAAATTGAATAAGACACTGATATGGTTAACATGCTTCGGAAGTAGAATGGGACCAAACAACAAATGGACAAAACCAGGCAATTGGACAGGAGACCACGATAATTTTGGTTTTTTAAGGGTTTTCACCTTTCAAAGACTTCTTCAACTCTAAAGTCTGGATATACCATTCAAATGAAAAAAAAAGTTAAAAAAATATTTAAAAAAATAATTGACTTTTTGTCAATATTCTAAGCAAACGTATTCATAAAAAAATGTCCTTGAAACCACTTAAAAATATTTATAATAACGCATCAATAAACAGAATGAACTTTTCTATGAACATTTGAAGATCAAATCTCATTAACAAATATTTTATTAGTCCTCAATATTTGGTTATATTATGTAATAATTGTAAGAAATATATTTTGATTTATACATTTGTACTCCCAAAATAAACAAGTATTTATTTGAATAAAGTTAAGTCTAGTTAGAATTAATAAAAAACATAAATTATTTTAAATAATGTCCTGTAACATTTCGATGTAATAGAATATCTATTTTTCCAGTACATTACTTGGTTAACACACAAAGACATCTTAACTTCATACATACAAACAGAGTTACATGCTTACATAGAGCGGTAAATTAATATTTATTCATTCATTTACATGTCAATTTGATGACAACAAAGGCTTTATTATTTAAATTTAGCATTTCTATATTAACACGCCCCAATCAGTTTGTCTCTTGAAAAATATATATACTTAGAAGTCACAAGTACTATATAGACGGCAGCATTCGATTGATTAAGTACCATCAATAATATTAACTTATTGACGTGTTATAAAGAATCTATTTACAGGTATCGTGTTTTGTAAATGAAGGCTCAATTTTTTTCAGATTAAAATACAGCCTTTCAATCATTTTTTCCAATTAAAATTCAGTTGGCTCTCATGGGCTTTCAGCAAAGTTTGTTGGTTTATCAAAGATAATTGTGAATTCATTCTTTGAGCTAGTAGCTAAAAGTTCAGATCTAGTTGCTTAGAACAGATGAGTGAAAATTGTGTGAACATCGCAAATGTGTAAAGTGATCCTCGAAACAAGGTCTTACGGTTCACCGGTATCTAAATCTCACGATGGGCTCGACTTCGGTAAGATTTCAGATCTATAGAGATGTATTTATACATGCTGAAACACACATATTTTCTGATTCACAACTTGTTAACGCGCTACATTGAATTCCTGGCACCGGGATGACATTAAAGGAATCGCATGCATTCGTTACAAACGGCCTGCGAAGGACTTGCCAAAAAACTAACGGAGCTTTATACGACCAGTTTCCGCCAAAGATATGAGATTAGTCTCACAATATATAGAGTGTATGGAGCTTTTCATGTGATAAATAAAGTGTCGTTAGGTTGATATTATTTTTAGTACAAATGCTATTTTTTGCTTCATACACTGTCCAATAACGTTGGCTTGTAATATGAAAAGCATTAAATAATAATTGTGAAATAGTTTGCACGCCTAAATGTCGTCAGTGGTCATTGGTTTGAATCACAACAACAAACTTTGAGAAGGATTAAAAATCTCCTTAATAATATAATAATCATAAATTTTACCCCATTAAATTATTTGAGATTTAGAAAGCCCACATTCGGCATAATTATTTTGAGCTGAATTATATGTTTATATTTAATGATTAGCGGAATTTTCCCAAGTTTGCCGCTAGTTCAAACAATTGTATCGCAAACAGTTCATTTATTTGTTTACCGAGCTTTGCGTTGTAGCAATTTTGAGCCAACAGGCATAACAAATACGTCGCGTCAGTTCAAACTTAACTGGGAAGTACGAGCATTCATTACCGCCTCTTGAGCCAACTCCGCAAACAAGTTGGGATCTACAGTCATCGTGGAAGCAAAGGAATCAGAGAGATCATCAAAAGCAGCTTTTCAGTGGTAATGGCAACGAGATCAACTACCCCAAGGACACTCAATTATGTAAAAAAAAAATATATATATTTAGCTTCAAGCAGCTTGCGTATCTGCTTCTTTCTATTTTCCTAATGATTTTTTTTGTAAATATATATATAGCATATTTCAATGTTTCGTATTGATTATTTATTTAATGATCAATAGTATATATCTGGGTATAATAATAATACCAAAACATCCCTTTTGCAAAACTTAAAGGCTGAATGCCGAAGCCTTACTAATGAAAGGGTAGAAATCTAAAGTAGCAAGCTGGACAAAAGTTGTACTTGATTTAAGGCTGTAGTGATACTATTGATTTAGTGCGTTTATAGTTTTCTTTTTGTATGTAGTGTGAAAGTGAATACTTTTAATGAATTGGTTAAATTCCCATGGGAGGGTGATGTCGATTACGAGGAGCGTCTACACATTTAATGACCATGTAATTGATAACACATTATGCGAATTAATTAATGTATGATATCATTATTTATGTAATAATACATATATGTTATACAAACAAGCGAGGTAAAATAAAGTACTTTTGTTATTAAAGCATATATATTTTATTCATAATAAGATTTATGAAAAAATAAACATCCGAGAGAATTTTCATTACACAAGTTGATAAATAGACTTTATTTTTACATTTTATAATAAAACTTATGTCTGCAGCCACAGAATTGATTGTTTTCTATAAACAAGAAATTCAATGCTTTTTTGTTGGCTTTAATAACATATTAAACCAATACTATCAAACATTAAATTATATCAACGTTTTTAAAGTAAATGTAAGTGATTTCAGGAGTCCCTGAACATTTTCAGCTAATATAGACCCCGCGGTGTACGTACGAATAACGTCTTCTTTACCGAGAATATCATAAACAAATATACCATCTTGATACAGCGACTGATATGCTACATTAGCTCCAACTCAGGGTAGCCAACCGTAAAATTAAATCTAAGCAATATATTATTTTTGTCTCCTCGCGTTGCCAGCTCTGTGTGGGACGGCTAAAACAGAGGACTCGAAAAATGATTGGAATATGCGCCGAGCCAGTCGAACTGGAAAATAAGGCGTGTGTGTTTTGATTTTTAAAACAAGATGATTCAGGAAAATGAGATTAAGTGCTGTTGCCATCGTGGAAACTTTTATTCGTGAAATTGAGATATAATTGAACATACACAGTTACCGAACTTAAATTTTGGACACACGTTCGTGAGCTGTTTTTTAAAGCAGCATAAATATTATGCATTGTATTAATGTAATAAAGCGTACTTAAAATTATTGAGCCAAACAGTACATACATGTAAAACGATCCAAGTACAGGAATAAAAAAATTCGATAAATACGCAAAACGGCATAAAATACGTACAATTTATTCTTGGGTATTATCCCGCAAATCCATTTACCAAAGAACGTTTTTTTATATTTTCTAAATTAATCAGTATCATTTGCTATGTACAAGTATTATATAAATGTTTTTTTTATATCAATTTGAAAAACATTACTCATTTTGAGTAATATCACCGCGTTCTAACCTACATTGATAGTAACCCCAGAGCGAAATCTCCGTTAAAGTAACTGTCAGTTAAGACCCGACCTTGGCTCGCAGATAAACTTACCAGTAACAAAGAGAGAGAGAGACATAAAATCTGCCGCTTTATGTCGTATAATGTCTAAACGTGGCACTCAAACTTATGCGTCGGAGGCGGAGACGTTCACCGCGGGGTGTATTTAGAGGCATAAAATGAACTATATCTCGCCAAGAATGTACCCCAACTCCCACAGTGAACTGCTAATTTAACTTAAAAATCAGCTTGCGTACATAACGATTGCCTGAAAATCAGTAAACCACACAATGATTGCATCATACTCTTAGATGATTTTGTTTCATGAACGTGGAGCTTTACATGAAGTTTTCAGCTCTTCGATGTTTCAGCTTTCGCGCTGGTTTCTTGAATTTTGAAACCAAGAAACTAGATCACAAGCATTCCTTGAGAGTTGCAAATCAATGAATCCTACTCGCCCCTAAGCACAAGATGGACCTAGCAACTTATCATCTCTTTTTAACCACTCTGAAATATTCTACAGCTACTTGGGCATTGGAAAAAAAACTACCCTTCCGTAGGAACTACTGCTGAGATTAAAAATCATCATGTGAATAAAACGTTTTCTCAATAATAACGCATAACTATCGCATCAAAGTAATTCTTGTCGCAATGGCCAATAAACAACATACGTCTTATAAAAAAATTGCTTAAAAAATACTGTAAACTTACATGTAATTCACTTAACCGAGTTACATTTTCAGTGACACTTTTATGGTGAAACAAAAAAAATGATAAAGCAGAATAGTCTTTTCAGACTTGGCAGCAAGTATTTCGTACCTAAAGCACCGGGAGCTTTGTATGGGACATATCCGTAAGCGCCGCCATACCTTACGGTACATAAACTCGCTGAAGCCTTAAGGCACTATGTTATTCGTACGACCCACTAATAAGCTGCGATTACCGAAATAACTGACGCTCATTAAGTTACTGCCACTTTACTGCCTTTGGTGTTGTAATTTTTTTGTTTTTGTTCTAGGTTATGTGAGTGTGTTATTTATCACACTGTACCAGATAGCTTTACATGTTTGTTTATTTATGAAGACATTACATAATGTATGAAAGAATTGATCGTATTAGATACAGACGTACAAAATACCAAAAGGTTTACTGAAAAATTGTTTAACGATATTTGTGTTGGCTGAAAAACAGATTTTTTTTAAATTCATGTGTGATGTGCTCATTAAGTAGATTTTTCTGTAAAATTTATAAAGGAGAATTAATATATAAGAATTATGTTATTTCAAAATTAATTTTCTTCGTAATGTCAACAGTTAAACGTTAAAATTAATTCAGTATTACACAACCACCACAGACTGGTTCTTCAGTCTTTCTCCTCGTGCATCGTCGATCCGCCCTTCAGTCTACAAGACGCTGAAAAACGGACCCTGGCCGTGCCATTAGTCCTGAAACTTGCTTGATTTAGGACCCGGCGGGAATAGAACCTTGGTCCCCACAAAACACTACCGTACAATGATAATTACAAGGCTCTGCGGCAAGCACCCTTAATATGCCATTCCTCAATGCTTAAGGATGGGGGAGTCGTTAAATATGCATGTACAAAGCTAAACCAATGACAGTGGGAGTAAGTAAATAATTCGTTTTTATTATTAAAATTTAAGTTGGATTATTAATTAAAAATAATATATTAATTAAGAAATTTACTTATATAAGGGTGGTGCCAATTTGGAATGTAATAATAATCATTTGAAAGCCAGACAACAATATCAGTAGCTTGCCGACAAATTCTCTCTGTGGACAAAATATTATAATAGTCCACTTCTCGTACTATAAATAATAAACACCCTTCTGACGGTCTTGCACTGGTCCCAAGGTGGTTTCATTAGGGGTTGCTGGAAATTAATTCCAAGGGTAGGTATTTCATTTCATCTTGGAAGGCTTGAAATTGAAATTATAGAACTTCTCCTTAATGACGCCTTACAACGTCTTAAGACAGATTTAATTTCAGGACTTTAAAAGATATCAAACATTTATTTTATTCGGTTTTTTTTTCAAATGTGTATATTGATTTAATAATTTTTCAAGCAACGTGAATCGTAGAAAAATGTTTAAATCAAGTTTTAAAGCAAGAACCAAAGAAGTTCATCTCCAATTTCACTCAGTCTTTATTTAACTTTGTTAAAATACGGCTTAAGAGTAAAAAACGAATGTTTTGGAGTCAAATTTCAGTCATTGCATATTTTTTAATGAAATTAGTTGAAATATTATAATTTCGCCCACGTACACGTTTATTTACAGGCATCGCAAAAATATTACTAACGTGATAACACGAAAACATGCAAAATGTTTCTTATATGTTTAATATTAATAAATTGTAGAGTTGACTGGAAAATAAGACCAAAGTTAATGCGGTAAAAGTCAGTTAAACACAGGGAAGCGTTATTCACAAAGACAGTTCCTAAATATGTCTCTCTGACCAACAAAAGACTATTATCAGACCAATTATGTAATTATGAAGGCAATTTACCAAAAATACTTCCACCCTCCCGTACATTAGTGCGTCATCAAAGCATTTTAATTGCTTACTATCCCTGTAATTTACCCTTAACCTATCCAGCTTAGTATCAGGATAAATAAAGGGTTTACAATATTTTGCAGTTTATATGATAAAAAAAACAAAGTTTGTACTATATCTAACTCTAACGTTTTAATGGAAATTATTATAATCGTAGGTTTTAGCGGCTGTTATTATATAAAATGCTGTGTTCTCATGTTATGTTTTGTTGGGACCAGCTTCAGGGCTTTGATAGATCAAAAATACAATTTCACAGCTCTTCTGACGATATTGAATTTATTTTCGTGTAAAAACCGACACACTAACTGTTTATACATATACGTACGATTATTATTTTGTTTTATGACCAAGCCTGTAATTTGTAAAAAAAAATTGTACAAATTACTTCATGTACATATATAAAAATAGTCAAATGGCAAAATTACCTTTGGTTTAAATTTTGATATTTTCTTGTATAACATAATACAGACATTATTTAATAAAGCACAGTTGATATCACTTTGGTAAAAGAACCGATATTTAATGTTATTAATTATATTCAAAATCATTTTTGAAAGTTAACTAAAAATATAATATACTTTACATGCAAATAATTTTTAGAATCCTATTAGTTCCTGGAGGCCCTCTTTTAGGCACTAAATAAATATCGGTCAATATTTTACTCGCCAACCTCAAATAATTACTCATCTACAGCATGTAAATTTTACATTTATGAGGGTGAGCATAATTAATATATTCCCTTAAAACCTGACGGGATTATAAGATTAGAGAGAGCGGTTAGACTGGTCCCTTTGATCGGCCTAAATGCCTTCATTTAAGGCTTTTCCAATCGAAGAATCCCCTGAAACTTGGGCTACAACATCCTGAAATCTAAGTTGGGATATGCTGAAGGCCCTGCGTAATTAGTGATGCAAGTGAAAACATAGTTTTTGAGCTTAATTTCAAACACTTAAATATTGAAATAACGTGTTGGTTAGGGAGAATATATTTACATGCGTACATAATATTTTTTGGTAAATTATATATTTATTCACTTTCTTTAGAAACGCCCAAAGAGTCGCATGGAAAAAATCGCAAAATCAAAGCAGGTATTTCGATTTTTCTTATAAAATAAAAAAAAAGATAAATACCCTTTCAAAAAAACGTCTTAATATTCATCGCGCAAAATTTTTGGTTCTATTTTGAGACAGACGGGAGGGCTGGAATTCCTTTCAGCCCAGTCTCCCTTCAGGACTTAAAGGGTTGCATCGCGGTGGAAGTGTAGAGAAAAGGAGTAGAGGGAGGCTGCTGCCTTCACCCCCGCGCACTTTTAGGCAGTCTACGTGAGACTAATTGAGATTCTCTCACATTGAGCCGCAGCGAACAAAAACCCATTGTACGTTCATGGGGAATAGCCAATATAAAATTTATATACTGAAATATAGTAGAATAATCTTAAAAAAATATTACTAATGAATTAAGATAACTTTTTAAATACTTCACACTACTCATGTGAAGTAATTAAAAAGTTATCTTAATTCTGTTAAGAAATTCAATATTTTTGACAGAGAGTACTTGGTGGAATTCCATTTTAATATTTTTGAATAAAATACTTGAGTGACTCTGTTTGATAATGCCAACGTGAAAGGTTGGCGAAACCGGTCACTAATAAAAACGAAAATGTGGAAAATCACTCAAGTATTTTATTAAAAAATATTACCTTAATTCATTAATAATATAGATCTTCACCAAAGAAATGCCTTGTCCTTCAACAATTCTAAATATTGGTTCAAAAACTTCGTTTTATTTAAGCAGTACAGTAAAACAAAGATCAAATTTAGTATTCATATATAAATGCTTTGATTAATAAAAAAAAATTTAAATGTTTTTACAAAATTACATAATGTTTGATAGTGTTTTCCCTAAATTAGTTTTGTTTGGAAATCAGATGAATACAAATAGATATTTTCTTCTTGATTTTTGTGATAATCATACATCAAACGTGATAATCAAAGCAAATGTTTGATACAACTTAATTTTTATATATCTCCAGCACATGTTTTTTTTTAACATTTCAGATAATTTAAAAGATAGTTATAAATCCAAATCATTTTTTCTTTTAAGAGCTCTGAAAATGGAGTTGTCAATATGACAATGGGTCAAATTATATTACGCTAGTTTTTCGATAAAATTCATTATTTAAGCGACTTATAATACAAATACGAGCTGCAACAGTCGACCTGAAAATTCAGCCAAAGGTTTTTAATGACTGGAGTACGGGCAGACTTCAGCCCTCGCTTCAGTTGCAGCCCTTTGGTTCTTTTGTCTGCAAAAGGAGAGCTTATTTTTCGTCAAAGTATAGAGAAAATACACTCCCTATTGATAAAAAAATATTGCCTGACGTCTTTTAAAGACGTTGTCATTAAAAGTATTTTTCTTGTCCCGGAAGTGAATGCGGTGGACGTCAGATTTTCTCCGTTGTTTAAAAATTAAGACGTCGAAAATTTCTTACGGATTTTATTTTGGATGGAATATTGTAAACATTCAATATCGAGGCTTTCGGGCGATGAGAAAGATTCTAGGCGAATTGAAAGATTTTTGGCTGCAGACAAAGTGCATAGTTTCCCACAAATAAACTGAAGTAATTAATTCAATATGTGAATAGCTGTAAAGATGGAAGAAAATTCAAAAGTATCATAAAATATTATTAACAATAATTCACGATCTTATTCTTGTCTCGTGTGTGTCTATCCGTTAAGAAACATAGATATTGAATAGATCTTATATTATTTGTGCGAACAAATGCTAAAAGAGTAATCCGGATTATGTTTAAAAAATTTATTATTCGTGTATCTCTGTATCGTTCTAAATTTTTACACATTAAAAAGAAAAAAAAAAACCTTTCGTGCAAACTATTAAATAATAAACCTATCATACGAATATATGGTGTATATATTAAGCTTACACCATGACTACTTATTAATTTTATCCACATCTGTTGGTTTGTATTTTATGTGAGACCCATAAAAACATTTAAATTTAGATATTTAGAAAAATCATACCATGCCATCTGTATAATGAACAAAATTAATTTTTATGTTGAGAAAATATCGCAGGTTTTAGAACTTTTATCGGCTTATGTATATCTCGACATTAAAAAATAAACTTTTTTGTTTCAATTAAATTGAATACAATATTTTTTAAATTTCGCAATTTTCAATGCAATTTTCTGCTGCTCAAAGTAGATGCTCGTAGCATTTTTGTATGGAATTCTAAATTACCAAACGCAAGGCAAAGCAATTGGTCTCCATTACCATATTTATTATCATTCTGTGGCCTCACCTGGGAGCCACTCGCCCCACGTGTAACGCCTACCTGTTCGAACAGTATGAAGTTCTCCTCCCCCTATCTTACCCCAGACTAATTCTTGTCTCCTTGGAGACTTGGACGGGCAAGTCAATTCGATGGGTGTATAGTCAGACTGTGCGGGGAATATACTCGTATTGATTTTAATGTAAAACCAAGTATTTTTCTATGTATTCTTAGCGTCAAGATTTATATTTGCTGTCCTTAATATCGGTTAGGTTAGGTGTGATTTTTGCTAACTAATGCAGTACAAAATAAATCGTAAATTTAATACAAAAGAATGAATTCCAATAATAAACATGCGAACGTATTTTCGATAGTAATTAAATTTTGGTAATTGGTTTTTGTGGGTGCTGAAATATTATTTTGTAATGTCGCGTTTTGAGATATTTTTTGGTTATTTAGTAAACTATGATGTAATGAAAATAATTTTACGCAAAAAAATTGGGTGATATTCTGATAAATGTTGATATTTAAAAAAAAAAATTAAGCACTACAGATTGCTGTTGTTGTATTTAGCTATTTTTAAATACAAAATAATTACAGTGACGATCCTGCCAAGTTTACTGTGTAAGTCAAATTTGTAGAGGATCCATTCTGAAAACGCAAAGTCCCACCTTTATGCAAAATTACCTTTATCGTGCGGTTTAATTAGGAGTGAACTGGGCTTCAAACCAAAGGGTCCCAGGATCGCCTGGCAGCTCACTAGGAGGTATTGAGAACAGGTCGAGACTTACTCCGACCAATAAAGTGACAAACAGGGTAGATTTTGTTTACATGACGCCACTGCTATTGGAGTTTAGCCTTAATTAAAGATGGCGTGTGGCGAAATTTTCCAGGAGAATTCAAGCTTTTCGTAACGTATAATAATATTGGGCAAACATTTTTTTCCTTGTTTAACAGCACAATTTAAAAATAATTACAACATATTAAAAATAAGCAATCACAATGGTTAATGAAAATATGGGTTATTTTCACATTGAATTAATAATGCTTCATTGATAAACCGTTTTGATCTCTCTGGTTTTTTAGTTCTAGAGATCCCAACCTATTTTTTTTGCTTTTAGCTACTTCATAAAAGCTTTGTTAAAAGGTAGCTATGGCATTAAAGGGACTTGCTCTTCAACTGCCTAGATGACGAATTCTTTGTAAGAGAATCGACACCCTCGACCTTGGTGACAATGTAAGTGTGAATGCAAACTTATATTTTGACCTTGAGGCAACACATGAGAACCATAAGGTCAACTCAAAAATAAAACAAATATTACGACCAGGTAATAACACAGTAGTGCTTAGTGATTAACTCAACCAGTATGGCTCTATTGTTAAGTTCAAGGCCTCGGAAAAGCCTTAAATCATTCCGAGCCCGAGGCGGGCAGCCACTCGGTAGAGAAGGATTAATGTATAAAATAGAGAAAATGGGAACGGCTGCAATAAACTGCGGCATAAAGTATATCTGGGACTTACCCAGAGTCGCTAATTAAGCGACATTAAACCAGTTTTATTATTGAATCGTCAAGCGAAAGCTAATAAAATATCGCGCTTCTAAAAACCACTTTTGGTTCTTAATATATTTTTAAAAAGTTAATTAATATATTTTTATTATGTCATCTTCATTTTTAAGTATTTTTTTTTAGAAAAGGTTGATGATCATTTCACTGAAAGTATATTTATCATGACCATGTCTTGTTGATTCGGTTGTATTCCCGACTTTCAGCCAGTTTTCTCTTTTTAGTGCCTTTTTTCAAATCAGGTGCAGTATGAATAAGTTGTAATGTGTCATAATATAAAGAAATATACAGCGTTTTTGGGTTAGGTTAGGTTAGTATTTTAGTCCAGTTACTAGGAAAATCATACGCGACTGTTTTATTCAAATCTTTATGATTTCTGTACCAAAACTGAAATGCAGCATTATGATCAAAAAAGCAGAATTAATATTTAATACAAATTCATGCTGCAAATCCTAAAATGCAAATCTCAAAATTATAATTATTTGTAAGTTACAATTGGAATATACGAGTATATGATTTTTTAAAAATAAAGCCCATTTAAGAAGTATTGATTGCTGTAGATAAATGATACGGGGTTATACATTTAATTGACCTTTGATACCATGTTATATGTCACTGAGTTCAAAATAGCTAGGGAGGTGTTTATTTCCAAGCAGGTATGCATAGGCAATATCTTTAGTTTAGTTTCTAGTATTGGAACCACTGTTTTAGGGGTACGGAGACCGCGTCGCTGCTTCGTCGATCATAAAAAACATATAAACCCATGAAAATACAGCCGTTGTATGCAAATTAAGGCCCGCGTTTTACGACCCCTGATAAATAAGACTTGCATGAATAAAAAAATGGGCCTAAACGGGGGTAGCGAAAGTTGGTACTCGGGTGCCGGAGTGTTAGTTTAGATCGTAAACTTTGTATTTAAATAATATACAGTGCTGTTTAAAAATTCATATTATTTATTCAGTAGATATAAATCAAGAGGTGCACTAAGGTATATAAATTTATTTAAGCACATTAAATTAATTTGAACTATATTATCAATGAATGGGGTAAAAAATATTTCTTTATGTCAATACGAAGAGTTGGCAACTCTAGAATATCTCAGTTATTTCATAGCTAGTTATAAAATAAAGCGCCTTAAATTATAATCAAATACAAATTAATTTAAAAGTGAATAAATATAACTTTTGAATACCCATACAAAAAAAACTTAAAAGGAGGCCTCAGCCCAGAAGTGTGTTAACAACTATGCTTCAATCCCGAGATAAATATTTCATTAATAATATTTCATAAAATATATAAGCAGAAAAAACTAATTTTCCAGATAAATGACGCAATCTCAGGAATCACGCCTTCAATAAATTGGTCCTCCAGAAAAACATATCCATAAATCTTTGTCGTCTCACGTCGTAAATATACTGGTGTATCTGCCATGCTTTATAAGGCTTCTACACGTAGGGGAGAAAAAAACAATCTGCCAAGGTAATGCAAGCAAAGAAGTAAAGAATAATATAGCTTGTAAAATTAAATAATAAAAATATACAACATTCCTCTGGCGTGTTAGTATGTTTTTACGAATGAAAATTATACTTACGTTATTTATCCAGAAATATATACATATTTTTAAAAAATTTCTTTACTCAAAACGCTTTAGGATTAAATGTGTCTAGTTTGTTTTTTAACTGTGGTGAAGTGAAGATCCATTTTACAATCAATTGTTGTAGTTTTCAAAACTACCGTATTAAAAATTGCTGTTAAACCTCACCCCTTTTGAAAAATGAGCAAAAGTCTTCCCTGTTTTATAATCAGCATTGTTTCCTTATACGCAAGCCGTTTCACACCTCACACGAGTAATCACAGTCATCCCCGATGAGAAAAATACCACTTTTGAAAACCACCCCTTGGAGCCGCCCACCCCTTAAATCACCTACTTATGAAGAGTAATTTTTCGTCTGGTTTTTCGCCACCAGCCACTACTTGTCACTTCGAAGCTTTGATGGCAAGGGAAGAAAAGGGAGGCTGATGGGAAACTTGAAAGGGTTGTTATATCTCAGTAACAGTCTAGTTTTTTTTTCTTCATAAGTTTCGTCTGTGTCTAATTTATGATGCATTAAAAAATGTATTTTTGTTATTTTTTAAGGATTAACATTGTAGAATTTATAATTAATATTTTTATTGAAACAGGACATAGGGTGTTCAATGTTTTTTTTTAATACTTAGAATGAATTTTGGTATTTTTCAACGCTATAAAAACCTATTGTTATGAAAAAATATGTGCAGTAACCGAAGCCTTATAAATATTATCAAAATTCTTACATCATATATACAATATTGATTATTCAAAATATGTTTTTATGTTAATATATTTTATTTGAAATGACGAGAATAGAAAAGAAAACAGCTTCAATAGATGATATCTTAAAATATATTTAACTAAATACGTAAATTATATTTTTAATTTATACGTAATATACGTATGACTTAAAAAATTATCTTGTACGTGGCTTTCTTCAGAAACGATATACTTATATTTGATACTGTCCGGTCTTCACCACCACAGAGCCTCCACCGTTAGCCGCTGATTTCCCTGGCGAGGGTAACAATACCGACTCTTCACCCTCGCCCACATGGTCTGAAAACCACCCCTAACATGGGAGTGAGCTTTTATTTAAGCACGTGGTTCGGAAGTCTCTGTGTACGTGCAAGGTCAGTGAAAATTAATTTTTATATTTTAAAATAAAATTTTAATATTAGAATTTTATACCAATGACAAAAAAAATACTTGCTTTGTTGTTTTATTAACTTTTTTTATTTGAAGGAGACTGAGCACACTTCCACTTTAAACGCAGTTTATTTTTAAAAAAATGTTTGTATAATCTTTAATAATAGACGGATATAGTTTAAATTTAAAGATGAAATTCCAGGATGCTCCCTTTCTGTTAGTCACAAAAACTGTTCTGCACCGGGAAGCAATCAACTGAAGTACGTGTGTAACTCGCGAGCGTTCAACTCGTTGGCAGCTGAACGCTGAAAAGCCCCGTAAAAACGTACATAACTGGGAATTAAATTATTTTGCCTCATAAGGCGTTATGGCCGACTACGTTGAACGGAAGAAGTTGTCTACCGGAAAAGCGAGATTGCCCTCTTTATTCAAATGCTCCGAAAGATCGAATTCAAAAAAAAAACATTTAGCTTGAATACAAAAATATATCACGTCAGCTTCTTGCTGTCGCGTGGATATTTTTTTGTGTGATTAGAATATAAAAAAAAAATATGATTGATATTTTATAGCATTAAACATCATATTGAATTACAAAAAAAATTTTGAACTAAAAAATATATTTTAAAATAAATGAAAATAAAATGGTTTTTATCGTTACTACGTTATTTTGTAAATATACGTAAAAATGCAAAATATAAAAAATTTCGTAAAAATAATCGTGCTAGACTAATAAATTTATACACTTTTTATCCTAAATACATTTTAAAATGTATTGTATTGTAATTCTTTGAAATATAATTTACTCTTAATTATCATTTTTTTTAGTAATAAGCATCAAACTAATTATTTTTATCAAATTGGAGTAAAAAATTAAAATCGTTAATAACTATTCATTGATACACGAAGAACTTATAACAATTTTTCATGCATTCAAATTTGTCTGCATTAACTGATTAGATCTTGTTTGTGATGAGTTTTGCAAAAACCTCAGGAACAAAAAAGTTATGAGATATAAACTAATTAAGTGATAGTTTTTTTTGATGCAAAATAATTCACAAAAATGTCAGAAAACTACTACATTATTAAACAATAGATTGGAAAGTGGTTTGCGTGTCGTAACAAGAACTTACACGCTCTTTGACATTTCTCAAGTGTTTTGTATTGTAAACGAAGCAAACATCATAATACAGTGGCAATTACCTTTGCAAATGATCGTTCCACTGCGGAAAGTGCATGCAGTGCAGCACCGGAAATGCACCCGTCATGCATCAGTGCGTTGTCGCATACAGCAATGCATTCGATACATACTTTCAGGCACAAGTAACACTTCATCAAAATCTAACGAAACAATTTATTCACGTCTTAGTAGTACTGCGTGATTTGTGATTTACGCCTACAAAGCAGGCATTTTGGCATACAGTCTTGGAGTATCGATTGCTATTAAGGGCCAAGTCCCCATAATTGAGATTTTTTGATCATTTTCTAGTCCGTTTTGCGAAAAATCCACTGCACCAATCAAAAATATTTAAATGCAAAAAGTTTGATACATCCCTTCTTCCGAATAAATTATACTTATAAATTTACTATTAATATGATAAATATGTGTTTTTCCAATTGAAGTGTAGGAGTTTGGAGATTCATCTGGTCCATTTTACAAGAGTCCTGAACATTTAAAAGTTTTTTTTTTAATTGAAATTAAAAGATTAAGTATAAACCATGTGCGCCTTATTATTTTAAAAATTTAAAAAAAAAAATTCTTCAACAAACTTTGGTTTTGAAAAGTCGTCATTTTATCCAATTTTTCAACATCTTTTATTTTACACTTAAAATTGAAGTTAATTTAATAATAAAAAATAAGTAAATATAATTTCAAGTTTTCTCAATACTCTGATACTCGATTTCGCCAGGTAATGGACTGCCTCTGGTGTGCCAACCAGACAATCGGAAAAACACATATTTATCATGTTAATAGTAAATTTATAAGAAATAAAAATATATTATATTCGGAAGAAGGGATACATCAAACTTTTTGCATTTAAATTTTTTCGATTGGTGCAGTGGATTATTCGCAAAACGGACTAGAAAATGATCAAAAAATCTCGATTATGCGAAGACTAGGCCCTTAAGATATTCAAACAACGCTGTGATACTATGAGTATAATTTCAGGCCTTACTGAAAACGAGTACAACACAGATGAATGAAAACAATGAGTACTCAATTAACTATTTTGACGAAATACAAGTGCTTACAGCTTGCATGTCCACATTTCACAGCGTTTTGTACGATTCAATTAAGGCTACATGACCCATATTCCTACCCGGCTAATTATAAGTTTCAGGAATAACTCCGGAGCACGCCTTGCGCGAAAGCCTCCTGGCGAGCTCGTGCTTCGTGCACTACTGTAGGGAGGGTTCAGAATTGCAACACTAGAAATGCATTCGAATTGAAACTTCTTCTGGAGCATGTAACGCTGACTGCAATGAATTGTTTCTGAACTGAAACTGCGAACATAACATGTATATTATGACAAGTATACTGTTACTGCTTCTAAAATATAATATAATTTTAAATAACTCAATTTAAAGTTATAGCAGTATTGTGTTGTTTTTATGGTACTGTTAAAGCTTTATGGATTTTATTCAAATCGAAAATAGCTAAAAAATAAAACACATTACATGTAACACCTCTATAAAAAAAAAAAAAATTCTCTTTAGACTTTGAGCACAGTCGAAATAAAGCAAAAATATAGTAAATTACATCTAAAATAATAATTTCTACACGTAATATTTTTTATTCAAAAATATGTGCTTAACTCTCCATGAAATGATATTATCCTAATGTTCAGATCGTCTTTCTCTCTATGGTGATACTAACCACCCTCCCTAGTGTTTTTCGGTAATATAATTTGTCTAGTTATGTGCCATGAAATTTCATCTCATCAGATGGCTGGCAGACTATTACTCGAGCTCTCCATCATCAGGAACCTTGGAAGTCTAGGATGAAATGCCCTTGGAATAATTTACCATCTTCAACTTTTAGTTGAAAGAATATCCATCAAAATTCGTGGATGCCATGTGACATAGGTGTCAGGCTTTTCCCTGAAATATTATATTCAGAGTTTAATATGCTTACATTTATTTGATTAATATGAAAATGTACAGAATTAAAGTTTATTAAATAATCCTACGATTTTTAACAAGTATGAAATATTCAAGCTTACGTACTTTAAACATGAAATAGTATTATATAATTTTTTAAAATGATTTACTAGATAATTTTATGATAATAATATTTTTACTTCACAAGAAGGAGACGTGTAAACTAATATAATATAAACAAGGAGTGATTTAACTCTCGTTTTTAAATTTAATAACTAAAATTGGGAAAGACATTATAAATTCAGGCTTTAAATTTTTAGTTGTTTTTACTTTTTTTAATTGAATAAATAAAGAAAAGCATTGTTATTATTCAAATTATAAATCAAGATAAAATAACTAATGCAAATTTTATGTCCACCATTGTATTCAATAATTATCGTTTAAATAGTCAATACTTATATCGCACCGATTGTACATTGAATATTTTAACACAGAATGGTATCTTAAATAATAAATTTAAAAAATATATTATAAACGTTACAAAGTTTTGATTAAATATTTAATAAAATAGTTTATTTCATATTCTAAATAATATATAAGAAGTTTTATCTTAAGAAACTATCTCGTCCATCACCTCCCCTATTGCAACTGTAAGCCTTCACAGAGTCACTCGGCAGGGGCAGATGTCATCAGTGCTTTAGAGAGTAAGGGATGAAGGTGGAAGTAAAAGATACTGCAGGGGTAGAATATTTCATAGAACCAAAAAAATTAAAATATTTATAATATTTTTTGAGTATTGAAGATTTTTTTTTTAACAAAAATATCACTCGTACTAATCGAAGAAGAAAAAAAAACAATCATTGTAAAAAATAAATTATTTTGGTACAGATATCACGATGATATTTTCTGAGAATTTTTAAAAAAAATCATCTTCTATGTGCGAACTAATGTGCCTAATTATATTAGTAAATAATATAAACGTGTAATAGGTTATAAATACGCATTTGATTGACGTTCAATCCAAAAAAATAAATACATAGAAAAAATTTTGTTTAACGAAAATAACAGAATTATTACAACGGTATTTGAATTTATGATAGACCTGTTTTCAAATAAGAATAAAGAGAATTTTTTCAGACATTTCAGAAATTTTAATATTTAATAGAGAAAACCGCAGGTTCTCTACCCCTTGCGATAAGACAACTACCGCCCCGGTCCTCCAGGTTTATTATGATCGATGCACCTGTCAAACCCCAACACTGATTTATAACCTCGCGTGACGCATTACTTTCCGGTCGCTCTGTACCTTCACCCTCCGCCACTGGCAGGCTCTGCCTCTCTGATGCATCTTGTAAAACGAATCTAATTGACCAGGAGTTTCAAAGTTTCTGAAACATGTCACTTTGATACATTGTAAACAAGCGTGTTATGTGTGTCATATTAGCACAGTAGATCTGAATAACATTATATACATTCTCATATTTCTAAGAAGAATCGTGATATGAAAAATATTTTATATATACTTGCGATGATAAAATATTTAAACAATAAACACTTAAGTTTATTGTACAAAAGTTTATAACACAGATATACCAAAACACACCATATTTCCGCACTCAACAATGCGTTCATTAAAACAGAACAAAACATCGAAACATAAGGGGGCTGCGAAAGCACCACAGAGTACCCGCCGTAGAGCCTTAACCACCACCGCATAGGGGTATTTATATCCCATAAAATTTACAACGGAATTAGCCAATACCCTGCAGAATTAGGGGTGGTAGGCGGCGGAGCCTCCGTTCGAGAGCCTTAAAATTTCGAACAATGATAATGCACGGAGGAAATTCAAACTTTGCACACGGAAGTATATTCAGGTATGCTTTTAACGGGGTAGCTCTCTGTTGTCATGCCAGTGTATAAAATGGCTTTATTTATTTAAGCGTTAATAAAAAAGTTATATCATAATACATCGAAAAAAACTTAATAGATTTAGTAATGATTTGAAATAACTTTTTATAATTTCTTCTAACTTTCTAATGACTAGTTTCAACCAAAAGACTTGGTCATCATCAGTTGCAGAACAAAATTCAGTTTTGTTCTGCATAATGTTCTGCTCAACATTTTTAAATATCCGTTACTGCTATCATGTATATTTTTTAGAAATAAAAAGATCTTATTATTTAAAAATTGTTTTTGTACTTAATACACGTGTGATCAATGAAAGTATAGATTCTAGATGCTAAAGATTCTTAAAAGTCATTCAATAAAATTAATCAAAATAATCATGAAATCGACTGTTAAATATAATGAAACAGCAGATGATAAACTTATAATCTAAATTTATTGATTGAATCAATGTTACTTTATATAAAAAGGCCTTTTAATATTAACTGTATTTTAAAGATTCAATTTACCATGCTAGCTCAGAACATTGAAATTCGCCTTTAACAAGCAACCCTCGAGTGACCAATAAGCTACGTAATTAGAACACCTCAGCTGAGAACTACCCTTAACTTTATGCAAGGCTTAAATTCAACTGCCGCAGAATTTCTCCGAGGGGTTGGCGTATATGCACATGAGAGGCCAAGAGAGATAAATACACGAATTTCAGGTACACGATGGTGACTACAACTGTTGCAGAAACTTTGTTAAATATGAAACCTTTTTTGTGACAAAATTATTAAATTGAATCATAAAAATGCGTTGGGTTGTTAAAATCTATACAATGTGAATAAAACTCTTTGATGCAGGTGTAGTGAATTCAATTTAAAACTAATATGACTTTAGCAAGTATTTCAGTTTTGCAGGTATAGACTATAGGATATATACAAGGAAGGGTGCAAATGGTACACTCTGTGAACAATAAACCATAATGTTTAAAAATTCACATCCGGCAAGCGGTGCAGGGAAAAATATCAAGTTATTAATATTGCAGCCGTGTTAAAATTTGCAAACTGTAAATTTTTTATGATTTATAAATTGCTTCTTTAGGTGTATAAAAATCCCGTCAAAAATCTTTAACAGTTTTTATTAATTTAGTATTTTATGGTTGGCTTATATTAATTAATATAAAGACATTTATTCATTCAATTTTTAAACAATAATAAAAAAAATTCGTGTTTATTTTTATGTAGGAATTGATTATGTGTAACAGAAAAGTGTGCAGTAAGGGGAAAAATTCGTAGCAAATTTTCAAAACTATGGTACTTTTTAGAAATTGCAAAGCTGAAAAAAGACAATATCAATTCTAAAATTGAAAAAAATACCGCATCGCTGAATCACTGTGGGCAAAAAAATCATAACACAAGAAGTATTCACGTCATGAAATATAACCGAACTATATTTGTATGGAAAAAAAAATCATTTTACCTCAAAGTTCTGTTCCAAATGAACGGTTATGCATCGCAAAACCGGCGAGCCATTATGCGATTGGATGTTCAATCAGGTATGGAGGCAAAATATTTCAATACACGGGATGTGAGCTCGCAGGTGGAATTTTAGAAATTTTTGTTGCTATATGCGTTAAACGCGTGCCAGAATAACGGTCGATATGAATTTTACTGCACTTTGTAAAATGATTCATTCTTACTACGCATAGATAAATTTTAATACATAAAACCTAAATAATATTGTATTGATCAACCACACAAAACAGATATAAAAACTTTTGTATGAGGCAAGAATGAAAGTTTCAGGTACGTTTTTTTTTAAATCAATAAAGTGAGTATGCTACCTTTAAATATAAAAATTATATGCAACTGAAATTCCTTAACCGAACCTCTAATATTGCTTTTCACACAACAAGTGCACTACTGCATATTCATCTTATTTCACCCCCCTCAACCCCTACAGCCTGCAATGAATAATAAATTTAACGTCTTACAACGTTTCATTATCAATTTGCGATATCTTACCTCCGTAATTTTATGCGAACTCGAAAAAGATTTCCCTTTAATAAATATTAAAGTGATAAAAAACATAAAAAAGAACACATATTTTGAGTACTAAATAATGCTATAAATTTATTAATATCGAAAAAATATATAAACCTTGGTTTTCTTGTGGTTTGTTAAGATGCACGAGTAAATTGTATCTTATTGAATTACTTGTAAATAAAAATGTTGATTTTTATAAATTAAAACTAATTATGACTTTTATTTAACTATAGTATCATAATTCATAGTTGCTAAGCTCTTGCAAACTTAAATACTAATATATAAACTGCTTTTGCAGTGTTCCGGTACATACAGCAGCAGTCTCACAATGGGGATCCCTGTAATTAAAAACGATAC
This sequence comes from Atopsyche davidsoni, assembly GCA_022113835.1. Classification (NCBI taxonomy): domain Eukaryota; kingdom Metazoa; phylum Arthropoda; class Insecta; order Trichoptera; family Hydrobiosidae; genus Atopsyche; species Atopsyche davidsoni. The sequence continues at coordinate 2,686,686 of JAILWY010000007.1, forward strand.
ATAGCCCCGGAGGTACACCGCCTAGAATACTTCATTATTAGGGGGTGGAGATGGGGTTGGTCCATGTGAGCCGGTCTCCGAAGGCTCCACGTAATTCATGAAGTTTCAGGAGCAGCTGATGCGGCATTTTTAAACAAGGGATGAAATTAATTTGCGGCCTTCCTCCTTTTCAGGGGACGGAGGTGAAATATTATTTCACTTGTTAATTTCAATTGGTGCTTTAGTTGAGATCTGTTATCTATAAGCCACGTGTAAAATATTCTACAATAGTTATATTGTAATCTACATCTAACATCGATAAGGCAATCAGAATTTTCTTATAAATATAAAATACATTATCTGTTTTTAAAGTGTAAAGAAGAAATTGAAACACCTGATACAGATTTTATAAAATATTTTTTAATAGTAAAAACTCAATATGCAATCAGCATTTTTTCCTGAAATGCACAGTGCAGCATTCGAATTGAATAGTTTCAAGCTTTCGATAAATTTTGCATACTGATATTCAGTACAGCGCTGGCTTACACTCGTAATAACCAAAGAAAATAAATATTCCTCAATAAGCTATTTATAATACGTCCAAAGTTATGCTAAATTATACATAAACCAAAAAAACACGGAATGTGCTTGCCTTGCAGTTGCTTGTATCTCAGGCACGTACAGTACAAAATATATAGTGATCATAAAACAGCAAGAGCATATTAAAGTATACGGCAAGTTTTTCATGCTGTGCACTTCCGTAATTTGCAATACCATTATGGCGTATGGTGCAAGGGTTAAGTTCTTGGGTGCAGTATGCACAGTATATGCGTCCATTGTTTTAGTGAATCAAGTATACGTGTGCATCCCGTCGATGGCGGAGCTGTTGTTAATGTCTTTCTGGAAGACGGGCTTTACAGGTATATTTCAGAGAATTTGAGGCTTAGCAAGATGACTTAATGTTTTATTCAATATTTTGGACATAAAATACTACGTGCAATTCCATTTTGATTTTTTTACATATAGATTTTTATCGGTGACCGGTTTTGACAATCTTTCACGTTGGCATTATCACAAAAAATCATTCGAGTATTTAAAATATTATTGTTATATTTTATATACATTACAAACTTGAATTCAGTTTACGCGCTTTGGAAACATGACCCACTTTGTTTGAAGATATTTCAATGCTGATTCATGCTTCAAAATATTAAATGACAAATTTTCAAATACATTGAAAAATCATTTTGAATATTTTTAAATACATAACAATTTCAAAATGATTAATATAATAAGTACGTTGTTTCATTTATAGGATATGATTGTTAAAAATTCTTGCTTAGTACTAGTGATTCGTTGGTAAAATTGGTAATGCACCGGCCATGTAAGCTTGGGGATGTGAGTTCAAATCCAACACAAACCACGATGATATTTTTTTAAGAGTTTCTTTAATCAATTTTCAATATTTTAAAAAATGTACTTAATCATTATCAATCAATCAAACCTGTATAGGCAAAATTGAATTGCTTCCTGTGAGACGATACATAACAATTTCATTGTATAAAAATTAATAGTACAGGTAGTTTTTAAAATTTTAATAAAACAATATATATTTTTTGATTAAATTATTTTTACAAGTAAGCACATAACGTTTCGTGAACTGTGAATGAATGTTTTTTGTTTAAAAGCGTATGATCGCATGAAAATGCAAAGTGAGCGTTTTTTCACGTAAGGATCGGTTCTCGTATCTGTATACAAAAATTAAGTAAATTTATAAATTAGCATCGTCTGTGTATTCGCGTTGCCCATTGCCAGGACACTGAGCGCTATCAAAGCCTAATGATTTAATTTCATCCTCGAATCTATTTACCTCCGTCTGGCCGGGCTTTTACGAAAATCTCTCGAAACTGAAATCTACCCCACGGAGCCAATTAGGTCCCATGAAAACGTTTTGCCCGCCGCGTCGCTGTTGCTTATCAATTATTCAACCAAATGATGAATTTTCAGTCCAGCCCGGCGATCAGTCCTCGTCCCCCGGCGTGAATGCACGATGCGTAGATTTTTTAATTCAATTTCACGACGCTGAAATAACTTTAAAATATCCGTCCTTTCAGATGCGCCGCTGCATGCACTGCATAATTGAGCACCAGCATGAATCTGACTGAGCGCACTTTCGAATCTCTCAGATAGGGCGAACTTGTTTGATGTGATTTGTGATAATTTTTTAAAATTTTATTTTATACTCTTCCAAAAAAACAGAGCATAGTTTTTAACAATCACACATACAAAAATATCACGGTGCGTTAATAAACATTACAATTATTATATTATTGATTTTTGTGAAGACCGTCTCACAGGAAGTACAATTTTGCCTATACAGGTTTGATTGATTGATAATAATCGAGTACATTTTTTTAAATATTGAAAATTGATTAAAGAAACTATTCGAATATTTAATTGGCATAATAAGTACGTTGTTTCATTTATAGGATATGATTGCTAAAAATTCTTGCCTAGTACTAGTGATTCGTTGGTATAATTGGTAATGCACCGGTCATGTAAGCTTGGGGATGTGGGTTCGAATCCCACACAAATCACGATGATATTTATCTAAGAGTTTCTTTATTCAATTTTCAATATTTGAAAAAATGTACTTAATCATTATTACAACTATTTTTTTAAATTGTTTAAATTCATGACATTGAATGGATTCACGTGAAATAAATAAACAATTACGATTCTGGTAGTATTCATAATTTTACTATTTCTTAAATAAAGGTCATCCGCAATCAAAATCAATATAAGATTTTATCAAATCACTAGGCATATTTTTTCTTATATTGAAAATTATGAAATAAAGTGCGTTTTAATTACCTTTACAGGCTCATATTACTTAAAGGTAATTAAAACGCACTTTATTGACGTTCAATCCACAAAATAGACATATAAATATTATAAAAAAAACAATAACGCCTGAAAACTCATTTGGTTTTTGATTACCTAAAAATAATGCTTAGCATTACATATTAGTAGAAAGTATCATCTCACAGTTTAACTAAACAAAATAATAATATTTTGTAGCTAAATATCGTTAAATATAAATTTAACTTTCAATACAACGATTAAATTATTTAAAATCTAATTGATAAATGATTCAATCTGTGCATTAAAGTCAGAGAGTGCATACATTCAAAATTCATTCATTCATTTCCGGTTTTGATATTCAAATCGCTAATTGACTATCCTTTGATGAGGCTTTCCATTTATGAATCAAAATTCTACACTGAAGTATATTTTTTTGGAATTTAATTCCAATTAACAGCTTTATAAATGCAAATAAAATTTGATAGTTAATGATCCTGCTGGTATTTTTTTCTATAAATCAGCATGAGCTCATTCGTATTTTTTTAATACATCGTTGAATAAAAAAGTCTATCAATGCTTTCGATAGGCGAGTAAGTTTTTTTTCTCTTAGTGTTTTAATTATAATTCCATCAATAACTTATAAAATAGTTATAAATTTGTTTTTATAACAGTTGGATGTGTGTATTGGTCCTTAGTTTGACAATGATTCTCACTTCACAGAGAAAAAATTATGTGTACTTTACAGTTTGGAATAGAATTTTTTATGTATGACAAAACACTCTTAGTTCTATAATAATAATGAATTTTTGACTGATATTAAACTCATAAAATTGAATTATAAATTTATCTCTATTAAAAAGACCATATAACTGAGAAGAATCAACTGGAACAGAAATGAAAGTAATACGATCTTTTATAACAGAAATCTCAAATCTTGATAAATTGGCCAATCAAAGATGCATTTTCAATTATCTTTAACCATTGTAGTATTAATGTTTTAAATACTAGTTATAATATTTGTATTAAACATCACACAAAATAAATTTAATTGAAAAATTATATACTCGTAAGTGTCTCCTCCAGCATAATTTACATTTTAAAATTGTAAGGTTACAGTAAACAAAATGATTAACACTGTGATGTTGTAGCTTTAAGATTTATAAAAAAAATTTGCTAGTGTTTCGTTATTTTTATTAAACGCTTTATATATATATATATATATTTAAAGCTCAAGTGATTATATTTATAGCAATTATTATGAATCATCTTAGGTCTGGCGGAGCGGTATATCACGTTTAAGTCTTCAAGGAAGATAGCAGACGCATTTCAAGGCATTATTCAATTACCGAGGAAAAATTCTTTACTCTTTATGCTGAAATTCTTCAGTGAAAATATTACTAAACGTCTGCATACACAAAATGCCAAGATTCAATTAAAAGACGCGTGCTTCGGGCTTCGAAAGAAAGCGGCGCGCCAAGGTGTCCGCCGAGCGAGGCTGGAATAAATATTAATTACTGTACAGACGAAGAGGAGCTCCATCTTCTGCATTCGAGAAAGTAAATTGATTCATATCACAAAATAAAAGGCTCAGATTTACGAGAAGGCTTCCATTTAAATACTACCTGCGAGCTTGGAGAGAAAAAACATCATAAATCTCAACTGTGGTGATTGGAAAATAGTCTAAAAATTGCACCGGTTTGAAATGAGGTAAACGCGTTTTTCAAGCTTATAATATGTGTCTTAAAAGGTTTTTAAGCCATGGTTTATTTTCTCTTAAATCGAAATAGTATTTTAATATATCAAATCAAGTAAGTGTATATTGATCACTATACCACGAGATAAAATAAAAATAATGCAAACAAAAATATGGCAGATGAAAATGAATCACGTTAATATTGTCACGTAAAATGCTTAATCAAATAGCTTTTTTACATATAAAAGACATTAGCGCGATTTGCAAGAGCACATAAGTCTGCCAGTTGGAAAATACAAATTGATATTAATAAATGACACAGCTTTCTTATTCATCACGTATAAAGTTTTTTATTTTTTACTATAACTATGCAAAAAAAATTTGTGACAAAAATATGATATGCATTTTTTAAATTTTAATTATCGGCGACATAAATCATTGAGTTTTCACCCTCTCATTACCTTTCCTTGCTTGCTTAATTTTGTTTCATTTACTCTTCTTTTAAGTCTTTGACTTGTTTTCACAGACTTTACCATAAAGGAGGGTGTTGAAAAAATTAAAGAAAAATAAAACCAATATAAAGGGATAAAATGCGAGGGGCCGTACCTCTTCCGCGAATGGGGGTGAGTTTCTTTTCAGTTTTAATATTTTTTTTAAACTGGTGAATTCTTTTGCGAGAGATAAGGGAGACAAGCAATTTTATTATTTAAACCAGTGTTTTAGGTATGGACTTTGAACGTGAGGCGAATAATAAATCCTCCATATATTTTGAAGATTTATTGAAATTCTGCCCAAAAAGAATCGTGATAATCTGGTGTCATGAATATTTGATTTTATTGGTTTTGTCTATGAAGGTTTAGAATTATTGACTTTTAAACCAAAATTAATATTATTTTTATATTATAGATGTTAAACACGTAGTTTTGTTACTTAAATAAAAAATTAAAATTTATGAATTGAATTATCGAAGGTGCTTTAAATATTAATAAAAAATAATTTCAAAAGCAATCAAAATCACTCGCGTCGATCGATGCAGCTACCGTTGATTTTAATTTCATCCCGATAAGAGCAAAAAACATCCCCAACCCCTGGCCTGACAGCAGAGCGCCTCATTATCACACAAAATCGTGATAACACTTTCAATATCCCACCCTTTAGCAAGGGGTTGGGGCGAGCGCCGGGATTACCCGATCGTTAGCGGACTTAGCCGAACAGGCTCGACTGCTACCCTCTAAGTCCAATTGATTGGAGACTCGGTTTTTCGAATTTATAACTATGTTAACATTCACGTCACTTTCTGATTCGAGCACGTAAAAAACACTGAGAGGTTTGACAGAGTATTGACATTTTTTTAAACTACTGAGTTCATTTCAAAGTTGGCTATTTTTTTTGGTTTTCATTACATAGTATACAAATTATTTTTTGTTGAAAATATCTTCAGTATATTAGGTAGTCGATTTATAAATGAAACAACGAAGATACCTCTAGATTTTTATCGAAAAGTTAGGATATATATCCACATTATATATTAACGCTGAAATACTTTGAAATTTTCAAAAAATTTATTGTTCAAAGTGTTTAATCGATGTACACAAATTTTAATATAAAATTGAGAATTTGTCGCTTAAAGGTAGGTTTAAATAAATAAACTTCCATTAGCGAATATTTTTTTATTGAATATTTGTTTCTTTTAAAGAATAAAACAATAAAATATTTAATAAAGAGTAATTTAAAAATAAAATTACTTTTGTGATGTTTTGTTGTGACTGGTTTCAATAATCTATTTCGTTAGCATTTTCAAATGAAGTTTCAAACTATGTTTGTTAATTCCAACAAAATTGGCGGACAAAAGTAGTCACAATAAAAATAAACACAAGAAAAAATCACAAAAATTATTTTTATTTACGGTATTTATAGTACTTTCTGTCAAAAATATTGAATATTTTTTAAGTAAGTTGAGTTCTATTTCCTTTGTTATATTGACATATATAGCAAAGTTTTTGGATAAAAAATGATGTTTTTTATTATGATTATGTTTAAGTCATGTATTAAATCTTGATCATGTGTGGAATAAATATGAAAATTCAATGCTGTATTGCATATCATCGAATTAAGCAGATCCGTTATCTGGTCTAGCTCGTTCGTTCCATCACTACCCCGTGAATTTACATTAGCTCTCTGCCTATGTGTACACAACATATTAAAATGCAAAGTGTTTTGATAAACAGGCTCTCCCGGGATTTAAACCTGGATCGAAGGATTGATAAGGGGTGGTTTTCATGCGGGGGTCGCGGAATCATGATGATTTATAACGTTTTGTAGCCAGGGAATGATTCCGGATTGCTTTTGATCATTTCAAACTGCAAAACGAATCAATGGGGTAAATTGAAATGTGTAAGTTTGGATTTTGGATTTAATCCTTGGTGCATTGCTGAAATGAAATATATATTTTTTTGTAAAACGAAAAGGTTTTTAATGAATAAATGTTTACCCATTCTATTAAGGCCAAGTTTTCGTTATTATACCGGAAACATTTTTAAAATTAAATAAAATGTATGTATGCATTGTAATAAATATATTATTTTAAACATTTCGGAATACTATGCCTTAAAACGCGAGATAGAACCCAAAAATTATTAAAAAATATAAAGGCGTTGATTTATCTACTGATTTTATAAAAAGCTAAATAAACACCTATTTAACAATAAGATAAATTTTTATAAAATTGCTTATTTGTAATAAATTTCAATAAATTTTTGTAATTAAAAAATATCGCATATTTTCAATGATTTAAAGAAGAAAAAGTTATGAATGGCACCATTATTGATTTAAACTATTTAACTAAAAAAAGCTCTTGTTGAACACCGTCATATTTCAAAAAAGTTTAAAAAGCTTCGTAAAAAAGTTCATAGTTGATTTGATTTAAACAAAATAAGTACTATATCTAAAACGATACGATAACTAAACTGATTCGTATGCAACGTAGAAGGCAAAAGGTTGCAACAAAAGCGGATAGACAAACAAATGAATTAAATTCCTTTCAAACAAGACCTTCGTAGACCGGAGATGAGAGTGGCCAGCCTCGGAGGAGCGGTAGACTCCCTCGTTCGCCGATTGTGGGGAGATACGGCGCATATCTGATTTTACTCGTGTTTATTGTTTATTAACTGGCTGTATGGTGTTTATTTTAGATGTATGAGCTCATCTACGCTGAAGTTTGCTTAATTAACTTTTTTCATGAAATACGTTTGAAAACGATGTTTTAAAATTGTTTTTAGTTAAAAAGAACATTTTATTGAAAAATATGCTAAAATTACTCAATATTTATTGAGTAATTTTTAATTACAAAAAAGTGAATACACAAGGCTCAAAGCGCCAAAAAAATAACCAGCATATAAATCTTTATATTTCTTTTAAAAGACACTTGATAAGGTATGGTAATGTTTTTCAAATTCTGTTCAAATAAAATGTTGAAGTTTACCAACTATAGAAGTCATTGGTGTGGATAATTTAAGTATAAATATTTTAAATTATTTAGAAAAAAGTCTTCAAAAAATAGTTTTCTGCATAATATAATCCTATGAATATGCAAAAAAATTGGCTTATATTTTGGTTGTAGGAAATAATTAGGTCATAAGTGATGGAGAAATATGGAAAAAAATTTAAATTGCCAGCTTTATTTACTCTTGATGCGATTATAAAGTTGTTTAATGAATGTGTAAATTCATGCTAAAATCTATTCGAGATGCAAATAACCAGTCGTACCAAATAATAGCGTAGTAATAATTTTATCCATCAAAAGTATGATTTAAGTACTAATAAATAAGTAGACCGTAAAGTTGGAAATTTAAATCAAAAACTACAAACACAGACCTTATTGGAAAGCCACTTCAAAATTTCTACGTTTCAAATACACAAAACAATTCATTACCATCTTAATAGAAGCCGAGTCCAGGAAGTACCGAAATAATTTCACTCTGCACTCAAAAGGCATGCAATCAGATGCACACGAGCGGACTGTAGGGCGTAGGGGATGATCGAAGGCATTTTAAATTCTAGCCAACTTATTGTTGCCCAAAACTTCCCTTATTTGCATGAACAAGACTTGTTTGATTAGGGGTGGGTTGACCTTTGTTGGAGGGATGGACGGGGTGGCAGTTTGGGGCACTTGGTAATTTTTAATCATTGGAAGTGTGCGCAACTATTGGATGTGGATTGATTAAATTATTTTGATTGTTTGCATTTAGGATTCTGTGTACGGCATTTGAATTAAGTTTATACAGTCGAGGAAACATGAGTATAAATATTTTATCAAAGCTTGTTTCCAGATATTACATTTAAACCCACATAGAATTAAACAAAAAATCCTAAACAATCATAAAAATTTTTAAACTTTCTTAAATCACCACAGTGATAAAAAAGCAGAACAATTAATCTTATAAATTTGTTTCTAAGCCCGCGAGTCTAAAAAGGGTGCTAAATAAAAAAAAAAAATATGACAGCGCAATCCAAGAAAAAAAACCTGCCCTAAATTTCAAATTAAACGCGGCATTACTTCTCGGGACATATTTTCCAGAACTCAGTTAATATTCTCCCTTAACTGATAAAGCCTCGCAACTTAACCCCGTATAAATACTCATTATCAGAATCGAATCTCATTTGGTTCCCCGGGGGATGGGGGATGGAGAAAAAGAAAAGAGAAAACAGCGAGCTGAAAAAGAAATAAAGAAAACAGGTGGGGCAGGCGGGGCGGCCTGAAGTTTTAATGAGAAACTTACTTTTTCAGTAGTTTCAGCTTTGCATTCTTCGCAACTTGCCGGGAAGTTGATCAGTGCTGCGATTGTACTAATTATTGGGTTGTTTTATGAAGCCGCTATCAAAGGTAGTTCTTTAGTGTGAGATTTAGAAAACTTTTCCTATGAAATTGTGGCTTTCAGAAATAAAATGAAATACCCGTTGATTTTACACGTAATATCGATGTTTTTGATATTAATAATACTAAAAATATAAAAAAAGAGTTTTATGCATTAAACAATTTTTTATTAATGTTTTTTTAAATTTCATGACATACTTTGGGTTTTTAAAAATTTTTTCAACACAATTAACCTAACCTAACCTAACCCACACTTATTTCAAATGTAAGATTGTATGATAATGTAAATAAAACACTTTCAATTATCTTTTTGTTTTTTCTATGCTTAATAATTATTATGTCTTTACAATGTTCGTTTTATATTGAATAAATGTTTTAAAATTTTATTTAAAAAAATAATCATAACTTTATATTAATATTTTATCAACCTTTAAGAAATAATATTCAACAAAGCCTGTTAGAAAATCCGATTAAAATGAATAAAAACAACTCAATGCTATTAATTTTCATGTAAATACTTTGAAGTTTTTTCACAAACAATTTATTTTAATAAATATATTCGACGGTGTTGGGCGTTGAACTGCTTAAGATTTTGCCTCTTGTAGTATTTTGGTCCCCGTTCTGGGACCATCCACAAGATTTTTTTGAAATCCCTAAAGGACTGAGAAGTAAAACCCTAAGCAGATCACCACGCTAGAAATTAAATTAACTCAATTTAGTAATGATACACTAAAGCTTAGTGAACAGGCTTTGAATTTTTTTATATTAAAAGAAACTTTTTTGATTCGATTTTTTTGTAGCATAAAGCAAGCTTGAAGAACTTTGCCCGTAAATTAAATCCCAAATCATGCGATTTCCAAGGAAATTCCCCGTCGATGCTTTATTTCTCGATCAAATCGATAGCGTTAATTCAGGTAAAAGGTCTATAAACACTTATCTATAAAAAAAGCCACGGCATCCGTGGAGAATGGCCGTTAAGCACGCCACAGAGTCGCAATGCAGTCTTATCGATATGAATATTAATCGAGTCTGTGTTCCGGAAGCCATAATTATTGTTTTGTTGCATTATGGTAATATCCGCTGCTCACTTTTTTAAACGTCTGGCAGGAAATGCATTGAAATGATATTTAAATTTCGATTTCCCGACTTTTTACTGTCGAATTTGGATAATTTCATTTTGATATTATGCAAAGGTTTATGCGCCGCTGCATCCAGAGTGATGCGATTTGATTGTATGTCGTTAGCAAATATATTTGAATAATTGTTACACAGATTATTATTTGATTGATTTTTTTTATAACACGTATTAACTTATTTAATTTTTACCGTTAGAGCGACGCCCATGTGAAATATATTGTCACCTATCGTTAGTTAAATTAAATTGAAAATAATTTTTCGAAAAAGACAAGATCTTTAACCGTCTGGTGTGTTTTACGATTTCAAAATAACAGCCCGAGGTATTAAAAAAACATCTCAATACACAGGCTCGAGTGCCGCTTCAACCCCTTCACGACCGGAATATAAAACTCCAACAAAGGCAATCAAAGCCGATAAATTACCCCGGCCAGAATTATCTTTGGGCCATAATAAACAAAGCAGGCGATATGAATTCGTAATACTCGAAAATCGCTAGCTCCAAGGGTGGCAAATTATTTCACGTTATCTGAAAGCACCTCATCACTCGAAGGGTTGCGAGGGTTGGGCCTACCTGGGCGCTGCAGGGTTAGTTATGGAAATCGAGGGATGAAAATTGAATGTTTTTTGGAAATATATTTCACTTTTATGTTCGGATAACCGGCGATAAGATTAGAATTGAAATTTAAAAAATGCATTTTGTAATGCGTGAAAATAATAGCTATTCAACACTCGTGAAGTGTTGGGATCTGATAAAGGCATAATATTTATTATGACCACTTTCAGTACAACAACAAAAAAATTACTTTACCCAATGTCATTTAAAGAACCATGGAAATGAAAAAGTGTACACCGAGCACTTTTTTACAGATCCACTCTGCTAATAAAAATATCATTAAAAATATTTTTTTTACTGTGAATAACTTTTGTCATTGCGCTTTTAATAAATATTACATACACAATATTTATAACGTACAATTAACTACGTTGCCTTTAATATATATCAAAAAAATATTTAACGTAAAGTTTTGAGCAAATAACTATTTTATCTCTGATGCCTTTATTTCAGCTTATTGATTTTTATTGACAAGCAGATTCGTTGACTAGCTGCGTAGGTATAAAGTTCAAAGAGCTGAAGAACTCAAAGCCTCAAGCAATGTTAAAATATCAAAGCCTTCGTTTGTGACTTGTGAACGTAGCAGGTAGATGGAATTAGGATGTATGGAGTGTTAGGGGATGAAACGCTGGATTTAGGGGTGTATATCCATTCGGGGTATTTCCGCACTTGTCACAGGGGATGATAAGAGAATGTATTGTTTGTTTATCGCTCGTTGTTACAATGCGTTCTGTGAAATTCTCTCAATGTACTTCTACGTATAGTGAAATTATTTAATTTTATTTAATTCAAATTAGTTTTCTGGAGTGTTCACACATTTATATCGATCATATAATTTATTCAATCAGATTGAGTAAAAATGATATTTATTTATACGAATACGTTAAATATCGGTAATAAAAAAAAGTCTTTCAAAAGCAATTACACGTAGACTTTATAATTATTTGTTTTACATCTATTGTTGTTAAATGCAGAAAAACATATTTTAAATTATCCTTGATAATAAAAAAAAAAAAAACATAATAAATGCTTTAAGTAATATGAATCGAAATCATTCATGCCACCAACGTTACAAAATCTAATTGTGAGAAATGTTTATATATAAAACTTTTAAATGATATTTAAACATTGTTTCAGGTTAAGTTAGTTTGTTATGAATATAAAGACAGATTGTCATGTTGTTAAAATCACAATACATTGCTCTTGTTAGGGAAAGCGTATAAATTTTAGGTAATCAAATACGAGAGAGAGGGTCAGGCCGTATATGTTTCCGAAAGCTCAAAACTCTAAAATTATCGCTTTAGTTACCACAAAAATGGAATTAATATAAAAATAATGAGAAAAGCTGTACTATTTGAAAAAAAACATGATAAAATTGTGGAAAAATGATTGCACATTTTATATAGAGAGAGGAGTTCAAATATGAAGGATAACCACATGTTAAGGGGGAAAGCTGTTTTTTTTAAAGAAATAATGAAATTTGCGTTTCAAACTCAAACATAATATAAATTAAATTTAGAACAAACCAGCATCTGAATTTATAAGTTTACTTTCAAATTACATAGAAACTATTTTTAATGTAGCAGATGCACACATAAAACGAAGATAGCGCGTTTCGCTAAAATTTTAATTTTCATCACATAAAGCACGAGCCTCTAGTAAAATTCCGTTTCAGCAAGCATCACGCCACTAGCGACTGTAAAGATAGCGTTGCCATGGCAACAGATCTACCCTTTCTTATCGTGCTTATCAAAAAGTCACTTACGCCCGCGTCTAAGTGCCGCAAACCGCCCTGAAGGACATAAAAACCGGCGGAGCCTCCGCGCGACAATAAACTTTGCGATCGCTTACATAAAGGCGTGTATTCTGTGTCAAGTTATGGAGCTTTGTATAACGGTGTAAAGAAGAGATGTGGGATAAAGCAATTCGGTTCTACCGCACTCTGCCATTAAAATGTACTTTCTTCTCAGAGCCCTGCATTTTATGAGCCAAGCTTCCGAGATAAACACAAACATCCCAGATTAAATACACCCACCGACGCTTCGGACTAACCGCGGAGTTTTAGCGAAGTGTGCTTTACGTGGACTCTTCGTTGATTCGATTCTAAGTGCCAACCGGTTAGGCAATATATATTTTTTGTATTTTATGTTTACTTCGCGGAGCTTTAATAATTTGGACATGTAGTCTTTAAACCAAGCTGTTGTGCAAAATCATGAAGCTTTAGTTTTATTCATGTAAAAAAAAATGGTATACCACTCATTGTTTTAAACACGCCAGCTCACCAATAGGTTGTAGGCTGCTTACGTGTTTCATTTTAATTATTAAAAATATATATGTTGAGTCTATTAACTTTAAGGGTAATGTGTGTGGTGGGATAGCTGCACACTCCGAAGAAAGTGTTTTATTGAAGAAGTAATCCAGTTGGCCGCCGAAACGCAAATCCTGCCCCAATTAAAGTTACTTTAACGAGGTCGTAATTTTAATGAGATCGTCATTAATGGCGGTAATATGCCCTCGTGCGGTCGGACTGGTTAATGGCGTACTTTATTAAATATGATGCGTTACTCGTGATATTAAGATTGGGCACAAGTTAACATAATGGCGAAATCATTTGAAATTAATTAATTTGTTTAATTGTTGCCACTTGAGAAAAAATTGAGACATTTTTGAAAGTTATTAGATGTTGATCTTAGACCAGTGCAAGAAAAGCTTAGAAACACTAGCCCAGGGTCAAGGTTGTCTTAAAATATTATCAATTGCATTAAAAAAATGTTTGAATGAACATTAAACCTCTTGCTTATTAAATGCGAATTCATTTAATATTGTCACAATAGTCATACCTAATTTGCATATTTTTTTTACATCGCCAAAATTAACAAAGACAACATTATATTGAACACATGAGAATTTTCATTAATTAAATTAAAATATAAATTTTAATAAGAAACTACAATAGTTTATAACGATGTCTATTATTAAAATAATACGTGTTTAATTAATATTTTGTTGGTAGACTCTGTAATACAAAAACTTCACATCTATAATAAATATTTATTAGACCCTTAAGTGCAATTACAAAATTTTCCCAAACATTTAAGTTATATTTTTCGTGAATAATTGACTATAGATTTAAATAAATTTTATTTATTTTTCATGTTAATGAGATCGTAACAATCATGTTTATATTTTACAACTCTCCCTCAAATTGTTGCGAAGAAGCCTTCAAATTCCTTTCATTTAGGCTGAATATTCTGTTTCCAGTTAGATAACGCTATGTTAATGTCTAAGGCTCCAAACTTGAGCCATTTCCGGTTACACTTTTGCCTTTACGGGGCGACTTCTGCAGGAAATGACGACTTTTGGGACGTGCCAATGACGAAATTATACAAAACTGCTCCCTTTTATTGATTCGCTTTTAAATGATTTCACTTAAATTGAATAATAAAGAAAATTTTCATAATTTTACGATGGTAAATGCTTCATCAGAATGATAAATACCGTTTCAAAAAAATAATCATTGATATATAAGCATATTTTTGGTCTGTCATAAAATTTATATACCTGTAAGTAATATTTTTTCAACATAAATGTAACGTATTCAAGGCATAGTAAATTAAGAGAGGTCTAAAGAAAATCTCAAACTGGTGCTATTGTACTTTCATCGTTTTTTTAATTAAAATCACATTGCACGTGCCAATACAAATTAATATCTTACCAATAATAATATAAAATGACAATAAGAAATATTTCTTCCTATGAAGTGAAGTTTTGTTTTCAAAAATTCTCACATTACTAGCAATGGTCTAGAAAAACGATCAGACATAAAGACCGCCATTGAGTAACCGCACACGCAATAATACACCTTAAAACGACAAGCAATAAAGCTCACAATACATTATCGCCCTCACACGAGAGCTCATACATAATACGCGGTTTCAGATAAAATATAAACGTACCTACTGAAATAAATTTATTCATTTCCGAACCATTAAACAATATTCCGCCGCGCCCGCCCGGCAGCGCTGAAATGCGCTAACTGATCGGAGCTTCGGCAGGGGATTTCAGGCTGTCGGGGGCGGTTTTTAAGGGAGGCTTCGGCGCGAAGGCTGCGAGAGGCGTTGATAGTTGGAATTTCGGTAGGTTTGTTATCAGTTCGCAGGATGGAACAGTCGCAGAATGCCAAGTACAATTGTGATATATGGCGGTGCGTGGAAATAGGCCTTAATACAATCAGTGCACTGTTAATACGCCGCCGCAAATTATCTGCTCTAAACTATAAAAAAAAAAACTCTATCACTATCAGAAAAGATACAAGATAAATGCCATCATACAATATTATGTATGCGAAAAGCAAAAATATTTATACAAATCAAATGACACGTGATACAATAAAATAAATCTACAAATATCTCTTAACAAACTCAAATTAAAAAAAAGCGTCAGGTGGAAATGTTCAACGAGATATGGGTTCGAGTAATTTTTTTTATATTGCTAATATATTGTAAACACATAAAACTTACGTTTGTTAAAAATTTGAATTTAAAAAAAAATATATGCAATTCACATTTTAAAATAATATAAATTTTGACTAAAAGGCATCAGTGGTGTTCTATTTTTTATATTAAATTTTTCAATAATTAACGTCTTCATGAAATCAAATTAAATCATAATGGGATGTGTTTAATATATAATTTATTGCTAACAATGCATTGTTACATACAAAATTAACTCATTTGGTTTTATAGACGCGCGCGTCTTATTATATTAATTTGGCATTCACCTGTACGCACAGGTATTGAATCGATGACCTTTTATCAATATTTCAACCATTGAGCCATTGAGTCAAAATAGTTTTTATTAGATGCTTTGCATATCGATATATACATTTTTAAAATAAAATATTTTTATTTTTAAAAGATAATTTGCTATGGGTTTTGAAGTCAAAAGTGGTTTAAATTTATAGTTTTAAATTAATTTTTTTTTTAATATTTCACACACACGACGCCCATGGACTGGCCACACGGATGCTCCGCAAGGGCGGCGCGTGGGGCGAGGAGCAGCTTATCGTATCGGTGCTAATGTATCGCGGAGGTCTTCTGATTGGCTGAGCATCGCGCAGTGGCGGCGGCTATCGGGAATTACTTTTCAAAGATTATTGTTTCAGATGATAATTTTAAACAGAGGAACCTTTTAAGTTTTGCTTTTAAATAAAATAAAATTTTCAGTGGTTATACTTGATATTTATAAAATCATTCCAAATGCATTTTTACACTGATGATTTAAAGTTTTACAGCAGTTTAATGCAAGGTTTCCCTTCCTTGATACTTTAAATAGTAACGTAAAAAAATATGAATAATTAAAATTGGGAATTCGACCACGAACTAATTAAAAAGTTTCCGCAATATCTGTTGGCGTCACATGCTATTAAATTTTTGTTAAAACCTTCAAATTAATTACTTTTTCCATCGCACCCTGTACAGAGGCTCTGACAAGCGTCAGTTGCAATAACATGCATTACTTGCGAAATCATCCCCTCGCAGAAGCATTGACCTTCCACCCCTAACAAGCGTTTCCTACCGCCGAATGACTCTTTGATCATCGAGATAATTTAAAGTCGATCTCTTTGAATAACTGTTAATTTTTGTACATATGAAAGTCACATTTGACTGATATGCAATATACTCGTACCTAAACATATTTTGTTTTATTTTTATTTATATTCAAAATAATAAAAATATCGGAGTTTATGTAAGAGTTTATTATCTTCGTTATTGTCATTATATTTTTTATATTAAAAATTATGTTTAGAAAACATTCACTATATGAAAACATATTTCTCAAATTGTTGAGTTGATTATTTTTTTAAAAAAGTAATAAATTTAATATTTACCAGCTTTATAATAAAGTTTAACACAATTAAGTTGAATTACCTGAAACAAACAAAAAAATCAATTAGAAACATATACAAAAATAAATATTTTATTGATTAGAAATATATAAAAATCAATTTGATCAAAAAATCAATTTGAACATTTTTTCTCTTAAAATTTTTAGGATACTTTTGCATCTAAAATTATAAAAAAAATAGAAATGCTTTGAATATTGGCAATATAGTAGTATTTGATGAAAAAATTTTTTTTTAAAGCTTTCATAACCACAGCAATGGCAGTTATTAATTACCCTTTCAGTTTAATCATCAAATATTATTTTTTATTTTTGAAATAATCAATCAACCCTTCGAGGCACTCACAACCCTTCTTTTAAACTAAATTTAATTTAAAATGCATAAAATATCTTTGGTTATGGTAATGGACGATTAGGGGTAATTTTTAATCAGTGAACTTCAGGGATGATTTGCAAAAAAAATCTACCGTATAATTTAAATTATTTAAAAATTGGCATTTTTGGGGGTAGCTTAACTTTTCAAATCAAATTGAATTTCAAAATATTTATAAAAACTATTAGGAAAATGCATCAGGGTATTAGGTATTTAAATAATAAAAAATTAGGAGTTATTTTTTTTTATATATAAAAATACAGAATGAATATTTTTTCTGGAAAACAGGCTTATTTAGAATTTGATTTGAATTTCAGTCACTTAAAACTAATTAAATGATGTGGCGTGAAAATAATAAAATATACCCGATTTTCTGAAGCATAAGAGCTAACAATTTACTTTTAAATATAGTTGTGTAATGTTAAGAAATAAAAAAAACTCTTGCATTTATCAAAAAAATATCTGAGACGTATTGCCCAAAATATAAATCACTATTTTATCCTTATTTAATTAAATTTATCAAAGCGCATTAAATTATTTTTAGTTTTAATAAAACAACATGAATCCTCACAACAATCATATATTTTAAGTATTATAGACTTATTTATATGTCATTAAGTGAAAGTCCATTCGCCTACATAAATTATTGAATTTATATATTCGTTATTTTAATACTTTAAACACATAAATCAATTTCATGATATTAACGTAAATGCATCGGAATAAAAAAATTTATATCAAAATCGCAAAAAATAAAAGCATTATTTTTTTAAAAAATATTTAAATAATAACAAATTAATCAATTTACATCAAATTTCAGAGTTGCAAAGTAGAAATCGATTTCTTTCAAATTTACACATACTTACGATTTCACGTTAAAATCGATTACTTTCAAATTTACAAATATGAACGATGTCGCGTTTAAATCAATTTCTTACAAATTTCTGAATATCAATGGCGGTTTCGCAATCCAGAATTACCCAAACGGTATTATTCACTCGTCCCACGCAGGTTATCGACTGGGGAGAAGCCCATTTGCTGACGTCACAATATATCAATCACGCGACCGCGATACGCGCTACGGCGTTTTGTTTTTGAAGTACTGCCCCGGAGCACTGCGACGGCCAAGCCACGCACACTTGGACATTTAAGTTTAATTAAAAAAAAAAAAGAAAAAAAAAGCATTTACGTATGTTTTTGTGTACATTGAAAATGCTCTGTTCAAGGCACGAAAAATCCGCGATTTTTTTTACGGAAAAAAATTTATATCAAATCATTACTATTGCCGCCTGAAAATCGCTAAATGATCTCAATAATTTATTTATTTTTTTTTTATACAATAAATTTGTATAGATGAAAAACAGAAGGTTTGCATAATTTACTCAATTATAATCAAAAGTTTTTTCATTGATGCTTACTAGATTTTAGTGTGTTTTTGGAAACTCATATTGGGAAGTTACTGAGTTTTGGTCACTGAAACGTGTTTGGTGAGTTGATTTAGAGCTGCTGAATGTGGAGTGTCTAGAATTCAAATTCGCAACTTGCTGCTTGCCAAAGTTTACCGCGGGATGTGCTGTATACGGGACATGGAGACATATTTTGGTGCCGTAAATCTTACAGTTAAGTTTGGTTTCTGATGTGCTTTGTCGTATACGCGTTCATAAGTGGGCAGCCATTATATAAGCTACAAATTATATGTGCTTCTACAGGGTCAGTATGAAAATCGTTTGTAAGTTTTGGAACCATTGTTTTAAAAGTCTCAACGCCGAAACACACAAACCACTACGCAGCATAGCACTAAAGAAATCCTTTAGTAAAATTTCAATATCTTTATAATTTTAAGAAAATACAAAGTAGTAAACAGTTAAGATAAAAATGTGATAAGAAAAAAATTAATAACTCTTAATTAAAAGGTAAATAATGTGAAATTTTCTATCTTTTTTATATTTATATCTATGTATGGATTGGTCAATCAGATGCGTATTTATTACCCATTACGGGTTTATTATATTATTTATTTAAATATTGATTGGCCTGGGCACATTAATTCATATGTAGAGTATGATTGTTAAAAATTCTAGATAAACGGAAGCGATTCGTTAGTACAAAGGTTCGTACACCGGTCATGTAAACCAGGAGATGTGGGTTCA
Organism: Atopsyche davidsoni; assembly: GCA_022113835.1. Lineage (NCBI taxonomy): Eukaryota > Metazoa > Arthropoda > Insecta > Trichoptera > Hydrobiosidae > Atopsyche > Atopsyche davidsoni. Next base: position 2,706,273 of record JAILWY010000007.1, read on the forward strand.
AATCACGATGCTATTTTCTGAGAGTTTCTTTAAATTATCTTCTATATATGAACTAATGTGCCTAATCATATTAGTAATCTTTTTTATAAGTACTTCTTCTTATAAGACGCTGGTGATCATTTCCTTGAGCATATACTCATGCTGAGGCAGTGTTCATGGTTTTTTTAGGGGGAAATAGTGTGGTGGGTCCACAGGTCCAGAAAAGTCTGCGTATTGCTGCTGCTATAACTTATCTGAAGGTTTTGTTAAAAGTCCCAGCACAAGAAAAAGAAACCCCAAGCAGCTCAAAACCCACGGAACCAAGTTGAGTCATTTCATTGATACGTGGGTAATACATTGACCTACGGATAATTTATTGAACAATAACGCCAATAGTAAATCAAAACGTCCCAGTTGCATAATTGTGTCACCGCAGCATTTCCATAGGCTGTACTTCCGGTTTCTAAAGGCATATTCATAGCTCCGATGGCCGATGAGGCGCGTCCGTCCGGGCCAGACGAGCAATGTTCCACCGCCGCGCCCCATAAGCTGAGATGAAAGCAATCTGTTGTTAGTACATTCTGCGGCCAGTCTCTGCGGTAATATAGCTTAAGTCTTGCTCATTGTGCGCGAGCTCCGCTGCTGCTATCGTCTCTACCGGCATACGTTTGTATCAGACTACACAGTATAATTGTATTGAGAGGTAGAGTGCACGCTAGCTTTGAATGCCGTCGATATACCAGTCATAGATTAAGACTAGATTGGATAATCACGTGAAGAGACTTTACGCACGCATCGATACACTTATACTCAAAAGCTTTGAAACCGTTAACAAACAGAAAAATTTTTGCACGGTTTATAAATGTACTAAATATTATGAAACATTAAAGTTGTCTGTTTTTAATGTGACTAAACAAAAGTTATTAAAGTTCAACTTCATTTGAATTTGATATGAAAAAATAATAAATTTCAACCCGAAACCCTTCAGGTAGACAAGCCTTTGTAAAATCTATATTGGATGTCCATTGTTACAAGATTCAGTCTGGAAACTTGATTAAACTCCGATCATTTGTTAACTTAATGGACAATAGATAATTTCTTATTTAAAATTAATTGTAAAAGAGACTATTAGTAATAATTAAAGCCGACTTTAATACAGCTGTTTTTAACTCTTAACAGCATGATTTTAGAGTTAGGGAATTATTTGTTAATTTAAGGAATAATGAAAAAAATATTTTATATATTTTTTTCATGTTTTATAAAAAAAAACTGAGTAAAAAAAAAAACAAAATAATTTTAATTGATTATGAAAATAGCTTACATTGAAATTTGAAATATATTTTTGAAGTAGAAAAAAGTTGTCCAAAAATGTATTCCAATAGCTTATACTTAAATCATGTTTTCGCTCATTTGCCAAATGTCATCTTCTAATACGGTTTATATCTATTCTAGAGCTGTTAGTGGTAAAAAGTAGATTTAAATTACTTAGACAGTTTATGGTTTATTACTGATCTGTCATTATATGCATACATATTAAGGGTTAAGAGTCTAAGTCCCATATTCGAGTTTTTTTGATCATTTTCTGGTCCGTTTTGCGAAAAATCGACTGCACCAATTTACTTATAATATGATAAATATGTGTTTTTCCGATTGAAGTGTAGAAATTTTGAGATTCGTCATGTCCCTGTTCTAAGAGTCCTAAACATTTAAAAGTCTTTTTTTCAATTGGAATTATAATATTAAATATAAACCCTGTCCGATTTATTGTTTTAAAAATAAAAAAATAAAAAATCTTTACCAAACTTTGGTTTTGAAAAAATCACAAAAAAATCAGCTGTAGACATAGAAAAATAAGGTGACAATTAAATTCATTAAATGACACGATTTCGCCAGGTAAAACGGTCTGGTCCTTTTTTGTGGCAGACGGGGGATGGACACCAAGCAAGGTTAGGTAGCAAGACCCTTGAATTTAAAAAAAAAAAACACGAGGTATAGATCAAATCAATTGTAAATTTAATTACATCTTACTATCCAATCACATTAACCACGTTTTGTGTACGCACGGGGGTGCCCTGTGTGGGTGTGTCTATAGCCACGTGGTCAGTATTTACCTCTGGGACTCGCACACACGTGGCTGGGTGGAGAGCGAGCTGCTCGCGGATCCAGGGTCGATGCCCGGCTGGAACAAAGCATTGATTTGCATCGATGGTCATGTTCATACAGACATCCCTGCGGGCATCGCCGGCTGGGCAGCGCTCAAACACTCCGGTTACTATTGAATTCGGGTTTAAATGCAGCCTGGAAAACGTCGTGAGTAACGATCTGCTATTCAGAATACACAACACAACACCAAAAGAGACATTTTGATACTAAAATAGAAGATACATTTGAGAAAATATAAAAAAAAAAAAAATGATGTTTTCAATTAACTTGCGATTTTTATACCGAGTCCGGCAACTGAATGAGCATATTTATTTATGAAACATAAAAAATAACAACAACAATGAATAGGGCGTTTAAGGCAGTTGCTTCTAGCCTATTAATTGCCTCTGTCAGTCCATTACCTGGCGAAATCGTGTCATTTAATCAATTTAATTGTCACTTTATTTTTCTATGTCTACAGCTGATTTTTTTTGTGAGTAAAAAAAAAACTATAAATTATATTTATCAATTTTTTATCATTTAGTTTACGTCCATTTTCAGGGTAAATTAAAATCTTGAAGATGTTGAAAAATTGGATAAAATGACGACTTTTCAAAACCAAAGTTTGTTTAAGATTTTTTTTTTTTTAATTTTTAAATTTATAAGACGCACATGGTTTATATTCAATCTTTCAATTCCAATTGAAAAAAAGACTTTTAAATGCTTAGGGCTTTTAGAACAGAGACATGACGAATCTCCAAATTCCTACACTTCAATCGTAAAATCACATATTTATCATATTAATAGTAAATTTATAAGAAATATAAATATATTGTGGTCGGAAGAAGGGATGTATCAAATGTTTTGCATTTAAGTATTTTTGATTAATGCAGTCGATTTTTCGCAAAACGGACTAGAAAATGATCAAAAAAACTCGATAATGGGACCTAGACTCTTAAGAGATTTGTCAGACGTGTAGCTCCTGAAGAATAAACGCGCTACTAGCCATTTGGCTATTCACATCTGTATGACAAATTAAACCAGTATGACATGGATAATTAAAGAAAAATTCTAATAAACACAAGTCATTTAATTGATATAAAATAGAAGCGTTTAGTTACCCCACACGGATTGCTAATCACCGTTCAACATAATCGGTCTTTCAGAGCCTGATCCTAAACGAAATGTTTGCCAAACTGTCGTTTTGAAAAGTTTTTAATATGAATTGCAAAAAAATACAAGTTGACAAAGTTGAATTAATTATATACACTACATTATTTATATTAATAAATATTCGATTTTTATCGCAAGAACCAATATATTTAAAAAAAATTAATAAAGGTTAATGCGTTCAATATCTAAACACAATAACTCCAGTGATAAAGCGGTGATTTTATTCAGTCTAGAAATATGACCGTTAAATACAGTTTGTTAGTTCTATCACAATTATTGCGAACTAAATCATCGACGCTGCACAAAACCACTAATTGTTATATCCCTCTAAGCCCATTACAGAATCGCATCATCGCAAACTGTTTTCGCAAATATATCACAAATCAGCGGGAGCGGCCGGCGAATGCATTCCGCTAAATACTGAAACAATGCGCGAGGATGTACAATCATCTAAACTGTGAATAAATCAGATTTCTGGGTATCTCTTCTACATGCGAGCCCTGAAAGCATAGTAGGGCGCGGACGTGAGCGAAGTCAGTGGAATAATTAAAAATTAATTTTAACATTTTTTAAAAATAAATTTATTTGATTTCTAACATAGTTGGTTATAATGTAAGTTAAAAATTATTTTTATAATGTACCTAATGGCAAAAAAAAATTAAGTTTGTTTTCCAAAGACAAATAAATATAAATTTAGTAAACCCTTAGGGTATATTACAAATATATCAAAATAAATACACGTGATGGCAACTTTATAACCTGTGATGTTATTATGAACCATAAGACGTAATAGTCAAAAAACTCAATAAATATATACTATATAATATATATATTTATATATATATAAATACTTGAGAGATTTTTCCACATATTCGTTTTTATTGATGACCGGTTTCGCCAATCTTTCACGTTGAAATTATCACTCAAAGTGTTTCACAAAACACTTTGTTTGATAATGCCAACGTGAAAGGTTGGCGAAACCGGTCACCAATAAAAATGAACATGAGAAAAAATTACTCAAGTATTTACATCCACCGAGTATTGAATTTCTAAATAAATAAAAATATATATAAAATATTAGTCGTGAAGGTGAGGGTTTAAATTCTACCGACGACGTGATAAAATTTTTTGACTATTTTTCTCGCTGTTTTATGTGGGCGTAGATTATTTTCAAATATTTCTCATACAATAAGTCTGGACGGGTGAATAATGCGGAATAGTTAAATGGATTATAACAGTCATTGGTAATGACTTGTTTTTGTCACGGGTTTATCCCCAGCTTGCCTACCTGTTCCGCTGTATTTTTAGTCGACTTCGCAACGGTGGTCCGCGCCGCAATCAGCGCTCGTCAGCGGTTGTCAAAGCGAGTTCCGCGGCCCTGGCAGGTGATAAATTGCAGGGGCGGCCACGGGACGGACACTCGACCAATTATTGGTCCCATTGTCTGGCGGCACAATCGGTTTTTGCAACCCCTGCGGTGGATTGCTTTGTGGAGTTACCGCAGCGGAAATGAAGATAAGTGCGATTTGCATACATCCTACCTGCGTGCTTATAGAGACACAGCACTTGTAATATTAATTTCTACGAAATTCCCAATGTTATTGTTTGCCATGTTTCAGTATAATTATTATCAAAGGACCGTAAAAAATATTTTACATTCATTTGATTATGCACAGGTCTTTGGCTGACCATCGCAGCGGAAAAATCACACTTGTTTTATATCTCATTATGTGCATTATATGCTCTTTATGCAGAAAGTAGTATTTTTTTTTGTAGAATACATTTTTGTTCATTTATGTAAGAATATGGGTTTTTATTGTATGTAATATATTTTAATACAATTTTTCATTTAAAAAAAATAGAAACGTCAAAACGAAAACGAAATGTAAAAAATACTACTTTACTTTTACTGACATTATTTTTTATCTTCAATTGAAAATCGCTAGGATTAGTTAGATAGTCGATTCAGTAGTTAGATTTTTAACTTTTGACGGAAAAGTTTTCAGTGCGAGCAATCAATTTTGCTGAAATCTATTTATATTGAAATCACTCATCGGTAGTTTATTTCACAGCTTCTTTATCAGGTGCTTCTCCTCAGAGGAGGCTGGCGACCATTTCACTGAGTATATACTCATGCTGAGGCAGTGTTCATGGTTTTTTTAGGGGAAAATAGTGTAGTGGGTTCCCGAGTCTTTCTACACTACAAAGCTATAATACTAAAATTAATGCATAACGCAATAGATTATCGAGTAGAGTTTTCGATGATTTCAGCCGTTCGGATTGCAGAAGCGGGTGATTAAAAATATCAGCAATAATTTCGAATCCGCCCCAAACACGGAGGGTCGTGTTGCAAGTTCCCAGACGAGATTATGCCATCGGAGGCAGAGGCCCTCGGGGGCTACGCATACATTTGTGCGGCAGTTATTGACAAAGCAATTGAAATGCCATGTTCCGTCAATGTTTGGCGATTGGTTCCGTAAACAATGCGCGCGGAATACAATTTTTTATTTTTATTTTGACAATCAATGCTAATCACAAAGGCCTCGGAGCCGCGACAATAAATTTCGAATTGAATATCTAACCGAAAGCAAACTGTCACAAAATGGCGCACGGTTGTTTTTTGAATATCGGCTGCATTATTTCTTTTTCCGTTGTTATTGTTTTTGGGTAATGAAGCTTTATTCGATAAAGCGTGCACGCTGAATTTTTTTGCATTCGCTTGTTTGTGATTCATGCTGAAATATTTGATTTTTATTTAATAACAGTTGAATCGAAATATTTAAAAGGCTAAGCGTGAATAATATTTTCAACTCAATTAATTATTTAACCGTTTTTAAAGCACACGAAAGCAACTTCATTTGAAAAAACCAGAGAATTATATATTAAATAAATAAATTAGCAAAAAATATTATAAGTACGCATTTTTTTTCTTTTTTTGGGCAAAAAAAAGTGTATAGTTCTTAGTATTTAAGACGTAGATAAATGAAAAAATATATATACAAAACAATAATTCGAAAATTTACTTGAACCGTTTTTGACGTTAAAGAAAAAAAAAAGAATAAATATTTTTGACGGAGTCCTAAGTAAATTCCATTTGGGCAAAAAAGTGTATAGTTCTTAGTATTTAAGACGTAGATAAATGAAAAAATATATATACAAAACAATAATTCGAAAATTTACTTGAACCGTTTTTGGCGTTAATGAAAAAAAAAAGAATAAATATTTTTGACGGAGTCCTAAGTAAATTCCATTTTAATATTTTAAATAAAATACTTCACAAGTTTGTGAAAAAATCACTCAAGTGTTTTATTTAAAATATTAAAGGAAACTTACTTAAATTTGTTAGGCGTTGTCTCTACGTGACTTCATATAATTTACATATTTTTTAAACTGTTATTTTAAAAAAAACCTGTATTTTATGATTTCAGTTTAAATTTCTAACCCACTTATAAAGCTGCATTTCAACTTAACTTTGTGGAATAAGAAGAATCCATAGCATAATATAATCGTCCTTTGAAAATTTGTTAATTAATTCAACTTTGAAACGACAGCGCTTTCGCACAATGCTCTTCATAACTCACCAAAAGGTAACAATGTTATTTAAGCATAAAAGAGTACCAAAGAGACCGGGATATCGTTTCATCTCCCTTTGTTAATGGTTTTTAGAGGTCTTCGGGGAAGGTCAAAGCAATTTTGGCTATGGACTTCACCCCCTCTGGGTTAGAACTAAAATGTCATGGATAATTCAATCTTCGGACATTATGACTTGTGTTTTGTAATACCAATTACTTTAGTGAGTTTATGACAGGGTGGGTTTTTATATTTTATTGAATTCAGAAGTTATTAGTTTTAAACATTGCATTGTTTATCACTAAGCAAAGAAAGATTTTTCGTCAAGATGTAAAATATATTGATAAACAAATATATATGTATATTTAAATTTTTGATGGAAATATATATAAAGGATACCTTTGTTTTTGTTTTTATAAATCGTCAAGAAGATAAAGAAACAAGACAGAGACATTTAAAGATGAATGAAAAATGTTTGTATTGTGGCATCAAAGGTTAAAATGAAAGAAACCTTTGAGTAAGAAAAATAAAAGTCAAATTTTTGTTATACTTTGCCATGGGCAACAATGCTGAACAAATTTAAGATCGGTTGCGATTTTTGGATAATATATTTTTATACGTTTTTTCATAGTTTCTTTTTTTTTTTTTAATAAAATTAAAAACCATATATAACGAATAATACAACACTGAATTTTACTGCCAAAGCCGCGCGTTTTGTATTAAATAAGCCCTTTGAAATATAGAAATTAGTACCGGGGAAGGAAAGAGACGTCGAGGTGACTTTGAGTCGATCTTTCAGGACGCTTGCGTCTTTTGTAAATTAAGCCCATTGTCAAGCCCTACAGGCTGAAGCCTCACTCTTCGTCCTACCAGAGAATGGTGTAAATGTAAAAATAACCATAATACTTTACGACAAGGTTGAATAAATACTTAATATGAGTTATTTTAATTCATTGATAGCAGAATTTTACTTGTAGTCTGGATTTTTAATAGAATATCTCTTATTGGTTACTTAACAAATCAATGGGTCAACACTCATGGTTTTTATGTTTAAAATGGCTTAGGAATATGAATATTTCTGAAGTTGGCCTACAAGTAAAGCATTATGGTGTTAAAATTAAATGTTCCAAAAAACAAGTGTTTTACTTATTTCTGTTCACTGAACATAAATGATTTCATGATATTCTTAAAAACTTTTTTTTTTCCACGGAAAAAAATGCGTGACTAATTTTTATTCTGCATGCAACGGGAACAATATAAAAATGTAATAGAAAACAAAACACGGTGACTTAAAACTTTAATATATCCTCGCAGCATGCGTAAATAAATTTCCCTATTTGGAACCAACGGCGACCCCTGCAAAAGTTTTCATTAGAAAGTTAGAAAATGTATTTTTGTTTTTTTTTTTTGATATTTTTTTGGATTTATGCGTTTAATTCCACGTTAGCAGGGGCACGAAAAACAACACGAAACAAAAATTAGCAAAGGAAAAGTCATTTCGAGAAATAAAGATTTATGATACGATGAAGGTGCGCGAGTTCGTACGCTGTGCGCATATATTAATTAATTTTTATTAGTTCTGAAAATGCGCCCTTCTCGGAGTTTCATTGTGAAATACTTATCTGCACAGAAAACCCCCGAAATTATATACGGATAACTTATCTGGGCGGATGAGATATGCTACCGGATTAAATTACACAAGCTGCTCTTTTCTGATCTTAAAAAAGTAAGCTCTATCCGCTCTCCAGCATGGTTGCCATTATGTGTCCTGAGCGTATGCAAAGGATCTGTAATGTAGTAGTATATTTGGACCTTCTAGAGGTGGAGGAGATCTAAATGCCAAAACTGCGGTGTAGAAGGACATGAAAACCCACTACACTATTCTTCATAAGAACACCACGAACAGACATAGACACATGTTTAGTCAGATAATCACCTATTTTCTCTAAAGAAAAGCACCATAAGAAGAATTTTGTGAATAGCATAAAGTTCCATCAATGATTTAAATAAATAATGTTATTTTTACAAACTTAATTCATAAAAAAAACATGTGTTCATCTAACATGACATTCAAAATGATTATATTTTTTTATAAAAAAAATCATATTATCAGTTCGTTTATATTAATTTTAGGTCGATTTTAATTGGTACATATAAATATAATCAGAATCGTTATCATAGAGGGTACGTAAGTTCAAGACCAACACGTACCCTTATACGATATAAAGTGGTGGAAAATTTGAGGATAGCTGAGGGGTCGAGGGAGGCTCAGGATAGAACACGCGAGGAAATTAAATAACACTTAACGGGAGGGTGGGAGGTGCGTCAGAAAGTGTGCACGTTTTATATAATATATAAAGATAGGGGATGAAAAGGTTTAATTGTTAATTTTGAACCAGCCACCCCGTAATTTAGAGCGGCAGATCTAACGAAATTAGACGCAGATATTCCCTAATGATGCGATGGCTGGACTTTATGCGACTTTTTGTGTACTTTTTAATTACTTAAAAAAATTAAACGCATTTAAATGTTTATTTTTTTAAAATGCCAATGAAATATATTTTTTAATTTTTTTTTTATAAAATTTTTAAATTATAATAGAATTGCCTTAAAAAATAGATAAAAATCACAACCTTTTATTTTTGCTGTTTGTTTTAAAAAAAAAATTGTTATTAGATTTATTGATACTAAATGCAGAGTTTTTTTGTATTCTGAAAAGTTATAAAAGAAAAAATAAAGTGAAGACAGTGATAAAACTAAACAATGCATCATAAACAGGCTGTCATAGGGGGAGGAAGTAAAAACTAAAAAGTACGCAAATGAAGCGAGAATTCCAATCAAATTTAACGAAACAAAAGGAAACGACGGCGATAAAAGGGAATTTACGACCGAAAAAAACTTCGATAATAAATAACGTGAACTCTCAAGTAATCGTAATTAAGAACTTAACTTCTCTAGCCGGGGTAGTTAGCGAATGACAAACGAACGGTTACCGGGTATTGGATACGACGCAGGCTCTGAACATATTTTCATGCAAAACTGTGCATGAAAATATCCTGAAACATTTTCAAATACTTACTAATATGATTAGATTATATGATTTATAGAAACTCCCAAAAAAATATCATCGTGACTTGTGTAGGAAGGATCCTACACGAAAAAATATGCCTATAATCATATTAGTAAGTAAACCTGTAAAGGTAATTTAAACGCACTTGATTGACGTTCAATCCACAAAATAGACATATATATTTTCAAATACATTCATTTAAAATTATTTAGTCACGATATTTTTTTTTAGAACCACTACTCGTTTATCTGATTATGTATCACTGAATTGCTATGTGATCACAATTCCTTTCGTTTGTGATAGCTTTTACTCATCAAGGTTTTCACTCGACTTACATGTCCTCTAAAAGCAAAAGCGCTAACACACACAAATGACCGTAATCTTATAATCATTTGGCTATTTATTTTTGTATGAAGCTATTTAAAACAAGTTTTCACAAGATGTTGAATTACCGATCCGTGGGTAGTTCAAAGGCAGGTTTTTATTCAAAAGCATTGAAAAACACTGGGTAAGTTTCAATCTGCCGCTTATCTGTACCGGTTAGGGGTCGTGAGGGTGAAGACAATAAATAGTGAGCGGCTTACTGGAATGCAGGGTGGTTTGTTTATGGAGCCTGCACTGGGGGCAGGTTCCTCTTAGGGGCGACTATCAGCACTGAAGAAGTGTAAATACTTCGCATCTTTTTATTATCACTTGTATCGTTCAAGATTAATAGCGTAAGTGATAACGCTCTAAGTGAAATTACCATGCTTGCTGCAAACACTGCTCCAAAGTATGTAAATATGCTTTCTCCGTGCTGGAATTGTTTTAAAGTAAAGTAAGTCGGGACTTAGAAGACAGATTACCTAATTTAAGTTTAAAACTCGGATTATTTAACACACAAACTCGCTATTTTTTATCAGTTAGGAATATAGTACACAAGGACATAACAAGTACACAAACAAAAGTAGTTTTTTTTTATTATGTTATAATTCATTTTATTTGTACAATAAAATATTCCACTCGTAACAATTATGCAGTCTTCTGGAGTGTAATTGTAATTTATTTGCATATTTTTAAATGTAATATTTGGTGATGTTTCCATTTTATATTCTTTGACGTATCAAGTTTCGCTTCTGATTCCAAGACGCCAATAAATAAATAGTGGGAATATCGTGAAATATTTCTTTGGAATAAAAGTATTACTATGGAATTTCACTAAGAATTAATTGATAAAAACACCAAATAAATGAATATGAAGATATTTACATTGTTAAAAAAATCATTGATGTAATTTAAAATTTTCAACGTTTTGGCTTAAAATAACTTAGTTCCAAATGTAAGCTTATAAAATAAACGAATATTTCACTGCTTATCTCCAAGAGTGAAATTTCCGCGTCCAAGACAAGGCATTTTCAATTTCTATAATCTTGCGTATGTTTTCTCGGAAAAGGGGAATACTGGCGGATTGTGAGATTTTCAATTTCCTGGTACTTAACATGGCATGGATCCAGGAAAAGAGCTGCGTACACCCACAAGTGTGTGTGTATATTTTCACATAGACATATGAGTATATACAATACATACATGTGTGTATTTTTCTCGTAGAAGCTAAATTTTATTTCCGTGGGGTATTTTCAGGAATGAAATATTTTAAAAAGCAGGATATGAAAAAATGAGCATTTTTTGAATATTAATTTGAAGAAGAAACGTTATTGAAAAAAGGTAGTTATGTAAGACATTAACTACGTTACAAATAATAAAAAATCTTACTACACTTAAAGTAATGTAAAATATGAATTAGTATTAAAAATATTATACAGAATATTAAGTTATCAAATACACAAAATAACAAGTATTTAAAACAACGTCCTCTCATATTCTTTCTTTTTCAGGATTTTAAAATTGTAAGATGGCCCCAGTAACAGGTAAAAAAAGCTAGAATCATATTTTCTCTTCAATAATTATTATGGTTAAGTGTTTTGTTTTTTTGTGTAAATTAATATAAAATAAAACAAAAAGTTCTTATTTATTAATAACTCACATTTATCTCGGAGAAAGTCAAAGAACATTTTCTCTATAAAAAAATAATATAATTTACGCGTAATATTTGGATGAGACTCAGAAATTGTTTCTCCTTCAAATAAACAATATTTGTTTTTGTGATTAAAAAACACGTTAGCAAAAAAATAAATAATCAAAGGAAAGCAATTTTTATATAAAACGTCAATAAATGTTTTTTTGGAAACATGCGGGATTTGATACAATATTCGGTCGCAATAGCCAAGCAGTGAGTTTTTTTCATTTATTAATATGTTTTGACTGTAGTAAATTATTATTATTTTTTTGCTGTCTTTTGTCTTTACATTTGGAAGTACAGCGATTCCATTTTACGACTGTCATCAACAGTTCTACGATGCAAATATTTCCATGAAAAATTCAATATCGTCAACTTCACGAATCCACTGTCCCGAGAGGCTCGCATCTTTTAAAATTCCTGAAATATTAAAATAACGCCTTTAATATAAAACATACATGCAAAACGCATTCCTTACTTCATTGGGTCACATTTAAAAAGGAATGACCAGCGTGGCTGTGTGGTCATCGAGGAGGAGCTCAGGCGCAGGCTGCATACAAATGCACTGCCCGCCCACGACACGCCACCGGATATTGCACTCGTTACGTCACATCCGGTCGTTTTCAGGAATATTCCAACACGCAAATATCATCCCGGACATAAAGATAAACGTAAAACTTTAGTGTTTGAAGATGCGTTTCAATATTTCCAACGGTGAAAAATATTTTATTTTTGAAAAATTATGTAGAAAATATTATACATGAATCGCTGAAAAATATTTTTTTTAAATACAGCTGTTTAGAAATAATAACACGAAAATCAAAACAAATAATAATTATAAAGAAATGCGTAAAAGTTATGCTTGAATATTTTGAACACTGTAAAGGAAAAATCTTATTTATAATATATATTTTTGTAATATCCAAATCAATAACTCGTTTCGGTAATTTAGATGCCATCTTGCTGATAAATTATGTTTAAACTAGAGATATCAGTACTGGAAGTTTTATACTAAAAATAAAATATTTTTTTAGGTTAAAATTGGAGTTGTGGCTTATACATGAATTGAGATGTTTTTCTCTGTATGCGTGCAAATGTTTACGCCAGTATTCCAAAAGGCATACTTCAAAAAAACAATAGAAAATAAATATAAAATGGAAGAAAACCATTTTGCCCAAAAATAAAACATTATCTAAGGTTAAGATTCGCGCTTTTGCTTTTACAAGTTGTTTGACGTTTTTCTCCGTTTTCGCGCGACTGGGTATACCAGCATTCCAAAAGACACTCTTCAAGAGACATTAACGTTTCAGCAATTGGAAATAAACCGGAAGATGAAAAAAAACATGTAGATAACGAGATTTAACGTTAAATTGAGCGTACAAGCGTACAATAAAAGCAGTCAGCGCGGACCGGAGAGATACGGGGCGATATTAAAAAATGGGTAATTTAATAAGGAAAGTCTCGGAGGCTCTCATAAAGGAGAATGCCATCCACTTTGTCATAATTAGCAATTTCGAGAATCTCGACCCCCGCCCTTCTTACCCCACAACATCACCACCCCCGCATCTTTATGACAACTACAGAAACCTTAATGTCGTTGCCTTTGCTTATTTCTACGTTTGCATAGAATATACTATAGCAATCAATTAAAATAATGTGTTGTTGTGTAAACTAAGTTTCTGAATAAAGGGTAAATCTACTTGTTGGGATGATAAAGACCATATGACACATCCAAAATCTCAATGTAATTTTTTTGTTGAGAGACAAGTCATTTGATTGTTGAAGATCCATTATTATAATGATAAAAGTAACTTTGTATTCTGTCTTCACTTTGAGTTTATTATATTTTTTGCATGACTAGTCTATTTGGTCGAAACTAGTCATGCAAAAAATATAATAAACTCAAAGTAAAGACAGAATACAAAGTTACTTTAATCATTATATTAATTTTTTTGATTTCCTATTATTTATTTATTTTTTTGCAATTTTAATTTTGGTTAAGTGACAGTTTTATTTGACTAAGATATAAAATTGAATATAACAAAAAAAAATTACAAACGAAAAGTATTTTTTTAAATATGGTTTTTGTAATACATGTTAAAATACAGTTGTTTTTTTTTGTTGAAGAACAGAGTTAGAATAAACATATCAAAAATCAAATAAAAAGAGTGTTCTTAAGGGCAGTGTTTTTTTCAACATCCAAATCTTTACGAATAAATGTCATCGTACATGGTGCGCAAAAAATGACATTTTAACGCGATGGCAAAAAAAAAAACGACATCAATTAAACCCCCGCGGAAATAAAAAAGCCCATCAAAAGACGGCTAATTAAAAAGGCTCGACGTTTCTCAGTTAAACTACATTGTCGCCGCGCCCCCGAGAAGCGGGGGAGGGACCAGCACTCAGGACTCGCAGATACAACTGGGCTTAAGTAAACCCTGTCACTGGCAACACTAAACGACAATCTTAATTTTGCCAAAGTATTAATTAAGAGTGAGAGGCTGCGGGGCGAGGGAGGCGGAAAGAGGAGGGCGTACCCCGAGCACCAGTGACGTAGGAAAAAATGCACGCCTGGGTATATTTTAGGGGTGGTGAACAAGATCTACTATAAAGCGTGCGTATCAACAAATGTATGTCTCGTTCAAGGGATTGAACAATGGTGTAGCCATATACCAGTGAGTATCGGCGAAATCTTACAAAAACAACTAGTGTACGGATACACCATTGTTCAAATTGTTGAACGAAACGTCGATTTATTGATACGTGTGTGGGGCGCTTAAGTTAATCATTAGCAAATAAATATACTTTTTTATCAATATAAGAAAGTTTTTGTTACATGTGATATATTGAATGACGTTTTAAAAAACTTGCATCAAGTTATAGGACATTGAATAAATATGCAGTAAGCATGGCGTGAGGTTTTTATCACTGAAACTTACTGAAATATTATAAAATCACTTGACACATGAACAATTGTTAAGAACACGTTTTTAATGCGACTTTTTTTTTAAATTAAATTAAAATACAAGCAGTCTTTATCACGAGCCGCCCTCGACGACGTCGCCTGTACAAGAGAGAGAACACCGTATCTAATATAATTTTAGTCATATTACATAACGCAATAAGGATATTATTCAATATTCTGCAAGACGTGAAGAGATTTCTGGCGTAATTACATTAAAAGTATCGCCAAAGAAATTCGCTAAGCGCCGCGACTCGCCGTACTTTTCACAACGTATTAATATCATAACAAGAAATAATTAATGGCTTTTCTTATATTACATTTTAAACGTTCGCCCTTGACGCGTTTCGGAACCATACTTTAAACAAATTTAAAGAATTTTAATTCTAGTTTATATTTAAAGTTTTAAAATAATAAAAAAAAACTACAAAATGTAAGCCTCATCTTCTGTGTTGTTTCAAAAAAATAATCTTGATGTATTATATATATTATAAAATGTTTACGCAGTATTACAGTTTCAGTGCTTTTTTTACATTGTAACCTAGCTTAAGAGCTATTATAATGTATAAAACATTGAACAGTGCGTTTACTCTCAGGGCTTAAAATACATTTTTTTGTTACGGTACTATTTTAAGAATTTCATAATTACAAAACGAACAATTGTATTTAATGAAGACGTTTAATTTTTTTACGCAAAAAGGAAAAGAATCTCGAATATCATTACACTGAAGCAAAAATGTTAAATAATTAGGTTAAATTCTACTTCGAGATAAAACCAACACTTCAAACGTAAATTTTCCAGTCATTAAACATTTCAAAATGGCTTCCACCACTCAGGCACTCAGTGCGAAACCAGGATCGCTGGAAGAATCTCCAGGAAATATCTGGAATTCTGTAGATATTAGAGTGGTGGTGCTGTAGCTTGGCGTTTGAGAGCTATGATAGTGCTATCTCACTCGTGTACTAGGTCTTTTGAGCAAAAATACAGGTTTGAGGCTGATTTTACTGTAATTAAGTTAGTACTTTAAAAAAAAAAAATTATTTAATTTTTCAAATGAGAGTAAGCTGAGGCAGTTTTAGGTAAACGTTTTCAATAAAAATCCTTACTGTATAAAGTTTTAAATTCACTGTATTTTTTTAAGCTAAAGTGTATTCTACAATTGACGTTTATTTAACATTTATAAAAATATAAATTTACGCTTTTTGATATTTGTATATGCATAAGTTTACGTTTTAAGGATACTGGGCACAGCTAATTGTGAAAACAATGTATAAAGCATTCATAGTCTATTTGTGCAGAAATGCAGTATATGTCAATATGTTGGTATTTAGTATTTCCTAGAAATTTTTTTGCGGCTCAACGTCCATGAAATCAAGTATAGCATGAATATTAATTAGTTGGTAATAATTTAAGTTTTAACGCTTAAAAAAATCTTGTTTCTCGCTCTTAAGATAATATAAATGTAAAGTGTAAACAATTTAAATGAACATAGAAAAATATTATATAACATAGAAATAAGCGTAAAGATTTATGTATGTTTAAAGAAAATATAATAAATATCTAATATTGTTTATTTGATTTAAAACAAATACAATTTATTTACAATGCAATTTGTTGCAAATTTTATTGAATCATAAATCAAACTGATTCAAGATGTAAGCCAAAAATAAAACATCAAAACACATTAACCAAATTAAGGGCTGTAGCCTTCGAATTTAGAGTTTAAAGGTTCGATCAATCGCCCAGACACTTAGATCAAAGATCAAAGATATCAAATTGAAAATCTAAGATAGTCCAAGAAAATAGGTATCATGGTATGTAAATAGCATTGATTAGATTGAAATAGGAGAATAATCCATGGGTTATCTCTGTGGGCGAGCAAGCCAAAGCGGGAAGTGTATGGGGTTTTTGATAGACGAAAGTTGTATCACTCTGTCGCTCATACAACGTTTCATTAACAAAACCCACAGCTAATCTAATGAGAAATTTTCGAGGGGATTAATTAAAGGCAGTAGGGGAGGCTTTCAGGCTGTAACCCACCCTTCAGGTGGGCCCTGTGATCTCTGAGACGAGAGCCTTAATAGAATATTCATCTGGCCGGTATTGCTGTGATTAAAGGAGTTATTTTGTTACAAAGGTTGAGCCTGTTGATATTTTCATTTTTCATAATAATATTTTCTGGGAAAACAATGACGGCTCTTCTACTTAAAGTAGAGTATTTTTTTATTATTTTTTCTAATTAAAAACTTCAAAGCAAACGAGAAACTGTTGTTGCATACAATTATTTATATTTTATTCTGCTTGAAAACAAAAACATCTTTTAAATTGTTACTGGCAAATATGAAATGTACTGCTAATTTATATTTAATTCTACATTAAAAATATTCAGATGAAAAAATTTAATTTTTTCTTATTTCTCAAATAAAATTTTGAATAGGATACAAAATATTTTATATTCGTATTTATGAATATATTTTGAAATACTTGAGAAATATTAAATAAGAAATAAAAATATTTTTTATCATTTGGAAAAATTATATCACAATTTTCTTTTTCACCTGCTCTAATGTACACTTAGCCAATATGAAAAATGTTATCAAAACGAAAATATACTAAATAAGCAATATAAATACGATTACAGCCGAAAAGCATCCTGCAGGTGAAAATTTAATTAAATTCAAGATTAAAGTCTCCTAAATTAATACATTTAACACCTCAGGCCTGAAATTCTTGTTCTGTTGAAGCTGGAGACAATAATTGGTGTCCTTAAATATATATTCACAGATAGCATTGAATCTAATTTGGTAAATTTAGATTTATAGATATAAATATATATATATATATATATATATATATATATGTGTGTGTGTAATATATGTAATATAGACGTAATCTCATATATGTTTTAATAAATGTTTTGTCTTCAATTTCTCGTTTTCATTGTGAATTTTGAAAAAAAAAATTTTTTTAATGTATCGACCAAAAAATTTGATAGTTTTGAAAATAATTTGTATTGGAAAGTGTTATCAAAGGCTTATCATGGCTCAGGTCTTCATGTGAAATTTTGACTTGCTCAACAGCTTTTCCATTATTCTGTGTATTTACATACTGAGGGGTTGCTGTATGACGCTAACTTAAGTTGGATGTATGGTAAGGAAATAGGACATTACTCCTTGTTTGGCCCCCTGCTGAGAAAATGAAAGCCTTCCCTCACTTAGCCACTGAAAACAAAGCACCCCTTTAGTGTGAAGAGGTGCCCGTAATCACTATTAATGGTAGCACATTAAAATACGAGTTCTAGATTAATAATGATAGGACGATATAGAGAAAAAAAAACAAGTTAATTAAAACCAAACCGTGTCAATTTTTATTCAAATTATTTAATTTATATTATTTAAAATGTAGAAGAGGACCGGAAAACTGGTCTTCATCACCACGACAGAATGCTATTTCACTGTGTATTTGATTGTAACATCCGGGGATATCGATCTGTCTATTGTGTTTTCAATAGAAGCGAACGTGTAGAGAAACAAATAAATGTTTCGACAAATCGGCAATAAATTTGAATAAAAAATACCGTTGAAGCAATCTTTATTCGCTCAAGTTAATCGCGTTCAACCCTTTTTATACGCTCAACACTTTCGATACCAACGAAGATAAAATTTCACTATTTTTTAAAATCATATAAACACACCTCAATGTCTCATTTATTAGAATATTTTGAGTTGATAAAATAGGTTGAATTTCGTATCATCGATTGAAATTTATGCATATTTTTTACGACTATTTCACTAATAATCATTATTTAATAATTAGTAAATATATCATTTAAACTCATACAGGTTGATTGAGTGCACAATTTAATTATGACTTAAAACAGTTAATAACGTAATAAGGTTGTATTTATTTTTTGTTGAAATGTAAAGTATAAAAAATTGAGTCGTTCTGTCGTGGGTTGAGTGTTTAAGCTTTGAATCCGAATTGGCAGTTCTGAAGTTTAAAATAAAAATAAAAAACAATCCGACTGAAGTCAGGTGAGGTATTGGATTGGAGCTGAAGGTGTTGAGCGGTGTTAAAAATCCAATTTACTCGAAGTTAGATAAATCGACTATCGTTGTTTTTTTGCAGAGAATCTATGCAATTTGGAAATTTAATCTGAGGTAGGCACCCGACGAACTTGGAAGCTGTAATAAATAAAAGCAAACTAATCAAACTGAGTACCCGCCAAAATCAATAGAGCAAACTACTAGATTGAAATGCTTTGCAAACATTTCGAGCTGCTGCTTAAGTTTTCTTAAGCCATTGTACTTCAAATTTCAAATTACTTTTATGTTGTATATAAAAATAAGGAGTAAAACTTTTAAAGACAAATTAATTTTTAGAGATATTTTTCTACCATTTGATTACTTTAATCAACTATAAAAGATCGATTCTTGGATTTTGTTACAATATTATTTTAAAATGTAATAATGAAAAAAAGTCCAAGATAAAATAAATATTTTAATACATAATGTTATAATTTTCAATTTAAATTTAAAAAATATGTTGAAAAAGGGTTGAAAGCTAGAATCGCTTATTCACTGTAGAATTGCAAATAAAAAAGTGAAATATTCAGTGTAATAAAATGAAAAAAAAAAAAAAAAACAAAGTCACTCCTGCAATAAGGGACGTGCAGCCGTAGCAGGAAGTACATCAAACGATTTCTTATTTGCCTGCAGTATTGAGGCTTGAAACACCCTGTATACACCCCAAGAATTTGGGGCCGGTTTACCATAAAACTACGATCAAGTCAAAGCTTGATCACAAGACCGATGATTATTCCTAAAGCTTTTATGCAAGCATGCCATATTCAACGTCTTGACTTTTTAAAAATAAATTTTACTACGAAAAACAATAAAATCAAAATATACTTCCATTTAAAGAAATATTACTATGTAGCTTACACGGTTTATTTTTGAGATGCAACGGAGAAAAATAATCTGATTCAATGCATGTTTTTGATCATGCTTTCGTTGTTTTTATAACGCTACACCCATTTCTTCAATAAAATATCCCTGATTTGTTATTCTAATTATTAACATATACAAGTACGCAAGGACATATACAAAATTTATAATTTTTCGAATATATTTAATTAAATATATCAATGAGTTAGTTCAACAATAAATACAAACAGGAGTATTAATATTTTACATCATCTTAAAATATGTTTAAATTTAAAAATAACATGTAACAATATTATATATTGGTTGTTTAAATGGTATAATTTTTATAAGAAATATATTTATATTACATCAAACTTTTTAGAGAGAACCAGGGTAGCATTTTTTCACGATTTTCATTAAACAAACACCCTGCCCGCGCAGCCTCTCCACAATGTACCCACCCCTACACCCAAATCACTCAAGTAAACGTGTTTCAATGTTTCATTAAAATATTCCCAAGCAGGTATAGACGTTTTACGATTTTCTCCCCAGTCACTTGTTTCACCTGCACAGGTGTATGCAGGATATAATTACGAAAATTGAATTTACGGCGGTTTTTAGAATTTCTCGATAAAAGTTCTACCAATAATGAAAACGCAGCGATTGATTTATTTAACTACTTTTTCCTTAGTATTTCTTATGACATATTAACTGGAAAGCGAAGAAAAAAAATGATAAATCGTTTAATGTTGTATCCCTCATTTTGCTAACCCTGCTTTGGTTTTTAAAATAAATAACTATTCTTGGTAAACATAAAATTATTTTATTTACAAATTACAAGTTCTTTGAACAAATAGCTCTATGAAAAAATAACAAAGATACAGACTATTAAATGTTTACTGTCTAATATTTCGTTACATTGAGTTTAATTTTGTGTTTTAATTACTTTGTTATTAAAGTTTGTCGAGGAGATAAAACGTAATAACTTTAACCATAACAATTAAATCCAGAAGTACTTATCACTTATTGCAGATGAAAGTACCGAAGCGCATCCAAAGGAAGCACCCAAATTTGCATAGGTCTGTTCTGCACCCCGAAACCTCCCCACGTGGAACCATCCACCCTTTAAGGCTCCTCGTATCTCACCCCGCGCGGCTCATTTGTATCTGGAACTAACTAAGGGATGCCTCCGAATTATCAATGCGCACGTGCGTTTCAGGGTGTTTTGAGCGGAACGAGTGAATCCGTTATACGAAAGAAGGGTTATTAATTATTTTATATATTGCAATCAGGGTGTGATTGCTAAATGAAGTTAGTAGATTTTCTCTAATCACGTATTATTGAGTTAAACTGTGTTTTGTCCGCATTCATACTTCAGGTGTGATGTGAATATTGAGTTCGTGAGTCATGAAACGAAATAGAATTTACTCATTGGACAAATGTAGTTAACGTTAAATTTCTTGAACAAATATTTGTTTTACTTTTTCATATGAGAGATATTCAAACTAAAGAAATACGAGAAGTCTACCCCATAAAAGTTGAAAACCACGAAAGTGAGTAACGGTATTTAGAGGCAATTATTTGGCTGATATAAACGAATATGAAAAATCTTACAATTTTAACCGAATTTAAATAAAATTTATAAAAAAAATTAACAATGGTCAAATGGTTTGTTTTAAAAATGGAATTGTTATGTAAACTTCGGTTAAAAAATATTTTAAGTATTAAATTATTTTTTGTTTTTTTCAGCAAACCGTTCACAGATGCATTCTCTCGTGATCCTATTTTTCGGAGCAGAATTCAATTATAACCGCTGCAGACCGCATTGAAAATAACCGGTTCCTGCGTGACCATTCGTAAAAGTAATACCTTTTGCACGTGTAGGCTGGCGGTGAGGGTTTGGGGTGTAAAGAAAACAAAGAAAGGATTATGTTCATTTAATAAAATTTGCTCTGGTCTCCGGTCCCTGGGGGATGAAATCAGGTGCTCTGTTTGAAGGGGTGAGCTCTCTACTCGCGTGTCGGTTTTGCTTTATTAGTTTTTCAAATTTACTACCTTCTCTTAAACACACACTTGGGTACTCCGTTTCAAAAGAAATCCTATTAAGATTTCCTGATTTTAAAGTAAATATGGTTTGTGAATTGAGATTTGTTTTCATTCCTGGAGTTTTTTTTTCTATAAATTATTTTATCGCCTGTCTTTATATACAGATGATATTTAAATAGTAAGCAATTTTGCCTTTCAAGAGCTTTGTATCATATTAAATAGAAAACCACTAAAAAATAATCCAGTCTCTTATCAATACATTGAATAATGTTTTTTTTTTTTTGTGAAATTCAACCAAGTTTAGATTGTATATCTAATAAGTAACATTTATTTTCTACTCCTTTTGTTTTTAATACGTTATTTTTTTATTGTACTTAAAAAATATATTCGTACAATTACTAGAAGCTAGAAGCGTTAAATAACTAGATTTTGAATACACGTGTCAGTTTTAATAAAATATTTTGAATAATTTACCAGAAAATACAATTATTAGCCTTTTCATTGTCATTGACTGAGACATTATCATCATCATTAGATCCTCTAATGACCCCAGAGACTTCGCTGAAACACATATACATATATACGTGTTCAACACAAGTAATGGGTTTACAATATTTATGAAAAGTAATTTTACTGAGTTCACCACATTTAAAGGGGGTAGTGCTCTCTTGAGATATAATATTTCAGGGCTTAAGAGATTACTGCTGAAATGGTAGAAGCTGTTAATTTCAATATGGAGTTTTTTAGGGTGTTAACCCTTGGTTCTCTGTAGTAAATCATATTTACTTAAATTATTTAAAGAGGTTCGTAACTTGAGAAATGATAAATTGAAAATATTAAACTAGAAGGCTTTGGAAACTTTATAATTATTTTTGTATATTGTAGACATTCGTTATTAACCACAGAAACAGTGTAAGATCTTTCGCGCAGTTGAGTCTGACAATGCCTCTAAAGAGCAAAAAAATCATCGTGTTGACGTTTTATTTATCCCAATTAGAATGCCCGAAGGTCGTATTAGTTATTAATTTTTTTAATAAGTAACAGAACAATGATGTTTTTTGTACATACACAGAAATATAACATCAGTCCAAAAAGCGAAGTTTAAAACTATATACGCTGTATTGCGACGTCGTGTGTCGGTTTTGACAAGTAATCTTCAAAACTCACAGACACGGAAATTGTCAAAAAATATCCTCGTCTTTCACATGCGAGGCTTTGCGCTAAAGAGGCTCACGTCATTATAAACTCCTCGCTTCGATTCGTCCTTAACTTTGTTAATAATTAATATTAATACGCCCACGGCGGACCCGGTTAGCTGGGCATGGATATCCTCGGTAATTGGAGACGGGATGATACATATTCTGTTGCTGCTTTGAAATAATGAGCGTAACAAATATGAATAGCCAAACGGCTAGGAGATAACTTTCGCTTTCGCATTTTAAGGGCTTTTTCAGACTGGGTTGAAGTAGCCATCACCAATAAAACTGTATTGTGAACTCCTGGTAATTTTGATATAAATATTTTGATTCAAATGAATGATGTAATATCGTAGTATAACAATGTGTTAATAATAAATAAATAACATAATTTTCTAAACGTACTTAAATATTATATAATATTTCTAAATAAATCAATGTAAATATTTTGCTCTGCATCTAATGATGACCTAGTCTGTTGGTCGAAACTAGTCATGCTAAAACTATAACAAACTCAAAGTGAAGAAAGTATAAAAAGTTACCCATATCATTAATAAAAAACTGATCTTCCCCAATCAAATGCCTTGTCCCTCAACAAGAGTAAATATTTAAAAAATTTCCTTCAATGATAAATTTTTTCGCAGTAGTGCTTAGTAGTATGTATTAATTTATTTACAAAATTATCAAAAATCAAATAAAAATAACATTCTGCAATATAATAAAGAAAAATCGAATAATTTGATTGTATTATTTAAAAATGAATATCTCACAGGTAGGGCGATACATTTTCTACGCTTATGACTTAGATCAAATCTAACAAGTAGTAAGTGTCTAATCAATATTTTTTTTACTTTATCCACTTTATATATATATATATATATTTTTTTAATGGGCAGTATTTGGAACAAAAATTTCAAAGATAAAACACTTTGGAAACTAATTGTCAGCCTCAGTCCTAACGAGAAATCCCCGCACCGGTCAGGGTCGGCACGTACCCCTGCCAGGCGGGTGGGTTGGAGGGCACAAAGAGTTACTTTAATGAATACCACCCCTGTGTGTGGGGTGCCCCTGAAATGCACCGTGGGGGTGGTGCCAGCCCCAGCCCGTAAATTACCGGCTTAAGGTACGGGCAGATGCGGATTGGGGTTGATAGTTTTTAATCCTAAGTTATGTTTTCAAATCTGCATAATGATATTTTTGTCCACGGCCAATTAAAACTTGTCTTTCCAGATTGAGATAAAAAAAATATTTTTGAATAAACAATGTCAAAGAAAATTGTTTAGATTTAAAATACACTATAAAAAGTATATATAAAATAATATCCGATAAAACAGCGCGTGAGTTACTTGATCGGAATGTTTAAACTTACTTAATGATTTGAATTAAATATTTTTTTATTTGCATGAAAAAGTCCGAAAGAATATATTATTCAGTAATTTACAAATAAAACAATTTTATTTGAACATTTATTAATATATATTGGAGGAATGTATATTTAAAAAATATTTTTCTGTTAATTTTGTAATCATTTTAATACAGTGCTTACACGTCATGTTTTCAAATTACCAAGGCGTCCCTTATCAAAGCACCCCTTCCCGCCTCTCCTGCTACCCCTGGGATATTTCAAGGCTGAGCAAGCAGGAATAATAGGGAGGGTGCAATATTTTAAATTCCTAGAGGGTGGGGGGTTAGTTCGATTTCTAACTGGGATATTAATGACGTCACATTGAAGATCTGCAACATTAAAATAGTGCACCGTGTGTGTAGGGTTGAATTTTAGCCTATATGAATGTTTTATTTTATAAATATGTATTTACCTACGTAATGCATACGTGTATAAATAAAATACTGTTTATATTATTATTAGTTAATAAATTCACTTGTTGAAATCTGCATCTTGTGTTTATTTATCCATTGCAACTCAGTCAGTAACCGGTGTGCCTAAATATAAATTTACGTCTTTTAAAAATATTCTTACAAGTGTTGAAAGGATTTCAAAGGTAGTGTAAAATCTTGCTTTAATAATAATAATAAAAACTTAATAAGTGTATATAAATAATTAATTTTCGTTACCTTGAGAAAAATCACAATTGAAAATCTGCATTCACTCACCTAAAACAAGCAAAAAAAACACAATAAGAGAGTTATAAATATTAAATTGAATTAGATAAAAAGAAGATAACAGCTGCCATACAAGTCGTAAAACAAATAATATGGAGTAAGATATTTATGAAAATATAAGATAATGTTACGTTGTATACTAAAAGCATAAAGTTTTTAGATTTCCCAAGTGCTTTTTACTTACTGGTCACATTTGTGTTGTGTCTTTTATACGCAATGTTATGGTACTTCCAAATATTATTATACTTACGTGAGCCGACGTACAACACTCCACATTAATGTCAAAATATTACTTTAGTGGACAAATAAAATTTAAATATTAATTGACTTAGTACGCAGTTATATGATTTAATTTATAAAATGCTCACTAACGCAATTTACACCAATATTGAAAAGACAATATAATGTAGAAAATATGCGCTTCTGATAGGTTCGATTATATAATTATTATAAAAATTTTAACTAGTTAAACGATTTTGTTATAAAACAAAAAAAAGTACAAAGAATCAAGATTACTTTCTTAAATGTTATGCTGCGATTTTCTTTTGAAGTTCTGATATTTCAGAACACCTGCAGCAAAAAAAACACACACAAAATCAAAACAGTGTCCAAATTTTAACCTTAATGTATAAAGTAACTAAACCCTTAATTGGAACATCGATTTACTAAGCTCCATCACTTATATTAATTAACAGTAAACCATTGAGTATTCCAAATACCCACAAATTATGAAAAGTCTATTCAAATATTTAATACCACTCGTATGGAAATTGCTCGTTGAATAGATTTTGGCTGCTTGAGTGAAAAGTGACTTGTTTAGTTAGCGTGTGTATTTTATTGCGTTGGCAAATAAATATTTTAGATAAGTTTATAAAATGTTATTATGCAAAATCATAATTATAATAAGTGGCTTATATAATCACCGCGTGTGTGGTTTATTGCGTTGCCATTGTCTTGAGAGGTGGGAGTGTCAACCCCCGGTCTTAATGCAGTGGCGAGAATACGAGGGTGGTTTAAATAGGCTTTTAAGTTCGGGTGTAAAGTTCCGAGTTGGGCATAACTCGGTTTATCTTCAGGCGAGGCTTATCCTTATTCAGATTGTTTGGGTTACGAGTATATCTTGTGTCACGTTGTAGGGACAGGAGCCGTTATGTGTCTTTATTCTTCATAACTGAGAATTCGCCATTACTCAGGTTACTATCGTTCCTCTATTTTCGTAAATGTTCAACGAAAGCGGTTTTTAACGTTATTAAGCATATATGAAATCTGCTTTCATAATAATAAAAAAACCACATTACCTTCCATACCACCCGAAATATTATAAATGTTAACATCCTTTACTCAAACTTACTGTTGTTCAGCCTTACATTTTAATAGCTTTTTTCACCTAGAAAGACAAATCTAGAAAGCGACCGTAGTTTTTTTTTTAAAGAAACATGATAAATATTTGAAGATTTGGATCTGTTAAATTTATACAGTGGATCACTATTTTATAACCCTTCTCTTTAATTTTTGTAAGATACTTTCAGCATTGAAGAGGACTAATGCTATCTTTGACTATCCGCTATGAGAGTATTCTTTGAACATCTTATGATTATTTCCCTCTGAACGAATCGCAAACGAATTCCGGCTTTAGAGTTATCTCTGCTTGGGTGCGTAATTGGTTGCGCTCTATCAATGCACTTCTCGTAAATCTGAAAGACAAATATTTTTTTCACCATCTCCTGTATATATAAGAAGGTATTAAAAATTATAAGACGATAATAATTTTTTTTTTTAATTCAAACTTCACATTATTGATTTGGGCTAATAAAGCAGAAACAAAATAATTTTTTTATCTTTGTAATCAACCTTATAACATACTTTATCGCAAATTGGAATAGTAAAGATACAAAAATTTATATGAATATGTGTATATTAATTATATTGAAATTTTACTTGTCTGAAAGTTGTAACTTTGATGACGACAATATTAAACAACATAGACTTAAGATATAACATGTAATGAGAAATTTAAAATAAAGTTTTTTTATGTAATAATTTTAAAAAAACTGTTTCTTGTCTGTACATATATTATTCATTTTCGTGAACATAAAAAAAATCCATTGTATTTTTACTTGTCAAGCAGTCAACAGAATGCACGAAATACAAAAAAATAAATCACCTGCAATAGCAGTGTTTTTCAAACGTTTCAGTTTTAATAAATAAACGCATATTTCATGTGTAAATAAATATATTCAAAACAATAAGAGCGTCTCATTTTATATGCCCAACGCTCAAGATTAGAAATATCTGTTATGCCTGGGCCTTTATGCATGACTTGCAGAGTAGCGAGGAAGGCTTACGATACCGCTCACGTGAATAAAGATCCATAAATAATATCTTGGCCGTATTGCGACCAATAAACTTTCAGGCAAGGCTGTACTGACATAAGAAACTCCATGCGCTAAACATGTCCTTATTAACTTCTAGATTCTATACCAAGGCTGCTTGGATTGTGAACCAGAGCTTTTGTCCCGCCTCGAAAAGCTTCTCTTCTTTATAGATTTTATTAAAAAAATATATACGTTGAAGTTAAAAAAGAGTATTTTTGGGTAAATCTTGTATATTTATTTCAAAAAATATATATACAAAATCAAAGCAGCACACTTTGCGATTCATCAAACATTGCGTCAATTATGTTTGAAATGCAGTTGAACCAAAGGAACTGCCCAGACTTCATTAGGGGTTGAAATAAAAACTACCCTTTGAGCGCGAAAGCCTTCACAGCCTATCGATCTTCTCTTAATTCCCTGGACATTCATTTTCTGCATTAATTAAAAGCTGCAGTCGGGGATGAATCGCCCATTCAGAAAGCTCAGCAAACGCTACCGCCTCTCGCCACAGTGAAGAGCTTTTTTGCGTTCTTTATTTTTCATTTTGTATATTTTTTTAATGTAATGGATAAGTACTATAGATAGTTTTCAATAGATCTGTTTGATGTCTGAAAAGCTTTGTAGGGTAGATTTGCAGTTTGATAGAAATTAGATGGAAAAGAATTTCAATGAGACTGAATGCATCTTAATCAAAATGATGTAATGGTTAAAAAAAGTACAGAAAATTATTAAAATAAAATCTTCACACACATCAAACGAAATATTATATTGAACATATTGCTTCTGTACTCTTCGTATAAAAATGGGTTAAGCTTTATTATTAAATC
Organism: Atopsyche davidsoni; assembly: GCA_022113835.1. Taxonomy (NCBI): domain Eukaryota; kingdom Metazoa; phylum Arthropoda; class Insecta; order Trichoptera; family Hydrobiosidae; genus Atopsyche; species Atopsyche davidsoni. The sequence continues at coordinate 2,734,716 of JAILWY010000007.1, forward strand.
ACTTATTAACTATAATACATCTACGCATAAAAGAGACTTCGTTTTAAAGGTTTTCAAAAGCTCGAAGTAGTTATAAGTCAAATTATATTTTTATGTTAGCTGTTGTATATTATAAAATTTAACTCAAATTGCTTAAAACTGAATCTATTTATAAAACATGTGACTTCACAACAGATACGGTGAAATTCAACAAAAAGGGCGTATCGCTGCAATCTGGGAATTATGGTATTACAGGGATATGCTCTGCAGGACTGCGCCGGGCATATTAATGTATGCAGATTGCTCTAACTACAGAAATATGTAAATTAATGAATGTTGCATTTCTGTTTGGGAAACGCGTCTCCATTAGTGACGTGTGTGCTTTCAATTGCTCGTTAGAGCCCTCGATCGAGTGTTGGTGATTTATTTGGCAGTTTTTTGTCTCTGCGTCGATCAAATCGTTGTTATTGAATTACGAACCAATAGAATACTTGATATTATGAATATGAATATACTGTGCATAAATTGTGCATAAAAGTGCAAATATTATCGCATAAACTGCGGTGTGCATTTATAAATAAATTTTTCTATGTTTAATCATCCCCCTCCCAAAAACCCGTAATATTTTTTTTTTATTTACATAATATATGATGAAAAATTTGTAAATGTCACTGTAGAACTCATTTCAATCACTTATTGAATTGAATCTGTATAGAAACCAATCTAGCGTAAAAAAATCCCCATCACCCAATAAAAGTAGGCGCGGTACAGGGTGCACCCACATTGAATAATTTATTCTGAAGAAACACTACGCGGTCCAAATGGGATTTATCCTGAGTTGGAGAGGTAACACAATGTAGACGAATGTGTAAGGGTGAGATCAGGTTCCAAATCAAGGGTTGATAAGCCCGAGGGGTAGGTCTTTGGAATTAATGGAGTCATATTATGGAGGGAATGTGTGCTATTTTTTACAAGGGTGTTTATATTGATGAATCCAACACGTCCAGTGTTGAATTCTGTAAACTATATTTTTTTCCCCGAAATCGAAAAATGGACAAAAGACTACAGTTAAAGTTTTTATATAAATATAATTTTATGCAAAAGTAACTAAATATATCGTAAAATTTGTGTGTTTTGTATAACTTAGAAACTGATTCCTTAAATAACAAAAAACTTTCTTTTTTTTTCAAAACCTTAAACTAATTGTCCTAGAATTAAGTTCTAGAACTGATTTTGATGTAACAAAACCACAATCAAGACGTTCAATAGAAATATATTTAAAAAAATAAATTTAAAAACCAATACAATTTTGATGATACAACAGGTTAGATTTATCATTTATTATATGTCTTTTTAAATAAATATACTTATATTAGTATTTCAACAGTATTTTCATGATATTATTCCGTCGTTATATGGTATATATAATAAAGTACATTTAAAAAACAATCATTCTTTTACTAGCTTAGTAATCCGGTAGAATTTAATTTAAAAATAATAAACCCCCTCACGTACAAAGTGTCCAAATGAAAGTCAAGATCTAATTTTATTTATTTTGCGCCCTTAATATACAAAATGCATCCATTTCGTCCCTATTTTAGCGATTTTTATTAGAATCCCCAAACCTAACGGATTTCTACAATGCTTCCATACAAAATTTGTGCATTATTAGGGTGACCATATCAAACAAGATTGTTATAAAAATTACACATACATTACGTATTTTTTGTAAATGATGTCTCTTTGCAAAGTACATTGTTAAAATAAAAAAAAAATCATTTTATTCTTAACAAAATCATTTGTTTACCATTTTTAACTCTTCGGATTCCTTGAATAATTTTCAAATGTCAACTTTTTTGTAAAACCGTTTTTTTTAAACCAATTTTTTATTAGAAATATATGCATTATACATATTTTTGTGTAATAAACGAGCTTTCAGTTAGATCAGGAAGTAAAATAAGCAAAAAACATATGAAAGGTAATAAAATATATATATTTAATTTTAATGATATGTGTTTGAAAAAAAAATCGCAAAAAACATAACATTGCCACTTGGTTACTGTTTGCATCCCTCTCGAAAAAAAGATATTAATTTTTGCTTTCATGGGGTGGCGATGGGTGGTTCTATTCCAATGCCGTCTCCACTTGACGCAATGTTAAAAAATAATATCAAAGTCAAGAGTCGAGCAGAAAATCCTGCCATATGGGTCGTTGATGAAGCGGACGGAAATACAGCCAGGCAATCGTCGAGGGAGATGGAAATTAAGGGCCCCCCTTTCATTCTTTGGGCGCCATTTTAAAATAAATTTAAAATACTTTGACACCTCCCCCCCTTGCTATCCGACAGTGATTTGAATATTTTATTTGATTAGACTATAGCGAGGTGTACCAGCTCCCTTTGCTTTTGTACTTCTTGATTACAACGATTGACACAGATTGCCAGTCATGAATAAGCTATGCGTTGATTTTTTTAATGGCACACCATTTGCTCAGAATTAAAATATCATATGTGTGTGAAGTTTGTTTCGGAATTTTTTTATTTTATTTAATTAATTGAATTAGAAGTATCGCTTTATATGAGAATCCTTAAAATACTATGGGTTGCCTTAATGGTGGCTTAAAATGAGAGTGTTGCACGGAATGCATAGCGAAAGATAATTCCTGAAGATGATAAAAAAGCGTAAGCGCATCCTATTTTCGCCAATTTTGCATAAGTATCAAATGGTTTATTGTCCAGGTTAAAGAAGGTAATAGTATAAATGTTTAATATTACAATCATTTTGGAATTACTTATGGCTTGTATTAGTTGCATGTATTTGATATAGATTTCAAATAGATTGAAGTTTGGTTTTGAATTTTCGCGTACAATTGTCTGAATATTTTGTTTCAATTTAAATGAATCAGTTATCTCATATCGTTGATTACGTTAATTGAAGCCGGAATTCATTCCACGTAGAATATAAAAATGATTCCGCGATTCGTTGAAATCCCCATGGGAACGCACGCGTGGGCTTTGGCTGGGGATTAACGGGCAAACCAAAAAGTGGTCAACAATGCTTGCTTTCGATTCTGAGGTTTACATTGTTTAATTATTCAATTGTTTACTGCCCCGATAACGCAAATGATTTTATAAAAAAAGAGGTTTAAATGCCATTTTGTAAATCCTGAAGTGATCGTGTATATTTTATCTCAGTATAGCCGCAGTGAATACTGCATTTTTAAATTTTCAATGTAAGCGTAGATATTCAGTTTTTCAGTTTATGCGTAAGAGTTTTTCAGAAGATCTGCTATACACGAGGAGTTCAGTTGTGTGAAAGAGTCCTGAAAACCCACCAGGATAATCTCTCGTGGGTATTTACCGGTCTACATTTGTATCGCTTTGTGTGAGGCTGTATGTGCTCCGATTTCGGATTCGAATTTCCGTTTAATTTGCAGCTCTTCTTCACTTCCGCCCGACACAAACGCTTTCGGTTCTTGTTATTTTTTTTTTTTACGACGAAGTGTGTTTTTGGTTTAAGCATGAAAATAAACAATATTCGATTTTAAGGCAGTTTTTTAAACTTGTTTTTGCAATGCTTTGAATTTGTGTGTATTTTTTTTTAAATTTATGTTTATATGCGTTAGTAATTTTCTCTCGATTTTCTAAGTTGAGAAGTCGCCGGCGGAGCTCGTGTCGATGGCAGGCTACTCAGTTTAAATTAACTGCCAATCTGAATCTACAATATTTGACATCAAGGCAATATTTTAAGCAAGTTTCTAACCACGTATAACAAGTTTTCCCTTGACGTGAATTATTAAGTCGGCACTCATGTCGCCCCGTGAAGTTGATGTGTGTTGTTGGTAACATTGTTTGACGCATTCGTGCAATTTGATTTGAATGTGAAATAAGGCAAGTATTTTAGATTAATTAAAATTTAAATACACGAGTTGTGCTTCACCCTGTTTGTATTGTGTTTGCAATGTGTATGATTTTGTTCAATTTATGAGATATTGTAACAAAAACACTTCATTTAAATTTCAAGAGAATGTATAAATGAATAATAATACGTATAAATTTTTTATAAAAATACAAGAGTAGCAGTCTGATTTTTGAGTCCATCGAAAAAGACTTAAAATTTAAAGTTTAAATTCCCGTAATGTAAAAATCGTTTATGTATTATAATGCCACTCGCAATTGAAATAAAAATAATGCTTAAAGTGAATTTACAAAGTTTTGGCAGTAGTTTTGTGTATTTGAGAATAATTCTGAGGGATTTGCATACTTTAATAGAATTTCTTCTAGTCTAGTGCATAATCGCGTCTTATTTATATTTCACATCTGTGACGTTTCCAATTTATTTGAAATAGCTTATGGAGAGCTTTTAAGGTTTTTTTTAAATAGTTTATTTTTAAAGTATGACATTTAATAAGAAAATATTTGCAAAGGTGATAGAAAGGATGATAAAGAAATGTCTCCATTTAAAAGAAATTTGTGGCCAATCTCTATTTTTTATAAATATATTTTCGATTTGATACTTTTCATTAGTTTTTATTTCTCTGTGAGTTGAAAATACTCGAACTCAAAGCACCTGAATTTAATGTATTTTTTTGGTGTATTATAAATAAATTAAATTTATCCATCTCCGGTATTTGTTGTACTCGGAAAGATAAAAATGTTACTGCACAATTTTACCAGCGAGAAGTATTTGCTTTCAATCAAGAAAACGAAACCTTTTATATAAAATATGTAAAATAATATATTTTGTACAATGCAACGGAAAAAATACAGGCCAAAATATTCAAATAAAAAATCGGAGTATAAGGTTAAATAAAAGTTGAAATATTTCACGAATAACGAGGTTCATAATATAAATAAAGCTTTACATACATAAAAAAAATTATTATATAAAAAATTCAAGAAGTATTACGTATTTTTTTAAATTATTGCAGTCACACTATCCTTCATCGTTATCACCTTTTAAATTTATAATATGTTATATTCATGTTACGGTATTTGTCATACATTTAATTTATAAAACAACCGCCCATTGTTGTGTCGCCAAATCGTTGTTGGCACAGAATACACTTGGAAAAATTACAAAAAGCTATCATTAACACCGTAAAGTCGTAAGTTCTGCAAACAGCAGGAATTAAACACATTACGGACCGCCACAGCAACACGCCCAAGCTGCGTCATTGAGGCGTGGGTCATGAATGGGTTAAACACATAGAGCGGCCTTTCCTGCTCACCCGTTGATATAATGTGTCATTAACTGATTTCGATAACCATCAATCGAAATGAATAGATCTAGCATTATATTTAGCTATATGATATGAAAATGTATAACTATATGATATAATGATATACGATTATACGAGTCTACTAAATCCTCTGAAAGGCGAAAGCACAGAAAGTTAAAGTAGAAAATCGAAATAATCAAGATATTCATATTTTTTGTTTCAATACAAAGTATTGTTAATTAAACCGGTCTGATTTGAATGCAATAAAAAATACTCGCACTTATTACATAATTCATTATAACTGTTTCAAATATTGTTGTTAAAAATAAGCTCATTTAAAAAAACCTATAATTTAATTTTAAGCTTAAAAGTTACATTTGCAAAATAAAGTGTATTTTTTAATAGTTAAAAGCGCATATCAATGTTGTCAAATATAAACAGTAAACACACTTTCCCAAAAGTAACGAACCACTACCGAATAGCACGTATGAGTAATTAGCATGGTTCGGACATTTTGTAGTCACCCTGTGCCTCCCCTAGGATACAGGGTGGCAGGGAATGACACCGGCTGTCTTTGACAATATAAAAGGCATTATTTTCGACCCTACCGTCAGCTAAGGGTTGGTTTTTCTCTTTGAAGGGATGTGTAATTTAGGGTTTGTTTGTAACATGAGTTACTTATGTTCTCTGACAGTCGGTTGCCAAGGCGCTTTTGGCCTTCGTTATTCCAGGATCTCTCATTAAAGATAATTTTGGACAGGTCATTAGACGAAATACATGATTGATCTTTTGGTAAACAACTAATTTTATTTTAATTAAAAATATGAAACCATATTTTATACTTGACAAACATATTGTTAAATACATAACATCAAACAATGTATTTATAGTAAAACTGTAATCGCGATAATATGTTATAACACATTCTGTACGCTATGCTATGCTGAGTTTTTAGTCAAAATTGGTGAAGTTTCGGTCTTAGTCCTAGAAGGTCATCTTCAAAAATGGTACTACGCTATCTTTAAAGTCTTTAAATACGGATTTAGTACCAAAGTGGACGAAAAATCGGAAATTTCAACAAAAAAGCAGAAAAACACCCAAGACGATTTTTAATAGCTAAAATCTTAACAATATTTAACCTTTTAACTTATTTTTATAGTACTTATACACGATCGCTTCAAAAATTATATCCGAACTATTTTAAATCTTAACTATATCATTTAACGTATTTTTTACGGTAAAACTGGATTATCTGCTCTATACAGTCAGCACATATAAAAAACATAATAATACCTAGAATAATATAAGTAAAGGAAAGAAAAAAATAAAAAAAACCAGAAAACAATCAATCGTACATATGTGAGGAGAAGAAGTACTATCCTATCGCTTAAGCCGTAAGCGCTCAATAAGACAATCAGCTTTATCTACTCTCCTCCCTGAAACACTGTGCGGGGAAATAATAATGTGCAAGCGTCGAAGCCTCCGCATCCCTTTCAGTGCCCAGCCTTATCGGAAACTCCCGTATTCTCTCTGGAGGCATTTCTTTCAGAACGTTTCATGTTTATTGCATTTGGACGTCCATGCGCTGAAGACAGTATTCCTTTAAGGCGAAGATATGTAGTTTTTCCTTCTAGTCAGGGCCATCAGTAGAAGTTGACTTTATTATTTATAAATAATATTTATTTTAAAAAAATATGAGTATATGTTGATCTTGATGTTGAACGTATAAATCGAAATTGTGAAATTCATGATTAAAGAAAAATTATTTTTATAATTATTGAGGTTAAACTTGAGTTAGCGCATCCCACAGATACAAATAAAAATCATCCTGAAGTGTTGTTATTTTTAATTCTGCTTCTACAAAATTATCAAGCTCAAAGAAGAATAAACAAGAAGGTAAAATCAATATGCTGCGTAAATCAAGAGTGTGCGTTGGTTGAAGTATTATATAAGGGATGATGAAAACACTCCCCTTTGACAGGTTGAAAAATGACCCTAGTACGTCGTGTGTCAGGCAGCCGTTTAACCTTCAAATCTTCCCGTTATCATAACGACAGGATAAACACTGCAAGTGAAACCTGTGACCTGCGTGCACTGGGCGCCATCCTGATACTTCAACATAGGGGTTGGAATTAGCAGGTATATACAACAAACGCGGGAATAATAATAAGGCACGAGCTATGATATTTTAGGGAGCTGATTAGTTTTTTTTTTGTGTGCTTTGAGTCATAATACCACTTTTAATTATATTTAAATTTAATTTTATATGAAAATAGTATTACTATTTTCCTGTTGTAAACAAAAGGCATTTTTGTATTTATCTTAGAAAATAATATTTTTTTCTCTCCCAAAAAATTATCTCATAAAATATTTTTAAAGTAAAGTTTTTTGCTTTATATTTTATAATAACGATGACGAACTAAGAAAATACTCTTAATATTATTTCATGAATATATTTAAATAAAACAAAAAAAATGTTGCAACTCCTTGACTATGGAGAGAATGTTGAATAATTTTATGTGTTAATTTTTGGTCCGAAAAACTAATAAATGTATAATTTAATAAAATCATTTATGTGAATAATTATAAATATGCGCTTTATCCTCACTTTAATCAGCCGACTGCAAAGTTTCGGGTTTTAATTCGGGGGTGAAGAAAAAAGTTATTCAAGATTTTTTTTTTTTAATAAAGTTCAATTGTGTCTAGATTTGAAGAAAAATAAAATATATTTTATTTATTTTATCTAAACTACGATGTCTCCTGTTCGTGATTCAATATGTACATAAACTAAGTTTCAGAGTAATAATCCCTTCTCCGTAAGACAACTGAGACAATATCAATCAAAACTTGGTGCGGTTCTCACAAAAAGAAAGGTCCATGATCATAAAATTTTATTTCGAAAACTAAAAAACTACCGAATATAGAAATACAAACGTACCCCCAAATCAATTTCAGTCTGCAGTGTGCCTTATGGCTTATTGGTCGTTGCATTGTTTGTTACCTGGGGTGGAGCCGAATTATTAAATTTGTTTCGTCTGTTTACACGTGCGGAGGGGAAGGTTTCACAAAAGTGGAGCTAGTTTCCCATAAATACCATAAAAACATCGACCGGCCCATCACGGCCCATCAGGCGAGGGGGTAGTCAGTCAGCGCTCGGCACGAAACACCATAAACCATAGAGCAATAAAGTATATGAAACGACAAAAACATATCAGGTAAACGAAGTTATTCCCCATAAAAATATTTATTCATTAGATTCGGAATTTTAATTTTAACATCTACGAGAGCCTGGTTTAATTTTTAATATCTCACATTCAAGAACAGCGAATGGATTGCTGAAGTCTTGAAAAAGCGAAAGGCCACATAGGTTATTCAAGTTATCAAATTTAATATTGTCTTATATTTTAATTATTAAGTCAAAATGCTTTTTTTTGTATTGTATTAACTGAAAAAAAAAATTGTTAATATATCCATCAACTTTATATTGTTACTTAAAGTTCTCGTTGTAATGTAATGAAGATCGTATGGGCAAAAGTCTCTAGAATTTGTATTTTTGTATCCGGATTGATACTTGTCTCAAGGCTTTAAATCACTGGTTCCCAAAGTGCTCAATATCAACCCCCAGGGCTCGATTTTGCTTTGCAAGGGGTCGATGATAACAAAAAATTAAATTGGGAGTCTACGAACTGTAAATGGGGGTCTACGAGAGTGGATCCCATTTAAGCAGGTCATCACCAAAATTTAGGCATTCCGTAAATGTTATAATTGAACACAGATTAAACCTACGCACTAACATAATAATGCCGTTAATCCTGCATTATGGACTATTGCAAGAAGGTTTTTAATAGTTTTTCCATCTTCATACCACATGGATAAGGGTTAAAAAAATAGTTATTTAATGTTTACATACCGACATAAAATATGGCGCACCCTGTATATCAGATGTCAAAAAATATGTTCGAAGTTTATGAATTTGCAAGGCAGGGGTCTACGAAAAACAGGAAATCTCGATAAGGGGTCGACGGGATAAAATAATTTGGGAATCTATGCTTTAAATAATAGTTGGTACAAAATATTGCTGGTTCTCATCTTTTAAAAGAATGTTTGCGTTAAAAAGTACGTATCACTTTCACGAAACAAGTCTGTTAAAATACAAACAAAATGATAAATAGCTTCATAAAATCCACTGTAAAAATTGAAGGTATAAGTGTGGAATTCCCCAGCACACAGACGGTTCTATCCCACCTTCCCTTAGTCGATGGGACCGGAAGTGCTCGCACGCGAGGGGTTGCGGAACTACGAACCACCCTTGGGGTGGTTCTGTTGTGACGACCGCTTACAAGGGAATATTACTCGTTTTGCGAGAGAATACACTGCTTACTTGACCATATTGTTGCTTATCCACGATATATAGATTTAATTTGTAGTTTTACATATAAGATATGCCAAACAATCAGGTACTTTAATCAGTTTTATTTTTTTCCAAGCGCGTTCCTCTTGTATGGGCTTATCTAGACTTATGGTAAATATAAACAGCTGTGTTTAATAATAGTAAACATTGATTTTATGTGTAATATCTCCATCGCAGTATTTAAAGATGTCACGCAAATTAAGAAAAATTAATTTAACTACTTTTAAAGTAATTAATAACGAAAAGATATTTATCTACAAGGGGGTTTTATTTTTGTTTTATAATATACCTGTAGATTATATTTGTTCTGACATCATTTAGTAGGCTCGTTTTTTTTATCACGGAATTAAAATACGATCTTCATTTTATAATTGGGTTTCAAGGATCTGATGAATGTCGACCATTTAATAACTTGGCATGTAGATACAATACAGAGAGTCCATATACAAAGACATTGACCCTTCTATTTCAAACACTTCGTGTCAGACATTCCCAAAAAGGGGGATATTTTAATTTCTTTTAAAACACTAAGTAAGTAACACTAAGCTTATAAAGGTTCAACGGATGGACGAATATATTTTGGTAAGATATGCTTGATTAGAAAAATTAATGCAAGATAAAATAAAACTAAGCCTTTAAAAATATACGAAACACTTTCTTAGATGTAACCGTTCTAAGATAAAAATCCTCTATTAGAAGTAAATTAAATGAAAAATTAACGGTATATTTAGAATTTTTTTTTTAATTATAAGGAAACAACGTATTAAAAACTATGAGTCAACATTAAATTATCATTCCCTGTTTAAAAAATTGCAAAACGAAATATTTCAATTACTGAAACATGAATAATTTTTTTTTTCAATTATGAAAAATCCGAAATATTAAAAAAGTGGAGTGTTGCTATGATTATTTTGATCAGGTTTAAATGCCCGAGTGAACAATTTACATAGTGATGTCATATAAGATATATCAGGGCCTATCTATTTCATGTAAATTCATGACGAATACAGTTTCAGGTCACATGCATAAGGGTGGCTTTACAACGGGTAGGTCTGTTTAATTTTTACCTCTTCGTTTTTAGAAGTTATTTTTATTGCATTTTAATCTAACGCACTGTTCAGTAGTCACGAATGTTCAGATAATTACAGGGTTCGTTGCTTCACAGGAAATTATTTTTTTCTGTCAAAATAATCTTGGAAGACAATTAGTCTCTTTTCCGTGTTGATATTTATCGCATTTGTATATCTTGGAAACGAATAAATTATAATAATTTCGACTGATACAAATATGTTTCGTGTATTTTCCTGTACGAATATGACTCAATGTGGAAAAACAAGATACATTCACTAGACTTTAACATATATATATTTTTTTATATTATTATTTTTCTGCTAAACGCCATTGGTTATATATATTCAGCCAAATATATATTTTAAGTATTAATATAAATATATAACTGGTTTCATATATTTTCGGCAAGGCAACTATTTTTAAATAATATATTATATTTATAAGAAGTTTTGCTCCAACAAATTTCACGCCCAAAGCATCATTGTCTGAAAATAAATTTCCTTATATTAGACCACAAAACAGTTAATGCTTAAACTGATAGCATGAAAGTAATAAAAAGTATTAACTAATATTTCGGAAACACCGATCATACTTAGACACTTGCTGGAGAATTCAATTCTTTCAATATAAAACTCTCTGATCAAGAAAGTAAGCGTAAGTAACTCCGCGCGTCTAATCGAGTCCGTGACAAATTGCTTTCCCCTGACAGATCGTTTATATTTCCATTTTTTACTTCCGCCACTCCACTAACGGATTGGCATTTGCCCTGAAATTGAGTATGAAAATGAATTTGCCTTTCAGGGGTGGTTTAAGGGTTGCCGCCAATTCTCAAACGGGGCACAAAATTGTTCGTATACAAAATACAACGGAGCAAAGTAACGGTTATAATGAAGTTTTTGGAAGCAAAAATAAACATTTTTTCCACAGTGCTTTAGAGTTGCTTTATGAACACGAATATAATATATAATCTTCCATAGTTTAACATCAGTTCAAGAACAAATTAAAATTATTGTAATGAACTTTTTAATATTGAAATAAATTGGCCTTATACTATATCTTACACTTAAACGGGGAGTAAAAGTTTGCATGAATTTTGAAATTCGCGGAAAAAATACCCCAGCAAGATTTTATTAAAGCTTTAATTTATTTACTACAAATAAACTTTCTTTTAATTTTTTTATTAAGGGAAAGTTTTTGTAAAATACAGTTGCATCCCTAGTAACACGGGTGATCTTTTACCCTATTCTTTTCAGGCTACCCCTCGGCACAATGCCGATTTAAGGTTAGACAATTTTGACGGATGACTCTGGTATTTGTGTAGTGTATTATTTGTCCGTTGTCTGGTCCATCTTGTGTCTTGTAAATGGATATTTAAATTTAAGGGATATTCACGAAGAATGGATGTTAAAATGGACATGCCCTGGTACACATGCTCTTTGACGTCTGATATTTTGTAACGTTACCTATTGTATGAATATGATTTATATCGTATAGATTAGCATACAAGCAGTTTATCTATTAGTACTTATGAATAACGGAAAAAAGATTTTTAGTATATTTTTATAGAACATTGAACAATCAAACTCGCTTATTAGAATGAAAAGTTCATTATAAACCTGCTATTATAATTTATTTATTTTCATTAAATAAGTACCATAGATTTATACACAGCAGACTGTTTCAATATATATTATTACAAATTAAAACAACAAATTGAAATACAATGGTTAGAAGATTACGATTATTTATATTTGTAATCATTTCCTTTTTTACAGTTTTCTGTGATCGCAATCTTCAAACTATTAGGCTTTAAAAATTCATATAAAAAAATAAAGGTTTTGAATTTTTAAGATTTTATAATTATAGCAAGGCTACAAAGTTAAAAATGAATGAAAGTTTTTGCGAAATTAATGTATTTTTAAAAATCTTTTGCTATTTATTGTATCACATATCTGAAAGTTACAACAGTATGTACATACTGAGATAATAAAAAAATGTTATTTAATACGTGAGAAATATTTTGAAAAAAATTTCAAATGAATAATATGAATAAAGCATTCAGTTATTTATGAAATCCCAAATATAATTATCTTAAAAAAATCATGTCTATATTGGAACAGAATTTCATTATAATGTAAACACATCCATATTTTAATCCGATCTCATTTAATTTGATTCAAATCCAGACGAATCAAAATATTATTTGTGTTTCGCACAAATTTTTTTTTCAAAGATTAAAATAATATTATTTTAAATATAATTTTCCAAATTGGATGGAATGATTGCTTTCATGCAAAAATACTCGTCACGCGATCTAATACTACAGTCGATATTGTTTGTCTTCGAAATCAGTCACGTTTCCAATTGGAAATCGGAAAATGTCGACGGTATAAGAGCCGCCGTGGTTATAGGACGGAGACGCTATTTCCCACCCGAGGGGGTTGAAAAGTGCATCCCTTATTGTGAATTATAAATACAGTCTGGATCGGCGATTGCATTTGCCGAGACATGCGATAGACTTCGCCAGAGTTTCATAGAAATCTAACTACAATACTTATTGCGATATCACATTCTGAAGCCACTGCAAACTCAGAAGGAATTTATTTTTATTTATAATTTATTGTATTTCTCATCAAAGTTTTGTCATTTATAAAAAAAAAAATAATTTCTACCTTTGAAACTATTATTCACAAAATACACTATTGATTGACAGTAGTTCAATTGATAACTGAAATTACTATTTTGTAACTCTAAAACCTAAGGTTTTGCAGGTGTGGTTTTTTCTTAAAGGTAAGCCTTATCTCTCACCCCCAAACAGCTTACAGCTGCACATTGAGGATGTAGAGAAAATCAAAAGGAAGCTACTGCAACTGAACAGGATCTACTGCATTTACTCTTTTGTAAAAAAAACATCCTGAAATAATTTAAAGAAACAGTTTGTCTTAAGTACTATTGAGTTTTCAGTTACTTTTGTAACTACTGGTTTTGTATTTTTTTAATCATAAACTTAGTGACGATGTGATTCATATAACATAAGGGATTATTTAGGGGGTTATTTATTCTTTGTTACAAAGAAAATTGAGCTTTGATATGTCTTATTCAATTTTAGAGAAAATATATTAATAATTACAATTGTAAATTATTTGTCATATAAACACACTTTGAAGTACTGAAGGGATGAAATAATTTTTTTTCGGAAAAAACTCAACGCTAGTAGACCACATCGTCAAATAATCCATGACTACGTCGGGGTTGACTATCTGATGAAACAACATTATTATCTGAAACCACGTTGCGTGCTTCTACAATGAGTAGAACCTTCGATAGAAGCCTGGAAGGAATTATTCATTATAAAGCAAATAGCATAGCTCGCAAAATGCAACTTGTCTGTATATATATATTTAAATTAAATAACATCAATTTATATTTTGATTAGGATATACATTTATCTTTTGTTGTAAACTCTCTCTCTCTCTCGTTCAATTAAAAAAATTACAAACAACTAAATTAGTTTAAGAGAGTAACGAACAATTTTTTTGCGTACTGAAAACGCGCTCGCTAAGTCAACGACTTTTCCATCACCTCGCTTTTTAATCCAGAACTTTGCTAAGAACCACTGAAAACTCGACTCTTCGTCGATTTTCTTCACAAACTTTACCAAATTATTTCCCAGACACTCCCAGGCTACGCGAATCGCAAAACACGGCTGATTTTCACTGCGATATGCCCCAAATTACCTACTAAATTGCCATGCTTGATTTTAATTTGCGGTGTGCAAACGAAATAATAATTGAATTTGCATTTATGATTGGGAGAATTACTTTGACTAAAAAAACTTCTTTCAAACTTTGTTTATTATCAGACAAATGATTTTAAAAAAATATGTATTTTAATCTTATCAACCATCACAGTTTTTATGAATCGATGGTGATCAAATTAAAATCTCATAAGCAAACCTCTAGAAATTCTGAGGTCCTTAATGTATAAATTACGAAATTTCAAATTAATGAATGCATCATCTGCATTTAAATAATAAAATCACTTTTATTTTTTACAGATACTGTTAGTAACCTCTGGACAAGGTATGGTCAAGTTATGAGTTGATATAAATGATTTGGAAGCATTAGTGGTAAACGTTGCCTAAATTCACTCATTGAATATTTTGCAATAAAAAATGCAATAAATTAATTTTATACGTTTGCATCTTCTAAAGAAATAACGTCAGACTAGAAAAACAAACCTCTCATTGGCGAAAACTCTCACAACTCAAAATTTCTAAATAACTCATTTTTGTGTTCAAAAGTTCTTCCAATTAATTTAGTATGCGTTTTTTTAGCCATTTCTATTTATTTTTACTATCATAAAACTTAGTAAAATACTTGTAAGATCTATCTTATTATATATTGAAATTTTTTTAACTCTTAGCATAAAAAAATTAATTCCATGATGTTTTGTACTTGTGTTTGCTTATTTGTATATTTTTATTTGCGTACACATTGAGCTTTTAGTTTATAACTGAAATATCATTTCAATATAATTGGTGTAGTTAACAATAGAGAAATCAAAGCGATTAACCTCACGCGGAATTGGGAAACTACTAAAACCCCGTAAATAGTCATGGTGTTAATCCGAATTATATAACAAATGACAATGGGGGATTGTTTTTATTGCCATCGAATTTCATACGTCATTATGATAGTATTCAGAGGCTTTTGAGGAATAATTTAATTCATAAAGTGATTTTAATGATTCGTTTCATAATACCTGAAAGAGTGAGAGATTGTTTCAGCAGATAAAATAAAATACTTCAATTCCACCAAAAGGAATAATACAAAAATTAAACATTAAATAGGATTTTTTTGTGGTTAGTTAAAGGAGATAATAAATATCTATAGGAAATAAATATTATTTTATTAAAATAATAAACCGGTTACACAGGTTTTTATCACATCCAATCGAAGGTTTTTAATACTCGATTATCAGTAAGTATTCAAAAACGTAAGTTAAGACTCGTTTTTTAGTCGCAAGCTATTTATACAAATTGTTTTCAAGAAAATGTATTAGCCATGCTTGAAAAAAGTTTGGAAAACTTAGTGATTTTTATCTATTTCAAATCTAGAGGTTTATTATAAAACTTTGCTTTTAATCTTGAGGTGAGTTATTAAAAATCACTAAAGCAATTGAAAACGTCTTTTCTAGAGAAAATAAATTACTTAAAAGTATATGAATGCTTTCTTTAAGAGTAAAATATTATAAGAAAGTAGATTAAAGTGAGAATACAATCTACGAAGGGTTGCAAGTGCTAGTTTCTTGAATAAAGACATCTTCTTTTATATGTTTTAATAACTTTTACAAAATTTAACTTAATTGATTCGAACCTCGTATCCAAAGATTATCACGAAAACTCTAAAAATACGAAAAAAATCATTATAAATTTAAATTAAAGTATATATTTTTCCTTCCGTTGTTACGTTCTCAGACTGCAAATCTAAGTTAACAAAGAAAAATCTAAATCACGTTCACAGCAAAAAATAATTTACAAAGGCAAGTACGTGTCTGCTTATGATGAAGGCTTTAATATGAAACATACAGCCTTAACCAGGCGTTAGATTTATGCCCTTCGTTCACGAACATCGCTTTTTAAATAAAAAGTTTTTTGTTCTGTGTACTTTATATTGATTGCCTTGAAATCTGATTTAAATGTTTCAACATGCAAGCTGCTAAATAAACGAAATAAACTTAATTAAAATTGCCTTTATTCTATGGATCTTTTGTTTATTCAAAATATCTGATATCATTTAAAAAAAAATACAAATACAAATAATTTTTTTTTTTATAAACATGATGTAATTTGTGTAAAAATTTTTTATGACTAGCAAGTGTAAATTTTTTATTTATTCTCTTAGATTTAAAATTGATCTTACGTTTTAATGAAACGTAGCACCTAAAAATATAGCATTTAATATTTTAATATTTTTTAAGTTACAAAATAATTAATTAATTATTAATTTAATTGATTTTGCTAAATGAGGTAGATTTATCGGTTTTGTACTGACTAAGAACGTCTGCTTGAGACGAACAGTCTAAGGCCGGTTTAGGCTGGCTAAAGCTGGCTAAGGCTGGCTAATGCGGTGAGATGCGCCTAAATGCCCAGTCATACATAAATAAATCATCTGGAAGTTCATCGATGTAACACAACACAGACCATATACTACTATGAGTCAAGCTTCAAAAGTAGCAAGTAATATTAGTACTGTATTGAAACTAATAGAGATATGATTTTCATTTTTTTATTGAACACGAGTTCATGAATTTGAAGCATTATGTCTTATAAATAGTATCTAATTCAATAATGAAACTCTTCGAGGAAAAAGTTAAAGAAAACCACATATGGTTTTCATGGGATGGAAATAATGTTTGCTTCAAGCAGATGAATTAAAACTGCTTATCGTTCGTATATATATATTTTTTACTAAATTATAAATAATGTGTTTAATTATACTCTACAATACAACTATTTATCGATATAAATTTTTCTGGTAACATATTAAATTTTAGTTGAGAATATTAAGCATTAAGTAAATTTCAAAATGGGATTAATGAAATGATTCACTTTTGATGTATGTAGATTTAACTGGACGTGTCATTTATATTTCAGGCTCTCTGAATTCAGCCCTTTGGTAAAACAAAACTCGATACTGAAAGGCTCATCCGTATTCTGACAGGAACACCCTTAGCCATGCAGTTTGCACTTTTTGCAGATAAACGGAATATTTAATATTTTTAAACTGGAGCGATATCCTTGTAAGAGTTTTTTTATTTTTATTTTTGATTTAGAAAAATATTTATATTCAACGTAGCTTCGGAACTATGAATATAAGTAACATACCAAAATTTATGAAACGAATGAAATTATATTTATTAACTGTATTTTTATATAAATATTTAAACAAATTAGAAGCTTCATCGAAATTACTTGTTGTATTTTACAAAATAAATTTTGAAAGTAATGACTTTTCTCTAACACCGGAGAACAAAATTATTATAGTTTTTATATAAAAATCTTTTAAAGAAATATATTTTAGATAATTTTATATTTGTTTTGCAAACTTTTGTGCTTGCATTGTTAAACCGTGAGCTTAAAATTTTTATTTCCAAGTCAAAAACATTGTAATCGAATTCTACCGGGTACTTTCTACAAATAGTATTGAGAGTGTTTACATGAATGTTTTTTATACAATTTATTAGTTTTTTTTTTTCTAATAAGTATTTTTCTGAAAATATATTTGTATTAACTTTAATTGAATGCAAATAATAAGGAATTTTCACACGTCAGGCAGACTCTTCTGTGGCCTGGGCTTCCTCGTGTCCCATGAACGGAGATTAAGTTAATGACGTGTAATCAGGGCGTCCTTATTTCCATTTTACGTGTTCGAATAGCACGTGACTGCTTGATAATTGCAATTATATTAATGATCATTACATTTGTGCCTAAACTCGGGTTATCCGAGGCTTAATTACACAGGAGCAAGTAACCGTGATAAATCGAAAATGTTAATATCGCAATCTTCGATATCATCAACCCCTATTTTTTCACCGCTCGATAAAAGCAGCCAAATGCTCATATTAACATGATAGTCAATATTATACCAAAATGCAATACAGGCTAGATTTAATAAAATATATATATATATACATATTTCTAAATAAAGTAGTGTACCTTTATTATCAGTTTTTATAATGTGAATTGAACGAATAAAGAAAATATTCTTGTGCTAACAAGTGCGACTTCAAAAAAAATAAATAATTGGTTAACCTTCGCGTTCTGAAGCGTCTGCTGAGCTTTAATTTAAAAAGGCTTTTATCTTGTATTCAAAGGTCTGCCCTGAAAAATAGCTTATCCGATATATTTAAAATAAATATCAAGATTTAAAAAGGCTGTTAAGATTAGGGTTTAAATTCACATTCAGGCACTAGACTTCATTTTTGAAAAATGATCACGTGAAAACATCATATAGAATTTTATTATTTTATAGAAATCCTGTTTGATATGACATTATTTAATAAAAGATGATACACGAGTTAATTATAAATTAAACCACACTTTTCTGCTAAAGATTGTCAAAAAATGTAATGTAGAAATAATTTTTGTTTCTTAAGTATGTCAGAATGATATATTCATTATTAATAAATATTGACATTAAGCAGTATATCCAGTTTTAATAAATAAATATGAACGTGTCTTTTAAGTATTTAGTTACTTTTTAATGGCAGAATTGTAAATAAATATTTTTGGTTTAAATTACAATGAAAAAAAAAACATTTATTAAAATCACGACCGATGTATTTAGATTGTAAAGAGTGAAATTATTTTTAATTTTAATTTTAATAAAAATTAATTTTTATTTTATTACGTGATACTTGGATGTTAATTCGACGCCATAGCCGTTAAGCTACAAGGATAGTCGTTGCGAAGTATAATTCGGGCACGTTCTTTGATATTGATTGTAATTATCACAGTTTAGGCCTCATTAATCATTAAATAAAAACTTTTATCGATACTTTAAACTGTTTGTAACGGCGTCTAATTCGTTTCTTTGAAATCTTTAGAGGATGCCCACCGTCTGTTATTGGAGCCATTCCAAGTTGTTGAGGGGAAGGAGGATCGTAAAAACAGTTGAGAAACTACTGAGCGCAGACACAATCGTTAACTTTCAAACGACTTGCTGGGTACAACTTTATCCTTAGTCCAGTGGTTCATAACATTATTTTTTACTGAAATTAGAAAAAAAATATTTTAGCTACTTGCTACAATGTTTTAAAACATTACTGAAGCACAAAAATAATTCAATATCACAGCAAATTCGAAGATTGGCATCATTGTAGTTTTATGTATAAGAGGAGAGATGAAACACTTACGCTTTTAATATGAATATATATTTATTGATCACAATAAGAAAACTAGTTTGTGAAATATAACAAATAAATTTTATATGAACTTAAAGCTTTTCTGTTAAATATAGTAGCAATGACGTACCTTTAGCAAAATATTAACTTGTAGTAAATGCCACACTGACCTGAAACAAATAAAACATAACAGTAAATTTTTTTTTTGATATTATTATTATTTTATAATACATTAAATGCAATTTTTTATTATTATTATAAGATTCTTTATTTTCTTTTGTGCTATTTACAATAGTTGTTAGAGCTATGCATCTTATATGGTATGTGGATATCCCCTAATCCTACGCGCAGGTAGTAGGGCTTGCAGTGGTGGCATATATGGTGAAAGTACATAGATTTCTCTATTCTCGATATCGATTTTGTGTTAAGAAACATTTGTGTTAGCAGTTAGAATGGCTTCAAAAAATATTGTATATTTACGAAATGAAAAAATTAAAGTGCTTGTAATTTAATTAATTATTTTTTTATTTTAACGCTTCTGCCATCTAGCGACGGATAGACACACTTGAATAACAAATCTCTGTTTTATGCGATTTAGCCAGGACGCAAACCATTCCGCGAGATGTCTCTTTTATCGCGTGCTATACATACCGAGTTTGGTTCTATGAAGCTAAAATGTATTGATTTTCCGGTTTCAGGAACCAGGAAGCTAGTATTAAAATATTTTGCACCTTTGATTTCCGCCTCTATGGCCTGAATTGCGTCATTATTTATATAAACGGCAACTTGTTAAATATTATTTTTACTGAGAGATAATATTATGTGTAAAAATAAAGAAGAAAATATTCAATTAAAAAATATAACAAAAGTAAATAAGCGTTGATTTTTTAAAGCCGCGTTCTTGGTGGATTAATAATATATCATAACTCCAAGTGTTTTCTGAGGTTTCGGTTGATTTAAAATAAAAACAATAAAAAAAAATCATTTATCACGATTGTATAATTATTTTTGCTACTTGCTACGATTTTATGAATATGTTCATTTTCACATGAAAATAAATATGAATATAGATATGTCAATATGAAATGCGACTTTATCTGTTTTTGGTGTAATTTTGGGGTGAAATTTTGTATTTTTAGCATTATAATGTTGTTAAAACCGGCATTTGCGTCAATTATTCAGCATTTTAATTCTGACATGAAAAATATTGCAAAGACAAGCCGCGATACAGACTCGCGCATAAATGGAGATTAATGGAGCGAAAAATTCAGGGCAGAACAAAAAAATCCACAAATTCACGAGAAATTGCGTCGCAGAAGATTTATGGCGTTGTCCTTTTTGGAAATGCACATCCATACATTTTAAAATTATTTTGAGTTATAATTAAATGCACATACAGAATTAATGAAAATATAACGAATCGGAGAAACCACCAAAAGGAGCGGTTCAATATTTTTATATTTTTATCAAAAGGAGTTTGAGAATTATTTACACGAAACTCGATTTCCTTTTATAAAATGGACTCACACAAAGGTTCATGAATGCAGTGTGTATCAATTTTAAATGTTAATTATTTAAATTGCCAAGTATCAAGCCACAAGGAACTTTAAATTTAAGCTGTATTTAATGATATATTTAATAAAAAATCTTTAGTACAATTATATTTAATCGTACAAAAACATACGCTCAGAGATTAAAGTTCACCAATTTAACCACCGATTACGAATAAGACTTTAGGTAAATAAGTATTTTTTTTTTTTTTAGATTAAACTTGGAAATCGAAACGATTGTTATTTATTATGTTTAACGTGCTGTAACAATATACAGTATTTAAAATCAATAACCTCAAGTACTTCTGAAAAACGATGCATAGACCTGTCGAGTTTGGAGAACCATTTGTATGCCAGAAGAAGCATTTATATAAGCTATGCGTTAATTTTTATATTAAATTATTGACTGTTATCTATTTTCGTACTATCCAGGAGACCTCACAGGATATATTGTATGGATTTTATTACTAATTATACCTGTTGTTTTTACATTTTACTCTTATGCAGCTGTTTGGAGCTATCACCAGAGTGGAAGAACAATTATTTTCATGAATGATTGTAGTACCTCATTTTTGATTGAGTAGCATATTTTTTGTGAATTTATATATCCCTCGTTCTAGGTATATTTTTATTAATAAAATATCAGTCATAAATACAGAATAAAGAAGCGATTATGTATTGTGATAACTCTCAGAGCTACTTATTCAAGAAAACATGTTTATTTTTTCTTTAAAAATCGTGTATTTGACCTTTCATCTTTCTTTATCACGAATCATTTTTAACACTGTATATTTTATACTACTTATGAAATTTATTCCAGAAAATATTAAACGTGTAAGCCAAATCGACTGATGTCAGGCGTATTTTATTTATGAATTTTTTTATATATTCTATTATACTCGTATTTTACTTACGATTTTTTATTATAAAAAACATACCATACTTGCTTTTGTTGCTTATTAGAGAGAACGATTGACGTTGGCCAAGAATAGCTCATACCAGGAATTTGTTTTTATTATTTAACAAATTTAAGTAATGAAAGTAAAATAAATATTTTACGAGGATATGCCTTTTATTTATTTTTGTTTTCCTAATAAAAAAAACAAAATTCATTTCCAAAAACACAAATCACATTAATTTTACACACAAATCGTTAAAAATGTTTTACAAATTCATAATTCCAAAAGCAATGTTATATGTTTATATTTTGTGTATTTACTTTCAAATAATAACGTTTCTTAAAACATGTTTATATTCAAAATATTTCCATAGCAGATACCAAAAAAATATTACAGAAAACCAATATTTTTTATTAGGAACGATTCTAAAAACCAATAAAATCTTACCATATTTATTAAGCATGTTTTTTCAATATTTTTTTCATGCAAGAACACTTTTTATGAAAACGTTAACATTCATCAGCAGTTACTGAGAAACCTCACAAAAAAATAGGCATTCAACGGGTTAAAACGAAAACCAAAAATGGCGACCATATGCTAACAAAAAAGGACACGAGGGGGTTAAGCCGGAAAGCATAGAGGACGGTAAGTAAATTATGATTTACGTGGTCTACTCGTAAGGATTAGTTTTGCAGGACAAGGGGGACATAAAAATAAATGAAAAAACTTGGTCAAGTCCATTCAGGGACATCTCCTGGGAAGAGAGAGTAAAAAAAAAACGGAAAATTCATCCTATTTTTCGCTTTTCGTCCTATTTCGTATATTTCCGATATTTTTTCTACAATATAATATTGTTTTGATTCGTATCGTTGTGATTGGATATCATAGTTTGTATTTATTTTTTATTCGAAAATATAGTTTTATTGTTGAATTAAAATAAATTGTTTGCATTGCTCTCTCGCAATACATTGTAATCAAAGATCTTCAGCGTTTTGCTGAAATATGTTATTTAAAATATCGTAAAGAGATGAACGTAGTTTCATAACTTCATTTAAACAAAGTCAAATTTAAAGTATGTTAGTTTTAGTATCAAAATAAAATATGTTTTTTTTTTAATATTAAACTAAGAAGTATTATGTTGAGTTTCAGGGAATAATTACTAATTATTATGGCAGCCATTCATGATTAAGAAATTGTATATTTGAAATATATTAGGGTTGTAAAATATGAATATTTGATACTAATGGTCTTTATGATATCTAGTATAATAATGCAAATGGATATAAATTATACATATCTATAATATAATATTTTGTGATATTTGAATGGATATATTTAAGATGAAATATACGCAATATACTCGTACAAGCAATATTTATGTACTTCGTGTATTAAATAAATCCATCATCTCGTGAAAGATCTAAAAAGCACTGATTCCTAAGGAAATGAATCCGCATTCAATAGGCCAAGGCATTTTGTGATATTGTTGATTTATTTTTTTTCATAATTTTTTTATGTTGTTTTTATGTCCAAAATTTTACAAATGAATTGTTTTTTAATTTTTAAAAAATAATATTATTATTTTATACAATCGTGTGGCAACCCTGCGGCGCTCATGGGAGATGGAAGTTGGAGAAACCACAAACGAGATCAGTCCGCAATATAAAGCGAGATAGGGCTGTCACGAGTATTGGAAATACGCCATGTCGCCAATCAAATCAACATATACAATTGAACATTGTAACTTGAACTCTGTTTTATAGATCGAAGACGCATTGCATCATAAAACTCAATTGATTATAATAACAAAAAGAGCAATAAATACATAATAATAAAACAACATCATCCAAGTAAAGAAAACTAGAATTATAAATTATTTATGATATCAGGCTCCGGCTGATATAAAACACTTAAATTTAAAAGGTAATGTTTATTCCAAAAATCAGCGTATGCAGCGAAGTATGCAGCGAATATTAAACGTTATTAAATACAAAAAATATAATAAATTGATTATATGGCTTAATTTTTATCTTAAAATAATTCGTGTATATTTTTTTAATCCATATATATATACCAAATTTTTTTTTTATCGGACCTTCGAATCAAATATAAAAGATAAATCATATCTAGTTTAAATGTAAAAGAAATGAATGAAATATTATTTTTTTATTTATTTATATTTATTGAATTTGTAAGCATAATTAATATATAAAAAAATGGTTTTATATATTTTCAGCTCTAAAAATAACTGACACTGAATATAAATGTGAAATTGTACTAAAAGAGCAGAAATAAAATAAAATTAAAAGCGCGTGAGAGATGTAAGTGCTTAATTATTTTTTTGATTTATGAATAGTATTTTATCTAATGGCGGGGGTTGATAAATTTCTTTACCCCTGAAAATGTGCAAAATAAGCAATAGGGGAGGAAAGTCAAAAGAAAGTGTGGACTTCCGCTCCCACCGGAAACCGCACACGACACCACCCTTGGAAGCGGAAGATAACGCGACGCTTATTGTATTTAAGCAAACAGAAAACATTTTATGAAAGATAAAAGATTTAACCTTTATTTGCAGTTTTTATATTTAAAAATTATTAATCTATTGTTTGAGGGACGATTGACTATTAAATTTCTTGCATAACGTAACGACTGTCAAAACTTAAACATGAAAAAATATTTCGTGAATAGGGTACAAACAGACACAGCGCCAATTAAAAACAATCCCTCAGGAGGGCATAAATCAGAATTATATTTACGACGCAGCTGAAAGAATAATATGTGTTTAATTAATACAAATTAATTCAGAAACTAAAACAGCCGACTGGTCCCAATTAGCCAGGCACACGAGGCCGATAAATAACCTGCGGCCGACACTTCCGGTCCAGCCCGCAGCCTCGCGGTCCAGGACTCAAAAATGCCGCCGGATTATCCTGCCATGAGCATATTTCCACCGTGCAATGCTTAATTTTTAATCCTATTTGCCTTAAGCTGCCCTCGAAATATCATGATTTACGACTCAGACAAAGGGGTAGAATCTGTGCATGGAATTACGCGGGTAATAAATAAACTGCACGAAGGCTTTGAGGCCTTGAAGTTTTCATCTCATAAAAAAAAATCAAACCGCGAAAAAATTAATATATATTTAATATAAAGTCATTTTACACCTTAGGTATTCTAAAAATGCTGCAATTCGACTGTGCGCACTAAAAATATAAAAAAACTCAACCATTACGCTAAGTAATGCTAAGTTAATAATTATTCTTTTCAAAACGAATTTTTTTTACGTTTAGTGTTTAAATTTACTGCTTATTTTGTTTACAAAAAAATATTTTCCTTGTCGTTTCCTGAAATACAAAGCATAAAGGAAGTATTTTCTTATTCAATACCAAAATGGAATGAGAAAACGTGAAGAAAAAATCAAATTTATATACGGAAAAACTTGTAACAAGTAATTAACAATCATCCTTTATCAACTTTTAAACAACGAATTTATTGAAAATAAATTTTTATACGACACTAAAGTAGGCATTTTAGTTAGTTTAGTTCCCAAGTTTAGAAAATATTGCACGGTAAAAGCTGAAAGGCTCAAGGGTGGTTTCAAGTTACAAACGGGGTAGGATTATTAACATATGCACAAAAATAATCCGGAACTTACAAAGACTGTCTACTAGCCATAGTCTGTTTTAATCTGAAATATATACTTATGGTTAAATTTATTTATTCAAACATGCAGATATTATTTTAATTTGGTTTAAAATCTAGATTTAGCGTCATGCAGTGTAAGCAGTATTTTTTTGATTTGATATGAAATTAATAAAAAAAACATTTTCCTAGAATACATTTCTATTTATTTTTTTAAGGTTCCACCATATAAGAATTATTTAAATAAAACAGTATTGTATAATGCAATATTTAAATTCATTTATTGATAAAAATTTATTGTATTGTGATTATTTAAAAGCCGTAGAGGAATGAACGATACAATTATGAGTTCAGCTATTAACTTAAATATTTTTATTTAAATTCCCAAATATGCTGTTATGTTATGTTACGTGGCATAAACAGGTTATGAGTCGCTTAACTAAATATTTTTTTAAAACAGTATGCAATTTTTTTTTGATAATAGCATGCAGATAAAAATAGAATATAAGTTTCTAGGCATATATAAAAAAAATGGCACGTAGGTTTTTTCATTCAGCAGTAAAAATACACACATCAGTGCGTAGGCAGAAAAAAATTAACAACCCAAACAAACCAAGTTTCTTATCTGGCTTTCTCTTCACACGTTCGTAGTAAAAATGGCTCAGCGGTCACGTACCGGCCTCGTGTGCCAAAGATCATCGTTCGAGCCCCCGGGGAGGCGTTTTGTTGAAGTGGTCAGATAAAAAGCCTTGTTTCTATTGCGGGAACACAATTGTCTGGGGGGTGGTAGGGGCGGTGCGTGTGGGGGCGGAATAGCAAATGTTACAAAGCCTCCAAGAGCTGGAGAGCTTTTTGCGTTTTTTTTTTTTTTAAATTCAGCTGCCTTTTTAGACAAGTAAAACCGGTTTTATTGCCGCCGTACTTATCGGCTTTTATTTGCTTTTTTTATGCACTTTTTTAGGTGCGCTTCTTTTCCTATAAAACAATAGGTAAAACGCAGAGGTATATACGATCATCACTTAGGTAAAGAAGAATGTGTTTCCTTTTTTTGTTATTTTATTGTTTTGACTCGGTATGTCAGGGTACACAAACGCACCCATGAAATATTGTCTTTTTAATAATTTTCTATTTTATATATTTTTTTAATACTAATGAGTTTCTTGGTAGATAGAGCAAATTTTCAGTAATTATTTTTATAAAAATCAAAATAAACGTTCAATTGATTTTTACTATTAATAGGTAGTACGCCTTTTTTCGTATTAAATAATTTATCACCATACTGTTTTAAAGACTCTTTTAACTGTATTTTTTTCAGGGAGCTTCAATAAACGAGTTTAAATTCTGAAGCATGAGTAAAACCCCCGCGTTTTGATTATTCTTCGAGAATCTATGAAGTGGCCCTGTAAGTTGTACGTATAAACATTCGAATTAAATCCAGAGTTCATTCCTTAATTAATCCCCGCAAACCTGATCTTAGCTTGTAATTACTGACTGGGACTTGCGTAAATAAACTTTTTAATAAATACGCCTCGTCCGAGGAGATCGACTGGAGCGACTTCGCATCTCCGAACTTTACTTCAATATTCCCGGTTTGCTAGAAAAGCATTAGATATGCAAGGCAATCCTTAGAAACATGATTTTATTTTAATTTATTGTGTAAGTTTGTATTGAAGTCTTCATTACAGTCATTAAAAACAATGTTCAATAACTGATGGCTTCACAATCATACGTATTTGATGATCATTTTTCATGGGTTTGCAAGAACGCTTGTCGATATTATGGTTTCAGGTTTTGAATCTGGGTGAATAAATATTATATTATAATATATAATTAATATGTAATTAACGGAGATGTATTAATTTGGACAGAGTAACCATTGACTCGCTTGTTTTGCGGTTTTTACTACTTCCATAGTAATATGGTAACATTTATTACATTTTCAGATTGAATGAGCATAGATATTTATTATATTAAACTTTTTCATGTTTAATATGATTTAACTGTACTTATATTAAAAACAAGATAATTTATTACTCAAACAATTTGTATATAAAACGATAGAAAATAATATGATACGTGTACAAAAACGTATATTTATTAAACTAAATGTATTAATTTAAATTTTAATATTGCAGAAACTTTTGTAACATAAATTCACCTTTTTATAATCAAATTTAAATTATGTTAGAGATTTTCGGTGAATATTAAAATTACATACTATAAATGATACTTGCTAGAAATCCTATTAAGTCAATATTTAATGTATTTCTACAAAAGTTTATTTGAAAAGTTAGATAACTACTCAAAGTGAGGCAAGTAGTAAATTGATAAAAGAAAACGTTGAATAACTGAAGAAGATCTTTATTAGGCTTAAGAATAAATTGAGAGTTTTGTTAATTGTGAGAATGTTGTAAAGAAAAAAGTCGATTATGTTGTTAAAACTGAACAAAGCCAAAAATGTCAGTAATTGGGTTGAAAGCTTGCTTTTATGCATCCAAACAAATAAGTTATGATTACTTTTGTTCTTAAAAGCAAGAAGAATCTACAGACGCTCTATATTGTTTACATTGAAAGATCTCAAGTAAAAAAAATGGGTAATATGCCAATATCAAATGTGTAGTATGAAATTTAAATTATATATCGAAAATAGTATTTTCTTTACCTTGGTACCCTTTAAACGAAAATGTAGCTGACTACTGGAAAAAGGAGCGGTATATTGAAACAAGTATCAAAGGACAAAAATGATAGCACATTAGAGAACTGCTAGCGAAAGTTACATGATGAAATAAACTGGAAAAAGTGTAAGAGCTGAGATTTATAAGAAAATTGGTTTTATTATTTACAATATCACTGTCGTATCTCGTTATAAAGATTCTCCTTAGTTTTTCCAGGAACTTGTCGGATCATCGGTTTCTTCGCGGGTTACAAGCGATATAATAAGGAAAATATCAAAGAATAGAGCTTACGCTGCCATAAGCGATATTCCAAGCTAGACAATATGCATAGTTGATTTTAAGTTACGTAGATTTCTATTATTTTTTGCAAAATAATAGAAAATATATTCATAATTATAAATTGATAATTTTGAATTTTAATGTATGTGTAATTTGAAAATTTAATTAAACGATGCTGACAAAGCAAAATTAACGAAATATGGAAAACAAGACCTCCAAAATAATGTTATCGATTCGCATCTCAAACCGCAAAAATTAATAATACAGAAAAATCAGTGAAAGAATCGAGCCTGGAGCGAGGCCATACAAATCAATTAGCTACTAAAACAAAAAGAATTCTTCCTTGAGTTTGTTTTTCAGGATCCCGTTTCACGTGAGATTTTTTCAGGAATATGGCGTGCATTAGAGGGAACGTATTAATTTACCGAGCTGTCAGTCGAAGCCTTAATTTACTTTTCCTTAGCAGCCTTTTTTACAAACGAGCTTCGTAAGAAGTAAGACATCTTTCCATTGTTTTTGTTTTATTTTTCTTCGGTCGCTCAGAAAGAACCAAGCGTCGGCTAAATCTTAATTTGCGCCCAAATCTGATAACGCACTAAGCTATTTGGTGCTATTGTCTATATTATATTAATATTTAATAATTAAAATTTGGCTGTTCTTTTGAAATTTTTCTCAGACTAAAAAATATAAAATTTTTGAATTTATAGTCTTTCCTAGTATCATTATTTGCAAAAAAAATTTACCATAGGTTTTTTTAATATTATTCATAAATAAATTTACGTGGATTAAATATAGATGCTAGCTCAACTATTTTGTAATATTAGTAATAACAGTACAGTATGTTTGAGTAACAGATCTATCACACTGTCAAAATATTGCCAACACAATCCAAAGTTTAGAACTAACTCTGCAACATTGCACCCTAATTCCGGGAAACTACCCCATTGGCCTGAGAGGAGATCGATTTTCTGTTAAGAGGCTTGCTTGGACGTACTTTTAGGGTGCCTTACTTACAAATGGAAAATAAAGATCTGGTTTGCATGAAAAATAAGCAATTCGTATTTATATATAAAATATATAAATATTTTATTTAATAAAGAAATGCTGTTTTTTTTTTTTATTTAACTTAAAAATAATTATTTGATTCATTAGTAAGTCGGTTATGAGCTTCTCAAAGTCACTATAAAGTGAAAATATAAAGGATAAAAATAAATACGGACTTTTCTTCTGTTCCCGCTGACATAAAATCGAAAGGCAAAGTAAAAACTAAAAAGACATTAATATCGCATAGTCTATAATAAAACACCTGCAAATAATTTGTATAAAAAAATGTGCATTTGTACAGCATGAAGTCACCCTACTGTCGATGTATTCAACGTCTCCGAACTAAATCCTGGACAAGGAATGAAGAAGGAGAAGCGGAATATTTCCCCGGAGACCAGTAACTCCTGACTCCTTCGGCCATGCATAACTCCATATTGATGCAACTCCTGGCTGGAGTCTGGCGTCTGTGTTTGCACCCGCGATTATGCGGCTATTGTGTCTTGTTGTAGTTTATTGCAGTACCTGTGTGTACAACTGATGATAACCTGGATGAATTAAGGGTCTAAGTCGCATACTCGAGTTTTTTTGATCATTTTCTGGTCCGTTTTGCGAAAAATCGACCGCACCAATCAAAAAAATTTAAATGCAAAAAGTTAGATACATCTCTTCTTCCGAACAGAATATTTTATCATTTCTTGTAAATTTACTTTTAATATGATAAATATGTGTTTTTCGGATTAAGTGTAGGAATTTGGAGATTCGTCATGTCCCTGTTCTAAGAGTTCTAAACTTTTAAAAGTCTTTTTTTCAATTGGAATCAAAAGATTAAATATAAACCCTGTGCGATTTATTATTATGTGATTAAGCATATTTTTTCACACATTGAAAACGATTAAAGAAAACTCTCAGAAAATATCATCGTGACTTGTGAGGGATTCGAACCCACATCCCCAAGCTTTCATGGCCGGTGCATTTATCCAACTATGCTAACGAGCCACTGCAATTTAGTGAGAATTTTTAATAATCATATTCTACATATGAACTAATATGCTATGACGATGATATTTTCTGAGAGTTTTCTTTAATCGTTTTCAATGTGTGAAAAAATATGCTTAATCACATAAACATACTAATACCTGCATGGGTAAATAAATTCGCATCCTGATTAACATTATGGTAATCTAAATTAATACGATTTATTATTTTCAAAATTTTACAAACAAACTATAACAAACTTTAATTTTGAAAAGTCGTTATTTTTTCCAATTTTTCAACATCTTCAAGATTTTATTTTACCCTAAAAATGGACGTTAATTAAATAATAAAAAATAGATAAAGATAATTAACAGTTTTTTTAATACTCTATAAAAAAAACAACTTTAAATATAGAAAAATAAAGTGACAATTAAATTAATTAAATGCCACGATTTTGTCAGGTAAATCGGTTTTTTTTTTGTGACAACAAGATTAGGTAGCAAGACCCTTAATACTATTTTAAGAAAATAATGATACCAGAAGACATAAAAAGCTTAAAAGATTTCATTTTTTATATATATAGAAAAAAAAATGCGAGCACAACTATCTTAAGTGTTTTGATTTTTATAGTATAATTCAAAATACTTAATTTTGTTTATTGCGAAAAATTCTTTGGGTCACTATAAATTTAAGTTATTTATAAAAATAAATATGTTTTATTTCTTTTACATTAGTCAATATGAAGGCTATTTCAAATAAAAATGTTGTTGAATGATTGTTTTGACCGACTGATTAAATTTATATTTAAATAATTTATTTGGTCTAAGAATATATACGAGTATATAAAGCTGGGGAGTAATTTCAAAACAAAATAATTCTAAATCTTTTCTTTGTGCTTTCGCTCAAAATATATAAAACCATTACCGAAATTCAAATTTACACCCAATTAATTTCCAAGTCTTACCCCATCCCCATTAAAAACAAATATTCTCAAAAGACAATGACTTCTTGGCTTCTTACGTTCGAGGCGGTGAATCATCGCAGACAAGAAAAAATCCTACCCTTGCTGTACTAAGAACTACCCTTAATTTGAAAGTACAATACTGTCTTGCCACTCAGTTTTTATTGTACCAGAATACTTACCCCAAATCTCCAATTGGTAGGGGATGATTTTATGACGTTATTATCTGCAGATTTTACCCACCCCTTAAATTAACTTCACGAACTGTAGGGTCAGGGTAGTTCCGCGTAATTATTTTTGCTGAATTTTAGAGACCAGATTTACTAAAAGGAAAAGACTAAGTACGGAGGCTGGGGAGATATTTTTTGAGGCATGAATGATTCACATAGAAATTCACTTTATACTAATAAAAAATAAATGGATATTAAAAATGGGTAAATTATATATAAAGATCGAATAAACATAAATAAATAAATATTTATTTGATGGATAATAATGGCAGTGTAAATATCTTACTTCACTTTTTTTTTAACGATTAATCTAAAAATTCAACATAACGAATGCTTCTTGAGATAAAATTAATAAATTTATTACGTTGACAAAATTTAATATTTGTAAATTTGTAAATTCAAAAATGATATTTAATATTTAATAGAATAATAAACCTGGAATATTGCCGATAAACTTTTTTAGTCTTGTTTTCTGTCAGTAAACTGAGACTACCAACTAAAATATTGCTCAAAATCAAATTTGAATTATAAACACTCTAAATTAATATTATCTGAAGAAATAAATCGAACCAGAATTACTTTCATACGCTAGCTCGAGACAGATCACCACTTCATCTGTTCAAAGAAGTTTTCATAAAATGGAAAAACTTTATACTTCCCTTACTTTATTTTTATGTCCAACTAAAGATCGTTTCCTTTGAACTTTTCCCTACACACGTCCATTAGTCGCTGTTGGCCATTTCCATATACGAAACTACTTAGCCGGATTGGCCTTATTTGGGGATATAATACAATAAAATAAAATGCCTCAGTGATAAAATTCTACGACCGCCCTGTAGGTACAAAAGGTTTAGTGGTCAGAACTAAAAAGAACCACCCCCTCTCAATGCGCCTGAGAACCGGGCGAAAGAAAAGGAACTAAAGTAACAAAGGCGTTCAATCTTGACCGGAAATTTGTTAATAGCTTCCATAAAAAATAGATTCTTTGTAAAAAATATTATAAACACATGCAGTGAGAGAACCTAATTTTTTTTCGATCAAATTGAAATAGGCATTCGTTTTTTCAGATTTACTTAACTTGGCCTCAAAATTCAAAGTAATGATAATAATACAAAAATATATAAACATTAAAAGATGTTTCAGGCAGTTATTGATGAATGAAAGTTATCAGAGCTGACTTTAGAAAAAAATATCTTTACCTCAAAAGATGCAATTTGGTACTTAGTAATTAATTTACTTTTAATACAGGTAAATAAATAAGAAAAAAACGTGTTTGTTCTGGGTCTTTTCGATTAACTTTTTAGAAGTGAGGATAATAATTTAAGTACGTTATTTTAGAAAACCTTTGTAATATTAGAGAATTTTATTTGTAAAGCTTTACGATGATTGAAATTATCTTGCAATTCATATTAGGTGTTATAAATATATAAAGAAAAATTAGAAAAAAAGGGTGTTTTAGAAACTAGAAAATGTTTATTTCAAACATGCAAAAAATGAAAAAAATGGTTTAAAAAAAAAAAAAAATTTCTACGTGAATACTTCAGTTATAAACTAAAATAAATTGAAACAAAAATGGTTTCAAGTATCTTTAAATCTCAGGATATTTTGTGTAATTAATTATAAACAGATAAATTTAAATTATAGTTCAATAAATTAAAATTTAATAAAATTGTACTTTGGCTTGATAGCAAGGAACAAAAAAAATATTATTTAAGAGCGGTTGTTAGAAAAATTAGGGTGCAAAAAATTAGATTAAATTATAATAGTTATATTTATTGCTCGCGGTTCAAGGTATGCAAAATATAAATCTTTCCGAAAATTGAGCACCCCTCAGAGTAAAACGGAGGGTAGGAAAAGAAAATTTGAACTTGTTCAAGAGGTTTCCCTAAAGCTTTTAAATGAAAACTGAATGTGTATGAATGGATTTCTAGAAGAGAATTATGTATTTGGAAAGACCGTGCAGTTCGAAGTGCCTTTTAGTATTCTGGGTTTATCGAACAATTAGTATGCTTTTAAGAAACAGGCATAAAAGAATAGCGTCTCAAATATTCCTCGATTGACGCATACTTAAAATGATTATTATAAAAGCAGGTTAACCAAATATGATTTCTCTATACAGGTTTATTGTGTATACAATAGTTTTAAATAAGAAATCATTTTACTATTCTTTTAAGCAACAGGTAGGATACCATCTGAGACGTCTATATCGATTATTTAAAAAAATAATGCAAACAATGTTATTAAAGATGTCTTATAATAGATAAGTAAAATGTTATTTTTTATACAAAGTATATTTAGTAATTAAATAAGGGTCATATAGCAATACTTTATTTTACTCATGTCGCTTCACTTGAACTCTTGATTCAATAAATGACCCTATTCCCATTATTTCCTCTAAACACATAATTATGTACACTATAAAATATGTTACGTCTTAGATTAAGGCTGGGAAATGAATTCACAATAAGATTTGTAATAAAGAAGTATTAAAAAAAAAACAGAATACAATACAAAAATCTTTTCATAATTTAAAAAAAATTGATTCATTCATTTCATCAACGACATTTCTTATTTTTTCATGTGTACGCATTTAACCTAAATGATAGAAAATTGAGATTTATTATATATATAATAATAATCATTGGTATATCGGTCTCCATTTTTTCTCATTACAGGAAGCAATGTACTGAAAAAGCCTGGATTTCATCAATTCACACCTGCTAGCTTATTTAGTCTTTTAAGGTCGATTCTTATCTCTAGGATACCTCGGAGAATGTCTTGCAAGATAAGACGATCCATCACCCGACAGTATATGCTGCTTTTATTTTGAAAACAATATCTGAAACACGTCTTGCTATGATATAATATAAATTTAATAATCCGGGAAATGTACTGAAAATCGATAACTGTTGTGTTAAGCTATAAAATAAATTTGACCCGAGTCGGTTTTACTAATTTGGCAGTACTACCAACTTCCAGACACGTGTGTTAATTCTACATCCATGTTATATGAATCCTTTAAATCATAGGTTCCAAAACTATTTTGTCCCGTTGACCCCTTGTGGAGTTTTCCTGTTTTTCGTAGACCCCCGCCTTGTTTATATTGAATTTTTATAAAATTCATCAACTTCAAACATATTTTTGACATCTGATATACAGGGTGCGCCATATTTTGTATCGGTATGTAAACATTAAATATCTTTGACATTTATAAATTGATTGACTTAAGTAAACACGTTTTAAAACATTAATCTAATACAATTTTATTCGTGGTTCACACTGAAACAACGCGCCAAAATAGTAACGCTGTATATTGAAAATAGTCGTTCAGTTGTGTTAAATCAACGTGCGTATCGTCGAAAATATCGTGGCCAACATGGCCAATGGGATCCACTCTTGTAGACCCCCATTAAATTTTTCGCTGGTATCAACCCCTGGTGGTCGATATTGACCACTATGCTTTAAATTATCAAAAAAAAACCCGTAAGATTCATGTGTACATCATAATAAATTCCAACGAAGTATTAAACCAGGCACAGTAGCAATATTTTTTTAAGGCTTCAGAAGTTTTCTCTTATTAAAATTATTACAAAAATTTTATGTCTCTCGCTCAATGAGCTTAAGTTTAACATAATAAATCATCGCATTTTGGAATTCGTTCATATGGCCGGCACTTCAGTGACCATTTTATATTCAAGAGAATCCGCGTAGATATGAAATGTCTTTAAATATTCTCAGATGAAAACACACAGATATCTTTCCATGGTGTAAAAGTTCAAATTATTTTTAAAGCCATAAATAACTCTCGCAGATAGCCTGAACCCTCGGGTGGTAGGAGATGAAGGTACCACCCCTGTGCCCGCATGTCTCCCACACCTGTGAAGCAAAAAACAAATAAACCACCCTGTGGGCGCGGTCAGTAGCTACTACAAGCCACCCCTTGGCAGTGCTTCTAAGCTACGTTTTTTTTTAAGAAAACCCCGTAGGGGAGAAACGTAATGAGGCTTAAGCGAAAGTCTTTATTTGGGATTCAAAATCTTGGAAGTAAGTTATATTTTGCTGCTGAATAACGATACATTAGTAAATCTGTCAAGATATCTATTTTTAGTCACATATAATTTTGATGCATATTTTTTGTGAATCAAAAAAAATCCGTTTTGTGTATTTTTTTAAAGTCTTCTAGTGTTAGATATATGAAGACTATAGAACGTTTTTTTTTTAAATTGAACAACTTTTCTTTAAAAATAAAAACAAAACGTATTCTTTTACCAGAGTTTAGAAGCGTTCATACCCTTAAAGCTATAAAAACTCGTTATGTGAAGGTCATTGACCCAGCATGTTTTCAGAAATGTGTTGAGAGACTGCATGCGGGTTTACACGGAAAAGGGGGGAAGAGGGTCGTTTGTGCGAAATTAACAAAAAAAATGCGACAAAAAGGTAAACGTTAATCAGTTTCTATGTATTTATACGCACGTATAAAAACCTGATTATTTCCAGAATTACACGTATAAAGTATGATTGCATGAAAGCGATAAAAGAGTCAACAAGTATAACTGCAAATTATATTTTTATAAAAAAAAAAAACCGGAAATATAAAACCAACAAATCAGTGTTTAATATTAATATTGTTTGGTTATGAATATTTTTCATGTTATTTGTTAACATATACATTTATGATGAGACACTTTATGAATTTGTTTCATAATGATTCCATGTGTTTTTTGCAAATTTAGTACGTCACACAATAATGCAGCATTAACCCATATTTTACATAATTCCCCTTACTACAGACATTGAAATATTTACAACCTTTATACGAATAGTAAATCCTGAACACGCCTCACATTAAAATTCCGTTGGGGTAGTCGCGGTCTGGTCACATATTATTTTATATGTAAGGGCTGGGGACTACCACTCTAGGAAACTCTTCTGCCTCTATACCTTCCAAAACCCACCCTTTCAGGATCCAATGAGTAATTCAGAGTTTTTAGAGGTTTTTCTCTATTTCTATGGCTGTCTTTGGCAACAGAAGAAAGTAACTCTTAGAATTTATTTTTATGTAATTTTTCATTTACAGCCTTTTAGTTTATAAAAGAAAAGTTATGCATAAATATTTAAGTTTCCAACTCAATAAATAAATAATTTTAAATGTGGTCCAGAATTTCTAAATAATTGTACTGTAATGTCTATAATTGTAATGAGTGATTAAAAGAACAATAACACTAAACTAGGATTTTTTGCAGGTGGCTTCAAAAATAGCTTCAGTAGATTTTTAAAGTAATTTTTTATAAATTAAATAATATTTTTATTAATCACTTATAATAATTTTAGATGACCGGTTTTGACTACTTGTTACGTAGGATAATTTTAAACTGACAAAAATATAAAAATCTATAGGCATGTAAAAAAAATTGTCTCGATTTAGAAAGTTCTGAATAGTTCTGAATTAAGATAAAATAAAAAAAAAAAGATTAAGCCCTAAACTCTTTTTATATAACCATTTTTTTCTCAATAAGCAGTTCAAGAGTTTATATGCGTGTTTATTAAATATCTTTTATATATCAAACAATCTCTATAAAATAACTATTAATGTACATTTACACCCAAGGATGTACAGATACGTTAGTTATTTAAAAAATCTAATGTATTATAGGAAAGTAGAATCGCTGTATTTTCGGGAACACAGAGTGCCTTATCGAATCAGAAGTTCGTTTCTTACTCGCTAAACCACCGGTCATGAAGTTTCAATCGAGAGAAAGAAACGTGAAGGCTTCTATTTTATTTAGTTTTATTATTTAAGTTTAGAGAGGTTTCTTAAAAAAAAAGCAACAACGCCTAAACAATAAAGTTGACCTTTTCAGTCTCAGCCTATCGTTATTGAAAATCGTGATAATTCGACTTGTTTGAAGTCTTCTGAAATATTCAGAATTTTAAAATACTTTTGTTTCCCTGATAATAAAAAAATGATACCTCTTAGTACGATGTTTCTACTTTCTGTGAATTTAAACATAATAATACATTAAAGATCTACTTTTGGTTGTAAATGAAATTTGACGGTATCTTTGTATCGAATGTATGATTTTATTTGAGAATTTGACATGAATTTCTCGAAAGTTAAAAATATTTTCTACGTAAAGCTTACAAAACTCGTAGATGCACATAAATTATAAATTAATATGAAATCTATTTACAACTTAAACCTTCATGTGTGCATAATTATTATCAGAGGATAGACAAGCAAGATGTTCAAGTATATTTTCCACGAACGGGTAACATCCTAGATTAATGCAACTAGAAGAGCTAATAAAGCAGCAAATAAATAAATAAATGTGCTGCTATGTTTTTTTTTTTAACACTGAGCATTTACATTGTGTGCAGTATTAAAAAAATCCTGAATTAATTATTTTATAATGCTTCAATTAAGTCCGAAGACATTTTGATCAGAGCCGTTAAAATACAAGGTGGTTTATATTGTAGATAGGTTTCCACGAATATTTGGAAATAAAAAAAATCACATAGGCATTAATTAGATTCATTATTTCAGGGGAGGTATCATTAAGAATTTCAGGGCAGGAAGAAGAATGTGCAGCATTGAATAAGTTTTGTAAATGAAATGCCTCCTCTGCCATGCAAAGCGGCCATAAATTATAGGTGTCGCCGTACAAAGCGATTTGGTAATTATATCCCGCGTGATAGGCAATTAAAAGCAAATTAGAACAATGCTAATATCCACAGTTATTTTCCGCTGCCTTGGAAATGCGCCGCCTGTATCCTGACACAGATCCTTAAACTTTCCTTAATGATTCATTAAAAAAATACAAGCTCTTGATATTATTAATGGTGCAGCATTTAGACAATAACTTAGCAAACCGACGCTACTTAAAGTTGTTTCAATTATATGCGTATAATTTATATTCACGAGATTCAAATCATTTTGGGTAAAAATTATAAGAAATTTTTAACATTAATTTATTATGAACTTTATTATAATAATATTTATTTAATAGTGGAAAAGTAATAAGCAAACGATGATTAAGTGCAATGACGAGCCATAGAAAAGAGAGATACAGTAAGTATTTTTTCACTCGTGAAAGCTGATTATCACCGTTAGCTTGAATAGATCAAATTACCTGAAATAAATTGGATTTTAGATGAATATACTTTTCTAATTAAATTACCAAAACTACAAAATTTTATTAAAACCGATCTCAATATAATCAAAGCACCTTTTGTAGTAGAAAATGAAAATTATGATGATAGCATAGCAAAATAAGGTTTAAGCAACTACGATGCAATACAAATCAGAAATTAAAGTCATGAATAAATGAAAAATAATATCAGTATTGATCATTTTGCTACCCAAGGGCTTTATTTTTTTCTATGTATTTAATCTACAAATCAATATTGAAAAATTGCTAGTATATTGATATATATTTTTTATGAGCGCTCTGCTTTCTGAGAGACTTTCAAGATAGGTAAGAAGCCACCAAAAACAATGGTTGTTATCTCCTTGCTGTTTCTTCATTTTTAAGTACCTCTATTCTATAGAAGTTGATGACAATATCACTGAACATATATTATAACGGGTGTCCAAAAAGAGCATCGGGTGAATGTGAATAGTGACCGTTATGCGATATGCTGCGAAATTTTTTGGGCCCAGAGTTGCAGGAGTTCAAGGTTTCAACTCAAAAACGTGGTCCCAATAAGACGGGGCCACTTTCTATACATCCAATCAATCAGTTGAATCTGTTAACGAATTATTCCCTAATAAGGTCATTTCACGTAGAGGTAACATCAATTGGCCTCCCAGGAGCCTCGACCTTAGCCCTCTTGACTATTTCGTATGGGAATACCTTAAATGTAGGGTTTATGAGAATAATAATAACGAACCTAACGGAATTTAAACAAACATCAGGTCAGAAATGGCAGCATGTGTCAGCGTGCTATCAGCAATCTTCGTTCCTGATTAGAAGAGTGCCAGGAGCGCGTAACGGTCACCATTTGGATAACATCATCTTTTCAAAATAGTTTTCCATTTTGTACTCTTATAATCAACAATAAAAAAAATACTTGATTACAAGTATTTTTTGTTTTACTGAACTAACGAATACCCGATACTCTCTTTGGACACCCTATGCATGTGATTATGGCCTTGAATTACCAACTTGAACTAACAAATAGCCGATATTCTTTTTGGACACACTGTATATACATGCTATTTAACCACTTGAGTGTGTTTGAAGAGATTAAGAAAAAAGGGGCATTGGAAGTCGGGAGTACAGCCGAATTAGTGAGACTGGCCTAAAATAAAAAAATGCGTCCAATGAAACGGTCGCCAGGTTTTTCTGAATAATATTTATTTAATTTCTCAAAGTTTGACGTGATTAATTATCAATACAAGACCCACAGATTCAGATGCATCACTTCGGTCTCTCCCCCCTCCAGAATCCCTCCCCCCCCCCAGCCCCCTGAATTCCGTTTTGTTTTGCGAAAAAACAAAAGAGGGCGACACTACAGACCCAGGAAAGTTTCCGCAAGGACCGGGAAGGTCCAAAGGGCCTGCGGGGGTGCAGGCGACCTTCGCCCTTACGCAAGGGGTGGAAAGGAGCACTTCCGGCTGGCAGGGTCGGGTTAGGTTGGCGGCGACGGGGCGATAATCCGGGGCGGAATTGTTTACTTTTAGATTTTTGCAAAAGTTGGCCCGCTCCTAGTGTAATAAATTTGCATTCAATGTAAATGGACGTTGTAAAATGTTTTTGATGATAATTTGGAAAAAAGGACCTCAGTTTGCAGTCGTAATTTATGATTAACTGTGTAAGCAGGCTGTTTTTGGTTTTAATTTTCACATTTTTTTTTTGTTACGATGGTGACGGATTTATGGTTGTTAATATCGCGGCGTAAATATTTAAAATGATATCCTTGTACCGAGATGTATTTTTATCATTTCAAAATACATTTTTTAGAGAGAATGACTCGCGTACCGAAATAGCAACGATTTTTGTTGTATTTTTTATTTTTAATAATAGCAGCTACTTTTCATTCTGAACGAATTTAGTAACGAATTTTTTTATAACCAGCCTGTATTAATATTAATAAAAAAAGTTATTCAAAGATACAAAAATATAATAATTATTTTCATGTATTTAACTATATTTACTTGACAACACATGACTAACTAAATAAATAGGAATAAACTGTTGAATAGAGAAAGCTCCCATAACCAAAAATATTTGTAATTTTTAATCCACTTGGCTACTCGTTTTTGTTGATGATTATAAATATTTTTTAAAAAATGGTAAATATTATAAGCTGTAATTCGTAGCAGGTTAACACCACTCATTTTAGAGAATGAAGACTCGAGAATAAAGAGATAACAAACATTCTATTCATAAAAAATATTATCATGAAGATATTCAGCCAGTCATGAATAAACAGTCTATCGCAGAAAAAAAAAACATATACAATACACTGTGTTTTCAGGTAAAACGAAATCGATACCTTTGTGAAGAAATAGATGCGAAAGCTTCCGCCATTGTTCGTGAAGGGAAATTCCAACCAACTGAGATTGAATCCAGTTAAGTACCGCACAATAATATTTTACGAGAGAATAAATATTTATTTTCAGGAAAACGGCGGCCGGCAAAGCCCTCTGGACATATCACAATATTTCCACATTAGCATTGGCCGAGGGATGATATTGAATATAACGTATTCAGGCAGATTTTTCGGTAGATTTATTTCAGAGATAAATGCAGACAAATTGTTTAAAATAAATGTCATACTACAAGGACAGCTAAAAAGGGAGGACTTAAATATCAGCATATTTTTCATCGTTATTTATAAGAGTAGCTTAAGTGGTCTTCCCTATTAATATATGATAATAAAACATATTATTTTTTTTAAAAGCTGGGTTGAAATGCATACCTACCAACCCTTGGGTATTTTTAGGGTTTCTTATACACAATTGTAATGTTTACACTAATTTCACGCATGGAGTATAAATTTCAAAGTCTGTTTTGTATTGTTCGGATGTACTGTACGAACATTATTTGTTGTTTAATTTTTAAACTAGGCTTTAAGGTGATGGCCACCGTTTTCTGGGATTCACAAGGTGTGATCTACATTGACTACCTGGAGAAGAGCAAAACGGTCACAGGGCTCTACTATGCCTAATTATTGGGCTGATTCGACGCCAAATTGCATAAAATACGACCCCATTTGGCGAAGAAAAAAGTGCTCTTCCACCATGACAACGCACCGGCTCACAACTCATACAAATTGGTCGAATTACACTACGAACTGCTCCTCCATCCACCGTATTCTCCAGATTTGGACCCGTGCGATTTTTTTTTGTTTCCATACTTGATAAAGTCACTCGCCGGGCAGAAATATAAGTCAAATGAGGAGGTCATCGCCGCCACGGAGGCCTACTTTGCAGACCGCGAGAAAACGTATTTTTCAGATGGGTTAAAGAAGTTGGAGCATCACTGGGTGTATCGAGTTAAAAGGAGACTATTCCAAATTTTTCGTTTTTTCTTTGTAGGCTAAGTACTTATCGGACCGCCCTCGTACGTGTTAGTCAATGGACGTAATATATGCATACTAAAAAATAAAATGATATATAACGGTTTCAGCGCTGAAAACGAGTTTTCTGAATATTCCCAAGTGTGGTGGTGCAGAGGCAATGAACACACACCCCAGGGTTTATGAAAAGCAGCCACTGAATTCTGAAGAGTTTCTCCAGCGGCGCCTCGTAGCAATCAGCAGTTCGGATGTTATTACAACCTGCTGGTTATTTAATCGGCAGATCTCCGCGGACTGTTTAGGCTCGGGGGAGCTTATCAAGTATGCACGGGGCGGGGGTGGAAGAGGAGCACAGCCTCCGGAGTGTCGCTTAGAGCTCGCTAACGCGGGAATTAGACCTCATTTCATTTTTAAAAGTGTGCCATAAATGAGAG
This sequence comes from Atopsyche davidsoni, assembly GCA_022113835.1. Classification (NCBI taxonomy): domain Eukaryota; kingdom Metazoa; phylum Arthropoda; class Insecta; order Trichoptera; family Hydrobiosidae; genus Atopsyche; species Atopsyche davidsoni. The sequence continues at coordinate 2,777,517 of JAILWY010000007.1, forward strand.
AGAATTCAACCCTTGGTGTTTTTATTAAATTCAACGTTTTATTGTTTGCATTTGGTATTGTACACTTCTGCTTATATTATAATGTTAATGCACGTTACAAAATAATTATAAACGCGTAACAATTTTCAAGAAAAAAAATGGTTCCAAATAAAATGTTGTGGAGATGAACAAAAATAAAGAATACAGTAAGCAATAAGACTAATTTAATTTTTCAAAGTATCATAAATGACAGAGAATTCAACCCTTAGTTGACCACTTTCAGTGGAAAATTTTAACGTTTATGTTTTCACTTTGTGAAACCTGAACCTCGTTTCCTGCTTGGGCACCACTTGATTCAAGCAACCCTGTGTGCAATAATAACAATAAAATTAAATTTCAAATGCAATTATCGAAGCGCTGTTTTGTTAATTAATCCATTTGTTCTCATCGCATTGTTTTGGCAGATTACAGGGGGAAGGCTCGTCTGTGATTGGTCGACACGGTGTTACCTTGATTTGATTTCATGTTGATTGTGCCTCTTTTGAAACAATAGAAGAACAACCTGTGATTTTTTTTAAAACTCGTTAGGAATTTTTAATTGTCCCATATATAATTTAATGAAACAAATAATATGTAAATTAGTAAAAAACACTTTAAATAAATATTTGGGTTCGCTTAAACAAGTTTATAATAAAATATGAATATTTTGAATCTCAACGTAACTACTCGGTTGCGAATGCTTTTAAAAACAATACTAAACCTACATCGTTATTATACTTATCACATAATAATAAACCTACATTTCACCTTTATAAAACTTAATATTAACAAAGAATATATAAATATAGATGTAGATAATACATCATTTATAAAGATAATAAATTTTCACAATTTTAACACTCACTCAACATACAACACTCAATCATTATGTTAGGAAGAGAAATCGTAAATCTTTCATATTCGAAAAAAAAAGATATATATAGTAATTTAGGTAGTAATATTTTTAAGACGTTTCTGGCATAATGACTAGGTCTTGTATTGCGTGAAATGAATATAAATATAAATGAAACATTTAACCGAACAATTCTTTTTCCTTTATTATGATTTAGTTAATCCAGCCGTGCAAAGATAAGAAGAAGAAGCTTCAAACGCTGTGATGTCAGCAATTCTTTAAACGAAGCCTTAATACTTGCTAATATTGCAGGAATAAAACTATCTCGTAGTTTTCTCGAATGAAACTATCGGTAAACCTTTATATTATATGAAAAAAGCTTGCTACTTACGAATATTTTTCAAGAAAACTAAGTATATTGGTTCCATACTTGCATATAACGATTACAACTCTCATTCTATATCAAGCTATTGAAAGAAAGTTGAATAATAAAAAATCCTGTAGTACAATTACTCATTGTCTCATATATTTAGGAAAGTGAATACAGCCTTAGTTGTCACAGTTGCAAAACCAAAAGCTCTACTTTCTTACACTTTTTCTCCCTTATATAGTAGGATAGTTTATGGACTCCTCACCCGAACTATCTGAGTTTGGAAATATAAAACTAGTTTTATATCAGTGAATTAGAGAGATTTGCTGGGGATATATTATTTTGAAAGATAAACAGCCATGATTTCAATTTCAAATAACAGCTTTAAGGAGCTGAATTATTTAAAAACTCGGAGCAGAATTTATTAAAAAAAAAAACAAAGTAATGTTGGATGAGTTGCTAAATTGAATTTCTCTAAAGAAACGAAAATACATTTACCCAAAGCTAAAGCTTAGTATATATTTTAATCGCTGTTAATTGATTTATATTCTATCTCACAATCTTTATACAACTTATATTTTATGTGAAAATAACTGGTCCAATAGTATTATTTTTAATCTGATGATTCCCTGTAAAAATAAGATTTACTAACACAGAAAGTAATCTGTGTAAAATAATTCTCAAACAGTTCCTTTTTAAAATTTTATTGCAAGTGCCTAAGTTAATTTATTTAAATATAAATTAAAATGTGTTTTTGATACATATTGGTTTTATATAACGCAATGGTAGTTACTGAATGTAAATAAAAAAAGCAAATATCATATTAATTATACATTTAACTTTACCATTAGATAGATAAGTTAAAACCTTAGCCGGCCGCAGTGAATTAAGGGTCTAGGTCCCATAATCGAGTTTTTTTGATCATTTTCTAGCCCGTTTTGCGAAAAATTGACTGCACCAATCAAAAACATTTTAATGCAAAAAGTTTGATACATTCCTTCTGCAGAACACAATATATTTTTATTTCTTATAAATTTATTATTAATATGATAAATATGTGTTTTTCCGACTGAAGTGTAGGAATTTGGAGATTCGTCCGGTACATTTTCCAAGAATCCCAAACATTCAAAAGTCTTTTTTTTAATTGGAATTAAAAGATGAAATATATACGATGTGCGTCTTATAAATTTAAAAATTAAAAAAAAAAAAATCTTTAACACACTTTGGTTTTGAAAAGTCGTCATTTTATCAAATTTTTCAACATCTTCAAGATTTTATTTTACCCTAAAAATGGACGTTAATTAAATAATAAAAATTGGTAAATATAATTTATAGTTTTTTCAATACTTTGTTAAAAAAATCAACTTTCGACATAGAAAAATAAAGTGATAATTAAATTAATTTAATGACACGATTTCGCCAGGTAATGGACTGCCTCTGGTGTCCGGTTGGACACCAGAAGCAATTAAAAGGCTAAAAGTAACTGCCTTAAGTAAAATTATACTATCAGCACTATTTCAAAAACCTATGCAATTTTTTTTTTTTTTTTTTTTTTTTTTTCAATCCATATCATATGATATGAACCGTTTCTACTGACTAAACTCTAAAGCTTTGCGCAATATTAAACTCGGTTAATCATATGCTTCGAATGAAGCTTCTAAATTCTCCGCAGGAGTCGCCAGAAGCCTTTTCTAACCTAGTTGAAGCTTTTTGCTCCCGCTGCCGTGACCGTATCGCGAGCCAGCTGAAAGCTCTCGTGAAAGCTCGGCTGCAACACCTGATTCAGGCGACTGATTTACTGAGCTTTATGTACGGCGTTGCAGGTGCCTGCAGTGAGAGGCTCTACTACCGTGACGTGAAACGGCTATTTTGTACCAAAAATGATACATAAAGTCTCCGTCATACGAAGTTAGTTTAATCCTTTCAGCCAGGTAAACATTTTCAGCGTAAAATACAGGCAGTGAAATTCACATCGTGTTGAAAGTTTTGCATCGTTGTATTTGATACGTTGAACTGAAAGTTAATATTTATTTATTGCAACGGTGAAATGACTTTTTCGCGATGCACAAGTTATATTTGAATATTTAAATATATACTCTGTATTTAAAGACAAAACCAGGAAGACATAATTAATTATTTTCATTTAAAATTTTAAGAACAAGAGTGATTGTGAGCGCTTTTACCATTCAAGTGATAAAAAGACTTTTGAAACTTTTTTCTTGCTAGTCGTAATTTATATAAATTAATATTTGTTAGTAACAAACTTTTCTGATCTATAATTATAAAAGTATTTTCTTTAATTATTTTATATCGTTTGATTTTAATTAATTGGTACACTCATCAAAATTTCACGTTTATAATTGATAAAAAATAGCAAACAACCGTAAGCAACAAAAAATAGTATAATTTTGAAATGAACGAAAAATTCGTTAAAATTTATATCATCTATTTCATAATATTTAAAAAAATTAAACCTTACATAATGTAGCATAGATATAATAGATTTCATAGCAAAACTATTACAAATAAACCGCCTATGAAGACACTTTCCTCGAAGACATAGTAAACATTCTATGATTGGCTTCAAAAGGAAACCAAATACTAAAACTCTCATTTTTGATTTCACGCATAAAAATATCATAAAATAAAGCAGAGTAGATTTGCGTATTAAGTCTTATAGATCCGGTATAAATAGTGCATTTGGCTCTCACTTTGTATTCACTGCAACGCGAAATCGCATAAAAATGCATCTGAACTTACAATTTACGAAGCTCTCTCGGTCCTTTACGGCTGCAGGACGGACGTAACGAAATCAAATCTTGGAATAACAACGAATACACATCTGGTCCCAGATCGAATTGAAATCAGACGGATTCCGTCGCAGGAAGAATACTTGATTTCCAACAGTTATCCAGGAAAATGCGAGAGACTCTGTAATTTTAATACAAAGTTAATCCTCCGACACTTCTGCTCCCAGAAAAACCAACAAAACGCAATCCAATAAACGAACACAAATTGTATAATTACTTGATTTAAGACCATGTCTTCTAATAGCAAAACAATGTATGTACTTAGTACTTGTACTTTTTCTATATTTGAGTGCATTTTTCGGGTACGAAATGTCGATAGATAAAGCGGCACACCCCTCAAAGAAAAACAACCTTTTGTATTATTTTTTATATACAGTAGTTTGTAGGAATAAGATTGTTTTTTTTGTTAAGTATAGGTGAATTTAATAACTACAATAATCTCAGAACTTATTAATACAATTCAGCAATTCTTCGAATCCCAAAGTTCTCGGGAGAATTGCCTCCGCAGCCTCCACAGAGGAGAACTTTCGTTCAGGCTCGCCAACAAGTCCGTCGCCGCGACTGCTGGCCGCTCTTCCCGGGGACGGGAGAAACTTGTGACATAGGAACGAGGTGCACGAGGATAGTGTCTTAGGAGAAGGCGGAAGAAAAAGAAGGAATTGAAATCGCCGGCTCGTAGCAAGTGGAGCGGGATAAATCCTGGCCGGGATAAGGATATCCGGGAGTTCCCGGAAATGGAATAAACAGAAATAAATACTAGCCTGCTCGAACTGAGTCCTGTGATTTGCAATAGCTTTTGTACAAACATAAAGGCTTATTTTTTACATTATGAAGGTGCGCTGTATATCTAGTAGAAGTTTATATTATCCAAATATTAAATATGTGAAAAACTTCATACACATATATATATATATAGAAAGTTAATCGACAAGCAAAACCCATATTTTATATAAAGTATGCATGTAAAACAATGTGTAAGTTAACAATAGAATTTATAACTCATACAGAATAATTGAAAATTCAATCAAGCAAATTTTTGTTCACCGTAAACTGTTCTTGTATATATTATGAGTATGTAGGTACGATAAAACAATCATAATAAAAAAAACTATTCAGATTACCATATAAATTTTAAATGTTTTGGATAAATACGTTGATTGATTTTATGTTAAAACATTAAATACCTAAATGCTAAGTGGTACACCAAAATGCTAAACAAGTTCTGGCCTATTTCAGTCCGAAGGAAATTGGTTCTTGTTAACAAAGCAAAGTTAATTAAAAGGACCCAGTTTACTCTGCATCGGTATTGTGAATAAATGTATGTAGGATAATGCTCCGTCTGTATTAAATAAGCGAAATCCTTCGTACGAGACATTATTAATCAATATCTTAACATGTATTAGTTAATTTTTTAAAATGATGTACTTTGTTTTTAAAAATATTCACTGTCAAATGCAGAAGCAGAAGTTTTAGTAAAAAAAATACGTATCGCGTTTTACGGCTAGTCGTGTATAATCACGTGTTGGTGTTAAAAACGGAAGGCTGTATTTAAGGACTACATTTTTTTTAAATTCTTAGCTTCTGTCACGTGGTTCATGGTGTCATTTTTGCCATTTGCACGGCAGGTCGTCTGACATCGTCCACCTGGCAGGCATAAAGCTCGGGCTCTATACCATGCCATGTACCACACCGGCTTAGGCACACTCATTTATCTCCCATATTCTGTGTGCGGTAAACTGAACCGTGTTTCGCTACAAAGCTCATTTGTGTAATATTACCCGGTAGTATCACAGAAACTGCGGCAAAAATGACAGAAAATTATATAACAGCATGAAAAAATATTTTTACTATGACTATGAATATGTCTTGTTGAGGGACAAGGAATTTGATTGGTGAAGATCCATTTTTTTATTAGTGATAAGGGTAACTTTGTATTCATTCTTCACTTTGAGTTTATTATAGTTTTTGGATGACTAGTTTCGACTTGGTGATCATCAGATGCAGAAAAAAACTGGTGAAGAAAGAATACAAAGTTACGCTTATCATTAATAAAAAAAAAACTATGAATAAGAACTGATTTTATGTGAATACCTGCCAACTTCAAAATACCACGAAAACTAAGCCTTTTACTCAATGTACAACAGCAGTTGACATGTTTGTTTATTAAAACTAACAATGCAGTGAAACAAAGTTTTTCACAAACAAGTTTGATAATACAGTACATCAGGATTTTTCTTGACATTTATATTATCGCCTAACTTATTATTACTATTGCTTTGTTAAATATATGAATAAAAAATATTTATATATAAGCAGATAACAGATTTATTTAAAATTAAAGATTTAAAAGATCCCCCACGAAAAATACGTATTTTTAGCAAAAACACTGATGGACATAATGAAACTGGGAGAAAATATTAATTTTAAAATATATTGCTAATTTTGGGCGGAAATGAAGTCAATTCCGACGCAGGTCACCGCGTGTTCCGGTTTTGAGATGAAACAAGGGTTGGGCGGAGGGGTCACAGGGGGTGGGTTGAGAATGCAGGACTGTCCAGGGGTGCATTCATAACGACTTTCACAAAGGCGTGCGGTGAATAAATTTGTGGGCTATTGCTTGTTTCTAAGGTTGTTTGTTATGCAAAAAGATTTGTGTTGTTTTGATTGCACCTTGATTTTATTAATAAAATTACAACCAAAATGCTGTGTAATTTCAATCTAACAAGCAAAATGATCATTCAAAGAAAAACACTAAATGTTTTTTTAATCTTTCTATCAAATTTAAAAAAAAAACTCACAATTTTTTTGGCGTATATATGTCCGCACAAAATGCAAGATTTTAATATAAATACATTATGGTTTATGTTCGAGTCTATTTTGTGGGTTGAACGTCAATCAATACCTGTACAGGTTTATTAATATTAATATGATTAGGCATATTTTTTCACACATTGAAAATAATTAAAAAACATCGTGACTTGCGTGGGATTCGAACCCACATTCCCAAGCTTACATGGCTTGATTGTTAAAAATTCTCGCTAATAATTGGATAATGCACCGGCACGATGATACTTTTCTGAGAGTTTGCTTAATTATTTTCAACTTTTTAAACGTTTTTTCAATGGCTTTGGATATCAAAAAATATATACATTTGTATGATCTTTGATTATACTTTACTGTAAGGTAGTTTGAGTAAATTATTTTTTGATATTTCACTCTAGCTTTAAATCCGAATTTGTTTAGATTTTGTGTTGCTTTTAGAGCTGCATGCTCCATCCACAGCGTGCCACTGGACCGTAATGTCCATATAAACCTCCCCCACCCCATGGTTGACGTTTATGGAGTCACGCGGTCCCCCTAAACAAAAGTTACGCCGCGGCTGCTCCGGGCATCGCAAATGCCGCAGCCACTGCCTTTATTTTGGTTTGCATAATGTTTTTAGGATTTTTTTGCACACGTGCCTTAAAGTACGTATACGAGACAAAGAAATAATTCCATTGAAAATATCCGCAATTCAGATTGCGATATCAAAAACGGTTTAATATCAACTGTGTTATTGCATTTTGCTCGTATAGCTATAACACTACTTTCACTACAAAAACAGTATAAGTTTAATAGAGTGTTATTATGAACACAGTGCTTGTGACATTGTTTGATTTAAATTAAACATCATAAAAAATGACGCGGGGTTGATAAAATGAAATTGAGTATACGAAACCGCATTTGACAGTTCGATAACCATTTTGGGCAGAATGTATACATAAATCAAAAATCAAATATAATTAGTTGGAAAACAATGTAAAAACACAAGAATAATATGGAAGGTTTTTTTTGATGTTTTGCTGCTTAATGTAATATGATCTCACGCATTTTCAGGGAGTTTTTAAGTTTCTTGGAGAAGGAAGAGTTACGGTACTGAAACGTCGGAAGTTCAAGCAGCTAAGCAACAAAGAAACCTCTAATTCATCGAATTTAAAATGTTTATATATAGTAAAGAAAATAGCAAAATACTGCTGTTAGGTTTAACAATATTTTTGATATCGGATGTACTCACTGTAACAATTTTAAATATACAAAAACCTAATGTAAATCTTATTAAACAACAGAAAAGGGTAGTAAGGAGCATTTAAGCCAGCCTTATTACATTCTCCCCACTCCGCCATCTTTTCACGCTAAGAACTCCCTTATTAAATTGATAAATAGGGGTCATTTTTCAAAAACGCAATGACTTACATTACGATCTTAGCTCCGATAGCGCGAAGGAGGGAAAAAAAAACTCGCGTCCGCAATCACAACGTCGTATGCGACCGCGTCGCTAGGGGTCATTTCTCATATTAACAGCACAAAGAAACAGCCCCTATCGCCGCAGGTGGTTAGAGTGCTTGTTTCGCCGCAGAGAAAAGTAGAATATTCTAGAAGGAAAAAATGATTGAGGACGCGTAGGAGCACGTCAACTACAGGGCGAACTGGAAAAATGAGCTATGCAAATTATGACGTCATACGTGAGTGGACTCTAGTGGTAATGAGTAGTACGTGTGACAAGCCTATTGCCTCTACGAATCAAGCCTTGTACAAAACAGAGATCACATTTTGTGCTCTTGCCACTTACGAATTCATTTTTTTTTGTACAAATGTCCATAACGCGATTTCATTAGTCTAGCCTGCCTATAGAAATTTTTTAAAATTATTTTGGCATTGAAAAACTCGATCACACTCTACTGTGAACATAATAGAATTTTATGCCTTTGGAGGATCTTGGGGGTTGGAAGGTTTCCATAGTAGGTAAATACACTATGAAATATTTGCACATATACATGTTGTGAAACATATAATTTTAAAAAAAAATTTTGAGCATGCTGGGTATTCAATACGAATTATTTTGATATAACGTAAACATGTTATACGCGATTGTTTAAACTAATAAATATGAGACATGTGAAGGGCTTAGTTTCAGAATGGTTTGCATATTCTAACTTATTAACTTGATTCCCTGAAGATGCTTAGAACCTCCGCTCGCTAAAGTATTTACAAGACAGTGGTCGGACCTCCGCATCGGCTGTAATCGCCTCCACTGGGACTGGAACCCGGCAACCTCGACCAGGGCACTAGGCGGCTTTGCCAGTCACTGACCTTTGTGAATGTTTAATCATACTTAGTATGCTGCGAATAGCAAGCCGGCTTTAACGTAATTGGTGCCTGGCTGGTATTGAGTTATTGTCGAAACCATGATCATAATTTCAATTTATCTAGCAATTATCAAATATTTGATCGATTTGCATTATAATGTATTTCATAGATTTTCAAAATAATACATGTATACTAAAGATAATATATATAAATTATTCTTTCAAATAAAACACCATTAAAATTCACCGATATGAAAAAAACAATGTTTCAAAATTAAACAAAAATTATACATTCATTCTCTTTTGTTCCAATAGTGAGAATAAATTATTAATTAATTGACAAATATTATTATTACATTTTTAATTAAATTAAAAATAATATAGTAAAATTGTATATTACATTCATTAAGTTCATTGTAATATTTTATTCCGAATAAATAATTGTGAAGATTGAGAAACGTGTAATTTTCAGGAAGTCGACCGCATCTTGGGCTTCAGGGATGTTTCTCAACCATCGTAATCATGAAAAGGGTGGTGAAATTGTATTAGGTTAGTAGGATACTTGCTAATAAATCATTTGTTAGTCAAACCACACAAAATCTAGAGCAATAGTATTTATAACATACTGAAGTCAAAAATACACAGAAACCACAAAAATATTAGATAAATTCTTATACTGCAATTGAAAGATTTATGTGAAAAAATTCCAACCACCCCTCTCTAAGATACAAATTTATTTTAAGTTTATATTAGCCTAAGCATTTTCTTACAATTTTTTTCAAAAGTAAGTCATTAAACTTTTATGAAATAAAAAAGCCACTATCTTGTGCATTGAATTCGCGTGCATAAAAGGGGAAGCAAAAGAAATGACTGTCATCTGCAAACATTTTAATGTAAGGAGGTTTAAGGAAACGGGCTAATTACATCCTTTTGTAAATTTCCATAAAACACAGAGATTATTAAATTTGGCGTGGGAAGTAAAAGTTAAGACAAATACGTTTACTTAGTATACTTTCCCAATAAGAAATCGATGTTGAAAAAAATAAAAATAATATTACGTACTGAAACCAGAGTGAACAGTTTCGTATCGTTTTTGGAAAAACAAATAAGAAAAAATTGCCTTTAAAGTTGCAAATTATTTTAAAAAAGCACAAGTAATATAAGGTTGTACAATATAATTTCTTTACAATGTCATTTCAAATAGAGGTCCACCCCCATGTCCGAGCATGTTGGTCATGTCCGTGCAGCATGTCCGAACATGCGCCGCACAGTGGTCCGATTTAAATTAGAAGCAGGCCGTGTCCTGAAAGGCTGTTAGGGGATGACAATGGCCGCTTTTGACCACCCCGTAGGCTTTTGACAAGGCTTCTGTAAATATTTACGTAAGACAACATCTCTGGACATTGCATGTTTTGCTTACATCCCTTTACTCGAGGGTGAGTGGAGCGAGGGTGCAAAATAAAGGCTGGACATGAATTTATTGCCGGAGAATAAATATTTGTGCTTGTATTGTACTCGGATATTTTTGTGTTTAGCAGAATTAAATAATAATAATTACTCGCTCCATATCAGTACTCTGAAATGAATTAAAGCCTCTTTTTCTATTTAAAAATTATTTTTATTAAATTTGAAACATTTGTTTTATGTTGTTTTATATTTTGTTCTTACTCTGGGAAATTCAATTTTAACAATTTGTACACTTTGTTACTTTAGGAACTTTTAAGTTTCTGCTTAGTACTATTTTTTTAAATTTGTTTATAAATTTTTCCTATCATACATTTAATTTTGGACAGAAGAACGTGGTGGAGCTCCATTTTGATAAGCGAAACTATTCAGAATAATCCCAAAATTGTGAAAATCAGAGTTTATTGTATTTTTGAAAAACTATTAGAATAATACAATATATACTTTTATTAGTGAGGTTACTTGATTTTTTTTACAACGTTTGGGGAATTTCCTGTCGAGTCTCAGTGCCTCGGAATCGCGATACAAAAAAAAAAAAATTTTCCATCGCTTTATATATGTGAATATATTACCCGGATCATATACAGTAAACACAAAAAATACGAATGAGCAAAATATGCGAATTAAATAAAAAGCTCAAGACCCCATGATCGGGTATGGCATAAGCCGCGTGGCGATTTAAATGTTCTCCTAATGAGCAAGCCGTTATGAACTCCGCATTTTAAATAATCACAAAATAAATAACAATCAATTAAAAATCCCAATTTCAATATTGACTCGGGAGCAACATTTACATTCGAATGTTCATTTCCAAAAAAATTCAACTCTCCAAACACGGCGGGAAATTCCCAAAATCAACAGCGATTTTTTTTTCACGGCGAATATCGGTCAGCTGTATTTGCATTAAAAATTTGCACCCGTTTCAATCCGTGGCGACCAATCGCCAAGAAAAACAGCCAGGGAAAATATTTGAGAATCAATTCGCGCCGAGTGCTGCGTGTTGTCAGAGATAACAGGGTGGAATCCCGGAGGGATGTTTCATCCCTTACGTGCCGCCACTGGTCGCGCTCTAGGCAAATACGCCGAATGGCATTTATGCTATTTAAATGATTGGACATTGATATTATCTTATCAAGATACATTTTACTGTATAAAAAATTTAAAAAAATATATTTATTTTAATGGCGTTTGTGTCCGATATGCATTACAAGTTACTAAGAAATACTAGATATATTATTGATTTTTGTGAAGACCGTCTCACAGGAAGTACAGGTTTTATTGATTGATAATGATTAAGTACATTTTTTCAATATTGAAAATTGATTAAAGAAACTCTTAAACTAAAAAAGTCTTGGTAATGCACCGGCCATGTTAGCTTGGGGATGTGGGTTCAAATCCCACGCAAATCACGATGATATTTTTCTAAGAGATTCTTTAATCAATTTTCATTACGTACTTTTTTACTTAAATACTAGATACGCAGTTATATACAAGATACTCCTGGCTCAATATAAATTAATTATTGTCGTGAATTTCCAATTGAATTATTAAGTCATTAGTTTATTTAAAGCAAAGACACAATCATGAAGGCACATCTAAAAATATTGCTATCAATAGTTAAAACTAACAGAATGCATTCAACTAACAAGTTAATTCTAGTTGATAGTAAATAAATAAATGTAATAATGTCAACTATCAAAATGAGCGTTATATTTTTTTAAATATCCCGGTACTTCTTTCCTGCGTTGATAAATTTACATTCAGAGAAACTGACGAGTAGAGTTAATAGTTAAATTATCATGGCAGTTAAATTTAATTATATAATTTGAACACATTGTTATTATGTGATTATGTGTATATTATGTGTATATATGTGATTTCAGCATTATTTCACTATTTTCAAATGTAAGTTGCGGATGGCGATCGATCTCACATAACAGTTTCACGTTGATAAGTCGTAACCTCAAGGTTGGTATAAAAACAATTATTGATAAAAAAAGCTTAATATGAAGCAATATAATAAAATCCATCAAATCTCCCATGCTTTTAAAACTAGGCAGAATTTCTCCCATTCAGAATCTTTGTGTCCAGACCACTCTGCTAAATGGGATCGCACCCTTGTGAGTCCTAAGCTGAAATATCGTTTAACCCTTAGAGGTCCAGGCTCTCAGAGACCAACTATTGACACGACCAATATTTGAGTCCACATTGGTTGAATGTTTGTGATTTTTGAGTGGAGCCTAATCGAATTTCCTTGGTGATTTTCAGCCACAAAGAACCAGGCCTGAAGCAATTTAAAGGCTCTTTGTGTTTTAACACATGTCATGGGGTGGCTCTGCGGTATCATAATATTTAAAAATTAAATAGGAAATAAGTTATATTACAGCTTCAAGAAATATCTACGAACACAGATTTAAAAACTCGATGTAATTTATTACCATTAACAAACCTATTTCATAAAATATAAAATATAAAACATAACTATTACAAATACAGGATTTTTGAGATTATGATTTTATATCCACATGAGCCATAAAATTACATCATGTACAGGTAAAAGTATTCAAATATATATTTTTTTAAATAAATACCATAAATATGGTAACCCTATTTAGGGGAGAATCAAATTTTATGCGTGTGTTGTTCGAGAATACTTATCAAGGGGTTATTTTAATATCCGCGTAATCGCTGATATCAAAGCCTCTTCAAAGGGGCTGTTATAGAAGGCTGTATATTTTGATGTTTTTCGTGCTTATTGCGAAGCGCGTGAATGTGTATATCTCTGTTTGTACGGAATAAAATATAAAATTTAGCGTCGCGTATGAGAGCATCAATTTTTTATGAGAAATAAATACCTATTTAACATACGAAAATACCATCAATAATAAATAGGTGCGCTGAAGCGAGATGGAAAACGTAAGTACATACTTGCTTTAAGTACAACATACAGATAACAAAAGTACGTGTTTTGATAGAAAGACTCATATTTAAAAAAAAATGTTTTTCCAGCATTCACACTGAATTTATTTTTACTTTTAGAAAGATTCACAAGTCTGGCTCATAAAAGATAATTTTTAAATAAATTAAAGTAAAAATATATTAATGACACTTCTTATATTGGTTTCAAGCAAGCAATTAGAATCAAATGTAGTCGTGTCTGATTTGTTTTTATTCAATTGATATGATTCAAACCCGGAATCAATGATTTCTAAGCCACACTTCACGAGGCAGTTCAACAGTTTATATATTTAATTTGTATAAATATATTTTTATAATTTAGGCCATTTCCGATGGTCTCCAAAGCCTTTGCGTTATATCGTGTATTAATTCAATCAAAATATAAATCAAATACATGTTGAATGAAATAACACGTTTGTGACGTCAGACAGTGAGGAAATCTGAATAGAGTCTAGTCGTCAGCTGAAGCCTCAATATATCTACATTGCTAATGCCTCAACACAAAATCAAGTTATCAAAACAATCCAATACACAAATTTTACCCCCTGAATACAGTGTATGTCAGTGGCAGCCGCCCAAAAATGATTTATCTTCACAATGAATATATAAATAATTTATTTAAACGTTAACTGAAAAACTCGGATCGTAAATAAAAAAGTTATCAAAGCCTGTGCCATCGAAAGTTCAATTCTATTCACACCTCCACGAAAAAAAAAAAAACTAAAAACTACTACAAATAAACACAAAAAAAAAAAAAAAACGTTTAGCATTTCTATAAATATTCCGCAAGCCTGCGAGTATATTTCTATCGGAAAAAAATAGCTGTCGTAATGTGCCCATTTTTTCGTTAACCGTTGCCGGCTTTCGTTACGTTCGCGTTATTTACGATTATGGCCGGCGTAAATTACGAGGGCCTCCGATTTGACGTTTATCATCAACAATTCACCCGCCAATGGATCGTTCGAGAGCCCGTCGGGACGTTTCGCTTTGGCCTTAATTAAACAGATGGTTTGCGATAAATGCGAATGCGCCAATGGCCGACTGCTTCGGATGGTCTTCATATTTTAAAATTTTAACGGTTTCCGTCGCTCTGATGCTCTGCTGTCGATCGATCGCTTAATAAAGGCGTTCGTGTGCTTTTTCCAGATCTTACTTGTTTCGCTTAAAAATTTTTCTGTCGAACGAACGAAATACTGTAAATGCAAAGAAAATAGGGACAGACCGCTAGAAGAGTATGGTCGTTTTGACAATTGTGCCTTTAAAGGCTTTGTTACGTAAAAACGAAAGTGTTGAAAACCATTATCACTCAATACTTATAACTATTGTAATTACCAATTCTATAGCGTTACTTGTTGAATATTCTCTCTGTTTGTTTGCGTCATATCCATGCGGAATAAATACAGCCATTAAGTATCATAAAAATAAGATTTTTTTTTACATGATTTACGCATCTGTAAAAATATATCAACGAGATATAATTTCAATATACCTTTTGTGAAATTACCGCAAAAACCTTCTGACCACGTTGATTGTATTGAATTTGTTTTCAGCGCAGTTAAACTACCCTAGCTTGCTTTTTAATCAATCACGTAAATAAAAATATTCTTAGGCTCAATACTTTCTTTTTCTCTCTTAGTTTTATCTACCAAAAGTATGAAAATATAATTTTTTAATAGTCTTATCCTTTTTCATTCTGTGTGTGTGGCTTGCTACAACTTGTAGAGACACTCAGCACTGGCTGCAAATAGATATATAGATCTGCAATTCTAGGTTGCTTTAATTAAGCTGATTGCTGTTCTCTGAGCGCTCCGCGTTGAAGGATCCCGCCCCAGTTCAAACCGCTTCCTTATCAAATTAAATCAATCTCGGATCTTAGTTGGATAAAGTTTTCGGGGTCTCTGGGAAACTGATTTGAAGAATAATGCGATTGACAAGCCGGGGGGTTGTTTAATCTCATTACAGATTCAGCGCTGAAACACTCTGAGGTTTTCTTTATGTTTTTTTGCGAAATTAACTGGCTGAAACAATTATAACTTGTGGCCTGCTATATTTTCATGATTTAAATTTATTCTTTGCTTTTTAACAAAATCCTTAAAGATGAGATCAACGAATTTTTTACTGGCATTCAAAACGAGTCTCAAAGATCAAACGGTAAAAAAAAGTATATGATGCAGGCTACTTGTGATTTTACAATGATAATAAACAATGAAAACATCTGAGAATTCTTTACATAATTTAGAGTGATTTTTTTTCAAAGCCACACGGTATAAATACAAAATATTATAGGTTACAAATAAACGTGATATTAGAAAAATATCGCAAACCAAAAAAAACTAAAATTCTAATTTATATGATTGATTAGAGAAAAAAATCTAAGATTGATTGCTGTTAGAAACCATAAATATCAGAATCAAGTAGTGTGCGCACATTCCTGAATAATTTTCCATAAAATTGAGCTCAATTTCCAGGAAAACGATGTCGAGTAATTGATATTGATGGTATATACTCGCAATATGGTTTACGGTGTCGGTATATTTATTTTTCATAGTACTCTAAGAAATATTTTAATATTGTAATAGAATATCTTGTGTCAATTTACACATTATTTTCGGTTATATATTATTTATTTTAGGTATTATATTATATATATTTGAATAGAAACTTAAGTGCACCATTTTAATTTTTCCACAGTGAAGATTTCGACACGTTGTTTATAAGTCTTTTATATAATTTAATACATAAAATTTACTCAAATAAAAACATATCTTCATTTATAATTAGTTGTTCATAATTTTCCATTTATTGAAAATTTTCAATACGTTATTAAATCAACTCGAGCTGTTTTATTAAAGAAGAATTTTCCAGAAATTTAAATTTATAAGAAGTATTAAGTTTTTAAGTACAACAATATAAAACTGGAATTCCAGCAAGCACTTACGCTCAAAAATATTCAATAAATATATATTGCTTTCAAATTTCAAACACTTCAAAAAAGGACGCAAGTTATGTAAGTATGTTTTATTTTTTTTTATTGTAAAATATAAGTAAAAAAATCTTTGAAGGCGTTTTTATAAGTTGAAAGTGTTCTCACTGAAGAAATTCAATTTTTGTTTAATTATAATATTTATAAATTTGAGGGCGC
This sequence comes from Atopsyche davidsoni, assembly GCA_022113835.1. Lineage (NCBI taxonomy): Eukaryota > Metazoa > Arthropoda > Insecta > Trichoptera > Hydrobiosidae > Atopsyche > Atopsyche davidsoni. The sequence continues at coordinate 2,794,258 of JAILWY010000007.1, forward strand.
AATAAAAACCAAGGGTCAACGCTTAGGGACGATTAACACGACTATTTCAAATTTACACTGATTCAAAACGTACAGCCTTTATTTAGTATTCACTGACCGCAGCAGAAGATACAGATCAAACAAACAACCACAATAAATTAATAAAAACAATAACACTAAACCAAATCCAAAAACGGCCGTCTCCACCGGATAGTAGAGAGGACGAGGGGGTTTATATTTCACGCGTGAACCGGTCATTAAGGCAGAGCGTGTTTGCCCTGGGGCCTCTGTTCTTTGTCCAGCCGCTTGGCCGCCGAAACAAAGAGCCCTGAGAGACCTCCATTTCGCTCTCAGATCTCTCAACCCCGAAAAAAACCTGAAAAGGCTTAATAAATATGAAGAAAAAAAAAAAAAAAAAAAAAAAAAAAAAACATATATAAATGATTGATAAGCCCACAGAAAGTAATAATAATTCAATGTGATGTGAGATCGATTACGAGGTTTTCTTTATACTATAAATATATTTTTTTTATGTCAAAGCCTTTTTACGATTGTTCAGCAGTACCTGAAGGCTTAGCCTGAGACCCAAGGTTCTGCAAAGGGCGTCAGCTTTTCCGTTGAAAACTAATGAGGAGTACGTCTAAGCTATTTAACGTTATTCCCAACAACAATCAATAGCTGTGAGTTATATATATATATAGTTACGATGATATATATATACATAAAAAAAAAATTCGGCTCAGTGTTATTCCGTACATGTTTTTGCAATGCAGATATAAAAATTGTGAATTCAACTCGAATTATTTGAGGCAACAGATGTACAATGTTTTAAAAAAAGCAACAGAAATGTTAAAGCTAAAAATCGTGCCGCGGATTTTTATATTAAGTTATAAAAACTTTGTGTGCGTTCACTGTACCTTAAGATGTCCTAAAAAATTAAAAACCTGCGTAAAAGGCTAAACTTTGTTAACAACAAGACAGCCTATTTTTATTTAAACCCAGCTGTCTTCATGCTAGTCAAAGGTCTTAGACGTAAGCGGAAATACAAATTTTCCGATTGACCTGTTTCCTTTCTTTTCATGTATTTACATACCTTTGTATACTATCGGAAGCATCTATAAAGGGGCCTTATTTAAAGATCACAACATCAAATGTTATCTGTTGTTGAATTTTGGGGTCTTGCTGAATGTTAAATAGGGAAATAAGTAAAATTATTTGAAATAGTGGGAAACATCTTGACTGAAGGTTTTATTTTTAATATAAAACTCATTTTTTAAATTAAATTTTTATGAAAAGTTAAACTTTTTTTTTTGTTTTTTTAAGAGTTTTTTAAGAGACGCGTTCTTTTCTGAAATTGTCAAATAAAAATATACAAAAATTATCACCACTTTTAAAGCTGTTTAAATTAATATTAACGTGAAGTCTATTTTGACTATCGACAGTATAAATCGTATACTGGATTCTGAAATTTGATTGATTAGCTTCATTGGATTCGCTCTATTTGCGCTTTTCCGAGGGGTCACTTGGTCGGATGGCCCAACGCATATGAGTTGAAAATTATGCAAATGTGCACTTGAAGCATTATTACACACAGTATTATCACGTGAGTAATTATTACACAGAGTATTATCACCAAATAATAACGGGCCTGGAGGGATGATATCGGGGAAATTAATAACATCCCCTTCCCACCTGTGCAAGCAAGCTAATTCGAGAGGTATTTGGACGCTGCTTAAATTAACGAATATCGAAGAATGCTTATTTTAGATTTAAACTGGTGTTTAAATAAGACCAAATAAATATATGACATAGTTTTTAGTTTATTTAAACTTCTGTATAGCTGTAGAACACAGAATAAGGATGTTTAATTAGGAATAATAAATTAAAATTTATAATAATACTAAGCGATCGTTTACTCTATTCTTTTATAAATTTGAATAATTATAAGATTATATAAATACGTTGTTCTTTAATATTAATAAGACCTGTATAAATTTTACGAATTGTCTCATTATGATCAAAAAGTTTTTTTCAGTACGTAGTATACACTCAAATTGACAAAATATAAAAAATATTTCAATCCTCTACAATAATAACAACTAAAAATATTGAATGCGTGCAAATAAGTATCAAAAGTTTACATGAAATTAAGTATTTGCTTTGAATATAAATATAAAAGACAAAAACCAATACTAAACAATTTTCTCAATTTATAAAAAAATGCTAAATGATGTAAATGATGTGAATATGACAATTAGCATGTTTTATGTTTACTTATTTTTTATTTAACCTTATAAGAACACGACTGAACTGTATATAATAAAATCAGGCTTGTTTCCTTAGGAAATCCGAATGATAGTAGAATGGCCTCATACAGGGTTAGGCTGGGAGGTATGGATGATTTAAAATAACAGTTAAACACTTATCTTTCAACAAAACTTAAATTTTATTTTTTCAATGAGTAACTTGGATGTTGCCGTTACAAAAAAAAACTCCTAACGAGTTTTTTCCACTAAGATATCCAAAAAAGTAAAAGGGGGAATGTGAATAGTGACCGTTATTGCAATATGCTGCGAAGATTTTTATTGCAGAGTTGCAGGAGTTTCAAGGTTTAAACTCAAGAACGTGTTTCTAACAAAACACTTGCCATACATCCAATCAATCAAATGAAGCTGTTAGTGAATTATTCCCTAATAAGGTCATTTCACGTAGAGGTAACATCAACTGGCCTCCCTATAGCCCCGAACTTAGCCCTCTTGACTATTTCGTATGGGGATACCTTAAAACTAGGGTTTATGAGAATAATCCGACGAACCTAACGGAATTGAAACAAAACATCAGGTCAGAAATGGCAGCAATATCGAGGGCTATGTGTAAGAGTGGAAACATTTGGAAAACATTTAACATTTTGTATTCTTATAATCGACAATAAAAAAATACTTGATTGCTAGTAGTTTTAATATTACTAAACTAACAAATACCCGATACTCTCTTTGGACACAAAACTGTTGACTGTCAATATTGTATTTATGTTTATTTGTCTGACAGTTGGCCCTTTGCGTTATTATACCGTGGTCGCAGCTTGTCTACAGCTAATTACAAATACAAACTTAAATATTATGCTTTTAAGATTGATCTCAACCAAAATACCCTTCCGCCAAAAAACAAACACGGTGGCGGGGGAAGCCGCTGGTCACATCAAACAACAACATTTCCAACTTCAAAGAGGGAGACCCGAGTAACCTAATACTGCTTGACGTGCCGCCGACAAGAGATCCAGAACAAACGTCGAAATACCACTTGACGCGGGGCTGACAAGTGAATATAAACCCTTACGGCCCGGGGTGAGGGCGGGCGCTGTCCATTTAGGGGTAGATTGATGAACCGCGTCACGGCGAAGATCCTGCGATAGTCTAGGATGCTTACAATTTTGCACTGTTTTAAATGTTCTCCATTATAGACCATTACGGACATTGTTTGTCCGATTTGCATATTCATAGTGTAATTGCCGGCATATGTTTATGAGAGAGTGATGAATTACTGTTTTCGGAAATAACTATGTTTATTCATACCTAAATCACCACCATTATTTGAAAATACATATACGAGGGCGGTTCTACAAGTACTTAGCCTACAAAAAAAAAACTAAAACTTTGGAAAAGTGGTGAATGATTTCTCAAAATAGTCTCCTTTTAGCTTGATACACTTGACCCAGCGATGCTCCAACATCTTTAACCCATCTGAAAAATACGTTTTCTCGAGGTCTGCAAAGTAGGCCTCCGTGTCGGCGATGACCTCCTCATTCGACTTAAATGTCTGCTCGGCGAGTGACTTTTTCAAGTTTGGAAACAACAAAAAAAATCGCACGTGGCCAAATCTGGAGAATACGGTGGATGGGGGAGCAGTTCGTAGTGCAATTCGACCAATGTGACAGGGTCACAGCCCTTTTCTAGGTCGTCAATGTAGACCTCATCTTGTGAATCCCAGAAAACGGTAGACAGTAGCCGTCTACGAGAATGTACTACACGATAGTAAATCTCTCTTGCGATACTAGCCCCATCGGGCGGTGAGGCTAAGTACTTATCGGACCGCCCTCGTATGTTGTGTGAGTTAAACCAAAAACAAAGTTAAATATTTAAATAAAAAAAACTACCTCAAATTTAATATAAAGATGTTAAATGTACTTTATTGCGATCTTTATAATAAATATAAATTGGGATTCACGACTGCGGTTTTTTTTTTCAAGAAACAACGAGTGGCTAAATAAATTAGTGAAGTCAGAGATTAGAAGCTGCATCCCCTGGCAGGTTGTAGATTTAGGGGAGGCTGTCGGCGGAGGGGGTGGACTCAGATGTCATTGTAATTAATCGAGAGTGTCAAGGGGGTTGGAAGTCGGGGATGCATAGCATTACTTGGCCACTCGGTTTCAAGACGTGACATAAGGTTTCTTGGATCAGGGATGGCATTTTAAAGATGTGTCCTAACTGTCAAAAAATATATTTTTTTTAATTTAAAATAATATTTTATTTAACCTAAATAAAAAAGTGAATATAAAAACGATACCGACTCCCATTTATGGTTAAAGTGTTTGTTAGTTAATGGTAATTTAAAGAATACTATTTGTTATTGATACATAGTGTTACAAATAAAATTATCACTAGTATAATATATTTTTAAAACAAATAGAGAACTATTAGCTAAAGTTTTTAATACATAGATATTTAAAAAAATATATTTTAAGATTTAAAAATATATAAAATACAATTTCATCAATTTGACGATAAAACTTGAAACAATAACAAGCAAAGTGATGTTTTAATTACACAGAGCCACCGGTAATCTAGTGATTAGCTACGTCGTTTATCAACTATTATTATAAGAGATTTAAGTCAACATCACAAGAATCGTATATAAAGCAGAGTACACCCTGAGTTGGAAACCTCTAATGCCTATATATATTAAACCATAGTAACTGATCGCAATCTTCATCAATAAAGCACTTGGTGAATGGAGAGAAGTGGTAATAATTATTATCGGGTTGTCTTATTAGCCTATTGCTTAATATGTTATTTAAGTACAGCAATAATAATTTTGGGGATATTTAAGTCATTACACCACTGGGGGTGGTTCGTGGCGGGGATGGGTTTACAAGGCACGTAATTTCCACGCCCGGCTAATATGCCTTCAAGTGTTTATGTCTTGCAAGGGTTGGCTTGTTGGCGAATTGACACCTGAATATTCATCCATGCACCCCACACTGGCCCTAGCACCCCGAAGGCTCTACCGCGAAGGTGCTTATGTTTCCACAAAAAAATTTACTCTAATAGATACTAAAAATTAAAGTGAGATATTATTCGACGTGAAGAAAAATTTATAATTTTGCTATGTTTATAAAAAAATTTTTCAAGGCTTTAACAAAAGAATTGCTATGTTAAAGTTAATGAATAAATAATGAAGATATTTCAGAATAAATTATGCTTGAAAGGAATATGAATCTTGGCTTGCAATCTTCAATTTCCAATCTTGAATCTCTGATATTCCTCTCGCTTCTCTTTCATCAGATAGTAGAGTAATGCTGTTATTCGACTCAGGTTTCGGCTGAAAACTATGTAAACACGCTAGTGAGAGGCTCTACTGCGATCCTCACAGCGAATTTCCCATAAAAATCTTATCTTACTAAAGAGACTTCAACGTAAGTTATGCCAGCAAAAACACTTGTAACTTAACTTTAGAAATACTTATTTACAGAAGCGTTTTATTGAGTCATCTTCCGTGAACTTCTTTTCTATAAAATATTTGTAAATGTCAGTCATTTTTAAATATATTCATTTTAATATTACACTATTCGACTAAAAATTCTAAAAAAGAATTATCCAAAACATTTTGACAATATGTTGCAAAAAATTGATTAAATAGTTTTGTTAGAGAGAATAATTCAACTTATAAGTGACAATGCATTATTTATAACCCGTGCTTTAAATATTTGATTCTATCATTGATTCAAAGTAAATGTTAATTGTCACGTTTTTTTATTTATAGTATAACAAATTATAAAATCTGATTATATTTCAAATAACATGTATGTTTATTATTTACGAAAAATATGTATTGTTAAAAAAAAAAAAATATTAGATATGAAGAACGGACTTATAAATACGAGACTTGGAAATAAATCTTTAATTTCAACGCAATACAAGAAACCCGGCGCACAAAGAGCTTTTCACGATATCTTACATAGAATCTGGCGATAAATTCTCCATATAAACATCCCCTAAGTCCTAAGAAGCTGCGCTCGAGAAGGGCGGGGGTTGTGGCAGCTACCTGGACCTTTGGTTATCTGAAGAGTGTTTGAAGGGTTGAAGAGGCTTTGTGTTTTGGGAAAAATGGGGTTGGTTCCTTGAGTGCCTGAGAAACATGGCGTTTTAATATTTGAGATAAATTTTGCCAGGTGTTGGCTAAATAGGTAAAATGAGTTTTTATTTCGTGTTTTCGACTTTTCTGAAGAAAAAATTGAAGCTTTCTTTATTCTCAAGATATTCAGATTCTTAAATAGCGTAAAAAAATAAACCACCACTCTTGCGTGAAACTTTACACGACTCAAGTCCAAGTGATTTCAAATAGGTGAAATTAAAAACTAACATCACTATTTGAACAATTCTTCTTGTAATAATTTACAACAGGTAATACAAAAAGCGTGAAAAGCTAAACGTCACTGTACATGACTATAATTGATTTAAAACGCCTGTTTGATTGCTGTCTGATAATATATCTAATGTGTAATTAGTACGACTAAAAAAATTTATGTGAGCTTTGGTACAGTGATTTTTTTGTTTCGTCAAATCTTCATTATATAAACACAAATAGATTTATACTAATAGCATATATCTCTATGTGCCATGTAAGCTACGTATATACATCGATTTCAGATTGGTATTTTAAAGCCTGTGCTACAAAGTTGAGTTAAATAAAAAAGTAATGAGAAAAAAATTAAGCTCGCAAAAACTTTTTAAAACTAGATGAAATATTGTTATATTATCATGATAAAATAAATATAAATTTCTAACAAGTCTTCGGGAGTGAAGAAAGTTTAAAATTTTTCCTCGGATTTTCATTTTACAGCCTGAATAGTTTGAATTTATCTTTTTTCCACGTCTAATGTACCGAGTTAAATCATTTAAGCCATCGATCTCCCCGGACGGCGAGCATTTTATATTCCATGGACAATGTCTAACAAAACGGATTGAGTGCTTAGCCTAAGCGATCGAGATGTTTTTTGCGGTGATTTGTATAAAGCCTTGCTTTTATTTCGATATTAAAACATTTTAATAGCTTTTAAGATTATAAACGCAGTTTATAAGAGGTGATCTATATAATTTTTTCAGTTAATATTAAATGAACATTCAATGTCACTCTTTTGTTTAAGTGCTCTCATAACGATTACTTATATTTTTAAAAAAATATTGAAATGATAGTGAGGAGATTTAAGGTATATAAAAGCTCACTAACGTTTATATTTATTGTATAGAATCTTTGATAAGTCAGAAAAACTAAGCTCATCATTTTTTTAAATAAATATATAGTACACGTACAAAATGCCAACTTAGCATGTTGGCGGATTATCATATATATTTTCAATATTTTTTATAAATATATATATACAAATAAGATTACGATTTTGAAGCTATTTAAATACGGGAAGTGCATCAATAATATATTTGAAACGTTTCAATAGCGATAGCCAGAGAGAGGCAGTACAGGATATTGATTTACAACTCTTCTATGCTCGGGGATTGAATTCAATTTTCTTAAGTTGTCGCACAGAACTTATATTACATCTCCAGCACAGATTGCAGTTTATTTCTTACTCGTAGTTGTTCCGCTTTATTCATCCCGTAAACTGAAGGACGAGGATATTGAAGAACTTCAATGCAACGACTCCTTTCATACAGATGCTTTTATAATTTCAAACGATTTCACATTTTTGTATGGTTTTTCTTTACAGTGACAAGACCAGGTATTCAATTTGATATCCTATTTCATGAAAGCTATCTTAAGAATCAGGTACTTACAAGTGCAGTATGAAAGTACCTTTTGATAATCAACATGAGCGTTGACAGTATACGGATGATTTTCAAATAATTAATATTCAAATCGTTTACTTGTACAATCTTGAGTTAAACTATTTTAGGTCTACATTTTAACATTTTGATAGAAAAAAAATAACTTGTACACAAGAAGAATTCGAAACCACACCTTCTGATAGTTACTGTGTGGTTCATTAACTCTATGTAAATAGCTATGAAACATATCGAGAAATAAAATTGCTGCATACAAGGATCCATGATGGATAAATTCATTTCAAAATATATGCCCTACCCACAATTTTTTTATTTATTCGCATGTGAAATATAAATGATTTTTTTTATTATCTATGCACTATTTATCTTATTGATTCTATTTCAATAATACCTTATTATTCATCGTTGTATCTTTATTGATTTACCAAACGATTGATGATCGTAAGATTTCTATTTTACGTACGAAAAACGATCAAACTATCATATTAAATATAAACATTTCAAAAGCGATTATGTAAAATTAAGCAATAAAACAAATATAAGTACTATGTTTGTATCACTTACTGTAGCTGTTATAAAAACGTGACATGGATCCACATACCTGCAATAAAAAAATCAAGAAATTTAAGATATATATATAGTATATAACATTAATAAGAACTGGATTGTATAAGAGACTATTAAATATAATGAGGCAAGTAGTTAAAAATAATTTTAAATGTATCTTGGTAGTGAGGGCCATAGAGTAGCAAACGTCTTTTTTATGCATACCTGCATTTTTTTAAAATAAGTTTATGTTTAACAATATCCACAGCTTTCGTGAGCCAACAACCGATAATAAAAAATAATAAACAACTACATAAAAAGGCACCAGAAAGCGTTAGATTTCCTTTTTCCACGTTAAACCTTTAAGATAAAACAGAATTAACGACGCTTATCTACTTCGCGAACAAATTGCAATCGTTAAGTTCCCGACGCTGAAAAATTAAATTCTCTCAAACCAGCTCAATCTGGAGGAAGTTCGATGAAAGTTGCCAGGGCGATAACCCCCCGGGTTAGGGCTGTACACGTGGAGGACAAATGTCCCCCAAAATTACCCCGAGGTCGCCTCGTTTAAGGTAATGGAAAAAAAATCACGACGAACGTTCTGAATGCATGAATAAAAAAATTGAATGAAAATTATAATTGATCAGCAAAGGTGATCACCATGCTTTTCTTTTTTATATTCTTGTTTTATTTAACCATTAAAATATCTTCGATATAATTTTTTTTTTGTAAAGCCTTTTACAATTCTTTTATCCCAAGAGCAAAGGTTGGTTATTTCAAAAGGATCTTTTAATCTTAATTAAATATAAGGCATAAAGCAAAGTACTGTACGAATGAAAAATTCATAAGTGTTTTGCTTTACTGCTTCACCACATTGGTTGTTTTTAATAATTAAAATAAAAATAAAAAATAATACAATTGGTAAATACTGCTTCGAATATTTTGTCGAATAATTTTTTTAAATTTATATTGTGTGCTTATTTTTAGAACTTCAGTCCAAAGTATTTTATATTATGTATCAAAAATATTAATAAATTAAGGTATATGTATTTTGGCTCCTTGAATCTTGCTTTTCAAGGTGTAAATGTCTTCATCAATCATTAGTAGGTTTGTGAGGATTAGTTAGTTACTGGTTACAGTTATAATTAAAATTTATGTTATCAAAGATCTCGTCTTTCAAACCTGAGATTTTTTTATCTGTTTTATTAAATGCTCCCCCAGTAACAGTGGCCACGTGACCCTGCCACGTGGAGTACACGGGGAGTACAGAAATGTTCAATGTTCACACGTGTCTCTGAAAATGCTTCCGTAAACAGTGCCAACTTAAATACAACGATTTATTATACAAATACGTGTGTGTGTCTGTGGCGCTTTATCGTACAACTGTTTTTGCTACATAAATTTAAAGTTAACAAATCGACGTATCTTGTATGATATATCATCTCGCATATTTCACGGCAAGGAAAGCGTCTCGAAGCAACGTATGATTAAGAAGTTTGATGTGAAGTATTTAGAGTATCTATCTTTCAAGCAAAAGATAGATGCTCTAATAATATGTCAATACTATATTTTTAAATTATATTATACATCATACTAAAAAAAACTTTTATAATGTATCCATCACATAAATACTTAAAACGATGATCAATAAATACTTTTATTAAGTTAACGTAGTGTCTGAGTGTTGAATCCTACTTGTATTAACAAAAAAATTGGGGATGTTTCTTGCTGTTTTATGTGTGAGTCGATCGATTACCAAAAACAATATGTTATTTAATATTGAACAATAATTATTATATACTCCATGCTTTAATGTTACCTTTAAATTTTTATTTAAATAATTTACTTGAGCGAAGTATAGCTATTTGAATTTATAAAAGACGTGATATTAACCACAATTCAATTGAAATTTAACATTAAATTTAATACTAAAACTCTAGAATAAATTTATTGAAAAAAATTCAAATAAATTCTATGAAAAGAAATGTATTTGACTCTTCTGAATTTCTTTTAATATATACAGGTGCGTAACTCACTCACAGTCAAAACGCAGATATTTCTTGAATACAAAATTGATTTATGTCATAGAAGTCATGTAAGGATGTATTTGGATGTATCCTTCACACCTTAAAAGCCTTAGAGTGCCTATAAAAAGTAACGTAGTTGATCCTCAGAGATGCCGGCATAAAAAAGTACTCATAGGTAAATATTTGAGAAACCTTTTAAAGCTGAAATTTCAGGGCCATTACTTGCTAGTACTTTTGCAACTATAAATAATATTACATATTTGAGGTAATTTAAATAAACTATCAATAAATTTAACAATTTTTGCGTGCTCTGTACATACTATTTTTTAGTATTTTATAAAAATTTCAATTAAAAAAGAAAAACTTTTCTAGTAATGAAATATTTATATTTTTTTAATCGGAAAAGATACAGTTTACAGCATTTGCTGTAAATGAAGATCAATAAAAGGATTGATTTCGTCTGATAAAGAAGATTACAAAAGTTTTATTAGTGAGCGCTTTTGTCCTTCAATTAATTTGGTACTTGTTTTTTATCCGACCACCAAATTTTTTTAATGTACATGTACTCGCAGAGATAAGAATCTATCATATGACGATGAGTCCCGTTGTGGCGTTTATTTCGCTCATTGCAGATTTCCATGACCGCTCGATTCGTTGGGTTAGGTTAGGTTAGGTTAAAAAAAAAAGGTTAGGTACAAGTTTTTTGGTGGTCGGATAAAAAACAAGTACCACTAATTTTGTATAAGACATAAAACACCAAAGCATACACTATAAAAAAAAAAATTTCATAAAAAATTTGAAACAGCGTCAAAATGGACCATTAGCACAGATCAGCCAGCACCATTCAGAATAGGCCGAGTTAAACTTCCCTGAACGTGCAGCGAGTCCCTCATCCCTTATTCACCTGCCAGCCGGGAGGCTTGTCTCTCACCTGTCCAGGCTCGGCCAGCGGATGCGACTCGCTCCCCTTTCCCCTAGCAAAACTGATTGGCAGACAAAAAAGGTATGACGTTTTGATGCGTGAAAGCATTCACGCCACGCTGAAGTTTGCCTCTCGTCTAAAGCCATATTTTAAAATGTGGCGTTTCATACTTTTTTCTCTAAAAAATACATGAAATATTATAATGTTGTACCCTAACCCAACCTGAGTAATTTTTGATTCGAGGATAGCTTAATAAATAAAATGTAATATTAATAATTTAAAGATTCCAATCTACGTGACTTCACTTCGGGTATATCAAATTCAGAATATTTCTCTGATAAAGAATACAATAGCAACCCTGCACCAAATAATACTTTTTTTAAAGGTTTTTAATATGAAGATTCTTTGATTCCGTTAAAATACATGAATTAATTAGTTTTTAGATTTAAAAAATAGTTTAATAGTAGTCTGAAGATTTATGGACTAAAAGCAAACTTTAAAGGATTTCGAAAAAAAAAATGATTTGTTGGATACGACTCGGTAATTCCAATACTGCTAGTTATTGCGTCGATCCAACGTCAAAGCATTTTCATAGCGAATATCTCCAGGTCACTTTGCTTATCCAATTTAAAAAGTGCAAGTATGCAGAATAAGGGATCGACGGGGCTTCCTAGGGGTAGTTCCGAGGTGTGCTGTTAAGGGAAGGGGTGGAGCAGCGAACACAATCATCAAAGGTTTTCACAAAATAAGTGGAGTGGAAACTATTTACACGATAAAATGGTTCCGTAAGGTCCTGTTATGTAGGGAAAGACTTAAATATTCTTCGGCGAGAAAAATAGTTCAAAAACTTTTTTTCAAATATGTTGATATCATTTTTTTCATACCTTACAAAAAATATTTATAAAAATAATATATATCACACATGCATTCTATGTTTGGATAGCGATCAAATCCCAAAATTGATCCCCTACGGTGAGCGTCTGATTGAGTTAAGCAAATCTCTCCCCAGGGATGCCTGTAAAGCCGATCTCAAAATATACGAGAAGACGTGCGCCAGCTTTGCATCCAGTAGGTTGTCAGGTTGATTATAAACTTTGGGATACCGTTGCGACATAAAAGTAAGAACAATTGATTCACTTCTTATATGGTTTAACACTGCAGAAAATAAAAAGGCACAAACCAGTAAAACAGACTGTCCAGTGATGAAATACATTCGCTTTCTAGAACAAAGCTTATCATAGTCATATAGAAGAGTTGCATTGGGGGTTTATTTAAACTAGCTATTTTGTATTCCCTAACCAAAATTTAAAGGTTGAAACAAATACAGCTGAATTGAAATGTTAGTAATTAAGGTGAGTAACATTAAGGGTTTGTTTTGACTAGCTACAATTTGCATTGGTTACTTGTATTGCGCCTCAGAGCCGTACTCAGCACCACTTTTCGTCTCATTAGAGCTCCAATAAAGGCGCAGGTTTCACTACGTCCCTGGTTTCCAGGCTCTTGGATTATTCCCATGCCAAACTGTGGTACGCAGGGGTGCTCACGTGTTCACAATTAATATATATATGGCATCTGTCGTGATTGTTTATCACGTAGATAGCACAGCGTGACAATAAAGATCATAGGTACTTGTTTTTTATCCGACCACCAAATTTTTTTAATATACATGTACTCGCAGAGATAAGAATCTATCATATGACGATGAGTCCTGTTGTGGCGTTTATTTCGTTCCTTTGCAGATTTTCATGACCGCTCGATTCGTTGGGTTAGGTTAAAAAAAATTTTATTTAAAAAGTTAGGTTAGGTAAAAGTTTTTTGGTGGTCGAATAAAAAACAAGTACCAGATCATATATTGATAGTACTTTTTACTTTAGATGGGTTTATAAATTGGAGGAAATTATAATTTATAAGTCCAACACAGCGAGGTTAAGTTTAAATTTAATAGGGATAAATAATTAAAAAACAGCGTTAATACAACTAGTACAATTCATTTTAAAGTTTTATGTTAGTAAATTATATGAGATGCAAGATTTATGCTAGGTGATACAAATCAAGGAACATTTGGTTGTTCGTTTATTCTAGAGTCTAGTCTAAACCACGAGTGTAAATAATATAAGGATAAAATATATATGTTTTAAAAGAGGTTTAAGAGCTTCGATCACAGCACTGCAGCTTGAGTGCAGTTGTTGGATGCAAATTCGCACCTATTAGCAAATGCACCCACCGCTTCAGTGCACTCCCCGGGGGCTGCGCCACACTTTGTAGGCGATTGGATAGAATCCCATCCGCAATAATTATCCACTGGGTTGAAATTAATTCGCGCAAATAAACACTCACGGCCACTTTGTTGATTTGCGAGCGCATTTGCCTGGTACCTGACGCAATTATCGTGCAAAAAAGGTAGTAAACGCATTGGAAGCTCACTCTCGCCTCGTCGATCACAAGGTTCCAGCTGTAGAGTGACCACCTATCTTATTCATTATTATATAAAGCTTCAAAAGAATAAAAGTTCAGATTATACGATTAACCGTGAAAGTGTCACTACAAATCGTTTTTAAACAAACTGAAGTAGATTTTTGCCTTATTAAATTACTAGGAAATTTAATTTCGAGGGCGGAGATCGAATCGGAGACCTCTCAATCAAGCGTCAACGATCCACCCAACAAACAAAGTCATTCGATGAATTACAAGTGACATTGGCGTATGAAAGACGTTGTTATTTGAAGCTAATCTATAATTTTGTACAAAAAGGTTTGAGTACAAGTACATTAAAAATTTGATCAAAAAATCAATCTTTTCAATTTTTATTGAAACCATAATTTTTATGGTTATGAAAGATTAAGGTTAAGGATGAAGCAATCTTTGTTTTTTTTTAATTCAAAATATGTGCATAGATTTAATAATATGTTTTAATTACGTACAATGCTCGTTATAAAGTTTTCGTACGCATATCAATAACCCCTGTAAGATTTATTCAACGCCACGTGTGATTGTTTGCTTGGAGACAAATCATAACGAAGCCTGGAATGATTGTAATTATTATAAATTTCAGTCGTCGTCAACTGTTCGCACTAATCACTTCAGTAAGAATATGTGGCAGGCCTAACTTCTGCTAACTATCACCACACGACTCAAAGCAAACTAAATTCGTTAATATAATTCATGAAACCACATCTCAACTAAACTGAGCATGACACTAATTTTTAATAGCTGTCTTAAGCCAGTTTTATTTTACGGTTGGATTGTTCACTCAGTGGTGAGACCGTGGATTCTTGATTTACAGGATTCCAGTTCGTTTCATGTCCTGACAAGTAAATCCTGAAACAATTTTTTGGGCTTCTGTTTTGCTCTGATAGAAGACGATATGTATTGTTATTGCACATCTAGAAAGAAACTCATTTTCGTAGCAAACTCTAAGTTTATATTCAATTAATCATTTGGAAAAGTTTAGACAAACTATTTATTTCATTAAATATCAAATTATTATCTAAGAAATTGAAATACATACTTTGAATTTACAAAAGGATACAACACATTTTTTACTTTACAGGTAAAAATTAGGTTGGTATGTTTTATATTCACTCTGTTTTTGGCTTAATAATATACCTAAATTTAAATTTAAATTTTGAAATATTATTATTAACGTCAAAATTTAGAAACTGATATTTCGTTTTATACAATTTGCATTGGTTTTAACAGTGTAATCAAAACTTAACTACAGATTAAATTGTCCACTTATCACAGATTTAATGGCTGTACTTTTGGTACACCAGTAGGTCAAGAGATCAATTCCATCTATCGAGCGTTTTGTAAATAGCCCAATAAATCGATTCGCAAATATACGAGTACACGTACCGGATTATACAGTGGGAATTTAGGCTCTTTTATTTGTGAGGCTGTGTGGGATGGGTTGCTTTTAAAGCCCCCTTGGGTTCCGGGTATGAATTTATTGAATTTACGATTGTTTTTAGATGTTTCAATTTGGTGAAATTTCAGATAGATTGTGTACTCGTGGAGTTTTAAATAATTGGTGATAATAAATCAAAGTTTATTAACAGCATAAAAAAAACGATTCTTGAAGCAGTTATTTGTATTATTATCCCAGGAGATTACGAAAATTTGTACTAAAAAAACGTTTTTTGAATATTTTTTAAACAAATTTACATAGACAGGGAGTTCTGGTTATATAATTGAATTCTTAGAAAACATTACATAAAAATCCCTCCGGTCATTTGTAATAGATTTAATCGTTTTTTTTCAGTTTTTTCTACAAAATAAATAGTGATTTTCAATGAGAAGAACTAATCTAGATAATTAGGTATCCTCATTTAGCAATTAGGTTTTTACCTGATGGATAATTATTAAAGTGAAACTGAACACTTGTGGCATATTTCCCGGGTGAGCCAGGATTCGCGACGTTTACAATTACCCACACTTGTGTAATCTGCGATAATTACAGCGCTGTCTGGTGGTTTTTTCAGCCTGACTGAAACTCGAGACCTGCGAAGCCTTCCGCGCAACACTCCTAAGCCGATTGTGAGCCTCCTGGGCGCGTCGCAATCCAATAAGGGGGTGGGGGTGCAAAAATGCCACTCACGAGGGTGGGTTTTGCACGTGCTTTTTTCGGCGGTACTGGTGCCTCGACTTTATTTACAATTTGCTGCGCTGCATTTTTGTGACTGGGAAAATAATGAGATATAAAATGTGTGCGACAAAAAATTCCAATAAACTTTTACTGGTAAATGATGAAAAAGTCCATTCATAAATTTTGATTCGGCAAAAAAATGTGGCTTGAAATTTTACATGTATTTCGAAAAAAAATGCTTTCAACCTTAAAATAAATTATACTAGTAATCTTGTTGAGGGACAAGGCATTTGATTCGTGAAGATCCATTAATATAATGATAAAAGTGACTTTGTATTATGCATCTGATGATGACTCAGTGTATTGGGTCGAAACTAGTAATGCAAAAATTTTAATAAACTCAAAGTGAAAACAAAATACAAAGGAACATTTATCATTATAATTATTATATATATACTTGTAAATATGTATACAATTTCATGTCAATATTTGATAATTTTAAAATCAAGTCGAAAGATTTGACATTAAAATAAGGTAGAATATCAGTGTACTTTTATATTATTTGTCTATGTATTTATTTATAATGGAAATTAAAGATTTTACAATATTAAAATAAGTTAGTAAATAATAAGAGACGATTTGTATGTAGACTGTACTAAAGGTGAGTAAGTACATTATGCAACCCCTGTTGAAATTTTTCAAGCCAGGAGTTTTTATCGATAATACGTTTATATTTACGTTATCCTGTTTTTTACATAAAGGGGAGGGTTCGATTGAAATTCTGTAGATTTGAAAACCACAAAGCCTTAGTATATACACTTTATTAAAATTCTTAAAAATACAACCGTTGTTATATATATATAATTTTTTTCTAATAATTGCATCTGAGTTGATTATTTATTTATTTTTAATTCTCATTATTAAGTCGATCCAAAAGCAAAAATGAGAAAAAAAAAACCTATAACGAGAAATTTAAAATAATATATTTGACATGTTTTATATGAATATACACATGTGTTTTTTTTTGTAAATATTTTAATTTTATTTTTTAATCTTTACTCAAATGCTAATAATAAATTGTAGAGTACTTCTAACTAGCTGAAATATTTTTGTTTAATATAATAAGTGTTAATAAAAATTTAATATTCAGCATCAATATCATTTTAAATTTAATGGTAACTATATTTCAGTAATGATAAATACGTACAAGAAAATATGTTTAATAATTTTATGTTATAAAATATATTCTGAATATAAGAGTTGATTGACATTCCTTTTATTGAGCGAGACGTCTCTTTGTCTGAAAAGGAAACCAGAGTGTTTCAGTTCGTTTCGCATGAAATCTATCATGTAGAATATACAATATATTCGGACAGAGTATTTTACCGAACAAAAGAGGAATTGTATGAAATATTTCCATATTGATGATATTGAATATATAACTTCTTGATGGGGCCAAATCAGGAGAGTCTTGCCAATGAGGCAGCCGAAGTATAGGATATTACTCAACGATATTCATAACATATTTACCACAAAGATAGATTGTCGATAGTAATATTAACTACACTATGTCATTTATCATCGATTGTTAATAGTAAAATTATAATATTTCATAGAAAAAACATATTTTTTGGATCATTCCAGTTTATTTAAGCTACCAGTTTCAATGCGTCAAAAAAAACATACTGTGAACATTACGAAATAAGAAAAAGTTGAAATAACAATAATTTTTTATTATAAATTCTACCAAATACTTTATTTCAAATGTATTGTCTTATTTCATATATTTTTAACAATGATTAAGAAAATTTTATATAAAGTGGCCTCATTAGACAATTGATCAAAATGTGTCTTTGTAAATCACATATGGAAACCAGAATTGATTTGGAAACCCAGTATAGTTTCAGTCAACATTTATTTTATTTTATCTAGCGTGATTGCGAATAAAATTCACAGTACTGAACGAATCGCTCAAATCGTTAAAAAATAAGTATTAAAAAATTATTTATTATATAGTATATTTTTTTTTTTTGTTTCATATGATACTTAGTAAGTCTTTACGGGTAATTGAATTCATAAAAATATAATAAAGCATCTACTTTTATAATAAAAATACAGCAAGATTAGGCATATAAACAACGCCGCTGGATACCGACTTCAGCGGGCAACGGGTGGCTGCGTTCATAAAAATCTGCTACCCTCGGTTGAACAGAGCGGAGGGTACGGCAAGTCGCATTTATTAGGGAAGGGAGCAAACGTCTTGGGGAGGCCTTCATCCCTCAGCCGACCCCCTCTTCACCTCCTGCGTACAAATTTTTACCTTCCCCACCTTCGAGAGGGGGTTCGGGGATCAATTCGGTGACGGCTGATGTTTTCAGTCGCTTGGTTTTTAATATTACGCATACAGGTGCTCTGCATTTTAAAACAAGCTCGGTTAAAATTTTTTGTAATAATAAAACATGCAAAGTCTGGTAATTTTTGAAAAATACATTTCCAGCACAATTATGACTTAAATAGATGGATTCTTAACTGCTGTACTGATAATCAAGTTAATTTAGTTTTAATAAAAACTAACCGGTATGGAAAAAAATATTCTAGGGCTTAGTATAATCGGAAACGTTCCCAGGTTGTGAATACGTGAGAGATCATCGACTTAACGGACAGAAAGACTTAGTTAATGGATAGGTTTTATATTCTTGAATAAACGCAGTGAAAATTTAGTAACGAAATATTAGCACAGTAAATAATAAAAAAGATAAAAAATCTCATACGTATATTAGGCCCCAACAATTTTTCAATCACAACGTAAACCTATTCTTGTCCTTATTTGTAATGAAACAAACAATTTTAGTTTATTAAATTTGAATGTCATTCCTATACATATGTTTATACACAAAAATGAAACGACTTATAAAGAATTTCATTTCAAAAATTAGTTTTAAAATCTTTAATGATATAATGTGTTTTTTAAATAATTAAATAAAATATTTTATCAAGACCGCGTTCGACGTAAAAACGTTTTTTTTTTTAAGCCACAATATATATGACGTTTTTTGTTTGTTTTTTTACCTGCCCGTAATATACGTCACGTTTCCACCTGGCGGCACAGTGGGGATCGTCACCCACTACAAGAAGCCACATTTCAGGTTTTAACTGTCGAGTGTTTCAGCCGCACAGTGGTGTGAAGCTCAACACGGCGTGACATCTCTCGACCTGGCAACAGCCCCGAGGGGGTGGCACATCGCTGATGATCATGAAGTGGTAGAAACTACCCTGTGTGCACTTCAGCAACGTGCAGAAAACACGTATATTATTTTTTTGGGTCCAAAATTAATTATTTTAAACCTAGAAATAATAAAAATTAAGTGTTAATAAAAGTTTACAAAAAAAATGTTCAATTAACATTTCAATGAGTTAAATTTTCTTACTGAATTAAAAGTTTTTCGAGTGTAATATGATGAAGTGAAGAGAAATATTATTGTAGAAATCTATTGAATGAAAAAAACTCCTATAACACACACTGTATGTAGAAATAATGTCTATTGCTGTAATCCCGTATTGGATTAGTTTTTGGTTCCGAGAAAGAAGGGCTGACTATAAATTAAATGCCACATAAAAAAAATCAGTAATCTGCTGTTGAAAAATTCACCAGTTAATATAAAAGTTTACAAAAAAAATGTTCAATCAACATTTCAATGACAAAGTTAAATTTTTTAACTGAATTAAAAGTTTTTCGTGTGTAATATGATGAAGTGAAGAGAAATATTATTGTAGAAATCTATTGAATGAAAAAAACTCCTATAACACACACTGTATGTATAAAAAAATGTCTATTGCTGTAATCCCGTATTGGATTACGTTTTGGTTCCGAGAAAGAAGGTCTGACTATAAATTAAATGCCTAGTAAAAAAATCATCAATCTGCTGTTGAAGAATGCACCAGTTAATAAACATTGCTTTTCATGAAAACATTGTTACACTAGTAGATATAATATAAAAGTCAATAAATAAAGAGTTATAAGTATAAGTACAAAGAATTGATAAATAAATATATTGTATATGAAGTATCAGCGATCGTATTAAATTTCCACATTCAAACTTCAAAAAACCGTAACATTACCGTAGCAAGACATTTAGGGATTCGGTTTCGGAAACAGTTTCCGGTTCGGAGAGGACCATAAACCTCTCCCTGGTCGTTAAAAACCCAGTTTAGTACGTGGAACTTCAGGGCCCAGAAGTTTTTAGCTCTTTGCGTGAAGTCTCAAAATTCAAATGCCTTTCTTAACTTTCTAGCTTCCCTCTGGAGTTTTTCCTACTTATATTTTACGGTAGAGATACTCGGCGAGAAAATATGATTGACAACTTCTGCAGGTGAAGTGTTCGTGAAATGTATGCAAATTAAAATTAGGGAGGCAGAGGTGAGAAAAGATCCGCGGGGGGATTGAACTTCTACAACTAATTTTGCTCATTCAAATCACAAATAGTTTGGTTATTAAGGCAGTTGCTTCCAGCCTTTTAATTCCATCAGTCCATTACCTGGCGAAATCGTGTCATTGAATTAATTTAAATGTCACTTTATTTTTCAATATCGAAAATTGATTTTTTACAGAGTATTAAAAAAACTATAAATTATATATATATCTATTTTTTATTATTTAATTTACGTCCATTTTCAAGGTAAAATAAAATCTTGAAGATGTTGAAAAATTTGATAAAATGACGACTTTTCAAAACTAAAGTTTGTTAATCATTTAATTCCAATTGAAAAAAAGACTTTTAAATGTTAAGGATTCTTGGAAAAGAGACATGACGAATCGCCAAATTCCTACACATCAATCGTAAAAACATATTAATAGTAAATTTATAAGAAATAAAAAAAATATTCTGTTCGGAAGAAGGGATGTATCAAACTTTTTGCATTAAATTTTTTTTGATTGGTGCAGTTGATTTTTCGCAAAACGGACTACAGAATGATTATGGGACCTAGACCCTTAATATGACACAATTTTAGAATGAAAAATATGTATTTGTATCGACGACTGTATGAAACTATTGGATATAAAAACAAAGTGTTGGGTTTTCTATTTATATAACGTTCGGTTTGAACATTCAATTCCACCAATTGCAATACCAAAGCAACATAAAACGTGAGATAAAAAGCGCATTGGCAATTCCCAATATCTCTTGGAGACATAAATCCCCGTAAAGAACACCTATCTCCGCTGCCTGGCGTTTACTCCACTAACTGCATAAGGAAGGCTCCGCCGCCTCTCGAAGCCGAGCCGAAAGCCTGCGAAGCCTCCTCGGGCCTCTGTCTCCCCTGGTCGGAGCTCCCGGCGCGGGAGGCGGTCAGGGGTAGTCAGGAGGAGTCAGGGGGAGTCAGGGGGGGTCAGGGGTAGGCAGGGGTAGTCAGCGGGCGGTCCGCGGGCCGCGGGGGTCTCAGCGGGAGGCTCGCCTCCTCCCGGCTTCTGGACTCCGGATACTTGGCAACAGCTTGGAGGGGATTTTTCATACAGCCTTTGGTAACGGCGTCGTTTACGAGAAATTTACCGGAATCGGGTAAACTCCCTATTTGCGTAACCCTTAGAAAGTATTATTAAAAAAACGTAAACTATTCGATATGAATATTCAATAATGTAGTATACGTTTTTATGTCATACATTGAGTATTGCGGGTAATAAATTATTAGTATGAATGTATCAGTTTTACAAATGTATATACAGGGTCACAGGTGATATATCCCAAAAAATAGAATGTGTTGTTGTTCTGCAGAAAAAGGCTTTTTTGACATATTTTATCTTCATAATGAAAATAAATAAATACAAATACGCTACCACCTACGTCACACATTGAATATAACCACACACCATATTACAACCTTAACGATAAGAACTATTGTAAATTTACCTCATGAATAATCTTGAACTTAAATTTTTGAATGTTGCTGTTATATGTGTATAAAAAATTCAATATTTTTGAATAAAATACTTGAGTGATTTTCCACATGTTCGTTTTTATTTGTATCCGGTTTCGCCAACCTTTCCCGTTGTCACTCTGTTTGATAATGCTCAAACATATGTGTATAATGTTTAAATTAAAAATAATAGTAAGATTATAATCATTTGCAAAGTATGCTGAATATAAAAGAATCAGTTATTTTTTATTAAAAATAAATATTTTATTAAAAGAGTATGATATAAAATATTAATAAAGCGTTCAATATTGACTTCTGTGCTCATATCGTGTAGATTTATCTCCAAGTCTAAATATATACGAGTATATGCACCGCGTGGAAAATCTTTTATATTTTTCAAGCAATGCCATGTATATAATATATTCATAGATCTCTTAGCACTTCAACGGAATTTAAAATGCGCATACCATTTTTAAAATTCCATATTTCCGAGAGATGGCAAATCAATATTTCAGGGGGGAGGAACTATGAGAAACGCTGATAATGTGACGGAAGACATACACTTCCAATGAAGCCTTCTTTGTTCAGACTTTCAAGAAAGAACGCTCATCTCCGACATGGGAATCTTTGTTTCAGGTACTTACAACTTTTTATAAGACCCTGAAGCGAATTTAATTTCTGTATTCAATTGAATTTGTTGTATACGCAATTTCTATGTACACGAAAAATTATCAATACATACAAATAATACATTAAAATATACGATATTTACTTTGAGATTATTTTACGATTGGAATACTTTAAATAAAAAAAAAACATTTAGTAAATATTCTTCGATATAATTGATATTGTGAAACAATTTAATCGGTATTTTTTGAGTTGCAAGCCATTTTTATTAAATGTTAAATCCATTGAAAAGTATCGACAAAATAATAAATTGCTCAATCAACCCCAAAAAATTTTGCAAGCCCATTTTTCAAATTACAATATCAAACACTTTTTTGCGTACAAAATTTTGGCAATTTTGTAAAGTTAAGGTTTGTTTAGTAAATCGAGGTAATTTTGTAAAGTTAATCAAACGTTTTCTATGAAACTGATATTGTTAATGTTTGAAAAACTTACCTTTAAGGAATCATCAAACAAACAGCTCAGCTATCTGTAACAAAAACAATATATAAGTTTTTTTTTTTATTGTGGCGTTGTATTACATATACTGTGTAGAGTATAATGATAACATCATGTCTTTATAAACCACACATGTTAAGCTCTTGTATTATATGTACGTTTTTAATACTACCTTGTTCTTGCCATGTTAACACTAATTGATACAAAAAAAAAAATAAAGCACGTACAATAACTTCCGTAAAAAATTGCACAAAGAAAAAAAGAAAAGCAAAAACAATTAAGACAAATAACCGTGAAATACATTTTCACGTAAAAACACCCTGCGATAGTGTTTGCACCCTGCGACGACGTAACATCATTAGCGGAGAGGTGCGAAACCTCCCGCTAAGACGTGCTCTCCTGTTCCCTAATCTATTGATCTTACCCCGCAGGTATATACAAGATGGAGGTAATTGCCTTAATTATTTATAGTCCTCAGCAGTAATTACGTTATCCCTGCCTGTCAACTCTGCTCAGCGATGCCGGCAACGGGAAACGTTGAGCAAGATAATTTCATCAGAGGCAGCTCTGCTTTTCCGGCCATTTATTTACGATTTTTTTTTTTTTTTTTCAAAACAGACTTCTCTCTCGCGATAAGCTTTATTTATATGGAACAAATAAAAAAACAGCCACGCTAATTTAACGAGCATTCCATCTTTGTTGTGAGGAAAGCTGCGGAGAATCTGAACGGATGAGTTTATCGGGAAATTTGTGTTTTGTGATTTTAATTTGTAAATATATACTTTGATATAAACTACTTTGTCTTTTTTTTGATTAACGCCAATCAGATGCGTATTTATTACCCATTACGGATTTATTATATTATTACTAACATGATTAGGCACATTAGTTCATACATAGAAGATGATTTTTAAAGAAACTCTCTGAAAAATATCATCGTGATTTGTGTGGGATTTGAACCCACATCCCCTGGTTTACATGACCGGTGTACTAACCCTTGTACTAACGAATCACTTCCGTTTATCGAAAAAATTTAACAATCATACTCTACATATGAACCAATGTGCCCAGGCCAACCAAGATTTAGTGATTTGCAAGCACTAGACTTTTTGAACAAAGTTACAAGTGAAGCGATTTTAGTCCCATCTGGATATTATTTTTAAAATCTATTAATTTTGCTAATATAAACATATGTCTATTTTTTGATTTACGTCAATCAGATGCGTATTTCATGAATGTAAACCAGGGGATGTGGGTTCAAATCCCACACAAATCACGATGATATTTTTCTGAGAGTTTCTTTAAAAATCATCTTCTATGTATGAACTTATGTGCCTAATCATATTAGTAATAATAAACTACCTTGATAATTTAGGAAAATAGAGTCATCGAAAATATTTTTACGAAATTATAAATTAGATCAATGTACACTCGATTAGTTTCAGGTTTATATGAAATATCTGAAATGACTCAGCACACCAGATCGAAACCTCAGCCTTCAGCTGATATCATCACAGTTGGATAGATCACAAAGGTAGCGAGGCGTTATACCTTGCACAAACTTGATCGTCATCAAGGAGACGTTGAACTTAATACCTCCTCAACCCTTACGTTCAACTATTACCTGAGTTTCAGGAGCTATATAGATCCTTATGCTGTTATCTCGAAGATAAGATGATAGTCAAGCTGAAGATAACTTGATACTAGTTAAATAGGTTTAATTTAGTAATTTCGCATTAGTTCTGATTATCATAAAATATATCGAAAGCATTATTATATTATCAAATAATATGATAAAACAATAAGAATTTACGATTATTGATATTACATATTCCGATATCTCAAATAGTTTATATGTTGAAATATTAATTAACCTATAAATACCCGCACACTTATTGTATAGTTGTTGTTACAAATTTGATTTATGTCGACATAAATCAACGGTTCTCAAATATATATTAAGGCGCATTTATTTTTTAGGTATCGATACTCTTCTCATAAAAAAATATTCCTGGTACCGGCACTGAAACGCCGGAACCTTAATATAAAAACACGACTTAACTCTCAAAAATATATTTTATATATGTTAACATTTAACTAATAAATAAATCTGTACATCTTTTTCCACAAAGCACTTTGACAAAATGATTTCAGCTGAAGTCCTTGATACTTTCAAGATGTCAGCAGTCGGCAACAAAAAAGTAGATCCAAGAATATATTTGAAATTCAATATGAAAACCTTTTCTACGTTTCCCTTTTCACCCATTGGCAAAGTGACTTTTGTAAATATTTATTTTATAAATTTACAATACTATATTTTTACTTTTTATACAACAAAGAAACGTTTTTTTGTTCGCAAGTGGCACATTAAACTATTACTTTTTATATACGAACAAAAAAATTTCTATGAATATATTGAAGTAATTATTTATCACGTTCAAATGCTTTCGTAGAAGGCGTCTTTTATAAGTTTTTTTTTTATAGTTGTAGCTTTTCAAGCGCACTTAAATCACATCCAAAAAAGAATGCAGACAAAACAACCCCGAGTGAGTCCCATAAGGGCGAACAGTGCACCCCCATCCAGCCTTAATAGTTACGTATTAGAGCCATTTGCCAGGGTGACGTTGGACGACATATTTCAGTGGAGTAATGAAACAACAAGTAGCCTGATGGTCGTGTTTGCATCCCCGGCTCCAGCAGGGTTAAAAACAGATTTGTCCAACCTTGGGGTATATTAGGTTGTGATTGTTAAAAATTGTCGGTGAAGTGGAGAATTCGCACGTTGATAAATAAATCCTTTGGCGCATTCAAAATTGTATATACGGGGAAAAGACGCTATTAATGAACACGTTACCAGCTCTATTGCAGTAATGGAATATATGGCCAAGATAAACCGTTAGAGAGTAGGATTACATAAATAAGACCACGTCATGCTTTAAAGGATTCAATTGATACTCAGAACGAATACAAAAATACCTATTTTTTTTAGAAAAACACATGTTTCATTAAATTCCATACTTTCACGGCTATCATAGATATATTGCAAGATTACATTTAAATGCATGTTTATTAATTTACCACAACCAAAGCATTCACTGAGACTAAATATCAAGTCATAAAGTTTGACTGGAACTTATTTTATCATAATACAATTTTTTTTTCTATAGTTTCCACTAAAAATCTTTCATTCTAAACTATTTACTATATAAGTTATTTATAAAAGTCACATTGGTTGCACAAACCATATTTATACTAATTATTCTTATTGAGGGGCAAGGCATTTGATTTGTGAAGATCCATTATTATAATGATAAAAGTAACTGTGTATTCTGTCTTCACTTTGAGTTTATTATATTTTTTGCAAAGTTTAGTTATGCATCTGATGATGACCTAGTCTATTTGGTCGAAACTAGTCATGCAAAAGATATAATAAACTCAAAGTGAAGAATTTTATATAATTTTAATTATAAGTTATTATAACTCCAGAGGCAAGCATTGCTCGTTTTGAACAAAAAATATATGAAGGAAACTGATATATACGAGTATCTCGAATATATATAAATATGTTATTAATAAATTTAATTTTTTTTTTCATTGTTACGATTAACTTTTTTTATAGTTATGTCTTAATTGTAGATGGTATATCAGTGGAAAAGCTCGATAATATAGAATATCGTTTATTTCACTTGTAGCGAGAGCTCTTTCGCCGAACATGGAATCATCAAAACTGCTATTTTTTTATTTTATTATAATAAAATGGAGTATTACAAAATAATTACCAGTTCAATTAATTAATAGAATATCGTATGCATGTGTGTTTTTATTAATCCACTAAGCACTCGCCTATTCGATTTTATTAGAAATACGTTTTTATTAAGTACCGGCAATAGACCCGTATGTGTTAAACTTCATCGAAACGACTTAATGAGACGTCCGGGCGTACGGCCGGCGCGGGTCGAGCCGGAGTAATGTTTATTGCTCGAATGAATCGGGAGATATATCGCTCCAATACTTATCCTTCACGTCCAGGCCTGCCGGGGCTGAGGGAGGGACAGGGAGCGAGGATCGATCAGGCCATCCGTCACTGTCGCACACTTGTCAGAGGCAAACGCACGCCTACCTGCCCACCACCTCTTACGTGCTCCCAGTAGCTCCCCGATTGTGCAACCAAACACCATTGTTAAAAATATATATTTATAATACGTCCGATAAGTACTAAGCCTACAAAAAAAAAAAAAAAAATTTGAAAAAGTGGCGATTTATTTCTCAAAATAGTCTCCGTTTAGCTCGATACACTTGACCCAGCGATGCTCCAACATCTTAATACGTTTTATTGAGGTCTGCAAAGTAGGCCTCCGTGGCGGCGATGACCTCCTCATTCGATTTAAATTTCTGCCCGGCGAGTGGCTTTATCAAGTTTGGAAACATAAAAAAATTGCACGGGGCCAATCTGGAGAATACGGTGGATGGGGGAGCAGTTCGTGGTGCAATTCGACCAATTTGTGTGAGGTGTGAGCCGTTGTCATGGTGGAAGAGCACTTTTTTTTTCGCCAAATGGGGCCGTTTTTTCCGAATCGACCCAATAATTCGACATAGTTGAGCCCTGTGACCGTATTGCTAAATACTTAAAAAATAACACCGTCTACGCACAGCAAACGTAATTCATAAATAATTGCTCAATTGAACGTGATAAAGACTGCATCAATTCCTGAAAATATTTATAAAGGAAATTTCAAAAGAAAAATAAGATCATACAATAACAGTATATCTTTTGCATCAATGGGAGTTAGATTAGTAGGTTCAGTAGCAGGATCAGAGCCATTCTGCTTCAAAGTTCAAGGCCAAATATATTATAGAACTTCGCACCTTCATCCAACTGATAGTATAAAATGAAACCAAAAATTCATCTTATTGTCAGCCAAACAAATGTTCAAACACTATTGCATCGTTCATCGAATACTTCATTCTGTGACGGGCAACTTTTTTAGCATATTTATAATATCAAAGTACCAAAATTAAAATTTTTCATTCAAGATGTTGATGGGTTTCCGACTACGCCTCCTTGCAGTTGCGATCTAGAATTATAATCACTTCAACCACTGTAGCTCGACAGCATATGTAAAATAAAAAACTACATGCATAATTATCCTTTCAGTGTTTAATAGTCTATTACTTGGAACAAAAAAAAAAAATTATACGCGGTTATCACAAGTACAGTTTGCATCGGATGAATTAGCGAAGGCCTATTTTTTTTTGTTTAAGGTGTGAACTGATTTTTTTCAGGTTTGGAAGCTTCGCCTGAAAATTCGAACGCTTTAAAATCGCACCCCAGAATAAAAGAGCTCCCCCACAATAGGCCATATTTTTAACTTAAAGCGACTAATTAATATAAATTCGGCTAGAGTACAATTTGCAGCGAAAGTTTAAATTGAGATATTTATAAAGCCGTGTTTTAAAGGGATTTACAAAAGAACTTCGAGACAGGCTGGGCAAGAAGAATGAAGGATTAACTAAACTTTGTTTAACCAAAGCTACAAACAATAAACTCGTGTAGACTAACACTCAAGAAAACATCAGCATTTTCAGATTTAATATTTGGTAGTCATAGCACTTCTATTGTGTGTATAAATATTCAAATAAATTTAAAATTTTTACAGGTTATATCGCTGTATAAAATATAAAACGATGGAAATCATTTTTTTTTAATTTAAAAAAATAATACTTAGTATAAATGAATAGTACCATATTTCTTAAATAAACTTACTACTGTGCACAAATTAACTTCAAAACTGTAAACATCACAAAATAATATCTAAAATGAATTATTTCTCATATAATTTTTGCTTAGCGATTATAGGAATTGGAAATTATCAATGTATCTAATTATTTTTAAAATTTTTCAAAAGAAAACTACGAGCTGTAATATTTTTCATTAAAATATATTTTTTATGGTTAGTCAGAGTCCTTGGAGCGGCGGTGTTTTTTTTTATAATTTTTATTATCAAAGATTATGCTAATTTATGCGAGAAAGGGCACATTTCAGCGAAAACTTTTGACCGGCATCTCGATAGGGGCTCTGTCGCTGGGAAACAGCACGAAGACCATCTGGTGGAGATTGTGGGGGTGGAAAAAAATACATCCAAGGTGCGATTACATCAAAAAAGTTAGCCCACAGGGAGGACCTATGGACCCCGATGAAAGTAATAAAATATAAAGTTTTCTTTTGCTCCCAAAACGTTTATTTACCGTCAGCTTGTAATTACGTCATTTTTAATCTAATTTTGCCAAAATTAAGAAAATTATTATAAAAAAAAAAACAAACCACAAGGCGGAGGCCCCCTGCGGAGGCGTCTTAATTTTTCTTGAAAAATAAAAACAAATTTAAGGGAGTAAATGAAAAATTTACTCACTTAGAACTGATTGCCCAATTTTTTTTTTAATATTCACGGTATTTATTTTTAATCTTGTTGAAGTTTTTTGCGACTTCTTTGTTATAAATAAAAATTTATTTTAATCAACGGTTGTCTTAACACGGGGACGTGAAATTTATTTTCCTTTTTTCTTTGCTTATTATCTCTTGTCAAATGTCCAATTCAGAAATTTGGATCTGAGCAACTAAAATTGTGGATTATATCTTTATTTAATTTAATATACAATAAGATTCACAGAAACGCCTTTCAAATTCATAAATTACTATCCTGTTTAAATTTTTAAAGAGTAGTCTTTAACTATTTAATGGCAACAGCCGAAAGTAAGTACTGTCTCATTAATTCTTGTTTAGTACAATGATTATTAAATATTCTTACCATAGAGAGTAATTTTTATTATTTAAGTAGGGTAAAATTGAATCTGCGTAACATATTTGTTGAATATTGTAACATTATATCAGCGAATAAGACAGTTAATTAAATGGTTTTTTTTTTAATAAAAAAAAAGCAACTTTGATTAAAAAAAAAATTAAAACTTAGAAACGCCACTATACTATTTGATTAATTTTTTGATTAATTTTAAAACAATGTTTTATAAGCACAACCAATTTATATTGCCTCGTATTAAATAGCGTTTATAAATCCAAAACCTCAATATAAATATAAAATTTATTCAAAAGTTAAATAAATAGTTATGAGACCTGTTCGTAATTAAAAAATTCAAATACACCTCGCTTAATCCGAGCTAAAGCATTCTTCATAAAATCGTTACAGAAAGCCAAAATTAATATCTAAAAGAATTCTCGGAACTCTCGCACTGGAGGCCGATTATCCAGTTTCCATGTAAATGATACTGGAAAACTCGGAACTCATCCATTCGGTCGGAATTAACATACGTAATTCTCTTTTAAAAAAAAAATCCTTGTCTGAGCTTGAATTATTTAAACTCCTTGTCCGGGCCTGGATCCTCCGAGAGCAGGGCCGGCGGTGAAATGGTTATTTATAAAAGCTAATTTGGATGTTTTGTGAGAAATTAACACTCATCTAATGCTGTTTAGACTAAGTTCTCTTGAGGGTTGCATGGATGGACTTCGAAGTTTTTAGCCCTTTTTATTTATTCATGGCTTCATAACGTAACCTCTGCGTTGTTCAGAGCATGATTTTGGGTTAAGTAATAATTTTTGTTATATTTATAATTATATATAGTAGTAGGGTTATTGGACACTTGTTATAAGGTTGTCTCAGCGTGTGTCTCCTGATTATGAAATAAAATTATATGTATTGGTACTTTGTTTGGTACTAAAAATAATCCATAGAAAGTGATGGGACTGATTGATTGTTAAACTTTTTTTTTTATTAAAAAAAATACCATATTATTTTAGATAGATATGATAAAAATGCGTATTTTTCTCTATAATGCTATAAGGACAATATTTTGGTTAGATAAAAAAATTTCTGAAACCCTGCGACCACTAGAACTCTAATAAAGCAAATAGTCTATTTGAGCTAACCACATTTGTATTAAATACTTACTAAATCTTTTTAGGGGGTACGTAATTGAACTTCTTTGGTTTAAGAAGGCATTACATTTGCATTGGGACACGTGATATATGGTAAAATAAAAATTTCTCGAGTCTGTTTCGGTGAGAGTTATAGAAGACAAAAAATAGTTTACTATTGTGTAGGGGAATGCTTAAACTAGTTAAAATAAACAAAATCTCTGCTTTTATAAAATAAATAAGAAGCATATTTGTAGTTTTATTCATTCTTTACATTTGTATACGTTAACTCTCCTTGAAGTAATCTAATAATAATTATAAAGCCCGGCCCATTCAATATGAAATATTGTTTAATTTCCAAAATAAAGTTATAATCCACTCTTTTTGTGTCTCCTTGTAAATTTCCAATGATAATTTTTTTTTGTCCAAAAAAAACCATTTGTTATAATTGATATACATATTATTATAATTTTTAAAATAATCTTGGTTTCCAAAAATGATTGAAAATATCAACCTTTATTAAAAAAAAATTGCTTCATAAAACTCTTATACTGCGTTATAATTTGCTCTTGTAAGCTTTAATAAAAATAACTACTTGAGCAGTCGTATAACTTGTCTCGCATTTTAGATTTCGATAACCACCAAAATGTATCTAAATCAAGAAGTACGTTGAATTTATTTTTGAATTTATAATGTATTTAATAATTTAAATGTATTTAATATAACATCATAGAAACGTAATGAGATTTTCTTATTTGTGTTCTCTTGATCCGTCTTTCCATAATTGGCTTTTTGTTACTGGAACTTTGCTCTGCATATTTGAACGCGAAAGCAGCGACACAATTTCACAAATATAGCTTTATATTTTAATTTATGAAATATTTCATCCTGAAAAACCACTAATTGTTTTACTAAAGTTCAGAGTTCAAAGAATGAAACGATGTCAATATTTGTGATATTTTTACTTTAAGGAGCATGTTAATGATAGTCAAATTTCAAATATTTATATGTGGACTTTAGCAAAAAGTAGCACTCATTTATAATCACCGAAATTTTAATACATGAAGTCTTTATTATAAATTTTTAGATATATTAAATCTGTTATTAACTTAATTTAAACCAAATCTCAAATATTCCAAAAGTAGCCGGTAGGATGTAAAGCAACTCAAACAGTTATAACATAAATTGTGATTAAAACATTCTATTCACATGAGAGCACAGATGATAAAAAGTGCATTATCCACCAAAGAAAAAAGGCCTTAACTTAACCCATAAGTTCTCAACAAATGTTTATGTCATCAACGATGCAAATACCAAGTCTATTATAAATCCAGAACATTCCAACGACTTGTTTAAATCACCCCCTGATTCAGAGAAGCCTGGACCGCAATTCCGCCCCGAAAAACAAAGAAAGCCTCACAACAATTCTACCCAGTCAGTCATTAGCATTTCTTTGCTCTCCCTGCATTTTTTTGTCCTCGGACTTATACAAACAAAAATCTGCTAACGTTCATACAAAAGATGGACCTCGGAGAAAATACCGGGTGACTCAAAGAATAAGAAAAATCCAGAATCCTCAATCCTTATCAATGATTATTATTCAATATTTAATGAGTCTTTATTGTTTCCGTTTTCTCAATAAAATAAATCAACGTTGTGTTAATATTATTGCGAATCATCGACAACTAATGAAGAAACTCGTTATATTTGTTTGACGCTTCCATATTATAATCAAAATACTCGATCAGCTGCAAAATCACTTAGAGCAAATGGATATAAGTGTGTTATCGATCAGTGTCTTGAAAATATTTTTTCAATTTTATGTACTTTATATAATCATGAAACAATTTAGAGAATATTTATATAAACATGAAAAAATGTGCATGCATCTATAAAAAAATATTCACGGAATAACTGGGTTCATTGTATTTTCTGCTACGACTGATGCTGGTTCCTAAAGTTTTAACAGATATCCAAAAATATCAATACAGTCACAAAAAGATATAAATTTAAAAATATTTAAAAATTAGCATAATTTCACGAATCTTATATTTATATATATAATGAAAATAACAACTTTTTATTTAAATCTTCACAGTGAGTTTATTAGAATCTTGTTTTGCATAACTAGTTTCGACCCTATGAGCCGGGTCATCATCAGATGCATGACTTAAACTGACTTAAACTTGTGATGACACGGTTTATAGGGTCGAAACTAGTTATGCAAAACAAGATTCTAATAAACTCACTGTGAAGATATAAATAAAAAGTTATTATTTTCATTATATTAATGGATCTTTACCATTCAAATGCCTTGTCCCTCAACAACACTTATATTTATATATAAAATATGCAATTATAGGTTTTATTTATAAATAACGTACCAAACTATATATATTCTAACATTTAATTTAATGCAAACAATACTTAATGAGCTCCTGAAATCACTTTTGTAATGAATATTTATTCATGATATTTTTATTAATATTATATAGATGCCTTTATATAGGTTTTCAACTCTAAGAACCTTCTTAGGTTTATATATGAAAAAAGGTATACGTGTACATTTTATGTATTCTAGTTATATAATGGTGACCTGTAAATCACCCTGTATATCTGCCGGACTTAAACCGTAAACCTACCCCTTTGTGAACAAAACGCCAAGTCGGGGTTAAAATATGAGGGTTGAAGAACAGCCGTCAGGTTTGGCTGGCTTGGTTTTTATCAAGTAATTTTTCTGACAGTACATTTTTGGGCGTTGAAATCGCGAGTACCTACACTCTATTTGTACGTCATTCACGGCCTGTTATTTTCTAATTCTGTTTTACGCGATACACCCTTTTTCAACAAAAGAGAATTCTTTCTTGTAAAAAACGAAGCACTTTTATGAATTTATATATTCCAACGGTAGACTGCTGGATTTCATTAGACGGAGTTTTAATTAAACTGACTAAAAAAAGCTTTAAACCTTTCGACGCTCTCTGTAGTATAATTCTATTGAGTATCATCTTTTAAATGAATTCTCATGTGATTTTTGTGAAATTGCCATTTATTTTTTGAGACAATCTGATTAACTTTGAAAAGGTGCGCTTATCAACGAATTTCAAACAAACTTGATTACCCAGTAGTGACCTAATACCTTTATAAGGGTGTAAATATAACTGTCATTATTTAATTATAACATACGAGAGTCAAAATAACAAAAACCGAAGATAGTTATTAAATTTTTTTAAATACATCAAAAAAAATATAAGAATGTACCAAAAAATTCTGGAAACATAAGGTTTTGTCAAAAACATAAACTTAAGATTGATGAAGTTAAATACATTTAATCGATGAAGTCTACTCTAACTCAGTCTTATATAGGGAAAATTTTATTTTTATTTTTATCCGTACTTTAAGCTTCAATTTAAGTAATTAGCATAATGAAGAAGTTTTATTAATTCTGACTTCAATTTATGTAGTAATTTTAAGTCTCGTTCCACGAAAGCAACTAATATTTGTTTTTTATTGCCCAGTCTTCCGGAGAAAATATAAGGCAATGTAGCGTGGTGGTAGAAAGAAGGCTTTTTTGCTCTTTTGCTGGGTTTTTTTTCGCTTCCGGTTCCTTTTTTTTCAACCCCCTGGACCCTAATTTTAGCTTTTGACCCTGCGCGTCCGCAATAAAATTATGGTTAGGCGTTTCTATCTCTCTCTCTGCAGCCTTTATTCTGAAAATTAGAAAATTCGCGATGCTTTCACTTTTTTTTGGTAGGGAATATTTTATTTGAAAATTGAAAAGAGTTAATGTCACGACTTTTCTGCTGAAATATTTTTCATTTTGACAAAATTACAAAAATATTTTAGGCAAATAAAAAAGAGCTTACCATTGGAAAATGAAAAAAAATATATAGAAGAGTTCTTTAATTTTTGATGTAATACTATGCATAGATATTGTCTATGTAGTTTTTATTATGAAATGACTTATTATTTGATAATCTATAATATATATACCATTTATAATTTGTAATGACTCGGCAAACTATATTTTTAGTAACAACTTCCTTGATAAACTTCTACCACTGCCGCTTGAGCAAAAGTAAGTGATCTCATTATTTACTTAGCTATGTTATTAGTTTTTAAAATCTCAGAAAAGTCTAAAAAAATGTTTAAAAGTAGTGAAAAGTCAAATACGTAAAGATAAATAATCGAATCAGGCATTTATTCAACTGAATAGTAATGCAACACAAATTCTAAGACAAGATACTCGTATTGTTAGTCATCTGAAAATTTGTTAAATTTATCAAAGCTTTAAAGATATATTATAACCGACAATAATACCAACTGGCAAATCAAAAATTAAATAATAAAAAAGTATGAGATATTTTTCATTGTAATATTAAATAGAGAAAAAAGGTAGCTATAAAGAATCAAGTACAATACAATACGCCAAAATGAAATTTCGACTGAATTTATAATGATTAAATTCGTTGCTTAAACAGATGGGTGGGAGTGAACACCCCCGACGTGTGGACACTGGCCTACCCTTGTAATTTATAGTGATTACAACCGGGATTAGAACGCTTTCCCTCTCCACTGTACTGCCCTTTCATATTCCGTAACATCTACCCCCGCTGGCGTTTCTTGGATTGTGATTGTGTTTATAATTTGTGTTTCAACAAATATATCTTCAAAAAAACCAATTGGCATTATCTTTGAAACAATTTTTCAAATGTGAGCTGGCAAAATAATAACACCCAGACTATTAAAGTGAATGAATGTGAGTATATTTTAAAATTTGATAAAATAAAAATTAAATATAGATGTACATAGTTTGAATAGAAAGTTAATGAAAACAAGAAAAAATGTATGTTCATATCTGATTTTGTAACTGGTTTTGTTTTCCTTATAAAGCCTTAAGCATTGTTTAAAATGTAAGTACACAATAAAGCTTACTGAGATTACAAGTTTTGACAATAAATGAGGTTTTTCTGCTAGTTTATGATTTTTTTTTTCATGAGTTTTTGCTTTATTTATAAAAAACAATAAATCTTACCTAGACCTGCGATAATGTATTTTTCTGATCTCGCGAATACTTTTTATATTCACATAACCTAAGGACTTGCTAATAAGAAAATTAGGCCATGAAGATTACAGAGATCACAGATATTTACATACGTTCATTGTGTGCGTTATTTGATCTCGTAAATAGTTTTTTTTTATATAACACAGAGACAATGAAGCTTACTGAGATATCTGGTCTATTGTATCATTATATGATACCCAGTAGTAGTTAAAATTTTAGAACCATTATTTTTAACGCAATTGCACAGTAAAGTTCACCAAGAAAACGAGTCATTGTGTTTTCACGTCGACGGGATTTCGGAGTCACCGCAGACGTGGTCCTTTGCCAGTCTTTGAAAACTTCAAACTTTGGGCTCTTTGTAACCTGTCACTTTTGGTGTAAAGCAAAGTAGGGTGTTTTACCTTAGAAACTTCTCTAAAGCCCCTTTATATTGAACCTGAAAGAAAGCTATCGACCAATATAAAGTGAAGTTTTTATAATCTAATAAAGGGAATCAATATTTTTTTTGTTTTTACTGAAACTACAATCATATTGATATGGATTTTCGGATGCACTTTTAACCTCAATGAAATAAGCTGTTCAGTAATTCGATTTTTTAATCGTAATATAATTCCAATTATAATGTGGAATATGTAAAACCGAAAAAGTACATATTTTTATTTAAAAAATTGCTTGTAAATATAAGACTAGTTTTATATATTCTTTGCATTCCGGGAGTGTCAAAAATGTACCTTTAAGTTTTATTCTGAATTTACGTTGTCTTGAATAATCGTAATGTTTCAAAAGATTAAGTAACTTTTCAAGTGAATGTTTGCGAGATGTTTATTTAAAATACTTTCCAAAATACGAACCAAACTTTCAAGTACTTTTTTTTATTTTTGAAAATAAATAACTACGAAAATCCTCGATTTTTTGTAATTGAATTAAATAAAAATAACATAAAAAAACTAGTCCACAAAAGTTTCTCATCAACATGGAAACAAACCTTGTAATCTACAGATGGAAATTAAGTGTCTATTTAATTGAAACCATAGGTTGTGAGTTTATGTATTGAGATTGCATAAATATAATAGGCATGATAAGTTATGTATAATAAAAGTTCTATTGATTTTTTGCTTTTATATTATCTATGACTCAACCCTGCAAATGTACGACATTAAATACGTAATGGATTAAAATAAAGTCTATTAATTTACCTGTACGAACAAAATGTCAGACCTTAGGATTAATGGTTTCCAAAAAAGTAGACGGGCTGAGATAGGCACTAATGGAAGTCTGAAGCTCTGACCTCTAAATACAATAGGAGACACCATTATACTATATACAGGATGATTTTAAGCCTGTTACATACTTATCAGTCTTTCAATTTTATTAATATGCTAATAAAATGTACCTTTTTAAATTAGAAAATATAAGACTCTTTAATTTTTATTTACAGGCAATAATTTTTTTAAACAGACATCGATAACAGTTTTCAATGAATAAAAAACAGTTTTCGATATAATGATGTGAAAGAAGAGTAATATTTTAAAAGCATAAGAGATCCGGAATAATTTTACTTGTTCGATAATCTATCAACTGCTAATGACTAAGAACATAATTCTTCTGAACCTTCGCCCACCGGCTATATAAGAAGATAATCCGAGCTTAAAGAGAATGTTTCAAGATCTTGTAGACTGCCGAGCTATTTTATTGACCCACGAGGATAATGTTTATTTAAAGATACTCGTGAGTGAAACACATTAATACTGCTATTATATCATCTTCCTATTCAAATCCCGATTTGACACTTCCATAGTTTTCTACATTAGTATGCCATATCTGGTCATTATAAGTGTATGGCCAAAGTATAAAGAGAATGTACAAATTGGCTTTCCAAGGTCGCAGTTTCAACGCACAATTTAGACCTCGGGTTTAATGTAAATTATACTTTCTTCTGTATCCCACAATTCCCCGGGTAAAACGCCCAAATAATTTAAACTACGCAACAACGAAAAAAATATTTTAGCCGGGCGTAAGAATAAGAAGACGTCTCGCGGTACATTTATTCAGTGAATGTGAAGTTGTAGCCCAGGTGCCTCTGCCGGGTCGCATAAGGATTTGCGACATTTTTCGGAGGTACTTTATCCAGGCAATTTATATTTATATCTGTTACACACTTTATCATGTGAAATTTTAGTGATATTCGCGAAATGGAAAACGTCCCGGGCTGAGATTGAAATTTTGGATGGCTTTCACTGTTACTATTAACCGTAATAGCCGGGGTTTTTCTCATGTGCTTTTTATTCTATTTTTTATCCATAGTGTAAAACTCCGAATAAATCTCGAAAAATAAACAAATGTTCAGTTTCAGACGGGCACATTTGAAAAATGTTAGAAAATCAACCCATTATACATAGTATTGTTTTTAACGGTGATTATGTAGAAAGATAGTAATAAACATTTTTGAACAGATTTTGCTATGTGATTATTTATATATTCCTTGTATTACAATAGTGACTTCAAAT
Organism: Atopsyche davidsoni; assembly: GCA_022113835.1. Taxonomy (NCBI): domain Eukaryota; kingdom Metazoa; phylum Arthropoda; class Insecta; order Trichoptera; family Hydrobiosidae; genus Atopsyche; species Atopsyche davidsoni. The sequence continues at coordinate 2,832,932 of JAILWY010000007.1, forward strand.
ACAACCTTATATATCGTTATGAACTATATGGGCGTACACCTGAACTTCGTATTTACTTATTTGGCACACGTTTTGCGACTTCCTTCGTAGCTACTCAGCCCGTTCCTTTACGTATGTGCTTTTTGTGACCAACATACAAAAGAATTCATACACAGATTTTTCTTTCAGGTTTTTCATTCCACAAAATAAAAGAAAGCTCATTGTTACGTGTACAAGGCAATACATGATTGTATTTTTTTTGGGCAGAAACAGTTTTTAAAAACCTGCATGTTTTTCTCTGAGACTATTGTTCTATTTAATTTTTTACGACAAAATCCATCCTTCTTGACATAAAATATGCGGCGTATCAATAAAACAATTGTTATTTAACAAAAATGTGAAAAATTGGGATATACGTAAAAGGTTTGTTTTTAACGAGTGAGGTAACTCGAAATTGAATCAGTTTTAGCAATACTATTATCATTTGCTTTTTGAGCTTCTGAACTTGATTGAACACTTTGAATACCAACTTAACTTAATACCAATCAGTATAAATTAATACATTTCATCGATTTAATACCAAACAATTCCTAAACCCCACTACATTATTTCACAGCAATCAATATGATCTGAGGTCGCACTGCAACAATTATGTCTCATTAAAAGAATTTTTGACCTATATTCTTTTATAAAATACACCCTTTATTTATTTCTTCTCGAATTTTTTTAACTTTTGCTTTTTAATTTTGCACCACCGTTTGTCTGAAAAAAAAGGTATAATACCTTGTTTATTGAACGTTACAGTTATATTACTGACAATATGAGGCCTATATATTTAGATTTCACTCGTACTATAATTAATATGTTTTACAGTATGAGCTTCTGTTTAAAATTTCACTTATTATTTCGTATAATACTGTAATATTATCATTGATTCAAGAGTTTGAAAGAACATCATTCAAGTTTTCATCCAAATACCTTAATTAGTATAAGATGATGTTTTACGTTATATTGATAAATATCATATTTCAAAGCTTTGATGTTTACGGTCTTCCTCATTGATCTCTTATTAACAAATAATTATAATTATAGAGTGTTCATAGACTTGTTAGACATCAAAAATAATTAAATTAAAGTTTTCATATTAAAGTTTAAATCACTCTTATGATACAAGATTTAAAAAAATACAAGAATGGAAAAGACATTTTTTGCACAGCTCGGTATGGTTGATATAGCCAAAAAAGAAAAAAAACCGAATTCTCCGCCTAAGAAAAAGAAATAATATTAAATTATTAAAGAAACAAATAAAAAAAAATTGGAGCAGAAATGCCTTTGAATATTTAGAGATCAAAAAGGAAAATAAACAAAGATGGTCAAAGGATAAAAGAGAGGCCCACCTACTCGACATCCGAATTACAACATAAGAGGTATTTTTTGCTAGAGAAATCAAATCATTAAAAATGTACGCTGCTAGCGGTGAAAGCACAAGTTTATACATTTCAAGTTTGCTTTAGATTTTTTATAGTGTTTTTTGGAATATTTAACTAAAAAAATGATTGAAACTAGAGCTCGTTGCGTCAGCATCTAAGTATTTATCTTCAAATTTATTCTTTTTCTCAAATAAAAGTAAACTGTATCAATTTATTCAACGATTTCTAACCTGAGATTTTTAATTGATTGTGTATGCTTTTTTTTAAATGGCAGTAATTCACTCCCCACTAGCAAATATTAGTTTCCAAAAATGTATTTTTTTTAATACAAGGGCACATTTAACAATATATATTAATTTCATAAAATTACACGATTTTTGTGAAAACCGTCTCACAGGAAGTATGATTTTGCCTATACAGTTTTGATTGATTGATAATGATTAAGTACATTTTTTCAAATATTGAAAATTGATTAAAGAAACTCTTAGAAAAATCCTACACAAATCACGGTGATATTTTTCTAAGAGTTTCTTTAATCAGTTTTTTTATATTTGAAAAAATGTACTGAATCATTACACGATTTTCTGTGAGTAATTTCATATTATTGGTATTAATTGATCAAAGTAGGTGCTTTCATAAATCCAGCGACTAAACATTTCACAAACAATAATAGTGAAGTAGAAGCGGATGTTGTACGTATCCTTAGACTCGCCAGCCTACGCTCTACCTTCATCCCTTAAACTTCATAGAGGTTTCGCCAACGGTCAATAAATTTCACCCCAGGCAATGCCAGGTACACCCTCCAACGGAGACCATCTCTTACTCAATATGGTGAGTTTCTTAAAGTTTTGCGGTCCAGGCGAGCTGGAAAATTGTATTAAACATTAAAAGTGGCCCTAAATTATTTTAAAACACCCAAAATATACTCATACGATCCAAAGAGTCGTCTAAAGTGTGAAACACGCTGAGAGCAATTCAACGTGCCATCGAAAACAATATATTATTATTCTGCTGTTTGCAAAAGAATATAGACTAAAAAATAACCTATAAATGTACATTTGTATATATATTTACAAAAGCAAATTAATTCAACTTATATAGTTTAATAATAAAATAAAATAAAAATTCCCTGTCCTCTTTAAACGTGCATATCTTCCAACGGGGTCGAATGCAAATACAATCCTAGATCATTGGATTACTTTACTGCCAATCCCAAGTAAACTCTCTGTTAGTACGTCCTGAAGAATCTGAAATAAATAACCTTCCGATTTAAATTAATCCGAGGAGTATTATTATTCCGGGCGCACACTGAAGGGGCAGTTCCGGTAATTGAACCCAGAACCACCCCCAGTCCCTCCCACCCCGAGGCTACCTGCGATTTCTTCAGGAACCTCTCAGCGCTTCCAAAGACGCTACAGGCTATTTTTGTTTTTATTTGCAATTACAACAGAACATTCTTGATTAATTGTCAATACTCAATGTTCATTTTATTTATTTATCACATTTTTATAATATATTTATCTTATAATTAGATTCAAATGTTATCTTAAGAGCATTGCATGTTCATAAATGATAAATAGAAATAAAGTCATAAGATGTTTGCTCTAAGATTATATGACTGAAAATTTAGTCCATTGAAAAAAAATACATTCAATGTAATATTTAAAAAAAATATATATATATACATATTATCTTACAAAAGAGTGCTTAGCTATATTAAATATTCAACTTTTCCGATTCATCAGGAGAAAGTGGCTCAGCGGTTAAGCTATTTTCAGAAGCACTTTGTATGAAACGACTTGGAAATATTCTAGAGTCGTGAGGGTGCATAAGCAGCAGTAAAACAATAAATGCAATAAAAGTAAAATTTATATTTCCTCCCCCATTTGAAGTTTCGGACGTTAGGGGTTGTTATGAGGAGGGAGGGCATATGTGGAGCTTTCCCAAAAAAAAAAAAACGATGGCCAACGGTGAACTGTACATTATTACAAAAATATATGGACTATGAAGATGACAATTGAGTATTTGAATTGTAACCGCATGCTTGAAAAATATGAATAACTCCAATATTTTTCTTTATTATTTCGTGTTAGTTCTGTATTCAAGGAAATTATATTTTAAATTCCATAATTTATTATTATTATAAATTAATATTATATATATTATATTTAATAAAAAATAAAAATTGATTAATATACAACAAATGAAAATGTTCATGTTATAAGTAGTATTCAAGAATACTTAAACGCAATTATATTCTACAACCTTCGTTTCAGGTTTCCATTGGTCATAACTTCAGTTAAGGGTGCACGGGGCGGAAAATTATACTTACTGGTATTTTCTTGGATAAATAATACCAGGCTTAGGGGTGCTGAATGTACGACGGGGGTTGTAGGGAAACCAACCTCGGGAAATTCAACTATTGGGTAAAATAGGAAATGCCAACGCTGCTGCTCAGAAGGAGGTCTCAACGTGAAACACTGAATTGGGGCGGAGAAACACGAGACTCTCCTTGCACCTGTGTGTGTTTACTGAAACCTACAAATCTTGAAACTTATTTCAATTTACTACACATATAGAATAATATTTGCTTTATTCAGTGTTGTATTTGCCACATACATATTGTATTTCAAGATAAACAATAAAAATTGGGTGCACCACTGTGCATTATCTGAAGCCTACAATACTCAAAAAAATATTTTTTAAAAAGTCACGAATGCGATGAATATTTTTACTGTATTTTAGAGTAATTGAGTTGATCAAACTTTTGCAATTAAATAACAGTTTTATAGTAATGTTTGTACTTTTTGGAATTAGTTAATTATACGTATAAAACACGAACGATAATCTATTTTTTTAACAGCGTTGGATTAACAAAGAGTCTTATTTCACTATAACTAATAAAATATATCATTCCGAAGTAAATATTTATGAGTGATTACAGCTAGTAATCTGAGCTATCTAAACAACCAAACTAAAACACAATAAATTAACGTAGCTTTCAATATAAGACAGACTGACGCCAGGAGCTGGTGTATAATGGCAGACTGTGTGCTCGGAGTCGGGTGAAAACTAAAGTTTATGTTATCATTTCTGAATGGCAAATACGCCAAGTAAATAAAGAGCCAAGAACCTCCTGAAATTAGCTTCGGAGAAGCATTTGCTTTCCTCCACTCGTGCCTTCGTAAATTTGCAGGGATTCAACCTGTGATGAAGAGATTTGAATCTAACGAAATGTTTCTCTTTTACCGTCTGTTTTATATCGCACTGGACCTATTTCCGGATTCACTCAAACGAAAACTTACTATATTAACTGATCTATCCTTAAAATTACGAGTTATTATCCTCAATACGTTTCATTTTAGAAATTAATTTATTATAAGCTTACGCGATTGCGTAAACCAGGAGCATCCGTTGTTTATTTTAGAGGTAAAAGATATAATGCGTATTAAGGATCATTTGTTAAAATGAGTCTTGTAAAATTATTTTTGTTTTTATATTTAACAATTGACAGTTTTAAGAAAAATTTTACACTAACCAATAAAAAAAGCAAGTAATATTTATAAAAAATACTATCGTATCTAAGCACTATAATCCGACGATATTTAAACACAAATAAGTTTGAGATAATGATTTTTGCCACAAACAGAAAAATTATATTCTGTTCAAGTTTTGCAACTTCTTGTTTTTATTTCATGTTTCGTGCTATTATGAGTGCTGAATGAATGTGTATCAAACTTGAGAGTTTTAAGAATTTTCCTGTAAACAAGCTAACAAATTTACATTTCTCGGCCTTATAACAATTGAAGAATATTTCTTAATTGATAAGAATCGATTAAGGATCAATTAGACCACAATATACTATTAAATATCTCTAAGTCTTTGAATCGTATGGAAAATAAATCTATAAAAATACCACGAGTAATTATGGTATGAAAATCACGGAGAGATGTACAAAACGACAATGCCACAATTAAAAAAAAAAAAAATACATGGAAACATTTAACAACTAGCTAATGAGGGTGGAATTTCTTGCATATGCATCTTGTACATCCTGAAATGCCTTTGTTAAATAGCTTACAGATACAAATAAGCCTGAAAACTTTGCGCATTTAGTATGTGGTTTGCCAGAAAATAGAAATAAAGATAAATGCACTGAAACATATTACTAGAAATTTGCAGTTTCTACAATTCTTAGCAAAAATAAAAAATCTTGGAAAACCTCTAAATATATACAAAATAATACAATTTATTTACACGAAAACATGTGTAGCCTTCCCATCAATTCTTTAGCTGAATGAGACGACTCTGTAAGGCGATGGTATTTATACAAAGTGATTATTTTGGCAAAACCTATCATATAGAGGGTTGCTATATTCGACTGAAATAAAGGGTGAAAACGCAAAGAGGAAATCATATCTTGGAAGGTTAATGGAAACCCCTAAAGTATTCAAAGGGGTGTTATGACGAATTGATACAAAAATATGTATTTAAAAAGTTGGCAATAAAAACTGCAGTTATTTTTAAAAAGAAAAATCAATTTTCAAATAAATGATAAATTAATGTAAACGATTTTTTTTCAATAACAAAACCAATATAAAGTAAACAAAATTGATATATTTAACAGAATCTCCTTCTTGGTAGTAAAATTGGTATTAACTAGTTAAAAGTTAGTAAACCTTCTCTATAAAAAATAATTCTTTTCTCAAACGAAAGAAGAATCATCCCTTACTGAATTAAAAATAGATAAGTAAAATTACCTGTAAAAAAAAAAAAAACTTTGAACAACAGCCCCGGATTATTGCAAGCCTTGTTAAATTGAAAACGAATTTTTAATATCTTCTTTAAAAGCAAGTGAAATCATTTTTTCATGATGGGGACAGTAAAAATTGTTTGACAAATGAATTTTGTATTTTTTTAGCGGAAGTAAATGTGTTTGTAAAAAGCGTAATTTATTTATGACGGACGTGCTTTTAAATTAAGTAAAAATACACGTGACATTTGTTTCAGCGCAATAAAGAGAGCCAAAAGAATTATGAAAACATTTTTATGCAAACAAATTTTCGGGGTTCGCTGTAAAAAAATTTTTATAATAATATATTATCAAAGTGGCTAGTTAAATATATATTATAAATCGCATCAATTTCTTGTATTTCATTTATGTTATATCTACATAACTGTAATTATTAAATTTTAACTAAACGAGTCAGTGCAAGCCGAAAAAGCGAGATGTTTTGATTATTAATGTTACTAAAACCTCTAAGCTCACAAATATGTTTTGAAATTCAGGAAATGGAAATAGAGATGGCATTTCCATGAAATGTTCATCTTCATATATGGCGTGTAAACTGCCTAGAACAGTAACGGTGAACTTATGGCACGCTGAAACATATAATAATATTTATTTATTAGAGCGTGATATGAGAAAAGATGATATAATAAAATATAAATTAGAAAAAAAACTGACAAAATACATTAAAGAAAGCTTAAAATTTGAACACGATAATCAAAGTAAAACTTATCAAATAAATAAATAATTTCAATTAAGAATGTCCGATTTTTATGAAATATTGTTCTGCTTGTAAAATGACTTCGCTTGGTTAAAAATTTTAAAGATTTGTACGTATTTCGAGATGTGTCAAAGTGAGTAAATAAAACGGAAGTATAGTAGTCATATCTCAAAAGGTTTGTCATTACTGTCCGGAGCTACGGTGCACCCAACAGGCTTAAAACTTCCGACTTGGCGTGCACTGTTTCTGCTCTACAGAATCATACTTTATTAATATATACGCACACACACACACACATACACACACACATAAAAATATATATATCATCTTGAGAGCCTTTCCTCAGAGGAGGTTGGTTATGATTTCACTGTACACATTTTTTTCACTGTACACTTTCGACTTCTAGCGACTAGCGTAAACTTTTCATCCACATTACATTTTTCCTCTTTTTTTTTGAATTTTATATAATATATATATATTAAGATATATAATGCGAATTTGGCATTATCGTACTACGTTAAAAATAACGGTTTCAACAATAATAATGCAGTGTTAAAGTTTATACGAATTTGAAACATTTGTCTTTTGAGCACGGGCGCAGCTGGCGAGTCACGTACAAGGGATTAAAATGCTCTCAAATATACTGTTTGTTTATTCCAGACTACACCCCTGCAGCTATAGTGCTCCAAGAAAACATTATCTTATTATCTAGGGGATGTTTTATTGCTTTTTACTGTTTTAATTCTCTGTACACGCAAAGATAAGCGAACGTAACTATCCAACTTCATTAACAGGGGTTTTTAATATTGAATTTTTTAATTTCAGTTTTCATAACGGACTTTAATAAAAATTAACATTTGTTGATGTCAGTATAATTTTACAGTTAGTCTCGTTTGGCCATAAAGCATAAAAATATGTTTTGTGTTTCAGTTTTATGTACTACTTATCTGTTACTACTTGCGTAAGACAGAAATGCCCATGCTGCTTTATTAACTATTATATAAGTTAATATTTTATGTTTTGTACAAACAGAATTAAAAATTTAATATTTAGTCATTGTTTATGCATGCTGTTCAAAAAATATTTAATCATAATGTTGTTCACTTAAAAACAGATTAATAGAAAATAAACTACACTGTAAGTCGATAAAGGTAAAACTTAAAGTTAGGAAGGAACCACAAAGATAACTTAAATATCACGCAGTAAGCTTATGATCTGTTTTTGACATGTTTTGTATAAAATTTAGAGTTTCCTCGTTTTAAAGTTTCTTAATCTATATTATAAGCTTTCAATATCAAATATGTATTTAAACGTTTGCGTAAAACATGTCTATATTTATTTTTCAATTATATTTTATTTACCATAGATTAATTTGTACAAGATGTGCTTTGTTCATAGGTGTCATTGACATTCTTATATCTTTAATAATAACCCCAGTGCCGTAACCAAAACAACGGCAGCTTTATATTAAAACGCAGCTCGAATCCCAAGGATAAAGTATATTTCATTATAGATATATTTTAAAATATAATATATAGATAAAAAGATACCAGTATTTATAGCATCTTACTTATTGAGCTGATTCAAATAATATTATTATCAAAATAACTTTAGAGTTCAAGCTATGTGAAAATATCTTTTTTGTATTTTTCAGTGCTGGTAATTAAAGATATACGGGAAAAATTTAATTCAAAAGCTTCATTACTTTTAATTGCAAACAAATATGACAAATTGGCAACGTATTCAGAATATGTTAAACCATTTCTGTAACCTTTGAATTAATTTTAAAGCGACTCATAAATACTTAAGAAATTAATAAAAGAAGTCGATTCTTTAAATAACAAATTATAAAGTGAAAATATATATATGTGTACGATACAAATTCATTTGAAAATAAATTCATTATATTCTGAAATGTTATAATGAATAAATTCTAAGCTAATAACACAGCCTACAACGAGAGTCCATCAATTAAATAACATTCGGATCAACGAAGTAGAATTCACAATATTTTTCATTGTATTTTTTAAAATCCCTTGATAATGTTTTAGATAAAGCTTCCCTTCCCTTTGAAAAAATCCCGCAACCACGACAGACAAAGGTAGTATTAATTATGTGGTACAAAAACGTCCCTTCCGATTTGAGGCTTTATTTTTTATTGTCCTAATGAAACGCCGAGGTTATAATCCGTGAAGGATCGTAGGGTCGTCAATCCATTTATATGGACCCCTGCAACACCTGACCGAGGGGGTCGTAAAATCAACAGATATTGAGAAGGTTTTTTTTTTTTAATTTTACTGTCCAATTCTTGAGTTGAGGTTACTTTACTTTGAATTCATCAAATATTATTTTTATGTATTTATCTCACCAAAAAATAATCCATTGCTTTTTTTTAAAATCCACCAACTGTTTTCATGAATTCAACGAAAGTTTTTTTAAACTATTTCTATACCACTGTTTGATCGAACCAAAGCCTGTGTGGACATCACAAAATGGCAGCGCAATATTGGATCATCTCTTATTAACGCCACCAATGTAGAGGGAGAAATCGAGCTTAAAAAGTCCACATATTTACTGTGCAGATTGTTTTATACATTCTTACAAATAACACGCTCAGTACTATTTTAAAATTATTTTTGACTAAAGTTTAATTTTTTAATAAAATCACATTGACATCATATTTGATTTCATCACTTTATTTTTTTAATATTTCATGTCGCTAAAGGTTTACATTTTTAATATTCTATGTTCCAGGTTATTATTTTTTAAATATTTAATAAATAAATTTACGCGTATATTCACATATACCATACATTTTCCATTATATCAAATTGGTGATTGAACTCTTGAATATATTTAAATCTTATTACAGATAAGGTTACCATCCTTAAACAAAACACGCCTGCCTCTCGTTCTAATCCTCTAACAATAAAACTACACGAAACACTTGCCGAGCCCAACTCGGCAGACCCTTCAGGCTGAATCCCTTCCCTAGAAACCTTAATGGGTAACCCAACTCCTTCGAAGCCTCTACCATGCGTATGCCTTACATGGAGAAAACAAGGATATACAATAGGCATTTTGTTAAATTGTATTGAGAATTTGATATACGTACAAGAACGCTGGCAAATAAATCAAATGCAAAAATATTTTTGGATTAATTAGGGGAAAAGAAAATACATGTAAATTTATTTACTATGTATATTATTTACACAATTAAATGGTGTTAAATTAAACTAAGGATTGACATTCCAAATTTTTTTTCAAATATATTGTTTGCCACAAAATTTTGCATTTATGCAGTTATTTAAAACTTATTAATAATTTTTACTACACTCCCTTTGGAATTTTAAAATAAATTTTAATTATTGACAGTAAAAAAACAAATTTAATTCTTATTCACCAATCAACATGATCAATATAAAGACAACAAAAAATTCTACCTTTATATATTTAAACGTCCTTGCTGAAAAACCATTTTACTCTGTTGTCGCAGTACAAGCAGGGAAGTACTTAAAGGTTGTATATCCGGTTTCACAACTTCCTCACACTCGCTTCGATGCCTCCTTTCAGGCCTTAATCATGACGATCTTTCTCACTCCGCATTACCCACATACAAATCCATTATTTATTTAAATTTGACTTTAGTCTGAAAATTTTATTCAGCGGGAGCGACATTTATTTAATCATCTATAGAGTAACATTTCATCCCCTGATAAAAAGTCACACTTCTCAAATGAAATGTCACTTAGCAACACGAAATACCTCATTCCGAGACGTGCATTACCATAATGCATTTTACATTATCACCAAGTTACTACTGAAGTTGCGATATTTAAGGAAATGCACAAAATGGAGGGGAGTTGTCTATAGCAAATATTTCATGTGCATACAACCCAGAATGCATGTATCTTTTACCTCACATAAAGTTGTTTATAACTATTTTACGACGAGTAAATACTATGAATATTTTTTACTTATGAATTTAAAACACAAAATAATTAATTTTGTTGAATGAAATAATAAAAAATAAAGGTTTTTAGATAAGTCAATCGTGTAAAAACAATGTTTAATTAAGTTTTTTATACTTATCATCTACAAATTTGCTCATAAATTATTACATAATGCGTTTGTTTTCTATTTTGTAATATGACTTTGTATTTCACATAGATGTAAAATATTCATCAAACAGAATAATATTAAATATTAATCAGTTAATGATATTCAAATACCATTTACAGCCGACACACAATAATACAAAAAAGGTTTAAATTAACCGTTTAGGTAAAGAAATCCCAAATAATGGAGTTAGGGGATGATTTATCTATCCCGAAGGTTCCCTTTTCACACCCCCTACCCTCACATTAGCCGCATTACGGGGAGGTTCCGCCCGAAGAGATGTTTACATATTTTTATTTTGAATTTCATTGAAATGGACCACGTTTTGTGTGAAGAATGAAGTAAACATTACGGTGTAGTTGGAAAAAACATCGCACGTGTAATTTGTAGATCCATGAAACAAATTGTTTACTAATTTCTATGTAGTAGTATTTGTTTGTTTATTATTCCAGAATTATCATATTTTTATAAACACAAATAAAAAATTAAAAAATACCAAACTGGAATTAATGCGTATCTTTAGTTTTTCAGCTTCAATCAAAATGTCTACTTTTCGTTTCATCAGAAATTTTTGAACATCACATTCATTATTAAAGATTATAGTATAATCGAATAGAATATTAATTAAATTCATTGAATATATTTAAACAATAAATAATCAAACATTGTTGAACAAATTATTATTCATTTCACAGAAAAAGATCAGGTTTCAGCACATTATTGTTTCTCTGAAGAACCGATTAAGGTAGCTCACATTTATATCTAGTTTTCAACAGCTCAAAACTTAACCAGTAAGATTTTTTTATTTCACATTAGTGTGTAACTTCATATATGCTTAAATATAGACGTAAAAAGTTGATCGCGATTATTTGCACTGAAAATGAGACTACTATAAGAAAATGCTTATTCAGTAAAAATATATCGATTAAAATGAGAAATTTGATTTATAATTTATGCATATCCTCAAAGCTGGTTTTAGCTGAATTTTATTCTTGTAATTGATGAAATAGTGAAATCGTAACTTTCAGCAAAAGTAGGCGAGGTTAAATTAATAAGCTTAGACGAATCGAAGAATGTTCATGAAACTTCCTCGTTGGAGTTGATATTAGTTAGTTTACATTTGCAATATCGATTAAGTGAATTAAATAAGTCAAATATTTTGCTTTCATAGTAGATGTTTTGGTAAATGTTAATTGAAATATTATTAATTTAGTTTAAAACAAATCGTACTATTATTTATTTAAATATATATTATAATAGTATATTTTACATCAATAATTGTATTTACGTACAACAAAGAGACGTTTAAAAAAATGCTAAAAATCTAAAACCATGGTATATGTTCCATATAATTATAAAAAAACGTGTTGACCACACCTAGAAGAGGTGTAGTTACAGATTTACTTTTAATTAATTTTTTTCTTCCCTAGGATAATGTATATGATAAACTAATAATTATTTTTGATCACAAAGAAATCTGTATAATTTAAGCCTGGTTTCATATTATCAGGTAACAAATGTGCAAGAATTTTAAATGTTTTCGATAATTCAATATTGCCTTTCAAAGTAAAATAAATTTCAACTATAATAATAATAGCAAATGATCATGAAGTATTTTCACTGTTTTTGAATCTTTTTATCGTGGTCACACTTACCAATTTGAAAGATTATATAGTGTATATAAATTTTTATTACTTTTATGCATAAAAAGAGTTCAGGGGAAAAAAATAGATTTCACATGCTCCAAAAACCCGATACGGTATTTTTACCTTGGACACTAGCATTTAGGAGTGTGCGGGGAGGAGGGTGCAGAATGGGGTTGAAGTTTATGATTAATGAGAGGCTGTCACATCTTTATGTTGGCTGTGAATAAACCGAAGGAAATACACACTAGCTCCACAGGAAATAGACCGCTACAGCGAGTACTACCACCATCTACCAGCCTTCGTGTTGTGAAACCGAATTTATTTACAGGGTTTTTTTGGACATTTAACATTGTTGTACGAGGAGTATTGTTGCTTTTGTGGTGGCATGTTTGTTCTGATACACGGTTAAGTATAAGTGCTTGTATTTTAGATAACAATAGAATGATTGTTCATTTTGTATGTAAATTAGAAAGGCCAATTCAATGATAATGGAAACATACAGAAGCGTGTTTCTTTTTGACGTTGACAAGAAAAGTGCAATATTTTTTTATTTATCAATCAAATGATGGCGTATTACTAATTGTTTCAAATGTAAACCGATTGTATAAAAGCAGTTTAAAACTAGTAATGGTAATAAAAGTCAATTTGATACATGAGTTTAAATGAATATCATTAAAAAAAAATTCTGATTATTTTATTGGGTCTGAAATATATTGAGAATCACAATGATTAATAATGCATCTCGCAGAAAATAGATTTTGGTAATTCAAATATAGCTTGTCTTTAAAATAATTTTTAGGTTTAATTTAGTCTTAAGCAGTTTTTATTAATAATAATGAATATAAGAGAATTAAAAATAAATTATACTTATTAAATTGAAAAAAATATATTATCATTACTGTGTATCAGCTATTCATAAAAAAAGTTAAATTGAAAAAAAAACACTTCAAACGTATTTCTACGTTATATGCCATCGTATAAATTGAATTGTTTAATACCAAAATATTTTTATTTTTCAGAGGTTTTTATATTTATAAATAATATTATAAATCACTGAAATAGCAGTCGGAACGTTATATTTATGCCCTGCTCCGATAAATTCACAAACTTACAGAATATTTCTTAGCACAACTTCGGAATAATGTTCTGTTTCTGACAGCCTGAAAAATAAATTTAAAATAGAATATTATGAAGACGGAAGTTCGATTTGCAAATATGTGACACAGGAAAGGATTTTTTATGTTCTGCTGAAAATATAAAGCGTTACATTTGAATTTTTTTTTTTTTTTAAATAACTCAATTTTTTTTCGATAAAAATTAGCTTTTGGTGGTAAGAAGATTGTTGTGCGTGTTTAGTAATGTGTTTGAAAGTAAGCAAAGGTTATATTATTAAAAAAATACATATTAAAGAAAATCCAACTTGTCGAAAGTTGTTAAGTGAGACTAATACCAGATAAGGGTGGAATCATCCCCTAGGACAGTCTGGCTACCTGCTTCAAGAGTGGGATATCAGTGTTGGATATTCTGAGATAACATCTCAAGTGTTCTCAAATATCGGCTGTCCAGTGCTCAAAGATAAAATTAAATCGGAAACTTGCGACAAATTAGAAGTTACAGTTTTGTATCCGGAGTTAAACTTTGGTTCTATTTTTTGTAAACTTGTTTATTAGAATGATAATTAAATATATGTTATTTTTTTTTTTAATGTTACAAAAAAATCTTTATTGGATTACTTTCAGAGATACTCAAGTGTGTACGGATTTTATCATAAAAAAGCAGTGAAACGTCATAGAAAGCAATCAGAATCTAAAATCGTAAAATACCCCTCCTTTTCAAATACTCTTTGCTAATCTGTTTTTATTACTTGTTTGAAGTATTTATTCTGTTTTCCAAATTTTTATTGTTTGCTGTAAGAAAAAAAAGTGTTTTATTTATCTCTAATTACTTCAGTTAAATTTATTGGCACGTTTATCTTAAATACCGACAATTTGAGGCTTTATAATTTATTTTGATTCTATTTCGATATGAAACTTTAACGATTTTCCCAATGAATGAGTCAAAGCTTAATCACAAAATAGATAAATGTATAAACAACCCGAAAGTTTTTTTATGATAAGCTTTCTTATTTATGAAAAATTATAAGTTTAATCGTAGTATACAAGTATAATCAATGACCGTTCTTTAAAAAAAAAGAAGTATCAAATATGTATGATTTATCATACAAGTTGATAACATATATAAAAAAAAAATATTCAATCCAATTCAAAACAGATAAATTTTCGGTTTCATCATATCATTAACAAAAATTTGGTCGTTATCGATCCATAGGTGGATGAAAAGTTTAATAAAGTCGTTTCATCAATTTTTTGGTAGTACCTGTAGATCTTATCGATTAGTATTTTTTTCCATGTTTTAATAGTTAATATTTTAGATTACTGAAAAAATAGTAATTATAATTTTAAAAACTAATCAAATTTTATCGCAACAAAAATAACTTTGAAATTAATTTATTATAATAAAATTAAAAATGCTCCGTGCGAGCACAAAGAACATCATTGTGATAAAAAAAATAAAAATCTCCGTGTCATGATTACTTTAAAATTGCCTATACAGACCCATCCAGATCTATTCATAGTACCGTCCCGCCCCATCCCCCAGCCTCACCCCCAACCCCCACGGTCTTTTCTTCCACTGTCACGTGACGTCACTGCGATGATAAACTGTCATGGCGGCGAAAAATGGCTCCTTTTTGTATCGGGTTTCATTTGTGTCCATTTTGAGCCGCTATCGCATTCGTCGTGGCCCGGTTTGTTTGGCTATGTGACGCGTGAGTAACTCATATTTTATTTCCTAGTACAAAAGATATTTTTTTTATAGCGACGGAGATATTTTAGGCTTTTTTTTATTATTTATACAACCAATTATTGTTTGCGAGTTTTAATGCAACAGTTTTATAATGTTACTTTGAAGAAAAATATCAAATATCTTGATTACGGAATATAGTGGATTTTGAACATTGACCTCTTTGCTTAACAGCCTTGGGCTTAATCCATTTGTTTACTGTGAAATTTTTGAGTAAGAGCCTTAAAAGATAGTTTATAAGTGCAATTATTTTAAATTTTTTCCAAATTTAAAGACTTCTTCTAGTGTCTCTCTTCATAGGAGACTAGTGACCAATTCATTTAATATATTCATATCTCACTGATTCGACCGTACTTTAAAATGCCTGCCACTTTAACTTTTATGAAATTCAAGGAAATCGCTTTACTATGTCTTTTATATGATATCCAAAATGACATATATTAGCGTACATATAATTAAATATTTTTGAAAACTCAAACCAAATACAAATTGAGGCAGCTAATTTATCAAGGTCTGCAGAGTTCTGTCAAACTTTTACTGGATTAAGTAATAAATTATTGAGTTTGATTGATTATAAAAAAAGTACTTTTCTAATTTACTGAAAGCCTTTTAATTGGGCCAATATAATAGCTGAAAATAATATCACAAACTTAACTAACACAAGGAAACTATTCTAAGCGGCTTACTTGTCCAGATGGGTCCTTCTATTATTTTAGTATGTATATAAGTGGTACGGACATTACCGAGTCTTTGTTCGTGAATTACAGACCAACCATTCGCTAAACACCCCAAGAGCGATGTTCTCATGATATATATATTTATTTATATATATATATATATATATATATATATATATATATATAAGGCAGATGTAACACATCCCACCTTGCTACAGTACCGGCTTATCTTACTGTGGGGATTATTATAATAAGGGTGCATTCTAAATATTCAATAATTCACATAATTTGCGTAAACAAACCATAAGGATCTATGACCTAATATAGTAACAAACAATGTTCACAAGATCTCAAATTCGGCTCTGAGTAAAACAATAGGTTTGTGAAATTATTGAAATTTTATTAATCTATCTTAAGTATCTAGATTTAAGAGAGAATCAGCAGATTCTTAAGAATACTTTCGAGAAAATTTATAACATGCAATGCCTTAAGAACAACAAAAGGCGTTTCAAGTTTATTTTTAATACACCTAGCTGAACTTCTATCAGTATAATAATATTCAAGTGAACCCATTACACGCACACCTTTTTGTACTAGCATATTAAATTACATATAAATTCACTTCAATGTTGTAATTAAATAATAAAAAATAATATTACCTCGCAAATAAGGCAAAAAATTCTCCGTAGTTTTTGAATGCAGCAACTCACCTGAAAGAAAAAGCAAATCATGAATACATTGAATTTATTAAATAATTAATGAGCAATAGTAGATGTTTGAATTTATAACGAATATACAAATAAGACAAATAAATGTGTATATTTCATATAAACCTAAAGAAAAATAAAGATGATCTGAAAGAATTTTTTTTGTAAAACTTTACTTACGTTACAGTAGCTTTACCACAAGAATTTCAAATATTATTTTAGTAAGATATTTTAAATGAAATCCCAACTTATTACGAAACTCATAACTCACCTTGTACAAACATGTAATTAATTCAATTTTTTTAATGAATGCCATTAATTTTATTTTAATTACCCGTTTTAAGCACGCATTATTTTTTCAAGAAATGACTAAGGCTGAAATTGCCTGCCTACCGTGTGTTTCAAAAGAACACTATCTTCCTAACACGAATGTGTCACAATACACCTTCGTATTGTTTCTTATCGGGGTATTTTTTATAAACATAATTTTCAGTGTTCCCTGTTATTTTAAGAGAGAAAATGTGGACATGCAACCTTTTGTCTACGAATAATACAAGAATTTTCACATTTAAACAAGCTTGCTAATTTTACTTTATATTGATATAATAAGTGGAGGATAGAATAGTATAGTAAAGTATGGGGTAGTAATTTTACAGTAAATACTGCTTAAGAGTACCAATCATTATAGTATTGTATAGTACAGTATAATTTATAACAGTAAAGTATATAGTAGTTAAGAAAAAGTATAGTATTATAGAGTATGGAAAATAATGGCATAGTATTGTACATAGAACATCTTATTATTTTAATATATTAATTTTTTATACGAAAACATCAATAATTTATTTTTATAATAAAATAAGTTGTTGGAAAGAGAATTTAATAAATAATATTACTTTTTATATTAAAATAGTTTCTTATAACATAAAAAATGGAAGACACATAACCTAGGCTTATTATACTTATTTGTTTCTGATATCATTTCATTTTGACATTTAAATGATTGTAAATATTAGAAGACAACACATTTTTTAAATGAAATTATAAATACTGTTATTGAGTTGAATTTTCACACTTTAAAAATACAATTTAATATCTTATTTAAATAAAAAACGTGTAAAATTTTTTAAAACATTTTGGCGTTGTTTTTCGCGACATATATAAATGTTATAAATTTTAAGGGCTAAAAAGGTTGTGTAGATCTGAGGTTTAAGAGGCTTGCGTGCGTTACGGTTATTTGTCAGGGGTGTGACATATCAACCCCCCTCTGTCTGTACACACAGCCTTCCATAGAGCCTTTTATTACAGGGTAGACACGTGTTTACTTTTCTTAAAAAAATACACCGTATGTTATAAGATTGCCTCGGAGAAACTCAGCGATAAAATACCTGAAATTTTAAATATCAGTTATACAGGGGGTAATATATTCTCATGTAATTTATTATTTTTCTAGGCTGCAATTAGAAACCCCTAATTGATTATTTATGCTAATGAAGAGAAGGGAATATTTAAATACCCCATAACTCAAAACTACTTAAATTCACGTTAATTTTATTTATGCTTTATGAAAGCATTAAATATGTGTTGTTGCTTTAATTAGGTTTTAGGGAGAAACATAAGATGTATCTAATAAAGTTAAAAAAATGTAAAAAATAATCATTCAAACGTCTTAGTTTCTCCATTAAGCATGAACAAAATATAAGCGATGTTATTTTTTTTTAAATATTTTCGGATGAATAGCTTAGATATTTTTTAATTAGGTTATTAGCTTTTTATACTTGTACTTATTAAACCTATACACAAAAGCTGCTATCGGATAAAATATCTTTCAGTGCTCATCCCCTTAGCAATATTCTATAGGTTTTCAAGACAACAAATCGGAAAGAGGATTCTTGGCTCTCGCCTATCAGGTGCTATGGCAATGTTAGGATAAATACAGAAGGGGTTAGATCAATCGACACAAAGAGTAGAAGGCAGGGGGTTGGGGAGATTCATATCAGGCCCAAGGGTGGTTTCTAACGGGGCCTATTGATTTGGAGCTGAGATTGTATGCTAGGCAAGCTTCTGTTTGCGTTACAGCTCAGTTCAGTTTGTGCAAATAGACTGTATTGGTAATTTTGATTTCTTGCTTACTCTTGAAATATCATTATGGTTAGCGAATAGAGAAAGTTTACTTATTATTTGATGAAATACGGTCTGAATATTTCATTTTTTTGACTCAATGAAGAGACAAATTAAATATACAAACTTGTAGTGTGTTTATTTTTACACCCATAGAAAAAATATTCTGGTAAAAATGCACTTTTATCTACATATTTTTTTTAACTTAAGCTTAATATCTTATAACGCCTTGTTAGTAAAACATCTGCAATAATATCTTGAAAAGCTAATATCAATTTTTTTGTCTTTATAGTGACGTTACTAGGCTCAATTCACATTTTCTATGGGTGCAAATCATATTGTCTTTAAAATCCTTCGTTTCACTCAACCCATGTATGGAACACATACCTCATTTACTAAACACACCGCACGGAGCACGGCTCACTTAAGAAGACACTGTTCTGCGAGGCAAACGTACTCGGTACGGGTGGATAGTGCTGGGGGTATGACGTCACCGGCTGTAGACTTAATTCAGTTGGCGGGTGGCGGGGTGGAGGGGTGGAGGGGTGAAGGGGTGGAGGGGTGCAAGGGTGGGGTGGGGGTGGAATTAACTGCCGGGGAATGCGGGGACACATTCTGGCGGTGACGTTTGCGAGAGGTGGCGCGGGGCGCTCACAGATCAACGGGTAACATTGTGTGATCTGTAAACTGGAGCGTCAATATTGATTGCAGGTGTCTCGCTCTATATACAGAGCTGGAAATTACGTCTCAAATGTAATTTCTATTTTGAAATACAGCCTCCGGCTTGGTGCTTCAGAGCGCTGGGTGAAAGCTTATCAGTAAATATACTGATTGATCTGGGGTATTTTTTTTTAATTTTATGATTATTGTAAAAGTATAAAAACATGCATTGTATTGGTGCAAAAAATATAGAAAGATCATATCCCATGCAATTTACTCATGAAAAGGGTAATTGTCAGGTATATGAAATATTGTATTAAACTTTTGTCGTATATAAATATTACTTGATTGCAGGTATCTCGTTCTATATAAAGAGCTGGAAATTACGTCTCAAATGTAATTTTGATTTTGAAATACAGCCTCCGGCTTGGTGCTTCAAAGCGCTGAGAGAAAACTTAACGATAAATATACTTAATGATCTAGGGTATTTTTTTTTAAATTGTATGATTATTGTAAAAGTATAAAAACATAACGGAAAAAACATAGAAAGATCATATCTCATGCAATTTACTCATATTAAAAAGAACGTAAACTTAAAACTTGAGCGGTTTTTGCCAACCTAATATATCACTGATATTTTATTGACTACGGTTAGTAGATTATTAACTGTCTTTGACTATTATTTTTACAGATAATTCATTTGCTGATTGTGTCAATCACCTATCTAGTAAAAAAATATTACAAACAACATTACGAACAACATTACCAGTTAGAAATCATATATATATATTCAGATATTTCATAGTGGTTATTTATTTCCTGCTACAAGGTTAACAATGCAAATTATTATGTCAAAAACATTTATATACAACGAAATTGCTTTATTTATACTCCTGTACGACTTTAATACATACTTACGATTTTTAAGGTAAGTTTGAAAAACCTTTGGAAATCGTTACGGCTCACAATCAAAATGTTATTAGCTTGTTTTGTATATTATTCATACAATAGTGGTATAGGCGTCATGAGTTATCAAAGGCTATATTCATTTTTGACATCGTTCTCGGCAAGTTCAATTAAGTCAGGCTTCACGGTAATTAAGACTTCTGATATATAACGAATAGTGGAACGGTCTCCACCGCAAGATATCCCTTCCTTGTTAGTCTTGCCTAATGATTATTGGGGATGGGGGTGGGGGAGTTCGGAAGATGCTCAGAGGGATGAGAGGAGGGATGGAAGGGGGTAAGTCTGTTTGTTGGCGCAGAGGTAGCGACCGTTTTTGTTGTGCTGCCACCAAAGGCTGACATTAGTTTTTGTTGTAATACGTCACGCGTTTGCTAAATTGGGTTGTTATTGTTATCTTACTTATGCAAATTATTTGAAATATTGCAAGCTATTAATTTGATTTTGTGAAACACGCATTTATCATGCAAAACGTAAGACAAAACCTCATAGAGTTATTTTTTGCTAGACTAAAAATAAATTAAAGTAAACACACCGGTTAATGAAAAATTTAAAAAAATACGCTTTTGTGGTATGGTATCAAGTGAAAAAAAAACACAAATTTAATTAAAGGTAAAACACATTCTAGTTATGTGACGAAAGAGATCAAAACATAAGCTTTCGTGGATATCCTATTGTGAGTAATTTTAAAAAGCTTGCAACCTTCAAGACCTGTTTGAAAGTTGGTTTTCTACATGAATAGTGTTCATTTTTCTTATATAAGTTGGTTAAAAAATGCGCTTCAAAGAGTTCATTTCAATTTGATCTACTATTGAATGTTTATTTTTTTATTTTATGTTTACTATTTTATGCTTATTCATCACTGTATATAAAAATTAATTCTTATCATTTGAACTATGTACGGAGAAATAATTATAATTTAAAAAAGCTTAAGAGTACATATTATTAACCTTTTATAAAAAATAACAGTTGAGTACAAAGCTTTGTAGAAAACTTAGCTTAGAATTTTTATTCATAAAATATTTTCTGCTAAACGAGAGCAAAAATATTAAAGTTAAATACAACTAGAAGCGCTTTTACTTTACTGGGATGTTATTTTTAATGTAAAACAAATAAGTAGGTACTTAAAAATCAATGGATACTTTCCGTTTAAACTTTTCCGGAGTTCCTCTCTACCTACAGTAGTCATTTAAAATTGCTTCGTACGTATTTCTAGAGATCTGTTTTTTTTAAACTACTGGAAATTTCTGTACTTTCAGGAGAAATTTTTTTTTTTAATACATTTATATTTCAGAATACCACGTAAATTAAGTAGTTTCTCCGAATTTGTGGTTGTTGTAGTCAGAACTCTCTCATGTTTTTCATTATTTTAATTTAAAACAAATAGCAACACAATAATAATATTTTGATAATTTACGATCAAAAATAAAAGTTTATATTCAAAGATTTTCAGGGGTCATAAAAAATATGTATCGGATCCTTTGAAAAAAAATAGAGCTGATTCTGAAAAAAAAATGTATATCTAATGAGTTTATTATATAAATTGATGAGGTGGGTCTATAAAAGGAAAGGAAATGGAAACATGGGTTTATAAAAGACCACAAAGATTTACAAGTCTTGGATGATGGTTATTATTTAATTTCTGAAGATGTTGTAATCAATTTTTTTAAAAGTGTAGAATTTTAAAAACAAGTTGCATGACATTCAACTTGAAAGTAATTAAAAGAAGACAGTTGAAATTTTATGAAGTATTTTTTTTTTTATTTTTATAATTAATTTTTGAAAGTTTTTATTGCTAAGCACTTTGATGAAAAACTCCCACAAGTGTTTATACTTTTATGTTTATACAGTTATATCCATGGTTTTAAACTCCATTAGTTTTGTTTTTTTTTCTCAAATGGCAAATAACTATTTCTGTTAACCTCATAAACATAAAACCAATAAAAGAATAACAACATAAAAATAAACCAAAGAAAACAATCAAAATAACCCTACGGAATTGCAAGTAAAACAGTTGATCCTATCACAGTGCTTTCATTCCTTCAGTGCACTTTCCAAGACACGTCGCAAGACGCTGCGATGCATTTCTGCCCCATTAATCACCCCTAATGGCAAATTTGTAGGGGATGGACTGAAAAAACCTCCCCGGGGGTGTCACAGATTGCCACAGCGATGAAAGCGTAATTTCTAGTGTATATGAGACGTAAAATTGGAAGGTGCTTAATAAAAATAACGTAAAAACTGGTAGAGTAAAGATTTGCTCCATTCTTTAAGCGCAATTTTATAGCCCACTTTTAGTGAAACAATGAAAATTTTATGGGTATTATATTTTCGGTCGTATTCATGCACATTTCTTATAACAATACATTTACGTGAATACTTCAATGAGTTTTCATTATATTTTTTATGATCATAATTTAGCTTTTGTAATAATAAAAATCTTTTTTTGTAATTAAACTGCCTTATGGTCTAGCAATAAATACTACTTCCCATGAGTTCTCAGATTGATATCAAGATAGTTTGAAGTATTTTAGATTCTGTAAAAACCAAATTTCCAACCAATAGTTCATAACAACAAAAAATATTTATACATTTTATTAGTGTTAAGCACCAAATATGCATTATATATTTTGCATTTTTAACAAGGTGACAGTGTCACATTTTTATTACACGTTTCGTGATATTTTTTTATAGGACCTTTAACTCTTTTTATAATAACACATTTTTAAAAGAAAATACATAAAAAATTTAAACTATGAATACGAACACGACTGCAATATATAGCCAACTTTTTTACAAACTGAAAAATTATAAAACTTACGTTCTACCTTGGGGGGACGAAAGGCTTCTGGGTAAGTTATTCGAGAGTGCTAACTTCAGCCTCCGGCAAGGGAGGTTCCAGAATGGAGATGGAACTATTTAGGGGTAGGTAATGGCGGTCGACGTTTTTAAGGCTTTGTGTTCGATAATAAATTGGCCATTAGCCCCTCCTGCGACCGACCAACCCATTCTGCCCAGTGTTTTATTATTTTTGATATCGGACGTTTTTAAAACCAGGATTCCTAGTGATGAGCAAGATGAGAAGTAAAATGAAAATTTATATAGATCACAAGATTTTTTTATTTGGATATTTGGAATTTATATATAACTGCATAATATTGTAAGAATAAATTATTCTTTATTTATAGTGGAACACGCTCGTTCGTAAGAGAAATAGAGGCAGATTCGTTCGAAAATCGCACCCCATGCTCGGTGGTTGTTTCCAGTGGCGTACGTGACCTCGTGCATTGAGCATTTATTTATTATTTAATACAATTACGGACACGACATACGTAACGAGACCCGCGTTTGTTTTTAGTGTCGTGCCTAGCGAGCGTAGCGTCTCTAACGGCGTGTTATATGCGATATGTTTGGAGGGTGCGATTCCTGCAATGGGAAGTTTTTGTGTTTGCAGATATTATTGGAGTTGTAGAAGTTACTAAAAAAAAAATAGTAATAAATATACACAAAACATCAAATAAAATATTTTCAAATTTTATCTACTGGGGGGATAGTTGGATATATCAAAGGACGGCATCTGAGTGAGAGAGTGATTAATTATTTTTGTTTCAAGTTCTGTGCTTAGTGTGTTCAACGAAACGTGTTTAGAGGAATGAAAGGTAAAAGTAAATATCATATCTTAAATTAAATAAATTTAAAAATAACATGTACATTTAATGAAAATATCAAATGGTTATGAGTGACTTGAAATATATTTTCAAAAATATGCTCAAATTTAAAGTAATAAATTTTAGTAATGTTATCAGGTTGGTTCAAAGTTATGCCTTAAATGTATTATTCATTAAGTAGACTCAGAAGGCAGAGCTAATATACAATGCTTGTATGAAATTGTTAGATATTTGATGACCACAGCATAAAAACGATAAGTATCAATAATAAATAAAAAAAATATTGACGATATAAAGGAACAACAGGAAAATGGAAACCCCAAACAATAAACTCCCAGTATTTTGTGTTTAAAAGAACCTTCATTTTTTCTATTGTGTACGTTTTTTAAAAATTTTAATGAAATATACTGCATATATATTTTTTTCTAATCAAAAATATCATTAATATTAAAGGGTTGTCATGCCATAGAAAAGGTTAAGATTTATTTAAAGAGTTTTGGCATACTTTGTATTTTTAAAGACCGCTTGTGAACTCTTAGAAAGTTGTATTGCGTGAAACATGAGTGATTGCCTAACTATAATTTTCATTTTTCACTAGACACGTATAAAATTAGAGGTTATTTTTAAAAACCGATTTTAGTAATTCGTTCAGTGCCAATTTATAGCTGACCTAAAGCTTCATAGCCAATTATATAAATCAGTTGAAGTTTTAAAATTTACCAATCAAACACATAAAAAAATCGACTGTCCATATATGATAAGCTGAAAAAAAGTATTCAAAAAAAATAATTGAACAATTATATTATGAATGACTGGTTGTTTATAATATTGAGTGTTTTTAAAATTTAATATATTGGTTATTTTAAACGAAAATGTCACTTAAACTATGAATCGTCTTTTTTAAAATTTAATTGTAGTTTTGTAAAAATAAATAATTAATAATTTATTTAAAATATCTGTTTTATGATTTCAAACATAATAGTAACATTGCGGCTTTTATGTAAAGTAAATCATTGATTGTACTAAGCATAATATAAATATCAATGTTATCCAATTAATTTTTAAGGTTGCAGCAGGTAAACGTTTTATTTATAGCGTTAAAATAACTAATCGATATTTCAATTAAAATTGGTTATTGTTTAAAGTATTTTGAAACCGTATAATTTATATGATCGAAAAACCCGTTTGAATAGCAAATTAGTCACATGATTCTGCAATGAGTACATCGAAACCAAACTGCAGGGGTCCTTCATAAATCTGAAATTGTTTGAAGGTTTATAGCCGGGGCATGCGAGGGAGGCAGCTTTAAGGGCTGATTTCTAGATATGTAAGCGTATTGATGGATCGTAAAACTGAGCGAAGATTGCACGACATGACCCATAGAAGTTAGTTAGAAAAGCTCTCTATATAATACGGATTCTGCTACGGTCGAAGTTTACTGGTTTTATGATCGTGTTACAATTTATTACTCGGAGTAAAATAAATAAAGCCTTTTGGTGGTGTTGCAAATTTTAATGTCGACCCCTATTTTTATTATACTTATCTATTCTTACAAGCACTCATCGTATTAATCAACTGGGGCTTATGTTTGTATCATTTTTATTGCACACAAATAAAACAGTTGATTTTTATAAAAAAAACATTAACAAATGAGTACATAATATATTACCGGAATATTTTAAATAAATTTTTAAAATGAAAAAAAAATAAACAATTATGAACTCATGTCAAATTTGTAGCCAAAAATGTGTGTTTTTTATTGAAAGTTGAGTACTATTTTCTTAAATGATATCCCTTATCTTAAATGTGTCTTCAGAGCTTGGTAATTATAATTTCACCAATAAATAGTTCGGTGAAGTAATCCAAGGTATATTCAGATTTTTTATCATTAGAATAAATTTAGCAACGTACAAGGTACTCTAGAGGCAAATTAATTTTAATAACCATTTTGACCTCGAAAAATTCTTGAAATATTTGTCTCGCAGGTGTGATATAACATTGATAAATGTCTGCCAAAAAAAAGGCATATATACATTTTGATATTTGTTAAATCTTTGAAAATACGTTTAAATAAAAAAAAGTACTCACACAGATGTTCTACAGTGAAGCGTAATGTGTGTTTTATTCAAAATACAAAAATTTAATATCAAATCTTCAAAAACATATGTTTTTAAGTAATTCGTTTATTCTTGGAACAACGAGAAAAACTTCTCGTTGGGATTCAAACCCATACCTATAATTTTTTGCGTCTGGTATCGCTAAATTAAAACGCAAAATCGATGCATCTAGTAAGCTTAACACATATTTGAATTATAATAAATTGAAAAATAGCTGCCCTCTACTATTGGTTGCCTAAAAAAAATAAAAAAGTGGCATTGGAAGAAAAAAAAATTAACTTGAATGCAAAATTTGCGCCAATGGCTGGAAATTCAGCAAGATGTTCTCCAATCTTCATTGAGAAGTGACACTAGAATAAAAAAAGACGAGGTTTTTTTTTGTTTGCCTTTGCCTAAATTTTGTCATTAAACATATTTAATTAAAAAAAAAATTGTACGCAATTAATAGTAATTTCTCTTTTTATGAATAATTTTATTTTTGTTTCGCAAATGTACTCAAGGTTATTTTTATTTAATTTTTAACTTGAATGCCTTTGTTAGGATATTATTATTATGTTATGTTTTTAGTTAACCCTGAAGTAATAAATTTAACAGTTACGTCTCGTATCAGTTACCAATCTCTGTGACTAGTGCTGCAGCGTCCAAGAGACAGTTTTGTTAGATATAACGCCTGAGGCAGTCAGACGTTCGTTCTGTGTGAAATGATATTACAGTCAGTAACGAACTGCTTCGCATTCTTGAGACAGTCCCTCTGCAGAAGCAGCCTTACCCCCTTATCAAGGAGAGGCTTTGAACTAAAATGACGCGGGGTGGGTTTTAACTCTAATGCCGCACACAAGGGTAGTTGTTGTGGAGGCTTAGTGTTTTTGGTGTGCTAAGCATGCGTTGTGATCAGTGTTTGAGAGGTATTTCAGGAAAGTTTTGTGACAAGGGACGTGAATCATGCTCCTCTATCATTGGTTAGTATGGTTAGTTAAGGAGCAATAGAATAATAAAACCACTAGTAAAGCAACAAAGGCTTTTATGAAAATATTGTTTTTGGAGTTTACACTTTATATTTATTTAAAAGAAATAAAAGTATTTATTGAAAATAAATAATTATAGCATAGAGAAATGTTTCGTATTAGTTTGTAAACTTGATGAACGTAGTTAACAGTACAAACAGATCACACCTTATTTTAAAATTTTCATTGTTGACACTTTTATTCCATTAAACTCGATCAAATGTTTGTCAAACACATATATGTAATTTTTAAATATATTTTTTTAAATGTCCAAACTCTTTACACATTTAAAATTACAATTATTTTGCAAAAGCGCAAAGAAACTTAAACAAAATAAATAATAATTTAATCAGCAGTTAGAAATAACTCAATAATTCTTCAACAAAACAAAGTCAAATCGCCGGCAGATCCACAACTGGCTCTAATTAATATTAGAAACGGTTTATCTAAAATGTAAATGCGACCCCTCGGGGATGATAGAGCCTTACGGGGAGGAAAAGATATTACCGAATTTACGGCGTTTTACATACATTTAACTCTTTTGAATAATTCAGTGTTTGAGAGAGGGATAAGTTCCAGTAAAAAAGGTAATTACGAATTAAAAATGGATGGTTAACCACAACATATTTTCAAAATTATTAAAACCTTTAAACATATATTTTTAACGAAATGATCACCATAGTGATTGTATCGGGAGGTATTTTAAAACACAAAAAAACGAAAACGTATATCCACAGTTTGTAAGTCTTCAAAGCTGTTTTATTCGATCAATTAAGAAAAGAAATAACAATAAAAACCTGTCTGGAAACTGACCGCAATATAAGAAACACCATTACCAATTAACCTTGAGTAACCGAGTTTCCATTCTCGAATGAAAATTTCTAATAACACTAACTATGAAAATACCTACAAACCTACAACAGAACAACTTGGCAACATAATAAATTGAATTAATTACAACACTAAAAACCGTTCCTCAGACCGCAGTCTCCGTGGCCTGGATAAGTCGTTACTCAGAGTCAAAGCTTTCGTCGTTACTGGCCGTTATTCCGACGGCGACCGTTACGATAGCCATCGGTCGGCGTTAAACGAAATCAACCAGTGGAGCAAGCCAGAGCCGGGGTTGTATAGCCTTGGTAGTTAGCAATGTACTAGCCTTAAGGGTCCAAGTCCCATACTCGAGTTTTTTTGATCATTTTCTGGTCCGTTTTGCGAAAAATCGACTGCACCAATCAAAAAAAATTAAATGCAAAACGTAAGATACATCCCTTCTTCCGAATACATAATATTTTTATTTCTCGTAAATTTACTTTTAATATGATAAATATGTGTTTTTCCGATTGAAGTCTAGGAATTTGGAGATTCGTCATGTCCATGTTCTAAGAGTCCTAAACATTTAAAAGTTTTTTTTTCAATTGGAATTAAAATATTAAATATTAACCCTGTGCGATTTATTATTTTAAAAATTAAAAAAAAAATCTTTATCCAATTTTTCAACATCTTGAAGATTTTATTTTACCCTGAAAATGGACGTCAATTAAATAATAAAAAATAAATAAATATAATATATAGTTTTTTTAATACTCTGACTCTTTTTAATAAAGTGACAATTAAATTTATTAAATGACACGATTTCGCCAGCAAGACCCTTAATTTGATATTTCTGAATTTTGTGCACAATCGACTGATTAAAGACAGAAAACAACATAATTATTATTATAAACTACGTCTTTCTTATTTTTTTAATAAATTTCTAGCAATTTATCTTGCGTGTTACGATTATAGTATAATTTTTAACAAATTTAAATAAATAAGCGATTACTTCACTGTTAGTGTTAATAAATGTTTCTTCATTAACATAGTCGATGAAAGGTACTTAAAATATTTTATTATGTTCATATATATAAATAATTGTCAATATGAAAAATTACTATAATATCAGATGTATAAATTAACTAAGTGCTAAACAGGATATATATTTCGCATGGTAGATAATTTGTTTCACATCCACGTCTTTTTGGGCTGTCTTCGGAGACTACGACGGGGCTGAGTTGAAATTAACTTAGAAATTCCTCGGAAAACTTATCGTTCGGCTGAAAGTTTCTTTCGAATTAACAAAAGGATTGACGCAAGAAAGGCTATCCATACCGCTCGTGCTAGGTCTCGGAGTTGGTGAGTTCAAGTGACGAAACTGATAGGGGTAAAGGACCCATCCTGGAACTAAACCCCCGAAATACAGAAACCTGAAATGATTATCCCCCATCCCACAGGATAAGAAGCCTACCATTGCAGAATTAATGAAATCAAATAAGTCTTCAAGTATCTTCAGAATTTACCGCATCAATTTTCAATCATTTTTTTAAAGTAAATTTGAAAATATTGAGCGATGAATTCATAATTGGTTTTGACTGATTAACTTACAAGTTAAGTGTATAATTTTATTAAATAATTTTTTTTTTAATAAATATTATCATCCATATGCTTTGAAACATTTGACAGAAAAGTTGAAAATGTTTTTTTTACTATATAAAAATTATTTGGACATTTATATAATGGTAAATATAACGATTTATCCAAATCAAATAATACAAGTTTAAATGAGACAAAATTAAAATCAAACTATGAATGTAAAAATAAGAAAAAAAAATTAAATTTAAAATATTTTTTTGTTTTGTGAATTTCAAATTTTGATTTAATTCATCCTAATGAAGGCATTAATGTTTTTTTATTGTACGAAGAAAAATTAAATTAGCAACAGCCATATTATACCTTTGTGATATTTATGTAAAATGAGTGTAGAAACAAATTAATTAATTAAAATTTAAAAAATAGATATCTAAGTTGTAAAGATTGCAAAGAGTTGTAATATTACTTGATTTATATTTTTAATTAATGTAAGAAATATTGTATAATTAAAACTATATTTTACGTCAATGATAATACAAAGCAGGTAATCCAAACTATATAAATCAAATGTAAACTTCGTTTAAATAGATTTAAGATATATACATTGGATAACAACATTTTTTTTTTTTAGTTTGACATTTTCATATTGCTTTCAGTATTGGAACTATCATCTGGATTTTTTAAGAGTAGGTAGTTTTTTTATACCGGGGCAGAAACGTAGCGAGACACACACACCCGAGAAATACCAAAGTCATCTGAAAATTCATATTATCGGATTATTGTGGTTATGGATATTGGTGCTGTTGAAAATATTATTTGCTTTGATCTTGCAAGTGGGCACATAAGCGCATTATTCCAAAAAGCGCTCTTTTTTCCGACAAATTCCTCAGTCTTGCCTCCGGCCGGGCTGGGAATTATTGACATTTTCGAGAGGTGATAGATAGAGAGGGACGCGACTATGCGGGCCCCTCCGAGAGGGAGAGGGACGGGCCTATCCGATGGGGGAATTCTCACCGCAAAAACAGAAAAAGCGATAAAAGCCGTGAGGATATTTTGGAATTTCGGCTTTTATTTTCCGAATTCTCGATGGAAGTTCTATTGTAAGGATAGTTTATGGTATGCAATATATAAATTTTTCGCGATACACTCGCAGGCATATTGTGCGTCAAAGAATTCAATAGAGACTCGATGCAAGGAAGTGCAGTGCAGTTTCACTTTTACAAATAATTTCCGATAAAAATAAAATGTAACATCATTTTATGACCCACGTGTATAACAATTATGTACATTCAATTTTTACATTCAGGTGGTATAAAGATTTGAAATAATGCAAGCATCACAACTCCTTAGAAATAAAATAAAACGTGTAATCAATTTAGGCGGCGAATACCTTGGCAATATCCATTCAATGACTCGGTGGAAAGCAACTTTTGACAAATCACCCCCGCCCTAGGTAAACAGTAAATATCGAGCCTCCTCAAGGGCGCATTGTCTCAGGCGGCCGCACAAACTATCCTGGCTGTCATCCCTCTTGAAGGGAGGACCATTTGTCATATCTTGCACCCCCGGCCAGGTCCTCCTAGCATGGGGATGCCCGAAGAAAGAGCTTTGCGTGACGTGCGTGGATTCAGCGGACTTATAATTTTTTAGAGGAGTTTGAAACTAATTTTTAGATCTATATATTATATTACGTTCAGTGAAGTTTAGCAGTTATTATATCAAAAATATACGTCGTCACTCACAAATTGTTATTATTAAGAATACTAGTGTGGCTTCGTATCTATGACATACCGATTTAATTTGTTAAACTCCATATTAATTTTTTTTTTATGAATAACCAAATAGCTAAGAAATAACAACCTCTAATGAATCCTTATTAACTAGCCCTTAATATTTTAGCCATACACCTATTCATACACTTGCAAAATTTAATTTAATGTTATCTATAATATGATAAAATGATATTTGGAGTAGAACCTCACTTTCAATAATCAGTTTAAGTAAATGTAGTTTTTAAAGAAATACGATATCTGAACCAAGTTTTTAGATCTTGTTGAGGGACAAGGCATTTGATTCGTGAAGATCCATTATTATAATGATAAAATTACCTTTGTATTTTGTCTTCACTTGGAGTTTATCAAAATTATTTGCATTACTAGTTTCGAACCAAATCACTGGGTCATCAGATGCATAACTAAACAGTTAAGTTATGCATCTGATGATGACCCATTATAACAAGTTTTTAGAAACACATCCCAAACTCAGGCCAAAAAAATGTGTATTTATAATATTAAATTAAATAAATATTTTTTTATGCACGACATGCCAGTGCGAAACATAAAGTAATTGGTAAATCAAAAATGTATTTTTTTTACATTAAGTGTAAAAATAATACCAACCACATTACCCGGATCCTCTTTCTTCCTCAATCTCGATCACCGCTCCTCGGCAAGTCTCCGAAAAGTATTTCTAGGGGAGGTAAAATAATAGGCCCCTGGGTCGCGGCCCATAATTTATAATGCAGTGACAAACAACTTATGGGCCGCGCACCGCTCCATACGTTATATTGTCCGGCCCGCAGCCTCGGCGTAAGGTAGATTTATTTGTCTTTCGGTCACCCATAATAATAAAAAAAAACTTATAAAGAAAATGGAAAAGTTATCTACTCATATAACAAAAGGAAAAAAACCGTGTGTCAAGTTTTTTTTTCAAATAAATCAACTATTTATTTTGACAAATTATTTATTACATTTTTAACCTTGAAGCAATTATCTGATGACCTAAGCTTCTCTTTATCAAAACGTCAATTAGGGTCAATCATAGTTATGCAGGATAATAAAAATAACAATTGCATGATATTTATCAAGAGATTCTTAAAAATTAAAGTTGCTTATCACTTACAATTATCTAAAAGAAAAAAGAGTTACTAGGAGTTACTTTATAATAGTTAATTATGTACTATCAAAATAACAATATTTTTTTTACGAGAATTCCCCTTTAATGAGTTTTATTGAAGTACTCCATAACAAATGTGATAAGTAAAGATATTTCTTTACCCATTGGTTTCTCCGATATTTATTGAACTGCTAATACGATAATCGTTTGTAAATATATTTAAATAGTTTTTTTTAGCATGTAAAGCTATTTTTGTGCAGTGTATTGTACATTACAAATACCTTTCAGGGCACACAGATATTTTATACAAATACAAGTTTTATTAAAATAATTTTTTTCCAATTTTTTTTCAATTTACATAAAAATGTTATTTCTGAAAAAATACGCCCTATATATTGAAATATGCAAATAATAAAAGTGTTCAAATATTTTTTCATGTACACATTTTTCGCTCGATTTGCAAACCGCAGCCGCATTTTTATACTTAAAAAAACGAGAATCGCACTAAAAATTCCCCTTGAATTAATAATCTAAAGCCTATTTACAGCTGTGCCCGATCGGGAGAGCCATCCCGGGCCATGTATAAATCACGGCGCGTAGTTCCGCGGGGGTGGGTCCTCTCCCGGAGGTTATTCTGGGCCCGGAGAGCATACGTCTCTGCAACACGCGGCGCGATACGTGTTCTGCTTCCAGTATACTGCTACTACTGTGTACCTATACTGATGTGCCCTGCTTTGGTCCAGTGGTGTCCAAAGTGCGGGCCGCAGCGTTCTGTGAAATATTTTCAAAGTAAAAAAAAAACCACTGGTCGACTGCATCACAAAATGCGTACTGAAGGAAAACATCTGGCAGTGGTATGAAAAGTATCACATTTGGGACATATTTTTAGAGAAACCAAATAAAACATAAACATACAAAAAAAGGCGTTATATCGTGTATTTTGTTTGATATAATATTTTATTAAATTATAACTTGTAAGTTTCGTGAACGTATGATGATACAAAACATATACCTTAAAAGGCCGTGGTTACGCAAGTGGAAGTTGAAAGTACGACCAAATTAGTAAGACTGGCGCAGGATAGAAATATATTCGATGGTCAACTACCAATGAAACATTAATGCACTGATTTTAAATGGTTCATTAAGCGACGAATTTATTTTTATTTAAATTTATTTGATTCTTGTACTTATACTTATCACAAACCATTAAGGCAGTTGCTCCCAGCCATTTAATGCCTCTGGTGTCTAACCGGACACCACAGTCAGTGCATTACCTGGCGAAATCGTGTCATTTAATTAATTTAATTGTCACTTTATTTTTCTATGTCGAAAGTTGATTTTTTTACAGAGTATTGAAAAAACTATAAATTATAATTAATTAACGTCCATTTTTAGGGTAAAATAAAATCTTGAAGATGTTAAAAAATTGTATAAAATGGCGACTTTTCAAAACCAAAGTTTGTTAAAGGTTTTTTTTTTTTTAATTTTTAAATTAATAAGACGCACATAGTTTATATTCAATATTTCAATTCCAATTGAAAAAAAGACTTTTAAATGTTTAGCATTCTTGGAAAATGTACCGGACGAATCTCCAAATTCTTACACTACAATCGGAAAACACATATTTATCATAATAATAGTAAATTTATAAGAAATAAAAATATATTGTGTTCGGAAGAAGGGATGTATCAAACTTTATGCATTGGGACCTAGACCTTTAATAAGGTGTTATATGATGCGTAGTAGTTTTTTTTTGTTGTTTGTTGATTTTTCAATTATGAAGATGGTCCCAAACACTACACAGCATTAGACCCAATAAACCTCAAGACTAAAAGCTACCAAAATCTTCGAATATATATTTTTTTAAGTTTGTGATTATAAATTTAATCCAGAAGATGAGAAGCCAGTGTTAGGACCGACCTTCCATGTATAAATACAATCCAGTGCGAGTGGAACACGTGGCGCTTGAAGAAAGACCGATTAATGTGCATCATGCATATATTAGGAGGAACTGCGACCGTGACGGGGGTAGCGAGGGGGTAGCAAGGGGGTAGCATTATACTGGGGATGATTACGAGGAAGTCATGTCTTAGTGTAATTAGAGCGAATCTAGTCTTGCCTTGTGTGCACTTATTATATTTGCTAAGTTGCTCAGCAATTTTGTTTTGAATTATGTATTTAAATATTAAAGGGAAACATTGTTACACAATTACTAATCATTTGAAAAAATTATATACTAAATTATTTTGACTTTCAGGCATCGTAAATCAATGGCATTAAGCGAAAAAGTTTTCACTGTCAAATTAAAAACTGTGCGGTCTTAAACTTTTTTTATTTAAATTTAACTAAAAAAAAAAATGTCTTTCTAACCGTTATTTATATTGATTATTTACAATGAAAAAAAAGTAATATCTTTTTGTAGAAATGTTATAAAAAGCTTATTTTAAATTTATAATATTTACAAAACAAGTATGTGAAAAAAGTATCAATACTTTGCAATAATAATCGACGTAAATTATATCATATTTATCAGTTTTAGATAAAACTGAAAATAAATCAAGCACAAACAGTTTATTTGCAATAATTTATTCACTCGATTTGAGAGCCAATAAGGGAATACATGAAAACGCTTTTTGCAAGCCAACTTTAAAAGTAAATAAACAGAGTAAATTTTATTTACTTATTCATAAGTCGAAACCTCCGTATAAATCTTCCACAGTTCTCTACCTGTCGCGTCTGATTTATATCGCCGATTTCTAAAAATATCTTTCAAGCAAAGGATGTTTGAAAAACATTAATATTTATTGCGATAAATAGCGCTAGAAATAATTACGCACCGCTGCCAACAAAACACGAAAACCCGAATTGTAAACTGAATATACAGTCAGTTTTAGGAGTAAGATTAGTATCGAAAGTAAAAATGTAAACAAAAACTATTGCTATTCTTAAATTCAATGGTTTTTAGTAGAGTTATGTTAATCGAGTACCGTATGAATAAATAATAAAATTAAATTAAAAAAATTTACTTGTAAATATTCCTCAAAAAGATTATTAATTGTAGGAAAAATAATAGAATTATGAATAATAATCATCACTTTGATTTCAGTCCTGTCAAATGCGTGGGTTTTTGGTTTTTTCTGTGAGATCAATCTATACGGGGTGAGGATTAGGAAAGGTTAGGTTAAGGTTTCAACATTTCACAATATGTTTCAAGTGTCAATCAGTGTTTATTTAAACTGGACTAAAAATATGGATATTTGATATCAAAAATAGGCAACACGGAAATGTATGAACCCGAATAAAAAGGAAAAGGCTCACCTTCTATGATACAACACGATTTATACGTTGCCTATCGAACATGATATATTCATATGGAAAATAAAATCAACATGGAAGCCGAAAGTGTGTGAAATATGTGTTTTATGCTGGCGGCTCCGTATAAACATACCTCCTGGACAGGGCCGAATTCAACTTCCTTAACGGAGCGAATAAATCTACCGGCGCCGCCCTGCGGATTCCGCCAGCCGAGTACCCCTCGTCCCTACCCCTAGCCCCTACCCCTACTACTACCCCTAGCTCCTACCCTTAGCCCCTACCCCTAGCCCCTGCCCCAAGCCCCTGCCCCTCGCCCCTCTCTGCCTCGTCTTTCTAGTAAAACGTGAACCGGACACGTTTGCTTTGCTTTGAATTATATTCCAAATTATTTATATATATAATCATTTTTTTTTAAACTGGAATCCCCATGGTTTTTATCTCTTTTAAAAAAAAGCAATGTAAAAAAACATCGAATATTAAGATAATCAGTTGTTATAAAAAAAATTATCAACCAACGTAATTAGTAAAAAAAAAAAAAAAGAAAGTAATTTGGTACTGACTTGATGGACGATGTGACCGTATTTAAAACGAATTGTCAATAAATCATATTGGAAAAATTCCATTCGGTGACGTTTCATATAAAGGCAAACACATCGATATAAAGTATAAAACATCCCTTAAGTGAAACTCGGTCTAGCGTTGTAGCGCACAGAAGGCTTCGAATTTATTACTACCCCCGAACTTTCACGGTGTCGCTGCCATGCGACACTGCAGGGGTGGTCAAGTTGGAAGCAACTTCTTAAGAGAGGACCAGGACCATTTATCTGTCCATTAACGTCCTGGGAGGAGGCCACGAACTGCGCGGACTCCCCTTAATTTAGTGCTGAAACTTTTCTCTTTATTTGGAACTGATCACTTCAACAAAGCTAATAAATATTTTATTATTTGCTAATTAATTTTTTTAAGTTTGATATCAATTTCTCGATTTTAATTATTTATTGGCATCATACAATATAATTTATCGGTTTCGTTAAAAAATTGACCAAAGATTTTTGAAGCTCTTGAAAGGTGAAAGCGTATATATTTTTAACATATTTAAAAAACTTTTAAAAAAGCGAAAAAATACCATGTAAAACGCTGCTTATTTAAGATCTACATAAATATTCTTGTAATATTTTATAAAAATATTTATTCAATTGTTTTTGTAACTTTAAAAGATACATCGGTCGATGAAAAGAAAGGTTTATTTAAAAAAACACAAACGATATATTTAATTTATAAGAAAAAAAAACACATATTTTATTAACTAGAAGTATTGTTATTACTAAATTTAATATATTTAACAAAATAATTAAGAAAGATTATAATTAAATATTTTATTTCAAAACTATCCCAAGAAGCATTTGTGGCATTATATTATTTTTTTTTTTTCTTATTTTTCATTCAGGCCAATATCAACAAATATCTATTTTCAAGCTTACAACTGTGTAAGAGTATAAATCTACCATTGAGCTTGCTTATTGCTTGTTTATACTTTTACTAAAGCGAGTCTAGAGTGCCTCTGACAGACCGGCTCTGGGAACTCTTTACACAGAATATTTTTCATTAACACAGCGTGCGCTTAATTTTTCCAATTGAGATTTCGTTCGCTCTCGCGGCTGCGCTGCAAAAAACGTCGCAAAAGTGGACAAAAAATAAAAAATAATAAAACAGGCAACACGGCAAACTGGCCCGGAGAGAATGGCGAAACGGCGAGGTAGCAAGTAAGGATACAATTAGCGTGGCGAAATGGCGAAAATGGCGAATATAATGCAGCAACTCTGTGCTAGTGAAATTTCGCGTCCCTTACAACAAGGGCAGAGTACCATAATTGTTTAATTAATTATAATTATTGCACTGGCTAGCTGGAAATGTTTTTAAACATGCATTGTTGCAATCAAGACATGCATTTGTGCTTGCAATACCATATATAAAAATAGACAATGAAACCAATTTTTTTAGATGAAGTCTTAAAACTCGATCGGTATTGTGATTTTCAAGAACTTGCTCAACTACGCAAAATATAAAATCCAAATTTAATTATCAATAATACACGATAGTTGGAAAATGAAGTCGTACATGAAACGACGTTCAATATGAGTTAAGTTGTTTTGTGTCTGAATCGTTTAACTATTTTAATAAAACAGTTAGTTGGCTGTTAAAATATAAGTGTACAATCGAACAAAAAAACAATATGTTTATTCGTGAATCACAAATTTAACTGGTCTGTAGTGAATATGTATTAAAGCTTAAATAACAGCACTTAGTTATGAGTATAAAGCTTTCATTGTGTAAAATATTGAATAACATGACTTTTGAAGATAAATGTTTATCTTTTTTCTAGATTTTGTTTATGTAGTTTGAATTCAGCAAAGCTGTCAATAAAAGTCAGTGGCTCTTCGTGTTACCAGTAAATACATTTTAAAAACTATGTAAATTTGAATACGAATTCAGATTGCACATTTTTTTGTATCGCTGTAGTGTATTGGGAATTTATGCATTTACACCATCTGATATTACGAGAAAATGCAGTGCTCTCCCACCAAAAAAAAAACATTCATCGGGACTCAATTGATGTCACTTTTGAAGTATTTTTCTAGGAAAGGCTTTGCGTTAGCACCAACCATACAAAAAGCTTCAAATCATGGAACTTATACCAAATTTTTCGTGACGTTGTAACATATTGCCTATCTATAAAATTATACTGTCTGATATTCTGAAAAATGGTCTTACTAAATGGTGGTATACAAAAAGAGAAGTTAAATGTATTTTTTTTATTTTGTGTAGTGATTTTTATTCAAAGGTTTCAACGGGACCAAAACGTCGGAAACATCAATAGCATCAATAAAACAGAAAAACACCAAAGAAAACAGATCATATGGACTTCCATTAAATCGTCATCTGAAAAGCTGCTACGCTCGTCATTTTAGGGGGTGATAAAACTTTTGCGTTTCCAAGCCATACATTTTAAAGACTACAGATTAAACTTTTTTTTTGTATCGCTGTAACACATTGCTTAACTGCAAAAACTGCAGCGCTCTATCTCTCCCTCTCTATGAATTATTTTGAATTTCAAATGAAAGTTAGACTTGC
This sequence comes from Atopsyche davidsoni, assembly GCA_022113835.1. Lineage (NCBI taxonomy): Eukaryota > Metazoa > Arthropoda > Insecta > Trichoptera > Hydrobiosidae > Atopsyche > Atopsyche davidsoni. The sequence goes on from JAILWY010000007.1 coordinate 2,872,143, forward strand.
CCGCGCCACGACCCGAGGGTTTCGGCTATGCGGTAGTCATAACTCAAGCTGGTGTCAGAAGCTACTAAGAGGAGAAAAACGCCTCGTAACTGGAACGAAGTGTGGAGCCTCTTAGCTCCACGAAGACCGGGCAACCTGCAGCTGGATACTTCGGAATATCCCGGAAGTCGAAATAATACTGAAAATATTCAAGATTCAATCGATGTGTGATCATGAGCTTGATAATGATAAAGTACATTTTTTTAAATATTGAATATTGATTATAGAAACTCTTAGAAAAATATCATCGTGATTTGTGTGGGATTCGAAACCCACACCCCCAAGCTTACATGGCAGGTGCATTACCAATTATGCCAACGAATCACTAGTACTAGGCAAGAATTTTTCACAATCATATCCTTTAAATGAAACAACGTACTTATTATGCCTATTAAATATTGTGTGACTTGTGTGAGTTTCTTTAATCAATTTTCAATATTTAAAAAAATGTACTTAATCAATCAATCCAACCTGTATAGGCAAAATCGTACTTCCTGTGGGACGGTCTACACAAAAATCAATAATATATCATGAGCTTCTTCATACTTTCATTACCAATATGTGTTACTTACTCACAAACACTTTCAGCGGTAATTTGATATTGAATTGATAATGCACCTGCCATGTAAGCTTGGGGATGTGGGTTCGAATCCCACACAAATCACGATGATATTTTTCCAAGAGTTTCTTTAATCAATTTTCAATATTTAAAAAAATGTAATTAATCAATCAATCCAACCTGTATAGGCAAAATCGTGCTTCCTGTGGGACGGTCTTCACAAAAATCATTAATATATCATGAGCTTCTTCAAACTTTCATTACCAATATGTGTTACTCACAAACACTTTCAGCGGTACAAGTATCTTTAAATGCTAAATTATTACTCCACACCATATTTTCTTATATAATTTCGTGTAATTCAATACTGTATTTAACGTATATGTGATTATAAACTTTTCATTAATATCACTTTGGTGAATAATATAAGTACTCAAGCCTAGCAAATATTTCACTTTGAATATTTAGATTTCTCGTTTTTCGGTATGTGTGATTATTTAAATCATATTTTATGGTGAATATTCTAAGTGAGTAAGCTTTACAAATATTTCGGTGTGAATATTCAGCGCCCACGCTTGCGTAGTGTATATTCTTAAAGTCCCGTATCTGAGCCGAGCTCTCCCTAAGACGGCCATATTTCCCATGGGATATTAAAATTGTACACACGAAATGATAAGAAAGCATTGCTGCAGTTTATTATTGTAGACAACGAGAAATTATAATTAAAGAAACACATAAATTTCCAGATGCCGTATAATCATTTTAATGATGTTTTATCTAGCAGTACGTTAAATGTTTTTACTTTGGATATAATTTATTCTTAAGCAATACGATTAAAAATATTTTGAAAACACTACAAACAGCACAAATCAATGTTTTAATATTTGATTAAGGTTCCTGTGTTTATATATATTTGTTACAAATAATACTATTATTAAAAAAAGGTGCGTAAAATATTAAACTAATTCATCTTTAATATTTTAAATAATAAGTAAAATACTTGAGTGATTTTTCCACATATAAATTTTTACTTATTATTTTAATATTAAAATGAAATTCCACCAAGTACTCTCCGTCAAAAATATTGAATTTCTAAACTCATCTTTCATAAAAAAAATAACAATTTCAATGTGATGCAATAAATAAAACCATTTTTTTTATTCGTGAACACTTTTTATTTTTTTAACTGTAAATCAAGACATATTTCATTGTTGTCAATAATGATTTTATTCCCAATTAACATTTCATGACAGTAAATTGCGTTTACGATATTTGTTGCTGTATTTTAAAAACCTGTGTATTTAATAAATAATTATTTTATAAGTGTTCAATATGGTGCTTTTGAATAGTTAAAAAATGAATAAGGTTAATAATAATCAATTCTTAGTCAGATAAAGGGGCATTGTTTGATTACTAACCCATAATAAATATTTAAGTTTAATTAAGTGGTAAGATTTATATTTAATTAGTATTATCATTCTTATGCAAAATAGACATATAACTATTTTCACAAACAAATATCTAAATTTATTTTCAAATATAGTATACACAACTACCACTAAAACTAAACAACCCTTAATATAATATAGAAACCTTAAACAACTGAAGGGTTGAAAGATTTCCCTAGAAACTCAACCGAGACCGACAGTTTATTATATTCACGCGAATTTGAACACGGAAATCGTGTTTAGTTTATTGAGACTTATATTCAAGGATTTCATGGTGTAACTTTTTACTTTCGAGGACGATGTTATCAAAAAGGTGGGATATTAAAACCAAAATTTAATTTTTTATATAAATGAGACAAAAGTTTGTTGAAAAATTACTTTACTAATTATATTTTATAAATGTCATTAATTTATTTCATAGTTATCATATATATATTTTTTAAGAATGCACTTCGACGAATTTGATATATATATATATATATAAAATACAAAATATATATAAATAATAATATGTTAGTTTTCATTAATTAATAGATATTATTTGGGAGAAAGATTCGAATAACAATTTTAAATAGTTGTGATTTTTAATTTGATCAATAAACACAGATCAAAGCCTTTTACATAAAACGATAAGTAAAGTAAAGTAAAATATAATAAGAAATTCAATATATTTGACAGAGAGCACTCGGTGGTATTCCATTTTAATATTTTTGAGTAAAATACTGAAGTGATTTTCCACAGTGAATCTCACTCAAGGTTGGCGAAACCGGTCACAAATAAAAACGAACATGCGGAAAATCACTCAAAATATAATAAATAAAATAATAAAAAAACATTCACTTCAATTATTAAACATGGTTTGAACTATTCATTTTAAAATTGTCTAAAGTAACACTTGAGATTTTATAAAGTAAACTTACTGATTTAAAAGTATTTTTATGACGTTGGTATATTTTTTGGATATTTCTCTGAAAAATATTTGAAATTGATCACGTTTCTGTCATGTCTCATGCCGATGTCGAAATCATCCGAAGCCAGCCTGGCATGGCTTCAGTCCGGACGATATACCTTCAGTCAACAAGCAAGCTTACTAAAGCACCTCCAAAGCAACTGAAGCCTTCAGTCACACTGAAAAATAAACCCTTTGTCTACGCGCCCCGAGCAGCCTTCGCGGGCTCTCTGTTAACTCATTCCTGGCGCGTCAGTCTCTCACATTGGCGTGAAAAATCGCCTGAAAATGGATATTCAGATCGCGTACGGCCGTAAGCTGAAATAAAAAAGTACCTCCGTGTACACACCACGCCCGTATAATAAAAGGCTTTATTCCCCCGAAATTCAGGCGATGGATTGAGTCCTATAAAAAAGCTTGTTTGTTTTTCTCGCCATTTGTAGCTTTTATATGTTGTATTGTGAACTTTTGTTGTGGTTTCTAAACAAACAGCTAATTACTGCGCCTAAGACGATTCAAATATAAAATGCTGTATTTTTACGTAAAATATTTCTTTCTTTTAAAAAATATTTTTTCTTATCTTACTCTCATTGCTCAGACGGAATAATTTAGCAAAGTAGGTGCAACCTATTTGAAAAAAATGTCCCTTTTCACAAATTAATATTTATAATTTTTTCAATGCATTCTTATATATGGTTATATAAACTTTTATAGTAAAATATAAAAAATATATTTAATACTCTCAGAGTACTTATTTAATTGATAAACAACTCTAAGAAATATGCCTCATTTCTTAATTCTTTTAAATTAATATATAATTTGGCCTATATGTTAGTTTGGGAACTAGTAAATATATTAAACTAAACCAAACTAACGTGAACTATTTACAAATTAAGAAATTGTAATTTAATTCATTTTTTTATTATAATCTACACCAACTAATGATTAATCATGAATATTAAACTCATTAAGCGTTTAAATTACTTCTAGCAAACATTGTTTCTCTCTCAAATACAACGGAATTTGCTCATTTCTTAATAGTTTGCCAAAACTAATCGCGTCCAATATTTTTTATGTGTAATTTGTTGCCATGTTTTAAACACTTATAATTGGTACACAAATCCTGAAGCATGAATAATTCACGAAGCGATGCCATAAAATCAGAGTTATTTGCTAAATTTTACTACGTGGCAATAATAATCGACATTTTTCAGGCGGAATTATGCCTTTGCTAGGATCCGCGCGCGGCCGAGGCGAGGTTTTCGGAAATAATTGTATTTTTTCGGAAAAAGGTCGCGGCCGAGATGTGAAATGAATGAGAATTTGTATTCGAATTGGCATTGAATAAGAAAACCCTCCTACGGGTACGTGCTCAGAATCGAGACTTATAATTTGGATACTTGCGCTTAAAATGTAGAGCGATTTTCGTCCTGAATGAGGCTCGGTTTATTTGAACCCTGCTCCCTGAAAAACCAATAGTGGGTGACGATTTAAAATTTATGGAATAATAATAAAATTCTTGCTTCCATAAAAAAATTTACAATTATTCTACTAAAATGTATATTGATTGTTATATGCGTAGATTTTAGCAACCACTGTGATGAGTATTCCGAAGTTTTGGTTTCTTTGCTGGTAACATTTTTAAAGATTATTTCTGAAGAGTATCTCAAAACACCCATGAAACCAAATTAATTCATTGATTATGTGATATACTGAAAGCTACAATAAGTTGTTCTTTGAAAGTAAAATGCAATTTTAGTTTTATGTGTTTGTCATAAGTTAACAAATGGTGTAATAATAATATTTTTAAAACACGTTAAGTCTGAAATAAAAGTACTGATATTTGTTTCAACTAAATAAATCTAATAAGATTTAAGGCAGTACTGAATTCAAGGGGTGTAGTACTGTAGAAAAGCGATTCGGAACGCTATCGCCCAGGGGTGGCCCAGATTCCGTGCTGCCAGTGGAAATAAAGCCGAGAGTACAAGAACGTGCTAAGTGTAAAGAAAAAACAAATCAGGCGTAATAGAATCCAGATTAATGCCCAGGGCGCGTGATCCCTTTGCGGACTGGCAACCCCGATCAGGCTGCTATATCGGAACAGGTGAGTGCAGGTACTGGGGAAAGCCTTATCTATACTGTACTTTGCGATGTTTGGATGGATTAAAATGAATTCATTCATTAAAAGCCTTATACTACTTGAAAAATTACAAAAACAACAAGCGTAAGCATGGGTATTCATGAAATACTTGTTGAGTTGAAATACAATATAACGACAAATATGAATAAGTCTAGCTAGGATATTATAACCGAGAAATGATGGTAATATTACTCATATATATTTTTTAATATGCATTACCTTTCGATGATTCTTTTTGATGCAGCCAAAACCAAAAAAAAATCATCAAAATAGTAAAATGTCATATTAACGTACGCTGATAAATTATTCACCGATTTAAAAAAAGACAATCGTAAATCTATTAAAAAAACTTTAGTTATTTTTTGAAAACACCATGATATTTCATTTAAATAACCAATGACAAAAATTTGTTAAGTAATAATTTTTTTATTACATTCAATATTGACAGCAAAAAAGTACTCTCACATTGACCTATATTAATTATTCAATTAAGCAAGAGTTGAATTTATTCGCTGACCGAGCAGGATCTAATGTATGAATTTCAACCCCTAACCCGAGAGGCCTTTATCCATTGCAAATGGCGTTTAAAACCGTATCTAACGACCCCATATATCCTGTACCTAACGTGGTTACACATATAAGAAAAGGTTCGTTATTTGTTACGTTGCAAAGCCTTATTTTGCTGTTGTAAAAGCAAGGGCAGTACTGCTGTTTAGGAACAAGCATTAGCCGTTTTCTTTATTTGAAGGCCTCTCTTACACTTGGAGATATACAATAACGTAGAATTAGGCTCATACCTGCACTGGTTTTATAAAAAAACAAATCATTTATTATTAGAACAAATATTATAAAATTAAATTTTAACAAAAAAATTGTAGATAGGTGCTACAGTACTATTTTTTGATAACTGATGATAATTTAAAATAATACAATTTCTCTAATATTAACTCATCGTACAAAAAAACATATTTAATCATCACGTAAATCCAAAATTTATTTTAGTTACAATGCCTTTAAAGAGCTTTAATTGTAAATTTAAACATTTTACTTATTTAATGAAATGGTAAATTTTAATAATAAATAGCTCTCTAACAAATTTAATATTAAGTTATCACTTAATTTTTTTTATTATTTGAGGCCCATGCAAATCTTTTAAAAATTGCAAATGAAACCTACGGTGTATATTTCCGTGCTTGCTATGCATGGAAATTATCATCGAGTTTTATTTATTAAGGATGGTACGAGCTTAGGTTGAACCTGTTTTTCTTCCGAGTCCAGTAGAAAAATGTCTTAGATTTATGTACACCGTTAAAAATAATTGTTTCCTGCATGCAATTTGTATTTTTTTAATTCACAGCATATAGTTTATTTCATTATTCGTTTTGAGTTATGTGCTACGTTATTTTGAGAGTGCATTTTTCTACGTGATATTGAATATATTATATAATAAGAGATTTGCGTGATAGAAAAACTAGTCTAATACAGTTTTTGACATGGTAGGTGTGAATCTGTAGTAAAAATTCATGCCTGAAACGAGGAAGAATATTGAATTACCTGCAAAGCCTCGTGCATAATAATCCAGTCTGCCACATACACGCAGGTAGTGCTGTCAAGGCGTAAGCAAAGTTAATCGGTGTATTGCACGTTAAGGCCCGCGGATAAGTCTGGCGCAAAGGCTTTCAGAACAACGTACACGGGAAATTGTCGCCGTAATTAGGGGCTGAAATATTTATAGTGCGACATAATGGAGTTAGGGATGCTCTCGTCTCAGGTGTGCGTGGTATTAATTAAGGGTGGGAAACGACACCTGTATGAGGCTTCGTAGGCGTCGGGGGTGTTTTTGGAGTGGCAATCGGGGCTGTGCGTTTTCTGGTTTGTCTGATCGTGAAACCGTGAGTTTATTCACAGTTTAATACTTCATTTGAAATTCATTGTCATTTATTATTAATCTACTGTTTAAAATATCGATATTTATATAATGTATTCTTGTAAAGAGACAATTCAAAAAGCTCAAAAATTGAACTTTTCACTAAAGTTAGAGCCGCGAAGGAGACCACATTTTTCAAGCCTACGTAATTTGAAAATATATCACATTTTCTTTTTATTTCACTTTTATAGTAAAAACTATTGCAAAGCTTATACGACACGAAGCACAAATCCTATCCAGGACTCATTTATATTCAGGAATACATTGTCAGTATCTCATACATTTTCCGAGAAGGCAGCATAAACAAGCGCCTATAAAACGAAGACGGGTCTAGAAAGTTCTTCGGTGAACCAGCGCAGGTGATGTTGGAAAATTTGCATGTACGATTTATGGGACTTCATTTAAACGCTGAGTTGAAAAAATAAAATGTGATATAGTCCTTTTTTCTCAAAAAAAAGCCTTTGCTTTTGAATTTTTTTAAATTTAGTAAAAAAAATTTTGCTTGCGTAACAGGTTTTTTTTATTTAACTTTAATGCATGTTATCTTAAACAGAATACGAAAAATATAGAGTTCTGCTTGTGGAAAAATATCATAGCATTTTTAAAAAAATGTTTTTTTTACATGATCTCAAAAATTATTATATTTCAACATATTTTTGTTTCAGAATATCCATCGTAGTTTATTCAGTAAGTTTTGACGTTGTTTTTTTTTTTAAATAAGGCAGTTAGGTAGGCAAACATGTCAATCGGTTTCAAAGTAACGAAATGAAAAAATATTTATCATAAATAAAAAAAAATACTCACAAATAGTCCATTCGAAGATTATTCGCAAGCATCGTTAAAGCATCGTGCAAGACTTACCTGTAAAAAGAGACAAATATAAGTTATCATTTCCATTATCTAGACAAATGGTAGAATCACACATTATCTACTAAAACATTATACTCCGGGTTGACAACTCCGCCATTCCCGTCAAAAATTAAGACTTGGCTGACACTTGATTCTATTTATGGCATAGCCTTACAGACGAGCGACGTAAGCTGGAAGTTACCTGGTAAGCAAAGAAGCTTTAGAACAAGAGTAGGTCTGCACGTGTAAGCCAGGAGGAGTATCATTTAAAATTCAGCATATCTTAACCTATTATTCTACTGCGTTATTATTAAAAGTACCGGTTTAGAGTCACCGGTGTCTAAATTTCAGATTTTTAAAGTAGCAAGTACGCTTGCTTATCGTCAGTTGAAAAGATTTGTATCCGACAGGGTTAATCATTTTTTCAAAATTATTTCCATATTCATAGACATGGATAATTCTTTTGATAAAAGTATATATATTTCAATAAGTCAACAATACATAAAAGCTAGAGACAAAAAAAGCTAGACGCGACTTAATGTTTTTATATTGCTACAATCGATTACTTATTATTTACCTGTATTATTCATCACGGTTTTATTCTTTTGAAAAAAATGCTTTGTACTCTTCTTGTTGCAATAGCTTACCCTTTGATGTTTAATTAAGTCATGAATAAAAAAGTAAAAATTGTGATATTAAACACAAAATATTGCGTTTTCTGATCCGTCGCGTTAACAAGTTGGATGTTTGTATTTTTTAAATATACACTGATTTGTTTTTCAAAGTCAAATTATTGTATGTTTTACTATCTATTCTTATTATTCGCAAAATCACAACTTCTTGGAAAAACAATTTCAAACACTGAAAACTACTTTAACTTCTTAAATTTACACAAGATGGTGTCATGAAATAGCTCTATAAAATAAAGTTTGACCTTAAGGTACCTTGAAAAGACTTTCAGGTGAAGGAAAAGACGAATTTGTTCGAAAATGTAAACAAGGTAAATAAACACACATATTCACAAATAATCTGATTTATATAGTCTATCTACATTGTGAAATACGCTCTCTAATAAACAATGTATGGTAATTTCATATATTAACAAACAAGCAAATAATATTTCACACTGATGCATAAATTTAACAATTGTAATACCAGTAGAAATTATTTGTAAATTTCATTCATTTATATATAAATACATACCATAAGTTTAATATTGGTTAGTTAATATCAAAATACATATCTAAAATTTGGCTTGAAACATTCTCATAATTCTTTTAATCTTCAAATATAGATTTTAATACAATAATTTTTTATTTATTTTTTAATATTATTGTTACTTACAATCTTAACTGTATTCTTAGTGATAAAATGTTGGTATAATCGAATGCAGTTTATTTTACCAAAAGCAGTTAAACTATTTATAAAAAAAGTACGAAAAAAATTGTAAGAATATCTTATTTAATGGAAAAATTAATAATAAAAAAAAAAAACCAACCTTCACATATAAAAGTCTTTATGAAATGTTTGTCAATAGCAACATAGGCAGTCCATTTTGAAACGAATTTATTTCTAAAATAGGCTAGTGATAAGTAAAGCAGTTTATTTTTAATAAAATTTTTGTCAATAACCAATGCAGTCCATCTTGAAACAAAATTAAATATAAAATGGTTAAGAAATTCAATATTTTTGACAGAGAGTACTTTGTGGAATTCCATTTTAACATTTTTGAATAGAATACTTGAGTGATTTTCGCAAACCTTTCACATTGGCATTATCAAACAGAGTGTTTGATAGTACCTTTGCTAGTGTTTTATAGTGCTCTGTTTGATAATGCCAACGTGAAAGATTGGCGAAACCGGTCACAAATAAAAACGAACATGTGGAAAATCACTCAAGTATTTTATTCAAAAATATTAAAATATAAAATGGTTGTCGATAACAACCAAAGCAGTCCCGAGACCCACCAGTGTCAATGTCATCGTAAGCTCAGAATATCCTGTCAATGCTAAGCCGGAGTGAGTCTAGGCAGGGGAAAGTTATGTCTCCGAGGAAGGCTTGCGGTGGAGGAGGAAATAGGATTCAGCACGCAGACTGGATGGGGATGTTTCCTGAAAAATATCCCTGATGCCTATTGTGTATTCATCGCTTTCAATTTCGCCTATATTATACGCATTTATCTTGCTTTGGCACGTTTTCTTACACAGTTCTATTGAGTCGCGAATATGTATGGATATGCTGGGAATTGATTGTTGAAATTCTGTTCTGTGAATGCTTTTAGTTATATTAAAACCATTTTTATCATGCACTATTTTATTATGTTATAAACACACCCATTAACGTATATTTTTAATTGGTTGACACATACTTTTTTCAATGAAATCAAAATTTTCTCAGTTTCTCTTTATATGAATAATATATATTTAATATATAATAAACATACGAATTGTGAATTGTGTAAAAGAAATAACTGATGTAGTTATTTCTAAAATGTATATATATATATATGAATTTAGAGGGCCAGTAGTTCTATCAACAGAAATACGTCTCAATAATGGTGAGACCCAGTGTTGGGCAAAATATATTTCGGGCTAGGAGCATCACGCAACGTTTGATGGATTAATATAGGTCAAGACATGTGGGTTGTAGGGGATGATGTGTAGAGCCTTCAGTGACAGCCTGTCCACAGCAGGGGTTCAAATGACACAAGAATACTACCCCGGAAGTTGGTAGTGATTGCTTGAAACTAGCATGGATATTGGATTCATTGAGTGGAACGCAACAACTTTGATATATTACTAAATGTATAAACGTTCAAAGCTAAAATAAATTTTATCAATGTTTACAATTATTTATAAAATTTAAACGTAACATTGTAGTTCAAAAATAAATTTGTCACATTGACTGATTGTACTCACGGTAAAATTTAATTATAAAACGTTTAATAATAGTTATAAATCTACACATATAAAACAAATATTTAAAAATAAATATGCATCATATGAATTTTAAAAGTTTGCTAATTCTTCTTTTATATTGTAGATGAAGTTTTTATAATATTATTTATTTACAATTATACCGCAGTATACTCTGATAAAACACAGAAAAACTTTTTTTTTACAAAAACTACATTTTCAACAATGTAGTTTTGTGGCTTTAAAAATACTTTGAAAACTTATGAACTATAAAAATACCCGCTGGTGCTCGTGTTTTAAAGCTTCCAAGCTGTCTAAAGTTTTAGTGTTCATATAACTATAATAATTTGTATAATTTCGGTAAATATGCAAATACATATTTTAACGTTATACGAAATTTCAATATGTTAAAACTTTTTTTAATTTTGATAGAAGAAAATCCCAGCTGGTAGTTTTTAGATAAAAAAATATATTCTTGTATAAGTTGGCTGCTATTGAATTTGTAAAAAAATAATAAATGATTTTAAAGTTGATAAAAAATATATTTTATTATACATGAAAATCTTCTTAGCATGAACATTTAATATCCTCAATAATTATCAATGGACATTTTCAGCTCAAAACTATCAAAATCAGGTTATTTTAAGAGCTATTATTATGTTGTTTCAAGTCCAATCCCATCCATTCACTGCTTTGTAAATAAATGAAAAGTATATTTTACTTGTTCTCACTAAACTTACCTAAATAATGTACTGATTTTATTATTTAAATATGAAAAATGAACCCCCACTGTTCAACCATACAAGAAATTCTTAAGGTAAAGTTCTTCGTTATAAAACGAGTCTATAAAATTTATTTCTTTGGGGAGTGAAATATATTTTTTATAACCAGTAAACTGTTGAAGAGTTTGACCGTTTTTTTGTGAAAGAAAAGGATTATAATGATTGTATTGATTGATACATGTAATGTCAATAGAAATCAATCAGTTACACCAGTTTCAGATACAGGAATCGTGTCTAAGACCTCTCAATCAAGTATCTAACCACTTTGTCAACATATTATCCGTTTATATTATTACATAGCTCCATTTTTCACATTTACTTAAAATTATTATTTTACTATAAATGTTTATGTTTGATTAATCGTTTCCCTTTCACTGGGTTCAGGTTTAGATGCTGAGATTTTTTAATCAATCTTTTTTCGGCTACCGGACCGTGAATTTCGTGTATTCCATGAAAACAAATATGAAATAATGAAACATAAAAATGCTAAGTTGTACTCAATAGGTACCGTTTACATGCCAGCTAATGCAGCCACGCATAACGCATGCAGGTAGACTGGGGAAAGTTAAACCACCCTTACTATCACAGAACTGGAATTCATCAAAATTAATTTGAATAAACATAAGTTATATTGGTAATAATATTTTTAATATTTTAAAAATAAACAACCATATTATCTCAAAAAACGCATACTTAAGTTATTGAATTTAAGTGATAAAGCAAACTTGTGTATAATATTACCCAAAGTCGAAAAAAAAAGTCTACATCGAATTTCAGTGTATGTATGTTAAAAAATGTTTCATATAATTATATAAGGTTGTTTAATATAATGATAAAAATATATATTTATGTATATATATACCACGTGTGTTTATTTAAAAAATATTGTGTGAGTGAAATATTACGCTTTATTGATTTTAACTGCGAAAAGTCATATAAAATCACATACGAACAAAAAAAAATTTCCGGCCTTACAGTAGTTTCAGGTGGTTTCTGGTAAACTAGAAAACAAAAGCAATTAAGCCGTTCGAAACGTCGCGTGCGAGGGTTGAAACGTATACCCGGCTAATCCGAACCCCTCGGCTCTAACAGCGTTTTAATTTGCGGCCATATACACGACCACAAGGGGTTGAATTTAACGACCGATTTATTTATTAGATTCATAAAATGGGAAATATTCACATCCAGCTGTGATGCCTTTGATGTGTAAACTCTAACTTCCCTGTAATTATCCCCGGACGTTTTCCATTATTTTTCTAAGCAGTGTAATTATTTTGAAATGAAAAATAAAGGATCTCCATAATCTACTCTTAACTGATAGTTATACTGTAAGATTTCCGAACGTAAGCACTAACGGTATGAAGTCTATACAAGTAATAATGCGTTGCTTGCGCTAAAAAAATGCTACAAAATTCTCGTAGTAATATGTTAAATGATATTTTTATATAGTAAATGGTTTGCGTGATTTATTGGAGCCGTTAATTTCAGTAAGCAAAACTGCGTGCCTTGATTTTAGGCTCATCGCATGCCACTTGAGTCCAGTGTTTTTTTAGAATATATTGCTATCGTTTTTTTGTACGTAATTTTGTATCTTATTTTTTAAGTAAGTTTAGTTTTTTTTTTTTGGAAAATTTATTTAAAAAATTTCTTACAAGTAAATCGAATCCAAAGCATAAAAAAGGCTTTATTTTTTTACAATTACATCGACCTGAAAATAAGCGGAACCGTTTGTCCCGCGCCCAACTCTCGGAGCACTGTGCGGTGCCTCTGCGGCTTATTAAGGCCATTCCGCATATTGTCCACCACTGTGCACTAGCCTCCAAATTGGTTTCGGTCTGCACATCTAGGGGTGACTTTGTAACATAAAGGGTGGTTTTGGTACTATCCTTGGGGTGTTGTTATGAGCAGTTGAATGTAATTTTAAGAGATTATTCTCCCTTATATATCAAACTTACGTGTTTAGCATAAAACTAACTATTCCTTATAAGTTGTTTACTGTTTTAAATCATATTGAACGCAGAGTTCCTATTAACAGACATATATTTGTGTTTTTGATGAAATATTTTACTTTACTTACATAAATTACAAATCATAACTTGGGGGGGGAAATTGCTTTAAATACATTATTGATTTTTTGTGAAGACCGTCTCACAGGGAGTACGATTTTGCCTATACAGGTTTTATTGATTGATAATGATGAAAAATGTACATAATCATAATCAATGCTTTAAATACATCACAATAAAAATAAACTCCAATGCTGTTCAGTCACAAAGATGCAATAAACTATGTTTAAATCAGCCAAAAAGAAAATAAAAATTAATTAATTCACACTAAAAATATTTAGATTTCATTCAAACAGTACTTTTTTTAATTGATGCAATATTTTCATTTTTTTTTTAAATATGAGACTTGCAAAATTATAAAAAAGTTATCCTTTCAACAATTTTGAATAAATTAAATTGCAAAAATAATTTATGGTATAAAAGTTTATTAATAACGTGTAAGATTTGTAATAAAATTGGGTCAATTTTAATTAATGTTTGTGATAAAATGGTGAATTGCACATATTTTTTTTTATTTATAATTAGTAATAATTTTATTGAATATTAATCAACCAATATAATTTTCAATAATTCCTTACAGTAATATTCATAAAATTTGTCAAACCTATCACATAAAAAACTCCAACGAAAACAATTAATCCATCAAGTTTTAAATAATCTCCCCTTTCAGGGCGAGTATCTTAACCCTAAAATAAAGAAAGAGAAAAACTTAGGCAAAGAAAAAATCCTGAAAAATCCTTCAAACCCGTCACAATTAGTTACGTCAAACAAATCAAAGCCTTTTTTACGGGCCTCGGTCACATTTCCTGGGATAAACCGCCATTCCGATTGCTGCTGGTGGGCTGAACGGAGGGAGCGATCGATTGGAATGTGATAACAAGGATAAACCCGGCTCAGGTGTAGGGGCCACTGAAAGATTTACCTGATTAAATTTAAAACGAAAAGTTTCTGCGTTTTGTTTTAAACCTCTAAGTTTATTATCAGGTTTCTTGGTATTTTTTTTTTAATATCACCACATAAAAAATAATGTATTCTGCGGTAAAGATGCTATTATTTATAATGCGTGAATATGAATTTTCTGCTTACTATACAAGATAAAAGAGATTTTTGAAAAAAAAAAAATTGATAACAATATAGAATATAAAAAACTCTCTTAAATAATCTGAACAAGTCTCTCTCAGAAAAACTGGACAACTATACTTTGTAACTTAATAGAGCTTTGGTTGTAAAGCTAAGTAATAGGAAGCAATTTCAGCTTTATCAAATTTAAAACACCACCGATGATATTGTAAAATTACAGAAAACCCATATCGGTTATAGTTCTCTCAAACAGTTTATTATTTTTTTAATATCAAAGTTAGTCAAATTGAATTCAAACTCAGTACCTGTAATTAGTCAGCAGATAATTCAAATCACCCTAGAAGTAAATTTATTTCAGTATTGATACAACAGATACGAAAAGCCAAATGGTGATTTCAATTGATTATATTTATGGGCGTTTTCAGCGAAAAGACCCATTTAAATATTCGTATGTATTCTTTAAATAAAAGTATTACATATTAGCAAGTCTGCTGTAGGTGATAAACAGTGGTTTGTTTTAAAATTAATTATTAAAGCAATATACTTTTAGTCTATTTTTGATTACATTATTTGGATTTTACAGACACGTTAATTTTATCAACTTGAGCTTTAGTTGTATTAAAGTAAATCAAAGATTAATAATATTAACATAACCTCTGGTTCGTAGACTGATCTGATTCACGTCTGAGTTGTCTTATCGATTTCGCAGATAGTGCAACACATTTCAAATATTTTTAAAAAGTTCAAAGATTTCCAACGGAGAAAATTTCAAAAGCCAACCGTTAGGATTTTGTACTTTTCCGCCTCCTTTTATTTTGTAGATTGTGGTAGAAGATATACCGATAAACATCAATGGACTAAAGAGTCCAAGAAACCTTTTTTTATAAAAAGTAAATACCACAAGTCTTTGTTGTTATTTTAGGAAATGTTAAATAATTTAAAAAATATATATTTATTTGTTTTAAAAATACTATCATTATACTGGAATGTTTGTTACGGCGAGCTTATTAAAGCAAGTAAAGGATATGCAATATACGAGTAGTTATAATAAATGTAAAAATTAATGATAAATTCGTAAAGGAGTCTGCTGGTTTGATTTAGATCTCACACGCAAAGGAATAAAAAGTTTTGAAGATTCTAGCAGTGTCATTTTTATATCTTTTTGGCATTAAACATCAAATTTCTTTAGATTTTTCAGATGAAGTTTGCTTTTGAGGGTTTTTTTGAGAAGCAAATAATAGAAATTTAATATAAAAAAATCCCTCTTTTTTGCTACACGTGTCAATAAACAGTAGTATTTGAATAGTATATATAGCAAATGAAAGCCTTTTCTCTAGGTTTCAAAGTAACAAATAAATATATTGCATGCACAAAAGAAGCCACTCAGTCAACTCGCCATACATTCTATTCTACACATCTGACAACAATACCGAAGCCGGGAACTATTAATATCAATGAAACACTTTCGAAATCAATAGGCCACTTAGGTCTCGCTGTGGGGCTGAAACCCACCCGGAATCAACCCTTACGGGGACTCTAACGACCCCTAGTCACGCGACCATTGTTGCAAAACGGTAACGCCGACTAGCGCAGGATCTATTCTGGTGCACGTTGTGGAGGAGCTCACATGCTGAAGGAATTATCTCAGATCTTACTTTTAAATGGGCCAGTAATGGCCGTTGCAAATCTTCACTGTAAAACTACGAGACTTATATTTTTATTTCACTTTTGATACACATGCATAAAACAACATTTATTTCTTAAAATGATACAGGTAACTTTGTATTCTTCACATTGAGTTTATTATATATATTTTTATTTTTGCATGACTAGTTTTAAACAATAGTCTTAGTCATCATCAGATGCATACCGAAACGTTTAAAGCATAGGTGGCCAACCCATGGCCATATTATTTATTTTTTACTTTTGGCCCGCGGAGCATATGCAAACATTTTTTTTTTATTGTATATAAAACCACCAATAGAATATTCCATTGAGCGTAGTTTGTATCATATCATAAATATGGAAGTAGCCCAGTCTCATCTCAATCTATCTCACAGTCAATCTCATTTCATTAATTTGTCCCGGCAGCTGAAAAAGGTTGGCCACCCATGGTTTAAACTAAACTAAAAGTTTAGTTATGCATCTATAACGATCAAGTCTGCTGGTAGAAACTAGTCATGCAAAAAAAAATATATATATAATAAACGAATGTCTATTTTTTGGATTGAACGTCAATCAGATGCGTATTTATTGCCCATTACGGGTATATTATATTATTACTAATATGATTAGATTAAATTCAAATCCCACACAGATCACGATGATATTTTTCTGAGAATTTCTTTAATCATCTTCTATGTGTGAACTAATGTGCCTAATCATATTAGTAATAATAAAATAAACCCGTAATGGGTAATAAATACGCATCTGATTGACGTTCAATCCAAAACATAGACATACGTATATGATGGTGCGCGTCTTGGCTAAATTAATAGATTTTAAAAATATAATCCAGATGGGATTAAAATTGCTTCACTTGTTACTTTGTTTAAAAAGTCCAGTGCTTGCAAATCACTAAATATTGGTTGGCCTGGGCACATTGGTTCATATGTAGAGTATGATTGTAAAAAAATTTCGATTGATGGATGTGATTTGTTAGTACAAGGGTTAGTACACCGGCCATGTAAGCCTGAGGATGTAGGTTCGATACGATTCGATACGATCGGCACAATGATATTTTTCTACGAATTTCTTTTATTAAACTAATGTGCCTATTCATATTAGTAATAATATATAATAAACTCAAAGTGAAGGAAAAGTACATAGTTACCTGTATCATTATAAAAAAAAGATCTTCACCAATCAAATGCCTTGTCCTTCACACACAAAAAAAATCACAATCCGTTGGTTAATAAAATAATACTCGGGTTCATTGATGTTGTAAGATATAAATCAGGGTTACTTTTACTGCAACAAGTTATGCAACAATGCATTTCCACAATAACAGGGGCTGCAAAAAGCCAGGCGCTGCATTCATCGCGAGCACTGCAATCTAGCAAGGGTTGCATGCTGAAACAATTATAATCGCATTACCCTGCTAGAGGATGACAAAGAAAACAGAACCCCTTGTGTTGCTGGTGACGGCTAGTATGTAAATGCGGGAGATTAGATATGACTGAAAATTACTCAACTTGTAAGGCGAGAAAGCGACTGAGAAATGTAAGGAGTTTCTTAAGTCGCCTCTTGAGGAACTCAAAGCATTTCAAATAAAATTTTATTCATAATTTTACATTTGAAACTAGCGTTCACTATCAAGACAAGTATTGTACTTAGTATAATTTTAATTTTATCATCAATATTTTTGACAGAGAGTACTTTTGAGTAAAATACTTGAGTGATTTTCACATTATCAAACAGAGATAATGCCAACGTGAAAGGTAGGCAAAACCGGTCACAAATAAAAACGAACATGTGGAAAATCACTCAAGTATTTTATTCTAAAATATTTAATTTTATTTATTAAAAAAAATCTTAGTTATATTTTAACCCACAAAATAAATTCTATATGTATTTACAAGTTGACGTTTTTTCTATCCATATTAAAAAAAAATGTTTATTATATGCTATTTGTAAGTTTAGTTCTTGTTGATTGAAATTTTTTTTTTTTTTTTAATTTCATTGCAAACAGAGTGATTGATGTCGCATTCGCGGATAAAGCACTTCTGAAAATAATTCCTTCAGGAAATCTGCAGCCTATCGTGACCGCTCAGAAGCGTTTCCTAATAATTGTTTCACATGAGACGTCCGGCTGGGGGCGGATTACATTTTACCTAAAACAACCTTTTTAATTAAAGCCTTTATTTGCAGGGAAACAGTAATTAATATCAGTTGGAAAGAAAAATGTTTACAGAGGGACGTGTTTTTTTTCGGCGCATTTTTTCGGTAAATTGAAAATCTCCGAGTGAAAAATGGCCGCCCCCGGACGATATTTAAAAATTATTTCAGAATATATTCCTAGGCGTTCATTTGAAAGATGAGTCCAGAAATTTCAATCAAGTTTGATTAAATTTCACCAAATTCCTTCTTTTTAATAACACATCATAATTTCAGGCGTAATTTTTAATTATCAGCTGTTTTACGATTCTTCTGATACATTCACAAATGTCGGTATTGATTTTATATATAATCAAAAAAAGATTAAATATGTGTAAATAATATCCTGTTATAACATATGAATTTAAATACAACAATAAACACAGAATTATTTAATGTTACGTATTGAAATAAAATGCTCTTGATGGTTTGAAAATAATTTTCAATAATATTTCAATGCAGATGATACGATGCCTTTCAAATACAGGTAATGTAAAATATTTGCAATTCAATATATTTTCTCTTCCATTTTGGTAGCGTTTGTAAGGAAAAGTTACTTAGACGATATGAAGCAGCCATAAAACAGAGGAGAGGCCATCACAATAAAATATTCATCTGAGAGAACTCTAGGAGAGGCGAGTAAAAACCTTTCTACGTTCGATATCTTTTTTAAAGACATTTCCTGGAATTTTCCGGTTTTTCTAATATGCAATGGAAACTGTCAAGTCATTTTCCTTTAAACGAAAATGAGGGATCTTTGAATACTGCATTTCATTTTTATGAATACAAATTTATTGAATTTATTAAATTACCACAGAATAAATCGCCTTAAACTCAACGTTTATAAAAAAAAGCTACTTACTTTAATTTAGTAAAAAAATTTCAAAAAGTTTTATTAACACAACAAATGTGATAGATTTTACTTATACTTTTTCTATTTAAATAATTTATTTGTAATTGTGTAATTTTCAGCTGATTCAACGATGAGTATTTTTTCTATTATTTATATTTATTTTTAACAAACTTAAAAATAATACTATTTCCAGATCTGAAACTTCTACATTTCAGTCATTTAACAAAGATTTATTTTTCTAACCCTTACTGAAAATCACAACCATGTATTTAAATGATCAAAAATACACAAAGACTATATATTACAGACTTATTTTTTTTCTTGTATAAAAGCAATACATTTTAAAGACATACAAAAGAACATCCCTTATTTTTTCAGGCAATAATATTTTCGCCGTCTTCCGTTTAAATACGGCATTGTTTGTGAGATTCTCCTAAGCGGATCACAGTATCGAGTGTTTGGTTGTTTGGCCCAGCCGACCTGGCCCCGCCCCAAGGACAAATACCATTAGCAGAACAAACACGGCGAGGCCCTTATCCTGCAGAGGTGTAAACATCCTCCCGATCTTGGAGGCCTACCTGGACCGTTGCGCCGGTGTTATCTTAAAACACTTTTTCTCGCTTTTAAAAGGATTACGGATACGGAACGACGCGTCCCGTGAACGTCTTTGATTGTCATAAAACGAGCTTGGTACGCTTTTGTATTTCAAACAAAATACGCTTATTTATTCATTTTTTATTTATAGAAATTCTACTAAAAAAAATCGTACCAAAAAATTGATAATTGATTATTATATATCTCCCGTCCAGAACAACTATCACCGCAAACGCGATAAATAATATTATACAAATAATCTACTTTTTTTTTTTAAATTTAATTTCACGTTAACCGATATTGTTTGGAATAAAATTTTTAACCAGGTCAAATAATATAATCTAATTTTACCCCAATAATTCACACAGCGTTCATTTATTAAACTATTGTGCCAGTCACTCGGATCGTTACTTTATTAATTTTAAAAAAATACGCTTTCAGGTGAGTAAGGTTACGTGAAGTTAATCAAAACGTTAGTTCCGTTAACTTTTAAATGCTGTTTTAAATTTAAAAAAGCCTTGAACCCTTATCACAATGTGTATTTCGATTTGCGAGGGTAAGAAAACAGCGTTTGTAAGGAGTAGGGAGGGTCCTGATTTACCGTAACCGTTGCCGTCATTATTGGTGCCCTATGTATAATTTAGAAGGCATTGTTTGACTTGACGAATCAATACAGCCTGAAGTCTAACTTCGAAGAAAATTCATGGGGATGAAAATATACGGAGGTTGCCCAATACAAAGTAAAAATTCTTTAAATTAACTGAATACTTACAAACTTGATAAACAGCCATATTTTTGTGTTTCTACGATGATAATAAATCCTTTGGTTGTACTTCTGAGTTTTTGTTGATATACTTTGGAGCATTTTAAAAATAAAATAACATTTTTGAGACACTTGTGAGATTCAGTCACTCTAAAACTGTTAGAAAATTATGTTCATTGCATACAAGTATGTACAAATACAAATATTTAGATACTAGATGTAAATTTATGTTGGAGCATATTTTCGCATTGATTTCACTTTTGTATACAGTGATGAAATTTTTTGCATAGTTTTAATGCAACGGTAATTGAATTGAATACGATTTTACTCGTCGATTATTTATTAAACACAAAAAGCATATTTGGATTAAAATGTGTTTTCAATAATACTATTTAAATGACTAAAATTTGAAAAATAAAATTGTGTTGTTGAATTTTATAAAATTTGAATAAAAATACCCAGTTGATTTTAAACGTCCCCCGTATTTATCGAAATATTCATTGACTTATTCGTGTAACATCCCTTGCGTGTTAACTATGAACACGCAAACGTGATCCCATAATCCGGAATATATGTATGGAGGCTTTTATAAAATTAGAAGTATGTTTGGACTCGGCTTTGTTTACGACGGGACGGATGGAAATGGAAATAATGGCTGCTTGGAATGTTCTTAAAAATTCAGCATGCTTTTTTTATACAGATTAGATTTGTTTTTTTGCTTATAAATTTGCTGTGTTGCTTTATACTCATTTTTCGGTTATTATTCACTGTCCCATCGTTATACATTTGCTTTGTTAAATAAAAATCAATGATTAAGTATTAAATACGTTAGACAATTCATTTAGACCATAGTCTCCCAAACTATTTTGTCCCGTCGACCATTTCTCGAGTTTTTCTGTTTTTATCGACCTGCCTTGCTAATATTGATTTTTTACAAATGCATCAACATCAAACATACTTTTGACATCTTTAATAGAACAATTCACTTTAAAACGATTTAAAACTATCTCCCTTGGAAGGGTCTGTCTGTCCTCGGTCTTCCTAAGCCGTACAGGTGTCCTAATTTTTTCGGAATATTTGTCAAATCAATTTGTTTTATTACGCCCATCGGCGCTCCGTACAATCAATTATCTTGCTGCCCATCCGAGTTTATTAGCCCCTGTAAATGATTTTTTAAAAAAAGCAGCACGATCGTAATGGTTCGTCTTCTTATGTCATAAGCTCCAAAAAGGTACATCGGTATAGTTTTACAACGTCGAAAGTCTCGTTTCTCTAGCATTTGGCACGAACTTCTACGCTTCAGGGCTTCGATTCGTCACAAAGTACATAGGTACAATCTGTGTTCGGTGCATTAAGACATTTACGAAATGTCTAAATTTTGGTGATGACCTGCTTAAATGGGATCCACTCTCGTAGACCCCCATTTACAGTTCATGGACCCCCAGTTTTATTTTTCGCTGTTATCGACCCCTGGGGGTCGATATTGACCAGTTTGGGAATCTCTGATTTAGACCGACTAAAGTTAGTTTTGATATAAATTACTAAATTGATAGTACCCTCAGAAGTTCTATGATAAAACGTTGATACAAACTTCCAACGAAAAAATTAAAACAAATTAGTATGGGATTCACCTACTACGAAAAATATTTAACCGTAGTCCTGTCGGTCTCAAAATATTTATATATTTTTTTAAATATATTAAAATTTTCATAGAGCTGTATTTCACATTATGGTACGTTCACAAAACCTGAAGTCATAAAACCAGGCCGGGTTACAACCCCACGAGGTTGCCCAGGGGGCGGGGGTGAGTTCCTTCAGCTCTCAGGCGATGCTCTAATTCATCATCGGACGGCATATAAATCCAGTGAGTATGACGGGGTGGAAGATTGAGGCGTCCAGATTGGACTCGCCGAGGCTCCCCACCCTAAACGGTTTCGCGTGATTTTTCAGCCATTACTAAAGCAGAACAGGTATTATTCCCGACTCGCGATTTTTCGGAGTAATTTTGAACAATGTAGTTTTTTACTATTTTTTCTGCCATTTTTTACAAAAGGATTAGTTGATTTCTCACGGTTATTACGGAAAGTTATTTTTTTTATAATACATATTTTTTTAAATATTTTTGAACGCACTATTGTGTTATTTTATTTTTTGGTATAATTTAATAGATTCAAAACGTTCATTTAAATCAGAGGTTCTCAAAGTGGTCAATATTGACCCCCGGGGATCGATTTTGCCCTGCAAAGGGTCGATGACAGCGAAAAATAAAATTGGGGGACCATGAACTGTAAATGGGGGTCTACAAGAGTGGATCCCATTTGAGCAGGTCATCACCAAATTTAAACATTTCGTAAATGTCATAATGCACCGAATACAGATTGTAACTATGTACTCTGTGACGAATCGAAGCCCTGAAGCGTAAGAGTATTCTGTATGTTTTTAATTAATATATTTGTTTCTATTTTAGATATTAAAATGGAATTCCACGAAGTATTCTCTGTCAAAAATATTGATTTTCTGAATGCATTTGCATTTTGTGTGTTTTTAATTAACAAAGGTATAATTCATTTTACATGTATTTTATCTTTTTTATTTTTAAACCCACTGTACAGTTAACCCTATGAATGTGAGTTGTTCTATATAAGATGTCAAAAAAATGTTTGAAGTTGATGAATTTGTAAAAATTCAATATTTGCAACGCAGGGGGTCGACGGGACAAAAAAGTTTGGGAAACTAAGATTTAAATCATGCGCATTCAAATGTATGCATTTTTTTATAATGCCAACATTCGTGCATACAAAAAATAACAAAAGCCCCACATTTTAAATAAACAAATATTATTTTAAGTATAAATAACTTTGGTTCATATAAAATGAAAATGTTTAGGTTAAGTTTATGTTAAAATACTAATAAACATTTAAAGATACTCAATTTAACATTGACTAGTAAATAAACATTCCATCAGAATTTTTCTGATTGATCGACCTTGGACAATTTTAATGTTACGACAACCCCTAAATTCACCCTTAATTTCCTAGGAAACATTATAAAATGCTATCGCAAAAAATGTATACATGCTATTACATCGCTCTTTGGTCACTGTGAAAGCTGTTAATTTTTTGATAAATTGCCTAATGTTCGACTTTGCTCGGGCAATTATATACTTTTTTAATTCGCATTACCTCTGATTCGCGTGTCAACTATTACTTTGGGTAATTTTTTATGCGACATGCTGGAAAAATTTGAAACATTACAATATTGATAACGAAGAATAGACTCACAAAAATTATTCCGTTGATTATTTTACATATGACAATATAACGCTGTTATGAATTTATGTAGATATTATCGGTGCAAAATAAAGTCACGGTATTATTACTATATAGATAATTATAAATGCGACTATTACGAATACCCTTGCAAGGTTTTTATAAATATTTATATATTTTTAATATTGCATTGTTTTGAAAATTTCACTATCGACGGTGACTTGAACGTTTAGATCGGAATTTGTGTTCAAAATATAATATTTTAAAAATAAAATAAACAGTATTAATGCTTCTTTATTTTCAGAGTATTATCAAAATATAAAAGAAACCCAATAACTGTGATCTATTAATATACTGCTACTTACATAACTTGCCTATATAAAAAATGTTGAACTAATAATCGTACAGATATTTTCAAATACCATTATGATTAATTTAATAAATTCTAGTAAATTTTAATTGAATACATCAAATGAAATTTTTATCAATATTTTTTAGATTAGCCTAGATTCCTCAATAATGAAAAAGTTTTTCAACATCGTGTGTGAAAAAATATTTTTATAATACTATATATGATAACATGACTAACGAATACTTACAACGATAGTATCTTTGTATAAATAAAAGAATGTTTAACAAGCATCATGTTCAATTGATATAGATCGTTGTAACGCAAGGCAGAAACCAAAATCAAAGGTGCAAGGGAGACAAAACCGCGGGACTCGAGAGGGTTAATATTTGTAGATATTGATTGACCTGAAGGGTAGCAAGTCGATTGTAGAATCAAAATATTTAGAACTAGATCACCTGACACGCTTTGAAGTGAACAAGCGGGAGGTATCCCAAAGGTAAATAGTTACCTTTGAGAAATTGATATCAAAGGATTAATTCTGAATTACAAGTACAAAAAGGACACTTAAATTTGATTTATACACTAAAACAATACAACGAATTATACCATCAAAGCAAAATGACAATCGTAAACATAACCAATCATTTTTAAATTTTAAACAATAAATTAAATATAATATTTTTCACTTAAGTTGGATCCGGATCTAAAAGTATTCAATTATTTAATATATGCATCGCTAACTGACAAAAAATTTAATGCATTAAAAAAACAAATAAGGTTCTTTGCTGTTTTCTTGTATTTTTTTTATTTACATTTTTCTAGGTATAGCGAAAATCAAAAAATACATCCGGGTTTGCAAATTTGTTCAGCAATGCAGATCGATCAGTATAATTTTATTCGTTTCATGTTTGGTAAGTTAAATTAAACATAATGGATGTGATATTTTTAAATGTA
Organism: Atopsyche davidsoni; assembly: GCA_022113835.1. Taxonomy (NCBI): domain Eukaryota; kingdom Metazoa; phylum Arthropoda; class Insecta; order Trichoptera; family Hydrobiosidae; genus Atopsyche; species Atopsyche davidsoni. Next base: position 2,897,558 of record JAILWY010000007.1, read on the forward strand.
TTTATTTAAGAAAAAAATATTTTGATTTTATTAAATACTGGTATTTGCGTTAAAAACGTAATGTTTTCTGTATCCCTACTTCCTTGCATAGTTTTAATCACATTTCAGGGAAATCACGCCCGAGGGAGTTTCAGTGGTAATATTTCATGTTTAATGAAATGGGATTTCTCATAAAAAGGAATATTTATTTAGACAATTCATTTAAATTATCAGTTTAATTTTGAAATAAAAATGAAATTTATATTTCCTCATTTTTTGAATATTTTTATATAAGAATATAAATACAATTTCACAAATATCTTATATTATTATAATGGTTGTATATTATTATAATGATAATTTCTTATATTATTATAATGATAAATTTACAATTATCAGTCAAAATAAGGCCTATCTAATTTATTTAAGCATATGTTATATTATAGATGTCATTATGTTTTACCTTAGATTATATTTGAATAATTTAACAAAAAAACTAATCAATTTATTATTTAAATAAAACGCCGTAATAGTATTAATTTAATTGTTATCAAAGTTCAAAAATAACAACAACAAAAAAAATATTAGTTAAAATTAACGTGAACACAGAAAACATAATTATAACGAACGTATACAACCTGTTGTATATTTCAATTCTAATAATAAGATAACATCCTACTAATCTCTAATAAAGATGTTGTTTAATATCAAGTAATTAATAACAAAAAATATAATTATATCAATATTAATAAAATAGTTTAAATGTACAGATAATTCAAACATATTAATAAAACTTTCACGAAGGGTCGCTTAAATTTGCTAAGTAATTAAATCCAAAGAAACGATTAATTTTTTTTTCATTGTTGCTTTCATATTATTTGAAAAGTATAACTTAATAGGGGGAGCTTTTCGTCTTATTTGTTACGCAAGCGATATCGTCTAATATCCTCCTTGCCTGAGGCTTTGAAAAACTATGTTTGCAAAAGCTCTCTAGAAGCTTACGGGCCTATTCTTACAAGGATAAGAAATCAAAAAAATATATATATTTATATTTATACGTACGTGCCTTTGCATTCATTTTAAAGCTTTTATTTACTAAACACTGTTATTTAACTAATTGCTAATCGTATCTCTGAAATGACAATGGTTCAATTTTTTTTCAAATATTTTTTACTTATAACATTTTTTACTTATTTTGTTTAAATTAATTATACTATACAAGCCATGTATATTTTTTGTAGTATAAGCGCCTGTATTTACAGGAATTAATATATTCGCATTTTTTATGCAAGTTTGTTTTGGGTTCAAAATTTTAGTTATCGATTCACACTTGAAGGGACGAAGAAAATTCTATAAATATTTATTCATTATATTAAATATTTATTAAGTAAATAAGATTTACACGCATATGACTATAACTATAACTGATTTCGAGGATTTTTTGGATTGTTTCGTGTGTGAATAAACTAAAAATGAATATAGTTATCAATACCATAACATTAAGACTTTTTTTATAACATGATTATATTTAAGTTGATTCAACAAGAATTTCTTGAGTTTAAGTTAACTGTTTTTACGCTTTTAACTAGAAAAATGCAGTGCTTTATATGATATTTTGAAACCTTAAATGTGTATTCAATAAACGTTAAACAGTATATGAAATGAATAATAATGAACGTGTTATAGAAAATCATACTCGTTTGTTGAACAATCATGTTCAAAATGTTTCCATACAATCCTGGGACAATGATAAACTGTATGAACCTATAAATACAAATATATTTCTAAGCCACTACTGTTTATGCTCACAATATGTATAATGTAGGGGAAAATAAAGTATAGCCAGACAAAAAAATATTCATTATAATGCTATATTAAAATGACATATAATTAGTTTGTCTCAGAATTTAATCATAAATATACATATAATTTCAATTTACTCAATTTGGAATAAATTCATGACTGAAAACTGTTTTTAAAAATACAATCTAGTAATAACTGACAATCATTATTATCTTTTTATGCGTCATGCTTATAATATTATGAGCCATAAATTAATAACGTTTTAGACATAATTAATTGGTAAACATAAACGCTAAAATTATTTTAATTAAAAATAATTAATAAATTATTAAAACTCTGTTTTACGCTTGATGGCTTGTTGTTTTGATTTTACCCCCAAAAGTGTTGATAGATTCTTTACATTCCCGGCAGACTCGACGTTTTCCGAATATGTCAAAATTTGCAACGCATTAGCTGTCAGCGTGCAGTCGGCATATCACGTATCGACATTGCATTTCTAACAGCGCTCATAACCGACAGAGCGAATGCAATAAATCAAATTTCAGTCAGCTCTAATGTTTCGTGTAAATTCTGGTGCAGTCCAAAATGAAAAAATCTTTATACAGTAATGCAGCAATAACAACTTTTATTATGACTTTTTTTGTAAATTTTTTTCAACAAATTTATACATATATATTTTTTTTGTATTTGTAATAACGATTATTATATATATGAGACCAAGTGGTTATCATACACATATACTTTTTTAAAAAGTGTTATTTTGTATATTTATCATATAATTTAGGCAAATCTGGCATTGTTCGCGAGCAATTCGAGCTTTTCGGTGCGGAAACGTCGGGTTTAGACGTTCGTAACATTTGTACGTATACTGGATCTCTTTGTGCGTATTCAATCGCACATGTAAACTCGGCCCTCCACTCGTGACGTTTGAATCCAAATAAATCAAAATGTTACGCGTGAAATGCCATTATTCACGCCGGGAGCAATTTGTATTGAGGTTTTCCTCAATAAACGTCGAAATATTATGGAAGCTCACGGCTCTCGAGGGCGGCTGGCTGGAGAGTTTTACTGGCCCTTCAACACGACGTGTCTCAACAGAGTCTAAGCAAGCCTTACAGGCTATTCCAATCGTGTAAAACAGCTGATTTTAAAATATATGTTATACAACTTCTTAAACGAGTACTGTAGGTCTATGCATAGATTTTTTTATCTGGTTCGTTGTGAGCCACGAGCGAGGCTTCTTCCTGAAGCGTGACGCCTTAAAAGTTCAAAAAAATACGAAGTGACACTTGCAATTACATAAAATATAAAATTCACCATCGCCTTATGCTCAAACAGCTGAATTAATAATACAGGTTATAAATTCCAGAGTACATGGTGGAATTTTTTCGAATAAAATACCTGAGTGATTCTCCACATGTTCTTTTTTATTTGTGACCGGTTTCGCCAACCTTTCACGTTGGCATTATCAAACAGAGTGAGATTTTATATAATAATAAGCAATTAGGTAAACAATTGTTAGAGGGAGAGGTTGTTGGAAAGAGAGAGAATGATTGTCAGGTGGTAAGGGCTAATGTGATTTTAATGTACCTGACAAGTCTACTATTCTATACTGTTGCAAATTTTTGTGAACAAGTGTTTTTATATTAATGGGGTAATTATCCAATGTAGTGGCTTTGAGGTGTATATTCTCTGAATGGGTTTTTTAGGTTCTTCTTAAAAGCTAAATGGTTCATTTCAAATGGTTACAATACCACTACCATGTTTTAATTTATGATCCATATACTGTAGTGTAATAACCACTAAAAAAGATGTATTTAATTTTTATGAACAAAAAATAAATATATTATTGATTTTTGTTAAGACCGTCTCACAGGAAGTATGATTTTGCTTGTACAGGTTTTATTGATAGATAATGATTAAGTACATTTTTTCAAATATTGAAAATTGATTAAAAAAACAACGTGATTTGTGTGGGATTTGAACCCACACCCCCAAGCTGCAGCGCCCATGTAAGCTTGGGGATGTGAGTTCAAATCCCACACAAATCACGAATGAATTTTTGCAATAACGCTTCGGTTCGTTCTTTTGGTCATTTGGGTGTTTTTGTAAAATAATGTGCTCGGAGGCTTGTCTTAATACATATTGCTCCTGCGTGAACCGAGTTGAGAGAAGTGGGGTGTGAACTCGCTCAGGTCTTACAACAGCCCCGGGCCAGAGCCACCCCCGCACCACGCCCCCGCCCACCTCTTCTGCCGATTTCTTCCTTGTTCTGAGATGAAACAGGGTTGCGTGTATTCATAAAAATAATTTTATAAAAATTATACCAATGTTTTAACTTATTTCACGTCGATTTGCGATAGCACAGTGTTCATATTAAAATTTTAAAAATGCTTCATTTAAATATAAAAACATACATATTTTTAAATGAGATATTGGCTTGCATGACCCGGTATTATATTATTATTAAGCATCTTAATGTTACATTTTTAAGGCCTTGCTTTTTTAAAAGCTGTTATCCGAAACTAAAGTATTTCACATATAAAATTGGATTCAAATCCCACACAAATCACGATGATATTTTTCTGAGAATTTCTTCAATCATCTTCTATGTGTGAACTAATTGTGCCTAATCAAATTAGTAATAATATAATAAACCCGTAATGGGTAATAAATACGCACTTTATTGACGTTCAATCCAAAAAATAGACATACATTAAGTACTTTAATTAAAAATTATCGTTATTTTGACTCGTAAAATAATGTTTTGTAAAGCCTTTTACACGTGTAGCAACAAAGCGTATCACCAACTTGCAGCTGACCAATAGCGTCCCTTTATTTTAGGTGTTTTCTATGGTTTTGCTTTAAATGTAGGACATTATTGGTTAGCTGTATTATAATATATATTAAACGGACTCTTTGAAGACATGCACAGTAATACTTGAATCATATTTTGCTTAAATAACACACCGTGAATAAGATATATAAATACGCAGACTAATTCAAACGGCTCGAAACGCGTTCGCTGCATTTACGTGTAGCCTAAAAATACACCGTTATTTACAAGTAATTACCCTCAGTCGAGTTTCTCCTCTGCCACCCCCGACAGCCCCAACCCTCGCACCCCCTTGGAGGGGCCGGAGGCTCTCGTCTCCTTGCAGGGCAACACTTGCACAATGGTCGCCCGGAGCGGGCCTGGCGCCTTAATGAAATACGTCTTTTGAAAATGGTGACTAAACATTTCAGACCAACAGCGCACAATCTGATCATTCGAATATATCCCCGATCCAATATATATATCACGAAAAGAACTTTTGAGTTTCAAATACATCAACAAAACCCTTGCGAAACGATTGTTCTATGTTTTTTTTTATGATAACTTTCAAGATGTAAAAACTATAGTCAGTTTTACTTATAATGACGTGTTGAAAAGTTCAACTTTCGTATGGTGACGTAACGTTTAATGTTAAACGAAGGAAAATTCCAATGGACACATGAAACGAAAGGTACACAAGCTCTCTGCAAGGGAACGTTACAAAGATTTTCTTTAATTCTGTTACGGACGCCGCTGTATACAGGAACACCTGCGGGATTAACTTTGAATCAACCCAGCTCCTAACGGGCCATGGAGTGATGAATAGTTATCGATATTACTCCACAAACAGTGATCCACCTTGTAAGTTCATGCCCCATCTTTAGCCTTCAGAGACACCAACTGGAGAGCCTGAAGTCCAGGATGACCTGAAGTCAGTGGCGAGACACCCACAGATGATGAAGTCACTGGATGGCTTCTTGAAACGTGTCCTCAGAACCATAAAGAGGATAAACCAGGGGGCGTAGCTTCAGTCACTCCCATGTATAGCACAATTTCGCTTGACTAGTTTGGAAAATTTTCCCAAATTGTGATGGCAAACCTTGTACATAACAAGCTAGGTACCAAATCTATTAAAAAAAAAAAGTTTAATGTTTTATATTGAATGGAACTATCCCGTTCAAGAAGCGACGTTTGGTTACCCTAATTAAGGGATAGGACCGGACTGGGGAGATGCTGGAAGATAACTAAAACGTTGTTTCGGTGTTAATAAATTATTCCATTAAATTGATGTCTTTGAAGATATTTTTGACGTTTCGGTCGATTTGGGCTCCTCTTTGATCTCGGTTATGCAAAGTAATAATAAATACGACTGCTGAAAATTAGAATCATAAAAAATAATTCATTAATTATTCTCTGTCAGCTTTCTCGAGTGAAAAATATAATTAATATTTTCAATGAAATATTTAGATGAACAATAATGTAAATTATTTCTGAATGGTTGTGCTGTTTAATAAATTATCGATTTTTTGTATCTGTAGCTGTTATATATAAAAATAATCATCCGCTCTATTCTACATATAATAGCAAATTAATTTTGTTATTAAAATGTTTTAAAAAACGCAATCTAGGAGGGGTAGTTAAAGGCTTATTAAAATTTCAGATATATTCAATAAATTAATAATTAGCTTTTTTATTGAATCGCTCAAGTATGAATATAAGTATAAAGCAGTACATATGCCTCAATATTATTTTTTTGAAATGTGCTTTCAAAATATATATATCAATTATAAATATTTGATAACTTTGTGTAATTCGAGTAATTGCTTTATTAAAAACGACATAATAAATAGGCAAACAAGATTACTTCCCTTTCTTTGTTATTGAAGTAAATTCAAAGTTTTAATACCTTTATCATTTGTGAATAAATAAATTTCTCTGTGGAGATATTATTGTGTCAGGAAATGCACCCTCCTTTCATCCCCGGAGGTAGGTAGTCTTTGCAAATTTCCACTGCAAATTACACCCTTCTAATTAATAGGGAGAGGCATCAACCGACTTTCATAATTTGAAGATAATTTTGAATTTCCATACCCACTCGATATCGTTCTGAAGCTTTCATTTATTTGTACCTAGGATATAATTACTTATTGATTTTACTTTAAAATGTTTCAATTTAAACTTGTTTAGTCTATTATAAGTTCTTGTAAAAAGAAACTTCATAACCTAAATTTATTATTTTACAAAATATAGGCGTTTTTCGTGTTCATAATGTTAAGCTCTAAAGAAAATATAATTATTTACAATGAGCGACATGTTATAATATCTCATTTTTTATCAACAAATATTAAAATGTTTCATTATTGGCACATCCATTTTAAAGTCTAGTCTTTGTCAGAATTTTTAACATAATATTTTAAATAACGTTTAAATTGGCTGAATATAATTAAAAGCTTTAAAAGATTTTGGTGATTTTTAGTATTCAACGAGGATATATCGACTCATACACAGCTGCAAACGCATGTTATTAATTGAACGCTTGCTTATCTGGGTTAATGTCTGTTATATTAGTACTAAAATATTGTTGAGCTTAAATTTCTCTCGACAGTAAAGGTATCATAAAAAATCATTAAGCTTAAACTATTTCCACTGTTTCAAAAAAATCAATATAGTACTTTTCAATGGAATTTGGGTTTAAGAGTATATATATATTTAAAATCAATTGTTTTAAAGTTTTATTCATGTTAACAACTCTTGTGTCGCTTAAAAAAACGAATTGATATTTTACACCGCCTTGTATAGAAACAATATATCAAATATTGACTTTATTTAAAGGTGTGTCTTGAAAACAGTATCCCGAATTTCCGAGATCTCCCCTCAACTTTTAAGAAGTTTAAAGGGTGACATATAATATATTCTACAAGAGAGGGGGTAACACATACCCCGGCACGTTTCAGCCTCCGGCGATAAGACAGCCTGACAATTATATTTCAAAACAACCCTTAGTACCGTACCCTCATAGAGATAGGTATCACGGCGTGTCCCGTATTACATAATGTTATGAAAAGCGATTTGTATCCGTGTTAATAAGTACTTTTGTACTGCTGTAAAAAGTAGTTTGCTCATACTGCCGTAATAAAGTACCTGTTTATTTTGTATTTCGATATTTTTTTCACACCAATTAAATACTGATATATTAAAATATAAGTGAAATAAGAGATATCATGAAAATTAACCTTGTAAGTTAACTATGATTTTTCGTTTAAATGCATTAGTAACGTATTATTCATAATATTTAATATATAATACTACAGCGTTAATTTTATTTCCAAAGTCTATTTATTCACTTTATTATTAAAAATAAAATATGTGTGAATTAATAGCATACATTTTTTCATATGATTTAACACGTTTTAGTTAAAAAATATATTGATAGTAAATTCTGGGTTATAATGAGATAAATTACTAACGAGTTACTTTAAAATGAACTGCAATGCGTGCAGTACAATTAAATAATTTTAATACGATTTTTCTTCAATTCTATAGTCTGTACTTAACAAGTCAGATACATTCACACCCCTAGATATTCGGAAGACCTTACTGCTAAAGAGAAACCACTTATTTCACCCTCGAATAAAAATCACAGAACATAAATTAACCGACTCCGATTACATTGATTTTATCTCTATCATAACAACGTTTAATTTTTCTCTCCAGATTGGCAATCTCCATAAGCCGGTCGGCACTAAAGCCGCCGAAAATCGCGTAAAATTATCATTATATCATCAATTTTTCACTCGCTGCTCGAATATTTGCACAGGGAAATTTAAATTTCTTTTAGGGCTCACCCCCCTCGGTCGTTTTCAGAAGGGAGCCTCCCTCTCCAGGCTTTCGTTTTCAGCCCGGAAATAAAATGTAGCGATCGGTAATAACAAATATCCGTCGGCCACGCGCGTGATACGGCGCTCTGTGTTTGTCTTTTTTTATTTCGTAGTACGTGCAAAACGTTTACTGCCTCTGATGCTACCTGCTCACGTGAACTAACCAAATACAAATGTCACGTACTATCGTTTCAAATTAAAAAAAATATGAGTATTATTAAATTTAATCGGAATACACGGCTTATCCGTGGATAAAATCATTTTTACTGAGAAAAAAAAAACTGTCATATTTTTTTTTTAAAACGACAATTTACAGTGAGTTTTATGTTTTATAATGAAGTGATATTTTTATACTCTTTACAATTGATACATTTAATATGATTAAGTCCGAATATATCCATAATAAAAATAAGTATTCCTCAAATTATTTAGTCATTAAATCGTGAATACTAAGCAAACAATTTTGGCCAAGCAACTTTGCAGTTTTTACTCTAATTAAATGCTCGTTTTTAAAAAAAATACTTGCTAAGTGGTACACTGGCACCTTCTTAATACATTTTTTTTAACTAGGATCAGCCACTAAGCAAGACTGTCAATAATGCATTTACAGACAGACAAAGAAGAACGGAGCTCAAGTATGTGAAAACAATGAAGACAATTTAATAGTACAAATAAAATTAATACTATTTTACTCTAAGTGAAAAATTCAAATTTAATATTATTATTTATAATTGCTATGAATCAAATTTTTATTTAATGATGACCGTGTAACATTTTATAACATGCAAAAATAATAAAAATCACGTTTATCTAAAAAATATATCCCCGTCTCAGTTTTTTAATAAAAAAATAATTTTTACTTTTATATTTTAAAAAGATTTTAACGGGGTGTTTTAAGTACAATAATTAAAAATAATGAAACCTCGCTTCCGATGTGACCTGGTTCTTCCTTGCTTACGTATTCGTTTCAAAAAGATAAAAAAATGAAAAATAAATCTCTCAACCTAATTTTTCACATTCACGGCATTATCAAAAATGCCATCTCATCCGAAGATATTAAACGTGAATCCTATAATTAATCTTCAGCAAACTAAAAAGTTTAAGTACACTCTAATTAATTTGAAATTATCTAGTGTTTTATCACAGAAAAAAAATATTCGGCAATGCTTAAATTTCATAAAATTCTATTCAAAAAATTCACAATCACCAAATCTTGATCTATTTTTAACAATGAAAACTTGCTTCAACGATTAATCACAGTTTTGAAAGGGTTTGAATATTATTTAAGTATTTCTAGACGCAGTTTTTGTTAATATTAACCTAGTTTCTTCATTTAACTTTCATGCGCAGAAAATTTATTTCGACGCTGTTTCGAAAGCTTCACACGTATATTTTAGTATATTCTTTCTTCACAGCCATTTTTTTTTTTATAAAGTATTTGTAAAAGTAGACCAAATCCGAACAGTTTTAAAAATAGCTTACTATTAAATTTTATTTTGATGTAGTAAATATTACTAACAAAATGAAATTTCTTTCAATATATTTGGTGGTTATCGGAAATTATTAGAAATATTTAAAAGTTTAATATAAAAAAGTAAAAAGTAATTCCAGGTGTATCAGGTTTTGAATGATTCCTGAGTTGGCCTTCAAGAATATAATATCGCCACAAAATTGTTGAAAGATGGTATAAAATAATTTGAAAAATATTTTAGTAATTTAACAAGAATACGTGAAATTGGATATTTGGGAGATTTTTCTATAAAAGGTTTGTTAAAAATATAAAACAATTTTAAATCAAATAGTTTACTACGATAATACAGATAATACTTGTATGAGCTTATTTTCGTATTGGAATATGAATTTACCATAAATGATAGGATTCTGCGCTCTAATGGAAGACTACTGTACTTTGTATGAGAAGAACTGAAGAATTTCAGCGATGAGAAAAATCAGTCTCTTCCATGAGCTGAAGCATCCAAGGTGGTGATGATTATAAAATACTAAAGGTATAAAAATATTCTTTCACCACAGCAAAAAACAATATACTCACTACTTAAAACAAAAATTGAACACAATTTATTGAATAAAAGGGAACACAAAGCTTACATTCAGTGAACGTTTATATAAGTATCAGATTGTTTTCTAGTTTCAGTACAACGGCATTGTACCTGATTTGGCGGAAATAAATCTTATGTTGGCTTCAGCCTACCCTTTTGTGGTGATTGAAGTATCACAGTATTGAAACCCACTATCTAAATCGACGGCGGAGCCATCTCCTCCAAGGAAATCGACGTCAGGATAAGATTTATTTGGCATGAACTGTGTCTCGCGACAATTTATGCAAGGACCGAGTGGGGGGAGAATATAAATCTTTCGGTAAGAACTAATGGCCGATATATTAAAGTTTGAACGACGGCTTCCTACATCGGAAGTAGTGAATAAGACTGTATACTTCAAAAGTTATCTTATAGAAACAAACACATATATAAATTTATATATATATACATATTGAGCGCTTATTAACTCGAACGTATATTTTGCGTTTAATCCAAAAACATCCGTTAAAACCAAATCAAAATTGATATACAATAATATTATTTGATTTTCTTGAAAGAGGGAAAGACACATTTTTCAACTTGTTTAGTGCTAGTACAAGGTTTCGTACAGATATGTAGTATTAAAAATACTAGTGATGTCACTACACGAGATTAAATAACCATAATAATCTTTAATCCAACACTTCATCGACTTAGAAATCTTTTCAGTCGGCACGAAATCCAGTTATCTTCCTTATCCGTTTCAACCCCCCGCAGGCGCAGATAACTGTCCAAAAGAGACCCCAATAATGGAAAAGAGAGCTTACGCATTGATGACTTGGCAAAGGGGAGACACTCCAGGGTGGAATAAGCCCACTCCGAGATGAGCGAATAACTTGTATCGCACCTACGCCATGGGGTTAGATTCTAAGAAGCCTCGGTAGATAAGAAATCGTAAGGGATGGGTTGCGCCTCGCTGCTGTAGGAACCAATCATTGCAGTCGCTGGGGTGTGACGTAAGAGAATTGCATATAAGAATATTTGTATATTATTGAGAACCTAACTATAAAGTAATGCTAAAATAAAGAAATATTTAATACAGAAGAAAGAAAAAAATCAACAGAGCCAAATGTAAAAATTACATCACATTATATTGAAAATAACAAGAGACCAACACATCTGTTCTTTCAGTTATTTCAGCATTAGAAAAAAATATCAATAATTAATCTTGCTATTTGAAGTAGGTTTGATTTCTAAATTTTAAGACTATTTATTGAATTCATATTCGTTACCCACCAAAGATTCAAGTGAATCAAATATTTTTTTATATTATTTACACATGAAAAAAAAAAGAATTAGTTGATCATCTTGGCTTTGTGGGTGTGACTTCGTAATGTCTACGTAATTATAAAAATCTTTCAATAGAAAGAAATGTTGATTTATAAAATATATTAACTGTGTGTTAAATTATTTGGGTAAATATTGAGTACCTTAGAGTTTATATTATTTATTTTATTAATAAAATATCTACGATAAGCAAATTCTGTTTACATCTCGAATTTTTCACTTCGTTTACTACGTGAATTGATTCTATATATTAAATCTTACAAAGCATTTTTTTGATTATCATATAAGCAAATTTTCTTTACAACTTAGACTTATAGACGTTTTTTTCTATAAGATTTACAAATACACTTCTCCAGCTAAGTCGTTGGGTTGCCATCTCCTCAGATCGGGCCGTTCGTTTTCTTACAGAGTCCCGAGTGACTTTCCCAGATAAGCCTCTGGAAAAACAGATTTGGCGGCGGCGACGCTTGCAATAACAGGGTTTGCTATTCTAGTCCTGGTCGGACCCCTAATAAGATTATTGTATCTGATTTATTGGTCCTCATTGCCGGATTACGGACCGCTTCTTCCCTCCCTGCCCCCCGCTACTTAGCGGATTTGTTAAATTATAAATACAACCTTTTGCGCTAACGGTTTCATATCGGGATTGCTTTAACGAACATCTGTGCATAAAGAGAACCCAATAATTATTTATATATATATTATGTAACACTTGTATAAAAAAAAATTCGACTAAATTAAACTTATAACGTGAAATCTATAACCCAACCATTCTATTATTATAGGAACGCCGCGAGGAACAAGAAAAATAATTTTTAAAAAAATTTATAAAAATAATTCAATAATAGTATACATATTATGCTTAAAAAAAAATCTTCAATCAAGGCAAGATAGCAGAAAATCTTATATCATAGGTTTAGAATTACATCTTACGATTAATAGCATAACAGTATATTTTAATACCACACAACCTAGAAGCAGACATTTTTAAAATAAAATAAATTTTTAATTAGCTATGCTTAAATAATCGGCTAGTTTTGATTTCTCGTAAATCAACATACTAACTTCATGAAACGACAACTATTGTGATAGTTTTAATAAGCTAAAGATATGAAGGCTAGAAAAAAAATAAGAATTAAAAATGAAGAATTTTTATTTAATTTTTGATGAATCTGAAGATATAAATATCTATTAATACATAATAATCAATCTTAATCGTATTATAAAATAAATAAACGCTTTAGAAAATATTCTATTATATATATTTATTTCAAAAATAAAGTACCATTTCATTAAAAACGTATTTTTTTAATAAAAATAAGCCTCTCCGGTTAAAATTGCGGATTTCCAGAGTATTCAACAATAATCAGTTATTATAGAACCATGTTTTGATAATAATATTTGCAACAAAAAGCAAAAATTACATTGGATTAAATAAATACATAAAACAAAGTATAAAATTCTCTCCATGTGGTAGCTGTACCGTGAACAGGATATTGTTTGAACAGCAAAAACGTGACGAAGGGGAAAGCATTTCTGAAAAAAAGTATATTTTTTCAGGTGACGACGACTTACCAAGTGCTTTCTCCTCCACAGCCTTCGCACCTGCTTACTTAGACTGTTATCATAGCCAACAAAGAAATAGAAGCCTCCTTTCGACACGTATTGTTTTATGCTATACGTGAGAACTTCAGGAAATCACAGGACCGCAAGCATACACTTTTGTTTGATTAGTTAATGGAAGGTGGATTTCACTTAGCTTTTAAATATTATATAAAGCAGAGTATTGGATGACAAATATTTAACTATTCATAAACACTACATATTGATTTTAAAATTAAGTTTATCTACTGAATTAACTACGCACGGTTATATCATAATGGATTATTTATTAATTAATTATTTTTATATATGTTATATTTAAATGAATTTATTACTCATTGTAGGTTTTATAAACATAGTATTGTATTCACTAATAGTTCTACTCACATTCAGACAAATCACAGTAAAAACAAAATATATAACACAGTGTCAAACAGCACACACGCAATACTCGAGAGTCACGTGAAATATAAAAAAATACATGTACTTTCAAGTACCGTGAGGCAATAACAAAATTCAACAGACTCGATCACGAGATATTCGGAAAATTCATGGAATTCAAGGGTTTTCCGGCTCACATGTATCTCAAAATACCTCACAGCTACTGCAGCGATCGACAGTTCGCTGCTGTGGCGTACAGTTTATTCAATTTCACGTAGGATGGTGAATTTCCCGGTGGTAATCTGCTTTATTTTCGTCGTTTTTAGGGGTGTTTTTCAGGTTTCGCGGCGTGGTTTCAGCGGCGGGAGGGGCGCTACGGACGCGTGCTACCCTCGGCACGGCTCGATACCGACTGAGGACCGAGGGTTGAGGACTGAGGGTAGGCACCCCTCATGCCTCCCCCGCCCCCGCCCCAAGCCCCGCCCCCTCCTATATGGGTAACAGGGCCACAGTACAGCGCAGATGGTGCCGCCGACAACTTTCGCGAAGATTCTTCTGAAATTTCATCCCTAATTTGGCACCCCGAAAGATCGATATTTCTGATGCGATACTGATTTTGTACCCTGTGACATCTGCTGTGATTATAAATATACACAATGCTGAGAAAAGCCAGAATCATCTAATGTATCAGCATATTGAAAGCGGTGAACAATTTTTTTTTTCAGTAAACTATTTACACATAGAACGAAGAGTAAAATGAAAAGAAAATATGTTGAGACACAGTTGACTTTCAATTCAACAGCATCAAAGTTTGGTGTGCTACTAAAAAATAACATAAATCGTTAAATGCAAGTGAAACAGCTTTTTAGGTTCAATAAGGTATATGTAAAATGTAAAAAATAAACCGTTTTTTGGGAAAAAAATAAAATGAGGTACCAAATAGTAAATTATTACTAATGTGATTAGGCACATTAGTTCACACATAGAAGATGAATAAAGAAATTCTCAGAAAAATATCATCGTGATTTGTGTGGGATTTGAACCCACATCCCCAGGCTGACATGGCCGGTGTACTGACCCTTGTACTAACGAATCACATCTATTAATCGAGAATTTTTAACAATCATACTCTACATATGAACCAATGTGCCCAGGCCAACCAATATTTAGCGATTTGCATGGGGTAGTGGGGCAAATAGGAAATGTTATAAACGCTGTTACCTCCTTTGTGATGTATAAGGCATATCATTTTAAGATTTGAATATACTTGTTATCTTGGACGGTAATCTGAATTAAATAGTGTATAGTGCTCATCTCGAGTTATATTAAAAAGAGCATTCCGCTAAGTTTATCACTTAACCACAAGATCGAAATTCGGTAACACAAATTAACATTAAAAATCATTTGATTTCTTCCGAATATTTTTTGGGTTGTAAATAAAATGGCGCTGTCGCCCTGAAAACAGGGTGTGAGTATATTTCAGCGCCTGGCTGTGCTGAATTCTGATAGTAGCCACATCAGCTGCATCAGAAACAAAAATGATTATTCGTGCAACAATGTTTACTTTTATCAGAATGCTTGTAATTTATTTCACCGTATTGATACAAATCAGAATACACAAATCATTTACAGGCACCATTTGCATAAACCGCTCATTCCGATTTGCTTTAAAGTTTGATAGAAATTATTTAATTTCGCTACAAATTCATAACGTATGCTTTTTCATACACAAACACATATACTACAATGAAATTTTTTTCTCCTATATAATTAAAAGTTATGTAAAACTAAATTTTGTTGAAATAATTTTTCATACTTGCGGTGCGATAATGACTTATAAAAAATTTTAACCCTCGATTATTTCATATTTAAGAAATAAAGCCTATTTAGATTCACCATTGCTATACTGCCTTTTTGTTAAGATTTTTTCCCAAGAAAGTAATCTCTGTTTTAAGATTTGAGTGCATCAAACAATAATATTTGTTTGGCTGAATATGTTAATATATTTTGTGAAAACATACAGTTAAGTATTAGAATGAACTCAACATTGAACTTCTTTAAAATTACATATTGTAGAATTCGAAATGATTATGTAACATCAATTTTACGTGTTTTTGGAATAACGTTGAAATGTGATAAAAATTTCAAGAATTTTTTCCATTATTAAATACGTGAAGTTTTGTTTTTAACAAACAGAATCCTAAACAACTCCACCTTTTATCCCTTTAATATAAAGTTCGTTTTACCTGAAACAACTTGTATTAAGTACTGATTTATATTTTAATGTTTTTTTTTAAGTTTCTGTAAAACAACGAGCTTTTATTTCAAATAAATTCTGGAAAAAACCACCAATACACGTGTATTTGTGTTTATAGAATGATCAGTTGTTTTCGGTGGTTTATTTATTTAGGTTCAAATATTAATTTTTTTCTTGTTTTAATACACATGCATTACATACTCGTTTTCAAATCAGATATGATATTAAATTAAAATTCGTACGAACAGGCCAAAAAAATAAACTGCTTCCACAAAGGAATCAAAAAATAATAAAATGAAACCCAACCAAGTGTGCGATGAACCCCTTACAAATGATAAAAGGAATCACCTTGATGAGCTAACATCTTCCTTGACACGAGCCCGCGGGAGGGGGTCATTCCCGAAACCTAATTACGTTCCCAGCCTCGGAAGTACGAATTCCACCCCCAACAATTATCTGCAGGCTTTTTTTCGCATCCCCCGGATATTTCAACTATTCTCGCGAAACCGGAAAAAGGCAGCGACGTAACACGCCCGAGCAGCTTTCAATCTGTGCGGCGCGAAGCCTTTTTATTTTAACTTTAAAGTCGTGCGATTGCCTATTCTAAACTTTTGTCTTTCAGTACTGCGCACAAACAAATATTCCTGTTTAAATTTCTATTCGACTATCACATTAAACTTGACGTCAATATTTATACATAATAATAATTAACTGCTTTTGTATACTTTCAGTCCAACGTTTTTACGCTGGTATTGGATGCATTTTAATCATATTTTCCTTCAGCATACGATTGTAAAAACCTTTAAAACCCATGTACCTATAAAATATCTCCAATATTTCTTAAAACAGTTATACCATAGTATTTCGAAAATAAAGTATTGTAATTATTTCTTGGTGAGCAAGTGTTCTAGTCATTATTTTGTATTTGGCGTGTGCGTGAACAAGCAAAAGCAAGAATCAACTAATCAACGTGTCACTTTTGAGCAACCGATATAACAGGTACGACACTAAAATAATTTACTTTCATTTACATTCTAAAGGTTGTAAAGGTAATTCTTTATGTACATTTTTTATATAAACAGAATGAGGAAAACCCTGAACAAAATGTTTGAAAACTTGCGCCCGGCGCACGGCGTAACGACGCCCACAGAAATTTAATTTCTACTGTCCTATATCTCTATTGAATAGAACAATGGCATATAGAGAAAACTGGGACACTAGGTATGGAACTCTCCCCGAGAGAAGTCAGGGGATGAGGCAGGGTGACCAAGCTTGTCTATACCTTTAGAAAACCGGGACAGAGCGTCTACTAAAATAAATTAGGACTTACAATTTTTTTTGTTGTGATTTTGCGGTTTTCTCAATTTGTTTTATTGGCAAAACAGTCACCAATAAAACCACAAAAAATATTGAAATTCAAAAACAAACTCGTTTATTTATCACAGTAAAAACCCGAAGGCGTTTAATAGCAAAGCGTTAAACGATATTAAAAACAAGAGGTTGTATCTGACTTGTTACTTAACAAGGTTTCGTATTATTTTTGATGAAATATTAACAAGGTTTTTTTTGTTTTTATCAACGTTTATTATACATTAAAAACCAAATAATTAAATTGAAGAGTCTAAAAATCATCTAATCCAAGTTATACTCATAGGCGTAAGTTTACGGTAACCAAGAAGTAAAAGTTTTCAAAAACCAACTGCGCCTGTACATATTAGGCATGATTTCCCAAAAAAGCCTTATTTTGAAGACTATTTTTAGTATAAAAATATATATGCTTGCCTTTTGAATAGAATTGATAAAAACAACTCAATTACACTAATACAACTATTTATCAATATAAAAATAATATGTATAGTTTTGTATTTACAAAATTCGTATGCATAAAATTTTTTAACGGTTTTTCGGGACACTGTAAAACTAGTTCGTCCCGGTTGGCAGGAGTGTCACCCTAGGATGGAGGCTGTAGTGGAGGCCGACACGTGCCAGTTAGTTGTGAAGTACTTGACAGATTTCGATATAATTGTTGGAAATTTTGACGCCCTAATTGGGTACTTAATATACACGCCAATAAGCGAACCGTTCAAGTTTCTAGAACTTGTAGTACTCGAATAATATTTGGAGAATGTCTCATATGCTTTGATGTCAAACGAAACATTTTTTTTGTCATGTAAATAATAAAATATATATATACACATATACTCTAATATATTTACAACAAAAAAACATCATCGAGAGCTGCCATAAAACCACAGCTGGATAAAGTTCAGTTCAGGATTTTTAAAGCTGGGAATATAACGTTTTTAAGCTGTGTCACTTTTACTTTTTTGCATTATCATGAAGGAGTTTATTGAAATGTGAATATTAGTATGAAGTGAATGTAAATTCAACCCTGTACAATTGAATAAACCAATTTGATACCTAGGCGTGTATTAGAGCAAAAAAAAAATTGATTCACATGTTTGTAATTATTTATACTTGAACATAACAGGGCAATAGTTTGTTTAAGGTATTAGTATAATTTTTTTCTTCTCCACCCTTAAGTAATTTGAAATACTAGTTGTGTATTTTCATAATACGATAGTGTTGGCTAGCAAACGATGCGTTAAAGTTGTCAGGTAATATGAGTATATAACTCATGCAATTGGATATTTTTTATAGCTGAAAATCATTGTAACATCAAATAGAGCAAGTTCGGTAAAGTTTTATATTATTGTTAGTATACACATATAAAAGTAATAGTAAATTATCATGAGTTTATAAATCAAGAATAGTAAACTACAGCCGCTGTGCGAGCCAATAGTGTGTGCCAGCAAACGATGCGTTTTAATAGAATGCAAATGGAAAATTATTATGTTGGGCTGTTTGTCAAGACCCGCTGGTTTATAGGTTGAATCGCTTCCAAATGTTAACCAAATTTTATTGTCCGAGTAATAGAGGCATACGCCCGTCCGACCGACATTGCCTAGGGTTTTATGATCTTCGGGTGTGTTTTTGGATATTTTTATTTGTGAAATGCAGTCGAGGAGAAAAACGCCTGAAAAAAAGACGAAATAAATATTTTTTGACTAGAAAAAAAATATACATTGATAACACTGTATCTATGAAGGGTTACAAACTTAAAGTGCTGCTCTATAAAATACGCAAAAGTTTTAATTGACGTGTGGGTACTTTATAAACAAAATATTTTTAGTGCAATCGTTAAAATATATAATCACATTTTCTTCAACTTAAAATAATATATTATGAGTTTTCAATTAAATTATCACATTAGGTTGAAACAGATTTCAATTTAATCAAAACAGTGAGCGTTTGCAATAAAAAAGCTAATTTATCACGCGATTCAAAGTCGATCTACTAATTCCCAGCGTTGAAAATATGGCACAAGGACAGCATTGTCTTTTTGTACGCTTCTCTAGGAATACCATCAATTCCTAATCAGGGTAAGTAGTCCGAGTCCAGCACTATCTGCACTGCAGTAACTTGGGCTGCCCAGGCTCTGGATATAAACCAAGTTATGAGAGCACACCTACTCGTATGTAGAACAACTGGAGAAAAGAAAATTCTCTTGATACAAAAGAACTATAGGTAATTCTCAAAATATTCAGTATTAAATAATATATAATATTCGAGTAGGTACGAACATATTTTTCAGTTTCAGTACACCCCAGTTGAAGGTAGAATAAATGGAGAGAAAAAAATTATCTTGATATGTTGTTATATATAAAATATGTAAAACTGAATGGTTTACTAAGGGTCTAGGTCCCATAATCGAGTTTTTTTGATCATTTTCTAGTCCGTTTTGTGAAAAATTGACTGCACCAATCAAAAATATTTAAATGCAAAAAGTTTGATACATCCCTTCTTCCGAATACAATATATTTTTATCTCTTAAAAATTTACTATTAATATGATAAATATGTGTTTTTCCGATTGAAGTGTAGGAATTTGGAGATTCGTCCGGTACATTTTCTAAGAATTCTAAGCATTTAAAAGTCTTTTTAATAATAGGAATTGAATGATTAAATATAAACCATGTGCTTCTTATTAATTTAAAAATTAAAAAAAAAAAAAATCTTTAACAAACTTAGGTTTTGAAAAGTCGTCATTTTATCCAATTTTTCAACATCTTCAAGATTTTATTTTACCCTAAAAATGGACGTAAATTAAATAATAAAAAACTGGTTAATATAATTTATAGTTTTCTTAATACTCTGTAGAAAAATCAAAAATAATTGGACACCAGAGGCAACAAAAAGGCTAGAAGCAACTGCCTTAAATAATACTCGTATTTTATATCAGTATAGATGCAAATCCAACTTCTGCGTATAAACCAAGTAATGAAAGCACATTTAGCGTTTGGTAGAATAGATGGCGAGATGAAATTCACTTCACACATGGGTCTACAGATTATTTTTCTAAGCCTAAATGTTTATCTATTTTGATATATTTAATATATATAAACACGATTAATAAATATCAAAATTACGCAACAGAATTTTAATGCTGAGTTTGGCAAGTGAATATTTTAAAAATAGGGGAGTATTGTTATTTTACACTTATGGCTAGAAAATAATCAACAGCTGTGTAATCATATTTTCGAGAAAAATATATAAAGGGTTGAAAGAACATTGAGATAAAAGTTACCACTTACTACTACTTTTAATTCTTGTTTTGCTTTCAATTCAGTTTTGCTTAAGCTGTTTGAAGTTTTGTGAACATCTTCACTTGATGAACATGAATATTGTACTGAGAGTTACCAAAATTACCAACAGAACCTATCATTCATTTATTTAAAAATTCATCATTTTAATTGAATTATCACGTTAATTTATAGTCAAAATATTTATATTGCTTCTGAAATTATTTGAATATGTATTTAATGTATAAATTTGCGTTAATATTATTAAAATCATACACCAAAATACATTTTAGGGTAAGCGTCAAAGATCACACGTTCCAACGGCTTCTATCTAGACTATATAGAACATCTAAGCATTTTAAGCTTGTTATAGTTTTGCATTATATTCGTATTTAATATTACATTAAATATATAGCTACCAGTGCAAAATCCAATAATTTCAACCCAGTAAAATAAGACATAATAATAAAATAGTTTTAACATTAAATAAAGCTTTACGAAAATTGTGGTAGAAAATAAGCAACCCCCCTATATTTCAGATTCCAAGAATCTCCCTCTACAATCTTCTACGCAACCCTTTGCTTTACTTTTTTCATAATTCTACCTGACGGCTGTCCGTGTTTCAATGATGGATGATCTTCCGAAGTAAGAAGAAAGTGAGCGATGTGAATTATAAATAATCAGTGAATGAATCAAGATCTGTAAATCATTTAAGTGTAGTGTATTTATTCAGTATGAACTAGAAAATAATACGTATTACCACATATAACATATGAATATAATTGAACACATGAACGATATATTCTGTTCAAAATTCGGTTAAGCATTATGGATGAATATTTGTGAGTAAAATACTTGAGGGATTTTCCACATGTTCGTTTTTATTTGTGGCCGGTTTCTCCAACCTTTCACGTTGTCATTATCAAACAGAGTGAGATTTTATATAATAATAATCAATTAGGTAAACAATTGTTATAGGGAGAGGTTGTTGGAAAGAGAGAGAGTGATTGTCAGGTGGTAAGGGCTAATGTGGTTTTAATGTACCTGATAAGTGGAGGATTCTATATAATTGCATTTCACACAAACCGGTCACAAATAAAACATGTGGAAAATCACTCAAGTATTTTACTCAAAAATATTAAAATGGAATTTCACCGAGTACTCTCTATCAAAAATATTGAATTGCATTATGGATGAAAGAAATATTTAGAATCTCGTTTTGGAAAAAAAATGGGATTCAAGCCATTTCTTCGGATTGGTTTTGCCTGGCTTATTAATTATTTAGATCCTCACTAAGAATATGCCAGATAGCCATAGCTTAAAAACCTCACGTGATGATTAAATAAACCTATTTCTGTAACTTGCCGTTAAATCAACTAAAAAAATTAATCAAATGAAAAATTTTATTATTAAAAAAGAACTAAAATAAATATATACGGAAAGGATAAATTTCTTAGCACTAAGATAAATGTAACCAAACCTTGTCAAATAGTAATGAGTCTTGGGTGGGTAAGAGTGGTTCTCGCGTACAGGACGGTCGCTGGTCCCAAGACAATCTACACGGGTAACCTCAATATGGGATATTTCCAACGAGACGTCCGAAGATGAAATGGATCGATGATATCCAGAGCTTACCCAGGTGATGGAAAGCCGACAGTTAAAAGGAAGTAAATGTGATAAAAGTGGATCAAAAGCTTCTACAGTTAATTTAAAAAAAAAAAATTTTACCCTGAAATATGGAATTATGTACTTACATGAATTATTCATTATTTATAAATATATGTGGTAGCTATGAATTGAGATAAGCTTTCCAAGTATTATACAGAGATTTCTAAACCTTGAAATACAATGAAAATATATTACAGTGTAATTTCAATGAATCACTTAAGAGAATGTATTTTGTCATAAATTTGCAATTGGTTTTGAGGGTAAAGGCTTTTTTTCAGAGCTTAGTAATTAATTTAAAAAATCCCCTGGACAATAAAAATAAAATAATTTAACTTGAAAAAAAGCTCACAAAGGCAAAATTTATTACAATAAGAATCAATATTGAAACATTTTGCAAGTTTAGAACAAGGCGACATTTTTCCTGAAAAGTTCAAAGTTTCAGCAATATTTCACTCTCAAAAATCACAATGTCTTTATCAAAACTCCAAGACAAATACTCGGAGGAAAATTTAATAAATCTGTCGTAAAGCGGTGCCAGGGACCCGGCCAGCGGAAGTGGATCGTCGGCAAAGAGACCATACGCAATTAATTAAATGACATAATTAAAAAACTTCCAGGAACTTCCCCGAAGAGACAATATCCCGAAAAGCTTAAGATGGAATAAATATATCCGCGTTAGCCATAATTCGTAAATTTTATATTTTATAGAACAACTTGGAGATTAGTATTTTTTCCTAAAATATCTGAGCTTCAGCAGTGCGGCATCTTGAATCTTTTGTTAGCTCTATGGATATACCGACGATACTAGATTGAGATTTCTCCTTTTCGATCCTTCCTTTGACAGATGAATCCTAAAGATTTCAGTTAAGCTGTTCATGTCCATTTTAGGGTAGTTTCAATTCTCATAATCTTCTTTACTTCAACATGTCTGTCTTATATTTTTACATATAAAATACATACAATTAGAAAAATACTTTTGTGCTAATAAACCGGTTGCTTTAATAAGTACTATTTTATATAATGTTTAATTATTTTTTATTTCCGCGTTTACTAATAAAAACGTATTTCATTTCATTTTTGGAGGCTTAAACTACTTTTTTTTTTTTGTAAAACATTACAAATAATTATCACCAATTTTAACGTCTTATCATCGTGTCTATCTTCGCTGTATTTTTGAATCATAGTTCGCATCTAATTACATTTATAATAAAATAACTGGTTTTTGTATATTTAATATACTCTATTCAATAAATAAATATAAATAAATGTGTAAACAAAATGGTTAAGCTTAATTTGAAAACGGGATTATAGCTTTTAATCACTTCTCATGTAAAATCTAGCAAAATATAACGTCACGAGAGTTTATGAAAAATATGAAATAAAGGCGTAATTTATACGGAAATTTTATTTAAATAAATTAAGTAGAGCTAAACTATTTGTACAATTATGCTTTGTAATCTTGCGTGAGATTCGAGACCCGGCGGATGCGCCTACAAAGCATTCTTCAGGACGAAACATTTTTCAGGACCGCGGGCCCGGGACGGATACTGAAAAGAAATTCAGAATTATGAAAAAATATTTAGTTCCGAGCGCGCAGTCCGCGACTTTAATCTCTTTCCTATTTGGTCGGGGGATGAAACCTTCCCCATGAATAATATATTATATTTCTTTTCGGGAAAAATACGAAGAATGACGGGGCGATTTATGGAAACAATTTAGTATGCAAATGCCTTTTTTATTGTTTGAAATTTTTTCTTGAAATATTCATGGGTCGTTTCAAACATAGGTCCATGATTCTGAACTTCTAGTCAGGAGATTAAACTTCTCAGGATTCAGCCACGACTCTGTTTATTCAAAAGGAATTAACAACTTTTTCGTTTTTGTTAAATATTTATACTTTTGGTACGTGCTTAGATTACGCAAAATATTTTTATATACTTTTGTTATATTTTTACAAATTTTAAAAACCCAGCGTACACGTAAAAACCTACACCAGACTTTTATAAAAAACACCACAATTTCACTCTGTTGATATTATTTTTGTGCTTAGCAATTAAATTGACTTATGTATGTGTTTTTTTAAATATATTTATATATGTATATTAGTTCATTTCATAAAAACAGTTTAATACTGGAGATAGAACCTCGAATAAATTATCAAAACCTAAATCACGTAACACCCAAGAAGATAAGTCCTGTGTGAAAATAAATAAGCTTGCAAATGAGCAAATAGATTGTTATAAATAAATAACTGTTCAACAGTTGTAATAAATAACTATTGTTTATTCTTTAAAATGAATGTAACGATTACTTTAGAATTAATAACAATCAATAGTAACTATAATAAGATTTGCTGTGAAACCATTTATATTGTAATATACTCGTATAATAGTGAAGGTAGCAAGTATTTTCTGACTGATTCCATAAATTATATGTTTATAAGTTTAATTAAGTACTAAAGATTTTAATGCTTGATAACTCTATCTCCAGAAAGAGACTGCAATACCAAAAATTTATCCGTGAAAATCTATAAATAGAACCTAGAATGTGACATGATACCCAAGAACATCTCCTGTAATGCCACGGTGTTCTCATTTAAACAACCTTCTGAAGATAATCAAATAGCACTGAAAATGGTAGACAAGTATGATTTATCACATAAGATATCTTACCACACTTTTCTCTCAGGCCAAGGGAGCTATAAACTAGAATCGATATTGCTTTTCAGAGAACACAACTCTACGATAAAGCACGGCCTACTTCATTGAAGTCCATCCCTTGGCGGGGGTGGAGGCCTAATGAAATAAATAAATTTATCATCCGGTGGGGCGGCAGTACAGGCCGAGTGCCACTTATGGGATAAATGCGGTGGGAAATAATTCACCTGAGAGCCTCGGACGTCCACGCGACATTTAACTAATTGTAGAAATGGCCAGTGACTCTCGCGATTTTCCACAGGTAAAAATAACCACTCGAAATTTTTTTTCCGGATTAGTTCCCACCTCTGTATTATTTTGTTGGTCACCAGAAAAATAATTCAGCAAATATAATTACTTATAAAAATTGGCACAATGTACACTTTGATCTCCGCCAGCAAAAATCAAATACCGCATCGTCTACACAACGACTGACTAAATAGCGAAAATTCTTATTTACAACATGTTTATTGCTTCAAAATACGCTTATATTGTATACAATATAAATGAATTTCTTATAATTCAAAAGAAATGCATTTGAACGTAAAAAAAATATCGTCGCGCTCTTGCTGTACATTTTTTCATCAAGTGGATGACCTACATCACTCTGTATAAATTTCAACAAATTAAAACAACAAAAATATATCAAAAAGGGGAGAAAAAAATATTTTGCTAAAATGAAGAGAAGTGGGTTGAATAGAAATTGCTTTTCTTACAAAATCCGCCTCGATGCATTCGGGTAAATTATAATTTTTATTTAGACTTTATTTTTTTTTTATTTTTTACTTGACGTCTCCCTTGTTCTCTGAGAAATGACAATTCATATAAATGTTCCTTTTAATGCCCTTGCACAATTAGCGTAATTGCTTTCTTTGTAACGAAAATAATCTTCTAGGTATTAACTATGTTCATTTTTCATAATGCTTCCCATATTTTTAAACATAAGCCATAGCACTCGTTTGTATTGTGCGTTTTTTTTGTCTCTCTCTCTAAATATTTTTTAGGGTTAATGTTTCCGGCATGTTTCAGTCTGAAAAAAACATTAGCTTTTAAAGTGAATTGTCGCGTTGCAGAGTCCACTCTGAAAATATTTCTAGTTTTTAAATTAATCGCAATAAACTAAAACCTTTTTTTTTTAATATACTCTAGGGCAAATATTTTAGTGCATTAAAAATTGCATCTATTCATATCTCATATATATTTTTCATACATCAGAAATCAAACTATGAGGGGCATATATTTGGAAAAGCATATTTTTTTGTTTCATGGTTGTCTTTGCACCTTATTTATCACATATTTTGTATTATTCTTGCTAAGCTAGTTTTGAGGAGAAATAAATATTTTAAGCAACGTAAAAACCTTCATTGTAAAGCCACTTAAAAAAATATTTTTTCTTAGTGATACTAGGAAATGAAAGGATTCTCAAAAAGTTTATAATAATTTATTTTCATATGTTCTTCGATATAAGGTAAGTTTTCTGTTCAAACTTCATAAGTCTATTTAACAATATCTCGTCGTTTGCAAAACAAATCCAATTTCCGATACATAACATATCTTGCCGATACATCAAAAGGACGAATACCCAAATGAGGTCATTATAACAAAGCAGAACCATTGTCTGGAGGCCGACTTCTTGGAAGTACAAGCAAGCCGTATATCATGATGTGCGATACAAAAGACGAAGCGAATAATATTATAACTGATTTTCTTCTTAGACCCCTAATTCTTATATTTACATAAAACATATATGTGAATATATATAAATACATACGTATGAATCGTTGAGAAAACAAAGAATTTATATGATATACGAATAATTATGGTGAGGACGTAGACCGTATCAATAAACTTTTGTTGGCAAAACTGAAATGTAAACTGATGATTTACTATTATAAAGTAAACGGAAACCTTTCAGTAATATTAATATCTGAATTTCACATCCTACTTTTCAAATATTTACCCAAATAATGTTGACTTCAATGGCTAAAACAGGGAAAGCTGCAATAACTTTCCACTTGTATAATTTATTTACGTAAATATGAACAAAGAGAATTATTAGTGATGTAATATGCGACGTTTGATTTTGATAAAATGTCATTTATCTATTATAAATAAAACATGTTCACTTCACTTTTTGATGTCCATGCATAGAAAATTTACATAGCTTTATTTGATAACCTAGTTTTGAGAATCATCTCATTATTAGCAATGTTTACTCATACAAAAAGTAACAAGGTTTAATATCTCTATACTATCTTAATTTCACAATAATCATATAGATGAGATTAACGGGTGTCAAGCAAAAGATAGACAAATTAACAAGCGATTAAAAATAACAGAAGAGAACTGTCCATTAAAGGCCGTACTTTCACCATCCATTTTAAAATAGTAAAAAATTTGTACATAATTTAAACTGTAAGACAAGTTTGATTTAAACAGATATTTCATACTGATTTTGTCAAAAAAAAATTAAAATTTCAATGTTAGAACTATTACTATTATTTTTATAAAATACTACCTACCCAGAACTTTAGGATTGTTTATTTAAAAAAAACATTATTAACGATAACCAAACCGGGTTTACCCTTGTAAGAAGAAAATATTCAACATTAAAAATAATAGTACGTAATGTTTATAACACTTATCATATTATTCAAATATATATTTTGATGTATTTTTGACGATTTAAAACGTGCCTTTTTTATACTCCAAACTAGAGACGAAAAAAACTTGAAGGTATATTTTTAATATGAAACCATTTCCTTAGAAATACCTTTTAAGATACAAACATTTTTTATATATAAAAAGGGTAAGACATAATGTGGTATTTTCGCGAGCCAAGAAAGTGTATTACTGTCAAAACTTTTTGACGGCCGTTGTTATGTTACATATGGCCTTATCGAAACTTTTGACACTCTTGTGAGTCATTTTTGTCAAAAATGTCAACTGAAAGTCTGTCATTTTGACTCCACCATTTCTCACTGGGCGGGCGTGTCATTTTGAATACCTGAATAATGCTGAATAGTATAAATAATGATAAGGATGAAATTGACGTGCCACACCTTCATAATATATACTATCTCTAAAAGTGAAAAAATATAATTTATTTTAGTAAATAACCTAGAATTATTACACGTCGTTTTATATAAAGCTGATTAATGTTACTAAGGCTTTAAAACATCGGTAATAAATATTCTGAACACACTAACGGTGTGAATTTATTTTAAACTATTATCTACACATTGAAGTAGAGAAAAAATATGTGTAAAATATTTCGATAATTTTTCATTTTCTAAAAAAATATTTGGTGATTTGTGTGTTAGCTGCTTGATATATTTTTAATGAGGATAATTCCATCATCGAAAACATCGAGGATCTCAATACCCAAAAAAACCACAAAATCATCGAATAAGTCACAAATTAAACACGTTATGATGGTGATCATTTTAATTCATTTTTTTTTCAGACTTAAGCCTTGATATACGAAAATGCTCACAAATAAAAATAATTGTAATTTTGTAGCCTTTTAAGCTAATAATATTTTCAATATATTTTTAAAATATATATCGTGTAGTTTTGGTTTGTTTTTTTTAATGAATTTGCTAATGGAAAAAGTTACAAGTTAATACATCTAGTAATGATCTTCTCAAAATGAAAAAAGCCTGGCTTTCATGCGCCAACGTTGCACAGTGCATAATTATCGTGGGAGTGGCTGAGGCAGGTCTGCTCGGGCGGAGGCTGTAGTGATGGCAACATCCGATCTAATTCATTAACTGAAAAATTCGTATGATTTATTGAAAACTCGAATTTCGATGTGATGACCGTTTTTTTTATTTTTGATTTAAACCAAATTTCTCATCGACAGCAAATTTGTTGAACGCCTGATTATTTATTTAGATCATAGGTTCCCAAACTTTTTGTCCCGTCGACCCCTTGTCGAGTTTTCCTGTTTTTCGTAGACCCCCCCTGCCTTGCTATTGTAATATTGCATTTTTACATTTGACCGGATTTTTTGTCCGTTATATCCCAAATCTTTTAAACCGTGGTCCGTTATATCGAGGTTTTACTATATACATTTATAAATAAAAACACACAAAATGCAAATATAACATTCACTAAAATAAAATCAATACTTTCAATGGGAGGGATGGGTCTTATGCTTTGATAGGAAATTTTTAATATTTGGCTTCAAATAAGTCAGATTTAACTTTAAATCTCTTCACCCAGTGATTTCCAATCTATTTTTTTTTGTAAGAAGAATGGCAACTGCACTGAAACTCCTTTCCACGAGGAATGAAGATGGTAAAGCTATCAAAAACCTTCTTGCGATGGTCCATAATGCAGGATAAATAGCAGGTATGTCTCTCTGAAGCCAAAATTGCTGATATCCCTTTCTAAACTGCACCTTCAGTTCTTCTTGTAGTATGACTTTCGATTCTTCAATGTAACCGTATGGATTGATAATTCACTGTGGTATTTTGGTGATGACCTGCTTAAATGGGATCCACTCTCGTAGACTTCTATTTACAGTTCGTGGACCGGCAATATTTTTTTTTCTGCCATCGGCCCCTTGCAGGGCGAAATCGACCCCTGGGGGTCGATATTGACCACTTTGGGAACCAATGATTTAGATCAATTGTTTTTCGACCAAAAATTAGATCATATGAAATTGTGTACAGTTTCAAATAATCTGAAATTATTCTCTTGTGTTTTACCGGTAGTATCAAATGTATTATTATTTATTGATGTAAGAAAATATGTAGACTTACAGTGACTTCCAAATATTTTTTTTTTAAAATAAATATTCAATTTAAGATTTTTCACATGTGATTAAATTCGATCATGCACATTCGATTAGGTTTATTTGATTATAAAAAAATAAATAATGTACTTTGATCATGCACATTCGACTGTGTTTGCTCGATAGTGGGCAACATTACAGCCATAGTCTGGGCTCGCAGTACTGCAACCCGTTTGACGACAAGTCCGAGCCCGCACCAGCCACTTCCCGGTGCGTTGCGAAACTAATAATGCAACACGTAATTGTATAATCCACCAGCCCAATGTACAAGGCGACCATAGAATATGCTGCGATACAACACAGGGTGTCCCAAAAACTACTGTGCCGTCACTAAAGCGTATACACTCGTGGAACACAAAAAATATCCACGGGAGGTTTACTTGTAAAATGTATAAGTCGTTTATGATAAACGAGTCTGATAGTACTATAAAATAAAAAAACGTTGACTCTAAATGTAAGTATGAGTATAATAAAGGCAAGAGTATCTTTCTCATACAATGTAAATGACCTGAGACATAACAGACACGGTTTGTTAATACATTGCATTATGACTGCATCGCTTTATTGTTCTAAAGTGGCTAGTGAAATTTCATACTATTTTATGGAGATACTATTACGTTCGAAATTATTAGTACAAAAACGTAAACTAAAATATATTGTTTTGTATTTTCTATCATTATATATTCAAAAATAAAGATAAAAATGTTTACAGGGCCAACTTTGATAATTCACTAATAAGTCAACTGTTAAATGTAAATACCACACATGTTAATAATCAAACAATCATTTAAAGCTTAACAATGTAATGCACTATAAAATCTTTAATTATACTTAAACTAAATATAGAGTGTTCCTTTACTTTAATTCATAGTGTTTTCTGGCTCATTTTTTACAGGAAACAAAGGTCGGGTAAATAATTAAAAGCACGTGAGCTCTGGTCGCTTTTTTGTTGCCAACTTGTTATAGTATCAGGTTATATTAGTATAAACAATTTAAAACATTTTTTCATAGACTTTTAATTTAACAGATGCAGTGGCTGGCATTTCATGCAATTAGTATATAAAAAATATATTTGAACGAATAGCTTTGAACGAAGTCCACTTTCATACATCGCATTGCAAATATTATCCAACGTGATTCAAATATAAATTTTCTTCAAATTTGTTCACCCGTTATGAAAATATTCCACTTGGATTTGTTTTAGAGCTGGATTTTTGTAATCGATTCCAATTAAAGCCGAGCAGCAATAATCTGACGCAGTTTTGAAACGGATGCATTGCATGAACAGAATTTGAATATATTTAAAAGTGCTTTGCGTAAACAAAATGTCCATAACGTTTCAAAACTGCGATAATCGATCACACAATATATTAAGTAGCGGTAATATATTTATATAGATGGATTTGATAAATTTCCTAATAAGTAGTTTATTCAGTACAATTTAATGTTTCCCAATAGTGTGGTCTATTTTCAACATTTTTACTTTATATTTAATCACTCCTTATATAACATTAAAATTGAATCTTTTCTAAATGCCTAAGTTTTACAAAATTAAATTATTTAACGCCATAATAATGATATTTATTTCACAAAATATAATGGTTAAAATGAAAAGTTGAGCAGAGTTATTTAAGACTCACTTGTGAAGTGTTGAAGAATTATTGTTTAAATTATTTTGATAGTAAGTATTTAAACATTGATCCATTGTAACATGGTGGGAAGGTGTTTATTACGCAAAACTCTTTCATCACATTGAGATATTGTGTTAAACAATGGAGGATGCAAGACGATGCCTATACAAGTGCTATGAATTCGAAATATATATAGCTTCTATTAGGTGCATCACAAAGTTTCGGGATTTCACACATAGATGTCGACATACATGTCTAAACTTGTATTTTTTTTATAGCTTAGACTTCAGTCAACAATAAGCAGTCATAATTCCAACACATATCGCAACACAATAATATTTTTTCTAACAGCGAAGATGTCGAGTTTTGTGCCAAAAAAACAGCATTCGCGGGTTGCTTTGTTTTTTTGCTTTAACTTGAAAAAAATCCAACTGATGCACTTCGCTTGCTTAAGTAAGCCTACGGCAAACATACACCGTCGAAAACTACCTGTGAAATTAGTTTAAACGCTTCAGAAGTGGCGTTATCGACACTGAGGATAAAGACCAAAAACATTTGAGGACGCCGATCTGCAAGTGTTATTAGATGAAGATGACACGCAAATACAAGATCAACTTACGAAGGCAATAAACATGACTCGATAAGGTATTTCCAAACGTTTACATGCCATGGGAAAAAAATTGAAGGGAAGGATAATGGATGCCGCATGAGTTGATTGAGATACAGGTGAAAAATTGAGGAACCACTTCCAAAATTTTGCTTTTGGGGCATGAAATAAAGTGTTTTCTGCATCAAATTGTTACTGGCGATGAGAAGTGAATATATTTCAAGAATACCTAATGCGAAAAAATCGTAGAATTCTGTCATTGAGAGGTGGTCTCACAAATTTCAAGTAGCGACATTACATATGAATCCCAGAAGATGTTCCAATGACATAAGATATTAAATGCTTTAGTAGTGTATTGCATTTTTTCCAGAAAAAAATGTAAGAATTCGCCGGCTCCGCGGCTCAAAGGCTGTTTTTTTAACTGTAACAAAGAGAGTTTATTGTGCGTTTGATGCCGAATAAAAAACCACAATCCGTGGTTGGAATTTCTGTAGTGGCGGCTGTAACCTTGGAGGTCTTACATGTCATTTGCGATCGAAACTGGTCCGCTCCGATAAAGGTCCCTAGAATGTCTGCCGCGCCGTTCAAAATGAAGTAAAGACAGCCTTCGGGCCACGGTGCAAGGAGCGAGAGAGAAAACACAGCCTTTATGATTTATAACCACAACCATTACACGCCAATTATGAGTAACCAAAATGGCTGAGTGATTACGAGCATTTTTACTTTTTTGAAAATATGAGTAATCTCAAAGCCATTTGGCTATTAAACCGGTCAGTTGTCGATACAACCATTACAAGTAATAAAGCGTTATTTTATTGAAATCGCAGACAGTATATATATTTAACAAACACGTATAGTTAAATGGTTAGTAGACTACAACGTTTTTAGCTTCAGGCACTTTCGATTTTCAAGGGTAAAAGTGCTCGTAACCTGAAATGCCTTAATTTCTCGATGTTTCGGTAATTCAAATTTATTGTTTAAATATATAATAGAAAAAATTGGTTTTATAAAAAAAAATGGCCAGGGTCACATCGAATTGCAAACAAAGTTGCCACGGCGCAATGCACGACACGTTTTTATTTCATTTGATAAAACAAAAATATCATAAGTAGTAATTAGCACATCTCTTTTTTTTAATTAAATCTAGTCTTCAAGGTTCAATCCAAGAAACGAGAGAGAAAAAAATTTGGCTAAATTATTTATTGAAATAATCATTACAAATTATTTATTATATAACCACAGACAATGCATTATTTACAGTTGATTATATCGTAATTATTTGTTATTACTCCGATACCGATATTAATACCAGATAAACCCGAAATTAATTCCGTCGCAACGTATAGTTATGATTCATAGATCGTTGAATAGAATGTATATTTTTTAGTTATATTGAACAAAAAAAATTTAAAATATATAAATATTTTGATTATTTTATTTTTGTTTAATATCAGTAGTGTCAAAAAAAAATACACCCTGTTATATTACATGGTTTTTTCGATATTTGGCTGCGGCGATATAATATTAATATTATAAAAGATAATAGGACTTTTAAATTTAATTGCTGTTACTTAAATCAACATCGTAAAACATTTAAGATTATAAAGAGAAAATTTATATATTTTTTTATTTTCCTTGTTAAAATTTTAGATATTCTCTCATAGACAATGCTTTGTTATATCAAATCTATTTGAAACGGTTTAACCGATTCTTGATTTGTTCAATGTTAGGCAAAATTAAAAAATTATTATGAATACTGTCTAATTCAATATATTACAAAATATAATTATTGCTTTTAGTACCAGGGTAAGAATATGTCGAATCTACTTCATAAATCTCTTCTTATTACAGATAAAGATATAATAGTTAATACCGCATTGATTCGCTTTGTGACCGCACCCCGAATGACCTAAAAAACTTTTAGATTTCATCAACATCGCATTTCAAAATATCTTTCTGTAACTGAATTTAATTACATCATCATTAATATCGTGATATTACTATTGAAAATATTTTTAAAGTTTCATAAAAATAAAACAACCCAAAATAACGATCTTATAATATTATCGTAGTTTTATTAGATAAATACATATCTACTTTTTTACTTTGGAGGCTTATTTAACTTGATATAATTTAAACTTTAAATCATTTTTAGACATTGTGTTATAATTTCTCAAAAAATTATGTAAAAATCTTAATTTTACTGTCACGGTTTTGACGCACAGTCAATGAAATCGATTTATTCAAAAAAATCCATAAAGCGCCTAATTTTACCAATTTCATAAAATATATTGACAGTCTAATCCAGTAACTAGAAGCACAAAAATATATTTATAATATTATCGACAAAAAAAAAAAACAAATTAAATTACAAACTATGGCGAACGTTAGCTCTTACAGTTTATAAAACTAATTAATTCAAACTGAGTGTAAAATTTGATTCACGGCTTTGTTATGGTAAACATTTTAATTAAGTAAAATACTTGAGTGATTTTTCCACATGTAAATTTTAATTGGTGACCGGTTTCACTCAAGTATTTTACTTATTTAAAATATTAAAATGGAATTCCACAAATACTCTTTGCCATAAATATCGACTTTCTTATAGTAAGCACATAACGCTTCTATGAAGCGGTGCTCTCATTACACGGTTTCAATATAACGCGAAATTGTGCCAAAAATCTTTTAACGCGGCACTCATATAACACGGTTTTCATACAATACCATTTCGTCAACGTTATTTGTTAACGAATAAGCTAATTTTAAAAACCTCAGGAAGACGTATTTGAAGAAGAGTAAGATCACTCATACTGGACAACGAGGATGAATTTTTTATATTATTTGATGTATGATTACTTTTTTTTTTTTTTTTTGAAATGGTGTTATATGGTATATATATATACGTATATATTTATATATAAACCATTTCAAAAAAAAAAAATATATATATATATATATTTACTTCTGAATTTCTTATAGATCGGTTTTCGTGTAGCGCGGTACGCATTGATCGCGTTTCAGGATGGTTGACTGTACATTTGAGTTTCAATAAAAAGGCTTTTATGGAGTACGGCGAATTGAATGTCACAGCCACGACATGGCCGCCATGTGTGTTGCATATCAGGAAATGGCTAGGGGCACATACTTGATAACAGGTTAACACATCGCTTGGACAGCAGCTGGCATTGAAAGTGCTCTGCGGTCGGGTCCGCTCGGAATCGCCTAGAGCGATTATCTACGTGATCGAATTTTACGTTTTTTTTTCAGCGTGATTGGTCTGTTTTTAAACGTTTTTGGGTGAAGCAATGCTAAAGTGAGCCGAGTAAACTTGACAAAGACATTTGGAATGCTGGTGAAAAAATTCAGCCGTGGACAAAGACATTGTTGGATTACGTCAAATGTGATAAACGAATCACTTTCAAATTGTTAAAACGCGACTCATTATTCTACAAACGGGTTTCATATTTACTAAATTAATCGCGGTTAATATAGATTAATGATCGGTAGTATATAAAAACTTTTTTATATATTATTATTGACCTAAATAAATTGTTGATATGGATCATTTATCGCCGCATGTTGATGGTCAGACTTTTAGTATCGGAAGCAGAGTTAGGGTAAAAAAATCTTGAATACAAAAAAAAAATATTTATTGGTCAATCTCAGCCTCCTCAGTTCATCTAGTCTTCACGTATGCTACAATTACACGCCTTATAGTTTACGCATAAATATAATACATATTAATATCACACCGCAATTCAAACAATACTCCAGTTATCAATAATTTAATAGTAACAGTCCGTTTTGGCTAGGGTGCGGATTAGTTGTTGTAGTTGCTGCTGAAGCTGTAGCTGTAGCCGTCGGGAGACCTGTTGAGGTCCAGCTTGCCGGGGGGGAAGAAGCGATGGGGGGCTTGGGTCTGCTCCTCGGGGGCGTAGTATTGCTGGGGGCGAGGTGCGGGTGCAGGGGCGGGGGCCACAGCACGGGCCACTCCACTGTACTGGGCCTGGGCTACTCCACTGTATTGAGCTTGCGCCTTGGGGGCGACGTACTGTGTCTGGACGCCACTGTACTGCTGCTGCTGGGGAGCAGGTCTGTACTGGGGCTGGGGAGCCACGTACTGCTGCTGAGCGGCGCCGGAAGTCTCCTTCTCGTACAACTCGGGGTAGTACTGGCCGTCGTCCTCGTTGGGGTTAGAACGGGCGCCGCTGTACTGCTGGGGAGCAGAGTACTGCTGCTGGGGGGCCTGGTATTGCTGAGGGGCAGAGTACTGCTGCTGGGGAGCCTGGTACTGCTGGGGAGCAGGCTGGTATCTGGGGGCGGGAGCGGCAGCCGGGGGAGGAGCAGCGGCAACGGGCAGATGATCACCGGAAGCGACGAATCCGTTCTTTCCGGCGGTGTATGTTACGGTCCTGCGCTGGCCGTCGGGGCCGACGTAGGAGTAGCTGCCTTTCCTGTTTCCGGCGGCGTCGCTCTCTTCCTTGAAGTCGACTCCGTCTTCTTGGGTGTAGGCCGCTCCGAAGGTTCCGTCTCCGCTGAGGTACCTCTGCTCGCTGAGGATGGCTGCGACCTTGGGGTCGTCCGTGTAGCGGGCCGCCTTGGGGGTGCGCTGTCCTTGGGACGCCGCCACAGCCACTAGGGCGCAAATGCACGCAAGCCTGAACATCCTGAGAGTTGACTGCTTGTTACGGTTTCGACTGAGAGCGCGGAGCGACTGACTGACCGGGAGAGAGGCTCGCCCCTTTTATACCGCGCGACAGCCTTGGGCGGTTCGTACGCCGCCGGTATGAATGACCGCGAAAAGCGAGAACCGAAGACAGCTGGCCCGGCTTGGAACGACATGGATCTTTCCGCTTCCTGTGTGGGAATCGCCGATTTGCATAATTATTCAAATATTGAGGAAGAATGTGATTTTGTCAATGTGTTACAGTTTCATTCAAATCACGATCAATAAATCAATTCGTTCGCCGAAAATTTACTAATTATACTAAAAAATATATATCACAAGATTTAAAGATACAAATGTGAAAAATAGTTATCACATTGTGACCTTTATCATGATAAATAATTAATAAATTAGATCGACGTAGAGTCGATCCAGTCGTGTAAACATAATGATAACTAAACATAAATATCAATGCATTGAGATCAACTCGTCAAGGCCAAGGAAGGAAAGAAAACAAACGCATCAAATCCGGAGCTCGATTATTATTCTATATCTACTTTCTTGGTAGTTCTCAGAAATTATATGTATAGAATAAACCTAACCTAACCCCATGAAAAGACAGACATGTGTTCAGTGAGATGGGCACCAATCTTCTCAAAGAATTGGCAAGAAGAAGATATAAATGAGTTGAAAAACCGCAATTGATTATTGGTAATATTCAAACTTAAAACAATGCACTTCTTCTTGTAAAATCTCTAGATCTACTAAAGGTCCGACTTTTCTGAAAACGCGATCTTTGTATCGAGCCAATGGCTTATGCAACACTATCATAATAGAGTTAATAACTTGTTTCAGACAGAAATAAGAAACCGTTACCAAAGGAAACCTTAAACAATAAACAAATCGACATTTCCGTCTACGCCAAAAATTAATATTAATAAAATTCGTGCTTAAAATTTAAGAATAAAATCTTTTAGTGTGTGCACTTTTTGAAATTTAATACAACGTTTTTTTAATTTTATTTCATCCGTAGTGTATTAATGTTTACTATAAGCTTAGCGTGAGAAATATTCAATGCAATAAATAACGTTTCGTCTGTTTCGTCAAGGACTCACACTTCCGTGCAATTCGGGCAAACAAAGGGGCTATGAACTCGACCCATAACGGTGCAACTCTACTTCAAACACTCTAACTATAGTTAAACAAAATATATGTTGCGGAAATAGTACTCTTATTAGTCTACTACATAAATATACTAGCAAATAAGCTGTTGTTTATATCCTTACATTCATTTGAAAATGTCAGAAATAATTTTTTAATGTTAAGGTTACTTTTACAGCAAGAAACCTTATTTCATCCTGTTCACAAAAGTAATGGTTAAATCACAATTATTTCAATATATATACATTTAGTTTAAGAAATGTCGATCAACAGTTACAATTAACTGTTTTTGCTATAGTAATTATCATTAAATACTCTGAAACATTAAAGCTTAAATCTACAATTTATATTTTGAAAAATTGATCCAATAATATAAATAAACAATAAAAATATCGTTTTTTTTAATTTAACCACAAATTATTATATTAATAACCAAAAGCATTGAACAGTAAAAATACACTTATGCATTTTTTTTTAGCATGAATATAAGCCATTTTCATAGTAAGTGCAATTTCAGTCTTTTATAACATAATGATATTAATATTAGTCGAATATTTAAATGTACGCTTAATTGTTAATTAATCTTAAAATATTTTCTGTTCAAGACATGCTTTATACCCCTCAGATTATAAAATCAAATCATGGTATACATCAGAGTTTTTTTTTAAAATTATTTGATACATTAAAACTGTTAAAAGACCTCATGGTGTTATGATACTGTTAAATAAGTTACTTTCAAAGGTAGGAGACAGTGGTTTGGACGTAAAGTTTGACCACGCCTGCGCCGGTCAAGTCCCGAGCAGCTCGTGGGCACTTACCTAATAATTTTGTTAAGTACACGGCCCCGCAAGCCGTCCAGAGAACTTGTGGTGCAATCTAGAGAGTTCTCTAACAGAACAGTTTTGTCTGCAAACAGACACCTCTCTGCGCGCCACTAATTATTCCACCTGATGTGCACACCTGTAAAACTGTTACCTGTGAAATAGGCGCGTGTCTAAACTCATTTAAGCTATGCATAACACTGACTTTTAATTCATTTTATAACAGAAATAAACATGTATGTTTACATTTATTCCACGTGGTGTTTACAATTACGCAACTCTATAAAAGTAGAAGGTCGCAGAGGGAAATAAACAAAAATGCTCTTAATTATACATGCGTCTTGAAGAAAAGTACGACCAGAAGTCTATAAACATCATAGACAGAAGTCTATAAACATACTACACTAAAGTTAAAATATGCAAGGTAAGAAATAGAAAAGCAAGCTGTAGTATTTAGACACAAGTGCAACTGTATAGAAGGAAGTTAGAGAAAAAATAAAGTGTAAAGACACTGTAACAAGTGTAATTTAAAAATAAAAAAGCTTATTGCTCT
This sequence comes from Atopsyche davidsoni, assembly GCA_022113835.1. Lineage (NCBI taxonomy): Eukaryota > Metazoa > Arthropoda > Insecta > Trichoptera > Hydrobiosidae > Atopsyche > Atopsyche davidsoni. The sequence goes on from JAILWY010000007.1 coordinate 2,936,902, forward strand.
ATTCGGACTCTAACTTGGGAACTTAATGATAGACAAGAAGAAGTTCTATCCATTAAACAACGGAGCGGTTCGTACATAGTAAACTGTTATATCAAAGTTTTGGAGGGATCATTATCGCCATATCAGATTATCGAATCTAGTGTTATTTGTATTTATACAAAAGCTTAATTCACAATCAATCAATCCTGCGATTAATAAAAGTATGAAAGAATTAAACATTTGGTTCTAAAAATTTTACCGTCTTGTTTGATTGTTTGTTAAACCAGTCATTCAAAAAAATGCTATTTAATTCCGTGATACCCTTAATTAAAAGATCGTTTAGTAAAAGCTATTTTGCAATAGTTTGAATATATAAAAGATGTGTTTATGTTATATTACTTAAAAGTTTTAACAAACAGAATCATATTTCTATGGCACTAAATAAAACACTGGCGATCACTCTGGTGATATCTACGAGTTTAAATATTTAATCTTTATAACAGAATATAATTTATGATAAATATTTAAATTTTAATATTTAACCGTTTTCAACTAAATATGTTATTTAACAGTGTTCAGTAAATAAAGTATATTCAACCGTGCAGTATTATTTTCAATCAGAATTCTTCCTATGTTGATTTTCAGGAACATTGCAAAACACTCTTGTTGATTGAATTGTACCACTCAAAGCCTCATTTTCAGGCACGACATGACAGAAAAACTTTTATTTAAGCGTTTCTTGGGTGAAAGTACACAAAAAAAGTTTTTAATAGCCAGGGGAGTAAGTTGCAGTCACTGAAAATTTATTACTTGTTATTTATATATAACTAGCAATGTAGCCCGTCATAAAATGACGTATTTGATGAACGATGCGTCTAAAATTTGTTTTTTTTCTAAAAGTTCTAAATTTGAAATTCTCACGGTGAAGAACTGAATCATATAATTCGTACATATTGAAATTCGCTAAAGCATATTTTAAAGTTTATGAATGAAAATATTATCCTATCGTCTTGAAATTCGGCACATAGCTGCGGAAAAATTTACTTAACTTATGTGCAAAAAATCAGCGTTGTATCTTTTAAGATATTCTATACAGAACGGAAAAATGAAACATACACACATACAAACATACAAACACACAATGGCTATTATTATAGTAGATTGAGAACTGCAACTGTATTATTTAATTATTTTATGTTATCCATTAAAAAAAAACCTTCCAATTAAAAATGTCTTATACCGTATTCAAATTGTAAATGATAATTAAAACGTTTTAAAATTGCTTGCACTTTCACAATGCATTTATAGGCGAAAATCAAAAATGATCGTTGTTGTCCTGTTTTTGTGAGAATTGGAACTTGAATCTTGCGTGTATCCCTCAATGTCGCTTACGTCATTTTGTCACCCGACCACCGTCTTATACAACTGCATTCCTATTTATATCTGCACTGATGTCTCGTCATAATCAAAACAATTAACACAATTAACAATAATTATAATAACACTTACAATTCATAAAAATAGGCTCAAAAACTAATTCAAAACCATATACATCTTATTTTTAGTATTGAATTTACAACACGAATTTAAAAAAATATATAATCAGACTTAAAGGTTAAATGAAGAATTAAAGCTGTGGTATAATGTGAAATGAAAAGATAAGAGTGGAATGTATATTTTTAAAATGACAAAAATTGCTAGAGATGAAAGGTCATTAAGAGAAAATCTCCCAGCAGGCCCAGAAAGAGGTCGTAAAAATGTTAGACGTCTAGTTTCAAGAAAAATTTTCAGATTCCGGAAATTCCTATATTATAAGATCTTAAAGGCTTTCAAAGCGAAGAATTCGAAGGTCAAAGTGTCAAATAAAATGTACGATTTTAATGTGATCTTAGGTCATAGATACATATTCAAATAAATCATAGCAATCTCTTTATATAAATTATTAAATATAGCAACAATAAAATATATTTTTATTTTAATGCAACAATGTGATCTTTTTTATTGTCTTCAAATAGAATTTATTATAGTTTTGTAACATTTGGAATAATAAATGTTTATTGATTGGTGAAATAGAAGTTGACATGACCGTTGTGTTAGAAAAACTACTGACAATTTTTTGTAAAATTGTTTAAAATTTATAAAAAACCCGGCTTACCTTATTTTAATTCAAAACAAAGAAACTGAATAGTAATTATGCATAGTGCATTTTATAAAACAAAGATGTATTTAATAATATCACACTATCAAAAAAGTGATATGCTTTATTGAAAACTAAAAAATTCAAGTATTGATAATAATTATTTACGTTTCATACATTTAATAAGTTTATTAGTACTATTTTAACTGGCGTTAATATAATAAACAATGGTTAACTCTACAGAGGTAGTCATATCACGCCACGCTGGTACATTAAACCATTTTTAATTATTAACTATCACCGAGTTTATAAACCCTAACAAAGTGCAATTTTCACAAAGCCGAAGCATTTATAGACGATAATATTTTATAACTATTAGTGAGAGCTCTTTCGCAATATAAAGACGTCATCAAAAGAGTTAACGAGAGTTTGACGATCCTTTTATAGGGCAAAGATCTTACACCCATAGTGATAAAGGAGTACTCAATAAAAACAGTTCTGTTCACAATTGACTTAATTTTTTAAACAAACACAAATTAAAAAAATGCAATGCTACGAATTAAATTTACGAAAAACTGAAAAAAATTATTTCCCAAAACTTTGTTATTTTATTTTACATATTTTTTTTTCAACTCATTAATACAGTTTAATTGCAAGTAGTTTATTAATATATTCGAAGAAACTGTATTATGTAAAACTGTATCTATGTCATGAAAACCCGTATTAATATGATGCACAGAGAGATTACTTGAAAATCAGGTTTCAATCGAGAATCTGATCTAAATAAAGCAACTACGTAGATTATTAAAATATAACATATTAAAATAAATCATTTTTCTTTAAGAAAAACAAAAATATAAAAACCAAATAATACATTTTTGGGCGCTAGGTCGTGTTAAATTTTGATTAGTCAGAACCTTTAAAGGACTCTATGAAAGGGAATTGTATGTTTGAAAATGAGCCAAAACACTGAAATATTAATAAGAAATGTAAGCGGTTTAACATTCAATAAAATAAACAAACGACTACCAAATTTTATAGTTATATCTCAAGCTGGCTTTGAATACCAACAAAAGTGTATTTAAATATAATAGTACATTCAACCTAAAGTAGAGACAGCGTGGAAAAAATATTTTTCTATTAAGCAAAGGCACACATTTTTTCAGTGTGATTCCGAGATATTATTTAACTCAAAACGTTATTATTAAATCATGTTTTTGTTGGAATAAAATGATTTTTTATTTCACTTAAATGCACGTCAACTTTATCTTCAATCTGGTGGTTAATCATCGGCAAAATGAACCGTCCCAGTCGGATTAACTTATTTTATGAAACGCGAGCCGACCTCTCGATAACGCACGGCAATGGATTCTAGAAAGTAAGAGTGTTGCGGTAATAATATTATTCAGTATAATTAACACCAGTGGCGTAGGCGGCGTTGCCAAAACACTGTGTGAAATTACTCGTCACTAAAAAATTAAGAAATAATTGCTTTGGGAGTGAATTTAAAGTGAATTCAAACAATCGGTGATGTGCAGCGAACTGTACGCATGTTAACGTCTTTAATCGCAACAACACGCGTAATAAATAGAGCCAATTACTTAATATTCATACATTGCGCTAAACGAGTCTCTTACACTGCTGAATCGTTAATAAATAAATATGAGAATACAATCATTGATACTTGAGAGAGCTTTTAGTTACCAGCGACTTGTTAGACATTCATTCTTCCAAACATAGAATATAATTTATTTTTTTTTAAATAAATTAAAAATTATGGTTTTTTAATATTAATAGATGGTGATAATATTGTAAACTAAATTTTTTAATTAAATATAAAAATTCGATCAAAACATGTATCCTACTTACTCTGCTTTTACTCTACTTTTTCGAAACAAGACCTAAATATAAATGATTATTTTTTTCATACTATACATAGTAGATATCAACATAATACATATTTATAATAATTTAGAATTTGGTATAAATATAAAAATAATTTTACACGTCGTTGTTTTGATTTCGTTGTTGAATGTTACAGCTGAAATAACTTGCAAAATTCAAAAATAATTATCACGTCCGTCAGATAAAACATCGCAATTGCATTGTTGTCTGCTAAAAGTGATATATAATAATAACTTGCAGATCTTCCGATAAATGCGACTTCTGTGAGAAAAAGCCAAATAAGATATTGTGTAAAAATCAAAAAATTGCTTAAATATTTAATTATGACATCAAACGCCATTTTTTATGAAGAAATAAAGTGAACTGAAAGTTTTAAATGATACAAAGCAAATAAACGCAATATTAAAATACTTTATTCAAATTCGCGACATAAAGTATTTCAAATTCTTAAACTGAATAATTGTTTTAAGCACAGTATTAGTATTTGAAAAGTCAAGGAATACATTTTGATTAACAAGGCAAATTCCATACACATCAAGTGAATGTGAAAAAATATAGATTATCTCCAATTTAAAAGCAGAGATATACTTTTCAAGATAATTTTAATAATTCTAATTTTCTGTGATTTTTTTGTTAACTACAACAAAAATATTTTTGGTCATATCTAGACTCGTTAACAATTGCGTAAAATATTATATAAACAATTCATGACTATACAATATTTTTAATAGTTTCACAAACAAAACTTGCTTATAGTTGATAACTCATAACAAACTAAGTCTGCTTATTTGGCATGGTTCTGTAATACTGTGAGAAACTCAATATTAAATCTAATACCAACCATAATTTAAATATGAGTATATGCTTCAAACCATATCAAATGTAATTAACGATGTTGAGTTGAAATACACTCTCGATAGAAAGAGACGGCATCTCCCTCGCAAGGCTATCTCTTTCGATCCGCGTAGTTTAATATTGTTCTACCGAAATTAGATTATGCTAATTTCTCTCTGATATTAACAAAGTTTAAGGTAAAATTTAATTTCGAAATGTTGTTAACTTTGTGAAATCATTAATGCGGGGAAATAAACTAGACCTCAGAGAAACGCAAATAAACACCGTGCACGTTAATCGCTGAGGTGTATTATAAACATAAACACCACTCAACACTACAATATTTTATCCACGATTGATTTAATCTGTGATACTCCACAGTACGTTTTGTGGTTTTTCTAAAAAGGTCTTTAAAAATACCTGCCAATCTTCAATATCGCAATAGCCAAGGAGATGTGAATTTTAATCCTATCTGCATGATAAAGCAATTATGACGATTTTTACTTTCGAGGATACTTTTGATTTAGTTATTGAAAAAAATAAACAAAGGTGTCTAAAAGCAGATATATCGATTGGATATGTAGTTGGATTGAGTGAAATTCGATCTATACAGGTATTGGAATTTGTTTGGTGGTACGCAGCCTTGGATGTGGTCTTCACCTTTGCTTTGACCGCGAGTCATTTAATTATGTCCGTAGAAGAAACTGCTCTTGGACCACGCCTCGTAAGTGAGGAAGTCGGCACTATGTGCGATTTGAATCGAGCCTTTAAATATGGCAGGAGGAAGTGTGTAGATGTATTGGGAAAGTTTTTGCTTTGATGTTAGTTATTTAGAATGAAAGGCCGCTGGATGGTAATTATCATTGACTATATTGATCATGTTATTTACATTGATGTTTAAATTATATATTCAACTTTTTTTTTAAGCGTCTCAATATAACCAACTATCGGACAGTAAATAATTTAAAACCAGCTCAAATTTTTTACAAAAAAGATCCGAAATACGACAGGGGACGTTTAAACTTTAAGTGTTTTAAACTTTTAATATTGATTCTTGTATGTAGATGTATTTATAATTCAAATTTTTTAAATTTAATATAACCAAATGCTTTAATCGATTACTCTTACTTATTACTGCGAGAGCTGTTTCGGTCTTAACATCAAATTGCTATTTAATGATTCCTTTGGTGTTCAGATTGTGAATAATACGATAAATTTCTTCTTAGGTTTTATTAGTATAATGATGTGTTTATTCAGAAAGAAAAACTGTAATTGTCGTGGTGATATTAAATATTATTAAAACAAAAGTACAAATATCTTCTGATGTTTACCTTTTTTCTATGCTTTGATCGAAAATTCTTTGTATTTCATCAATACACCATAATGGTATTTACAATCATCTACTTAAGTGTAAAATATGCAAAGCACGTGGAATTTAATATTTATATAATTTTGCACAAGTTAGATTTATTTATTATATATATATATATATATATATATATATATTAGAGTTCAAACGTTTGACTGAAAATTAGTCATAAAATTACATTGATCAAAATAATCTTTCTCAGATGCTGACTTTTTGAACAAGTCAGCATAATATTAATTATGTAAAAGTAAAAAAATATACATATCCATTACGATACATTTTTTTTATTAAGCGCATACCCCTAAATGTGCAAATATTTATATAATATTATACATGATTTAATGACAAACTATTTTCAATTGAAAACTATTTTTAAAAAGACCACCAGACATATGAGAAAGTATTTAATAAGTCTTAAAATTTACGACAGAATTGTCGATTAACATAAATTTAAACACATATTTCTTTGAGTAATTAGTACATATATAGTATTTTTATTTATAAAATATTTAATGAATTGTAATAACATAAAATACTTAAGAATAGTTCTTTGATTAAAAATCACTTCCTCAGTAATTTACAACACCAGGTTCATTGAATCATTGGCCGTAACCTCTCGACTCCTATTTATTTATTTTGTTTACGATCATTGATTACAGCTTTTAAAAAAATCTAATTACAATATCGATGCTCGATTCAAAACCAAATGTTTGATTATTAGTAAAACACTGTGAAGATTAATTATATGTTAGCAAACTTGTTATTCTGCCCAATGATTATAATCAGACATTATATCGTAATATAAAGGGCATTTGATTCAACCATGTTTATCCAACAAAAACATATGACCATTTACTAATGATCTAATAAGTGATTTGATATTTAAATGTGTTTTTATTTCTAATACAATATTATTCCAAGGCATCAGATTTTACTCACGCGTATATTTTAATTTATTGATTGAGAAAAGTTATTTTTAGTTGTTTCGAATCCGTAATGAGACCATTCTCAAGAATTTACTAATTTTACCTTATAATTATTTTCAAAACTTGAGAATATAAAGGGCATGCAAAAATGCGCCAGAGTATCCAAGAACTATCATTAATTACAAATAGTTTGTAGTACTTGCCAAAAATCCATTGCAAATTTTTGTTTGATAAGTGTGGTGTGTTTATTAAATTAGTTGGATTCATTTAGAATCATATAATCCAACAAATTTATGTTATAATAAAAATATATTATTTATGTAAACACGTGGTTGAATTTTACTTTTATAAAAACTTTGATTACAAAAAAACATTAAAAACGTTAAAACCGAATAATATATACTATACGTAAATAAAAAAAGCTTCGCTAATATATGTTTACATAGAAAAGATATGTTAATATTTATTAGTACTTCATGTCTGGGACTTGAAAAATATAGAGTAGACATGTAAATGTCTGTAAATACCAGTCGTCTGGGTATTTGGATATGGATTGTCCTTTGCTGAACAGAGGTGATCCACAAAAGCTGGCACAGATAAGGAGAACTCCTCTCACTGAAGGATTTCAGCAAAAAACCTGACCTGAACACACTCATGAAAATGCGAATTTACAGGTAAAACTGGGCCTGAAGGTCGCCCATACAAAAGAATAAACGAATCACTTAAAACTAACCTACATTAAGTTTTTCAGTAAATCATATTTGTTTTATCTATATAACAGGAATAATTATTAAAGAGGCGCATATGGGTTAATTTTAATTTCATCGTACAAACATAATTTGAAAGACAAATCATATTTAACCTAGTAAGTAATAACCGGTATTTCTTTTTTGCGGACGAAACTATCAACCTGTGTGATTTATTTTAGCTGCTTTTGAACCGAAAAATAATGAATATGCTTCATAAAGTATTTACTGATGTTTATTGGTTGCTTGATTTCTGAAGTTAGCTACTGAAAGCTGCGAAAAACGGACATAAACTTATGGCAAAAACAATCGCCACAACATCTTCATGATATTTTGATATTATTTTATTATCTCATATACTGACCTTTGCGTGTTATAGATTTCTACAACAGTCATGTTTATATTTACCTAAGTGAGCTCGCATACTTATACCTGTGATGTATATACTTAAGTTTAAAATGATTGTTTTAGTAAGAACAATATCACGCTCGATTGATAGATCCGGTCTAGGTGGGCGGCTTTTGTGCCAGCTGTATAATGTTGTATATAAATTTGACACGATTCAAAGATATTAATCTAAATTTAGATTATTTAGTAAAAGCTACTTAAAATATCACGAGGGTAGCTTTTTTAAAACTATTTTACATTACATATTACATACAATAAAAAAAAACAGATATTTGAGATATCGTTTATAAATTTGTCATTGTTGAACAATACAAGTTTAACATGGCAAGCTTATTTATATCAATGGTAAAGACGTTAAAAGGTCACTGATAAATTTAACGATCGTCTATTTTTAATGTTTACAGTTTGACGTGAAATAACATGAAGATTGGCAGTTTTGTCATAAACTGCATTCATATATTTTTTGTTAATAATTTGACGAGGCTAAAGCTAATACCTGGTTTGAAACGAGCAAATCTGATTGTTGAATTGACAAGTGCGCGACAAGATGTTGTTGCCATGCAAAGCATAAGCCTGTATATAAACAGTGCACGAATAATGGCCGTTTCCGGTAGGTAGCCAGCTCAGCCAAACGGCTTTCAGTATGGGCAGTCTGACCTTCGTACAGCAGAACTAGTGATGGGACTAATCGGATAATTGGCATGGCTTAAATATTTCATTACAACCATCGATTAATTCACTATTCACTTAAATTTAAATCAATCTATAATTAAAACTTTTTTCACAATTTCATATCATATATGTATAAAGGTTACCTCATATTCATTTTTTGATTTCATACTTTTTTTATTTAATACTAAAATTGCGATGGCATGTACAATAAATTTATTTTCTTATCAATATGAATCGATTTCATCTAATTGTATGAGATGTGCTTTTTTTCGCGTTATTATATATTTACTTGTTAAGGTGATTCTATAAGACAGTATTCGATCAATTTATTTTTCGATTGTGTTTATTCGATTAAGCCCAGCACTAATTAATGTACAATCGAGAAGATTTTTTCATAGTCGCCCATTATGAAAGTTGATCGAGGCTGTAATGGTATGGACAGAAAGCTTGTGTCGAGTTATGTAATACTTTTTATATGTGCATAATGTAACGAATATGATTGAATATACGAACTGCTTATTTTTTTGCGCGTAACAAAAAATAAACAATACATTTACACTAAGTAAAGTTTTTTAAATTGAAATATCTTACACGCATTGGTATTTATCTAAAACAAGCTAGATATCGATTAAAATATATAAATTTCTGATATAAATACCTTAATTACAGGGTGGGTATCTCACAGATGCATTTTTTTCTTACTCATGAAGAGACATACCTGTAAAAAGAAAAATAATATTATACATTAAGTAAATTATTTTTTTAAAGTATATTTAAATCGTTTTATGATTCTAAAATAAACAATTTACTTTACACCTGAAAAAAGGAAGTAAGTATAATATCAATGGAAACATCCTTCCCTTGAAGAACATGTCTCAGATCACCATTTAAGATTTATTAATAGCACTTTATATATATTTAAATTAATATGCTAACGATAAGTAATAATTACTTATTCTGTTGCATGTGGAATTTTTAAAATTAATTAATATAAAAAATCTGAGGTATTGATACTTTTAAAGTAAGTTGGCATGTGTCCTTATTAGCAAATCTAAATTTATGATCGAGTTTTTTGTATGAGAAAATAAATAAAAAGATAAAATATTTATATTTGTCAATGATACGCAAACTACGATATTTAACAATTTACAAAAGAACAGCTTTGTTGGTTGGAAATCAACAATTATTTTTTAGGAAAATACCAGAAAAATTATGAAAGAAATAAGCTTGACGTACTTCAAAGGTTATAAAAACAATATTTGTTTTAGTTAATACCTTTGCAAGATTATACTATTGGATAGCAGCAGTATTTAGACCTCTCCTTTGATAGTCCAGATACAACACTATTTACCCTTATGAAAATAATAAATCAAATATTTTAGTGAGATCTGATATCTGTAGAGTTAAAAAACGCAAAAATGTAGTTTTCAGTTTATCAATTTCTCTGAAATAAGTTGACATCTCACCGTGTATGCTTTTGACTCACAAACAAAAATAATACTCAATGAGACTCCTTCCGTTCCGCACACATAAAAAAACCGAGGACAGCACAATCATCCGACTCTGTTATACCTAAAAAGCGAGAAAAATAAACGCAAAACGCCCGGCATTCTAGACAAGTTCACAAAAATTTAACGCTGCAAAAAGTCGCACTACGAATGCATAACGACAAGCCTCGTGTCCGAGCGAATTTCATATTCCCCTCTCGCTCTACGGTCGTATGTAAGAGCGAGAGAGAGGCAAAAGTTCGGTCACAAAGCTCGACGGGAGTATACAGGGTGGCTCATCAAATATTCAGGATTTAATTTTCTCGCGAGGACGGGACAGTTTTTTATCATGTTACTTTCGAGACAGGCTGCCTGGCACGATGGTCCACTGTTGAGTTTCTTAGCTTTTTGTGGAAACCTTTTATTATTTTATCGAAGCTTGGAATTTTTTAAAACTGCACAAAAAGACACAAAACCTAAGCGTTCCTTATTTTTAATACGTTGGCGTATAATTAATAAATTGATTGCAGAGCTTTATATATTGTCCAAATTTTGTTTGAGAATTGAAATGAGAGAACAAACAAAGTGATATGATTTATATATATACTATATATGTTTGGGTCGTGAATTCACACAGGAGACAAGAAAGTTCTTGAACTTTTTCTCGACGTCGTGTAACGTGTGAAAAATAAATATTTTTTAAAAAATATAGATAAAATGAGTGTCGCTACACGCACGTCGTATTCTCATTTCAGGCCGTGACTGGGGGTGGAAGTGGATGCATTCTTCACCCTTAAAGTTGAGTTGCAGGAGCGATAATGTCCGTAACAAGATGCACGCAGAGTAATGGGGTTACCTTATAAAGAGGATGTTTTTCTTTCCAACTTACCCGGCACAAAGTAACTTCCTCCCCTGTTCAAAAGGATTTTTTTCAAGTCTACGGTGAAATTTTGTAACTTGATGACATTCATGTTGGTGTCTTATAAAAATATATATTGTTTTTTATCAAAAACGGAAAAACATCGCACAAGACCCATAAGATTTAGATTCAGAGCTAAAGCGTGATCAAAATAATCTTAGAATATATTAATTGAATTCTACTACTGTATTGTATACATATTAGTGCAAAATTCAAGTCTGAGTATGTCTTCGATTATGCTGTAAATTATCATATTCTTCGTCGTTTTACTAAACACCACACGAATCCTTTCACAGGCAATAGCTAAATAAATTAACGCTAAGACGCGTAACGCACAAGACCCATGGAGTCCCAAAATTAGTTTCGACTCTAAAATAACTGCCATCAATTATGACAAATCCCCTAGAGAGGTCAGCATATAAGCCATTAAGACCTTTACATAGAGTCCTATGGGAACTTAATCAATTACACAAGGCTGTGTATGTATACAGATATATTGTACACCCTCTTCAGGCTTTATTGTTATGTTAAACAATTACGCGAGCGGAAAACGGACACCTCTATATATCACGGATATGTGCACGTTAATATCTGTTTTGATTAAATGTTATTGTTTGTTAATTACTGAAACGATAATAATTCGCCTGAAAATCGCCCCTCGATAGCTTTATTACGAATTCAAAAAAATAAAGACATATTTTATATAACGAAAAAACATTTAACGTTTTACGAAAAATCAACGAAAGTCTTCATATAAGTCGAATATTAAACGTGAAATAGTCTGATTTTGACAAATCATATTTTTTCTGACGAATTTAATTTTTTAAATGGAAAAATTTTGGACTTTAAATTCTTGCATGAAAAACACACAATAAAAATGCATGAACCTAGGCTGCTAACATAATAATTAACAACCTAGGAATATCGATCTCGTACAAGTATATAACGAGAATTATCGCTTAGTAATAACGGTATAGTTCATAAAAAAATATTGATTTTTCTCATCGTTCCATGTGTGTATAGTATAATTAAAAAATATATAAAAAAATATAGCAGAAGCCTTCCCTTTTTACAAGGTACTTCTAGAATACACCCCCCCACAATCATCCCACTACGCTATCCTCCCTAAGAAAACCGTGAACAGAAAAATGTTCAGTAAAATGGTCACCAACCACCTCTGAGGAGAGACACTTGAATAAAAATAAAGATATACTTTTTTTCCACAATATTTAATGTTGTTTTTTTTTGTATTTGTACATAAGGTGTAGTTTATTTCAACTATCGTTCATATGTAATTTTTTGTACAGTGAAAATAAATCGATCATTTCCCCAACGTCGTGAATATTATACAAGACATACTACCTTGTAGATAAGTTGTTCGTATATCACCAAAGTATTTGAAATAGTTATCCTTGTGCTTCCTCCGCCCGTAGAACATATATCAACAACCTGTCTACAATGGCTAGTTTTTAGGCCGCTTCTTGGGGCAGAAGCTCGTCTGGTTAGGGCGCTAACGACCTGAGCAATTAAACTGGAACTGAGGCCAAGCTACCCCCTCGGTCCCGCGGTTCTTGCGGCCATGGACTAGGAGAAAATAAAGCCTGGCGATTACGAGTCTGTAGAAACCTACCCTAGAATGTGCTAAGTTTTTGGCCTGACAAAAACCTGTCAATACTGGTATACTCAGATGCTCTCTACAAAAAGTTAGACGTTGGCTCAACAACTTATACAGTAATGGAATTTTGTCATAGAATACACGGAAATGCGTCTTTTTTTTCCTACTATTTAATCGTGTCATTAACTATTTATTTTTGTTTCAAAGTGACACCACAAATCTCAGTGGTATAAAATATAAATTAAATGTATAAATATGTTCAAATCGACTCATTATATTGTACCTAAAACAGCTGCTTGTCAACTATAAGATTCCAGGTTTATTGGTGCTCAAATATGTTATGTATTAATATCGGTTCGAGTACAACACTTTATTTAAAAAATAAATATGTTTTTATTTACACCCCTATATTTTTAGTAATTATTAGTCGAGTTTCAACATACATTCAGCGTATAATTAATGGCGTTTTTATCAACAGTATATGATGTACTTTTTAAACTCGCACATTTACACACAACAACAGCAGTTGCGTTATATTCCATGGGAACGCATCAAAGCTTTAATTACAACTATTTAAAACAATTATACAGCTCTCGGCGTTTAATTAATTGCGTTTTAATTTTCGCTCTCGTATTTTTTGGTGCAAAGTTTCTGGGCGCGGGGCTCCGTAGATTACTTGTAAAGAATTTTACAAAACTCGAATTGTTCCAGAGCGGTCGAAGTTCGCCGCCGGGAGCCGCTCCACTAATTGAAGAGATAAATTCATTGCCAAGATTTAATTTAACGCCATAGTTCGTTGCCAACTGTTAAATTTCTGCAGATAATGTAGGCGATCGCAGATACCGCCGCAATTTATGCCCCGAATTCGGTACAAGAACACTTAAAGTATGGGGCGATTTCATATTTCGCGAAGTATTCAAATGGGAGTGAAGTTTGAAGACATTGTGTAACTGCGATCCTTGGTTTTTTTTGTTTAAACTAACGACTCTAGTATAAAAAAATCATTTATTACAACGCGACATAATTTTATATTAAAGCTAGAAAAAATTGTAATAATTATAATATTTTTACAAAGCCTCTCTGTAAAGCTCCTCTTGGCGTGACCAAACATGGATTCTTTTCAGCGCTCTTGAGTGCAGTCGTAAATGAGGACGTGTCCTGCACGACCGGAAGTAGTGAAGCCTGCAGCTATAAGGGATTAGGCTTTGAGCAAGGAACAACCTTGAGGACGAGAGTGTGAGACTACTTTTTTTAAATCCGCTCTGTATATAACTATAATAACAACATGTACACACAAACTGAATATGAGATATCAGTTTTGTTAAAAAATGCTTTTATTATTAAAACAACACTATCTCGAGGTTGTTTTAAATATTTTAACGATAAAATTAAATATTTGACTGTATGCTTTTTTTACTACTTACACGCGGAGTACAGTTTATTTTTTTCTCATTGTAAACAGACACTATATATATAAAACAAAATAGCTTTGTAAAGCATAAAACGCCCATAAAACAATATGAACATAACCAACGTTCCTGTGTCAATACGGTGACCATGAGTTGAACAAAGATTGCCTGGGCGTGGAATCGGTCCACCTAGAACCCAGCAAGCGCGTCCCCCATAACTCAATCGGCATATTCCTCGGGCATGCCGATGCGCATTGATTCATGCAATAAATATGACCAGCTCTCATCCCCATCCCCTCCCAACCACCCCCAACTACCACCCCTTCCCTTGCCGGTCGCGGAACGGCATTAAATCTTGAGCGCGTGACGTTCCGGTACCTCGCAGGCGTATAGAAACCGTACAACTTCTATAGACTGGACGCATTGACCATATATAATCACTGAAGTTATTTCTTTACTTGATACCTTGTAAAACACATAAATATTTATTAGCATAGATTACCATATGGTGCAAGAGATCCTTGAAGCAACCTATTGCTGGATAGCATAGATTGCCATATGGTGCAAGAGATGCTTGAAGCAACCTATTGCTGGATAGCATAGATATTTTTGAGTCCTCATCCCCAAATCATCAATGCAAAAATAATTATTCTCGGGATAAATTTAGGCAGCCTTTCACTCAAGAAGACTTAATTCTAGTTTCTGTACTTTCCTATAACATGGATTTCTGCTAATCTCTGAAGACACAGCTTGCATCCACTCGTAAAAGTAAAAACATTACCCTCATGCTTTTCAACATAGTTGCAAATTCATTAAGACATTGGAAGTTAATTAGTAACTCAGAAACTAAAAACCAGATACTCCTTTAAAGTCGTTTCAAAATTAAAAGCATTAAGCATTAATAACGATATAAATATACCTTAAAATTACTTAATAAATTTGAACGTATTTTAGTTTTACGTAATAATATTTATTTGAAAGAAAAACAAATCTTATATATTGGATCTAATTAAATGTTATTTTATACTTAAATTTGTTTTCTGGGAAATATCACTAATCAGATTTCTCAAGAGTCATTTCTCGTCACATGATTTTCTTTGATCAGTAATAGTAAAATATTACCATCAGATACCTTTGCATGTAAGTTATGATATTTGATATGATATGATATGTTTTTCTGAATATAATTTAATAAGTATGTATATAATAGCATTGTCGTATTCATTATACAATTCAATTAGTTGAAACCATCTAATATCAGCTGTTAGTCATTGCGTCATTTCCTTTGGAGCTTATAGACCATTCAAATGGGTTTTGACAATCACTGTATTTTTTGAATACTTTATAAACAGTTCAAGATACCTCACTCTACTCGAAGATACCGACCTAGGATATAATAAAATTTACATATACACATTTTTTAATATATTCCTTGTGGTGAATAATATTTTTTCTGATGTGTTATTTTTAAACAAATTTCATGTTTTTTTATTTTGTTTAAACAAACTGGAAAATAGAATTGCCCAGGAGGGTGTTTGGTGTTTTCGAGCTAGTGGAGTGATCGCGGCGCAGGCGGATGGTCCCATGTTTGTCTTGGTTCGACACAGTGATTGCATATAATCGAATGAGGCTTCCTACGTGGATATCGGAGAGTACTCCCGTGGAAAGTATGTCAGTCGATGTTTGCCTCTGGGAAATAGGACGTTTTTTGTTTAACATTTTTTTGCTGACTGGGCGAGGTGTGGTTGAATTTTGTCCGAGTGTATTTTTTTTATTGTCGTTTTGCTTTTATTTCAATTCAATCTCTATATTTTCATTTACGCTATTTTGAAAATAAAAAAGTTGTTGGGTTTTTAATAAACGTTATTGAATTACCTGGCTGTTTTACGTTTCATGAAAATTCTCAGCGCTTTTATTACAGGTATTGCATTCAAAACAGGCAATTTTGCTTCTGAGGAGCAAGTGGATTCGCAATAAGGAAAAGAGACACCGCCGCGGTTAATACGAGAGTTATAAAATTCAGTTGCGGAAAAGATGCCGAGCGCATTTGAGAGCAGAAAGAAGCAGGCAATAATAGCTTTATGAGAAGTGACGCGAAGGTTCTAAGCCGTTAAATTGGTCGGAAAATGCGTTTTGTGCATAAGATACTTATTGCATTTTCCGTTGCATTCGCAGAAAGGCGACGGAGCTCCGCGGCTCTCAGGAATAAGTGCTGGGAAACATTTTTCCTAATGCAAGTAACTGTCATCAAATTAAAGGCTCAATTTCATGATATTAAAAAATCTTTTATACGAATTCAGTGTATTCCTGAAAACGCAATAAGGTATTCACAAACTTTGATGTATACTTATTTTTTAATATTCTAGTGCAGATAACTAAGGTTATAATATATTGGTTTTTGTAAAGAGCGTCACAGTAAGTACGATTTTACCTAAACAGGTTTTATTTTTGATTGATATGATTATGTACATTTTTTCACACATTGAAAACTGATTAATGAAACCCTCAGAAAAAGTCATGATGATATTTTTCTGAGAGTTTCTTTAATCATTTTTCAATGTGTAAAAAAATGTATGTACTTAATCATATCAATCAAGCTTATAATAAATAAACAACCTAACATGAAGTTTTATTAAATATTTAATTTACAGTTTATTGACTGCTCAGTAGCTAGTTTTAAAATAATACTATTAATCAATAGAGAGAATTGTTTTTTTTACATTTTTTATGTAATATATTGGGTTTCAGACTACTTACCCATAAATAGACTGCATGATTGAATCAAGAGTTTAATTCTACACCTAAATGACACGAGGCATGATTATTAATAATAAAAATAGGATTATAGATTTGCATACTAAAGCTTATTAGTATGCTATAAAAATTAGATCGAAAAGGGGTTTTAATAAAAATCTTATCGAAATACTTGAGTTGGTAAGTATTTTTATCTTGTTGAGGGACAAGGCATTTGAATGGTGAAGATCCATTATTATAATTATAATTATAAAAAGTAACTTTGTATTTTTGCCTTCATTTTTGAGTTTATTGAAATTATTTGCATAACTAGTTTCGTCTCAATGACCGGGTCATCATCAGATGCATGACTAAACTCAGTTTAGTCATGTCATATAAGTATTTTTATATTGAAATATAGGCATTACTTGATTGTTGATACATAAGCATAAGCCAATGTTGCCATGAATGCTTAAAAAACATTGAATGCGTTATTGCATATTGAATATAAAAAAAACACTAGAAAAATTATTTTCTAACGAAACTTTTATAAAAAGTACAAGGGTAGCAAAAGAGCGAGCAGTATCCTGACACGGCATATATTCCGAACACAGACGGGGAACTACCTTCCAATAATAGTTGTCTAGGAGGGCCATGAATAGCTTTTCTTGCGATGGACGTAGCGCTCCCCGGGGCGCCATTTTTTCTACCTCCTTGATAGTTCTGCTCTGTGACATAGGATCTTCTTAACATATGTAATTTTGAGACTTTTCTTTCAAAGTTTGCCCCGAGTTTCTGCGATGGCTTGCGGCACAAGTTTTGTACAAGATATGGGGGATTATTTTATCAATACGAAATATGAGGACTCGCTGATGCTAAGGGATAGCTTGAGAGATAAGTTTTTATTTTATTTATTACTGTACAACTTGTACAACTCCACAAGTAATATTTTAAGTAAATCTGCTTTTAATAATATAAAGTGACTTTCCTCACAGACAAGCTGTCTTGAAAAATATATCAAATAGAACAAAAATTTAACATGACATATCTTGACCAAGAATCAAAGAATTTTATTATTTAACCAAAAACAAAGTACGTCTAAAACATTAAAAAATATATATCGTTTGAGAGATATAGGAATAAGAAATTTTATTTATAATTTATTAGAATGATGATCGATACATACTTCTAACATTAATTAATTCATTCAAACACTCGAATAGCTTATTTGTTAAAGACTGCAAATATTTTTAAAAGATTTTTTTTTCCACGTGTTATTTTTTTATTGGTGACTGGTTTCGCTAATATGCTAATATAAAAATTAACATGTAGAAAAATCGTGAAATATATTTTTTTTAAATATTAAAATGGAATTCCACAAAGTACTCCATGTCAAATATATTGAAAATTTAAGGACTGCGATTAAATATTTAAATGACACGATTGGACTGCCTCTGGTGTCTGGTTGGCACACCAGAGGCAGTCCATTACCTGGCGAAATCGTGTCATTTAAAAAATTTAATTCCCACTTTATTTTGCTATATCTAAAGTTGATTTTTTTAACAGAATATTGAAAAAAGTATAAATTATATTTATCTATTTTTATTATTTAATTAACGTCCATTTTCAGGGTAAAATAAAATCTTGAAGATGTTGAAAAATTGGATAAAATGACGACTTTTCAAAACCAAAGTTTGTTGAAGATTTTTTTTTTTTTAATTTTTAAAATAATAAGGCGCACATGGTTTATACTTAATCTTTTAATTTCAATTGAAAAAAAAACTTTTAAATGTTTAGGACTCTTGTAAAATGGACCGGATGAATCTCCAAATTCCTACACTTCAATCGGAAAAACACATATTTATCATATTAATAGTAAATAATAAAAAATAAAAATATATTTTATTCGGAAAAAGGGATATATCAAACTTTTTGCATTTAAATTTTTTCGATTGGTGCAGTGGATTTTTCGCAAAGCGGACTAGAAAATGATCAAAAAATCTCGATTATGCGAACCGGGCCCTTAAATACGTCTCGTTCGTTGTCTTGACTATTTTTACGTGGGCTTAGTTTCACGTTGAACTGAATTTCATCGTAAACATTCCCACCGCACAAGCAACACAAATAAACGAAAATTCACACTCCGCCCCACAGTGCACCCCTTCATAAAACAAAAGCACAGCGAGCTGCATTTCCGGTGAGGCTGTACGCGCGAGCTGAAAACTGGCTTGGCATCAGGACGGCCGAAAGTTGCAGGAGGTATACGGACCATTCTCAAAGGCTTCAGTCAAAGGAAGTGTTGGAGGCGGCTACTGTGTGCTCGGCCCTTTGAAAACAATGCAATTTCACGGCACTGCTAACCGTAATTGGTCACCGTTAGCGATGAACAATTTTAAAACTAAATACACGGGAGTGACATTATAAAACGTTACACTTAGAATTTTAACCCAAACTCATATTTTATTTAACTCTAATTAAAATATATATCTATGTTAATCAAGATGCGTATTTATTACCCATTACGGGTTTATTATATTTACTAATATGATTAGGCACACTAGTTCATATATAGAAGATGATTTAAAGAAACTCTCAGAAAAATATCATCGTGATTTGTGTGTGTCTTAGCTAAATCAATAGATTTTAAAAATAATGTCCAGATGGGACTAAAATCGCTTCACTTGTTACTTTGTTCATAAAGTCCAGTGCTTGCAAATCACTAAATATTGGTTGGCCTGGGCACATTGGCTCATATGTAGTATGATTGTTAAAAATTCTCGATAAATGGAAGTGATTCGTTAGTACAAAGGTTCGTACACCGGCCATGTAAGTGGGTTCAAATCCCACACAAATCACGATGATATTTTTCTGAGAGTTTCTTTAAATCATCTTCTATATATGAACTAATGTGCCTAATCATATTAGTAAATCTAATTAAAATCTTCATTTTTTTTTAACACTTCGTTAAATCTATAAAATCAATTAAAAATGTGATCAAAAGAGATATAAGATGCTTTCTCACAAACTCCGGCATTTCAGTTCCGGCACTAAAAAATATTTTTTTTATAAAAAGTTGAACTAATCAAAAAAAAAAAAAACGCAAGAATTCAGTGCTCAAAATAAATAACAACCACCAAAGCTTACAAACATATTTAATAGACGTAATTTGATATTTTCAAAATATAAATGATTGAAGTAAATAAAATACATTTTCCGGAATCTACTTTGTGTTTGGTTTCTTTTATTATCTCTCATGTAATACGATCGCCAACGTGGTTTTCCTTTTGGTTGAAACTTTATACAATAGATTTACAAGTTCAAAATATTGTTTTATCGATTCAAAAAGGAGGAATTTGTTTCAAATCATTATTCAAAGCACAATATCGTGTTTAGTGCTTTAAGCATCTCAAACGTAACTCAATTATTTTTAAAAAGGAGGAAAATTTCAAAGTACCATCGATGTACAATAATACAATTAGTATTTAAATATTGTCTGCGATTTGTATTCTTAAAAAAAAGGTTAAAATATGCGAATTCAGTCATTAAATGCATAAGAAAGTCCTCCTCTAGTACATTTATAGTATGAAATAAGACAACAAAAAAACACTTTGTGAACTTACTTTGAAATTCTGAAAAGAAACAATAACTCCATTTCGAGTGCCTCCCTTGCATTCTACCCTCCCTGGTAGGGAGACACATCTTTGGGTATTGAGAACTACCCCGTTTAACTACGAAGTAAAGAGTTAAGAATATTATTTAATTAAAATTCATTATTTTGCTAACAATATATATTATTTTTATTCTGTGAATAATTTACGTGGTCTTTATTGATCACCTATATAAAAAAATGTTTTTACTCTATCAAATATTTAAAAGTAATCTTAACCTCAAATTATCAATACCGCCAACATTTTAAGTTAAAATTTACTTCCAAGAGTCTTTTATATTAATTAATATGCATTTTGTGCTTTTTGGACTAAAAGCAGTTTCTTTCGGATCAATAAAATATTCCGAATGTTTATACTGTGAATAGATTTAGTATTCTAGATATATTATAAAAGTTTGTCTAGTCTTTATAAAAAATATTAATATAGTGTACGTCAATAATGAATAAAATGACTAGAAAACTTAAATTTCGAAATACAAGAGCTATGGTTTCACAATTAATTATGGTTTATCGACGGGATATACACTGAAATGGTTTAAGTGAAAGTAAGTGAATTATAATTTATCGTGTCAAAATTCATCGAAGCTGCCTTTTGTGTGATAATTTTGTATACATTCAAGCATAACAATATATCAACAGTCATTTTCACATTGTTGTATTAATATACATGTTTCTGAATCATTAAATTAAAATCAAGCTCTGATGTGATTGAATAACAATAAACGTAACCGTATTGCTGCAAATGACTATAAAAACATACCGTAACTTTACAGCCTTTCATTAAACTAAAAAAGCCACTAAAATAACGTCATCAAATTGCAATAAACGTAAACGTCCTTTATCAAATTACCAATCACCGCAGGGCCAGGTAAAAACAACAACAAGGTGAAACGACTTTCTTCAAGCGCCAATGACGTCATAATCACTTTCAATGCAGCATAAAGCTATCATTAAATAACTTGTTCCTGCAAATAACTACTCTGAAGTACTTTAAGTTTTTGATAATGAAATCTTTTATATAACGAGACGCTTTCCTTCGGTGCCTCTGGCTGTTCGTCTCGGGGTACTTGTACCAAGACACCCGGGACTTTTTGCAACATTTTCTTGGGTGGGTATCCAGCATCTCAGGAACTAGCTTTACATTGTCGAAATAATTTCAAACACTGCTGCGAATACAAAGCATAGCGAGGAACAGATCGCGACCGGTAATTTATTTTTCATACTTTATATAAAGCATTGTAATGCGAGGCTTCTCGGATGTAAATTTTCTTCGCCTTTATGATAATCTGAATATCGCAACAATACTAACTGTTTCCTCGACTTTTTTTTTAATAGAAGAGAAGATTTCATAACAGGTAATGGATTGCCTAGAAAATATTTTTATTTAAAACTGCTCCTTTTTACATTTATAATTTTTCTATTAATTATACACAAGGCGAATAGTTCACCCACGATGCTTTCATGTGATCTTTTATTTGTATAGTTCGCACAACGTATACGTAGAAACTCACTGATCATGCCCTCATTCAACTCAAACTGTGTGTATTGATAATATTATTTTTGTATCATCAAAAATATGCTGAAAATCGTTCTTGATTTATGTTATATAAAAGCACTTTCACGTTAACGCTCTCCTAAAAAAAATGCAAATTTAAAGTCAGTCAAATAAATCCCATGCATTAATCAATTTAAATCTAGCACGTGTAAACAGTCCAAATAAATGGACGGTCAACATGAGTGTACTAATACAATGTACCGGGCTTACAAGTTAAGTCCCTTTTTATTGTCTGCACTCTGTTCAATGTTGTCCACCCCTGGCGCTGAACAAACACGAGCGTCGGGCGAAACGTGAGTGAAAATTAGATAAGCTGTCGTCAACTATTTGAATCAATTTTAAAATTTATAATATTCAAAGTATTTATAATATACAGTTAAAATATTTCAGGCAATAAGTGATTGAAAATTTTCATAGGGTATAGTGAATATTTTTAAATATTTCCATATCGGTTTTATTCTAATGTGCAAGTAAATCCAAGCAGGAATGAATAATAATGTATTGGCTTTGGAAATGTTTATATTTTTGCATAGTATTGGGTATTGATGTATCGTACATACACTTTTTCAAAAAGTCGAATTATTTTATAAGTATATTTAAAAAATCATATTTTAAAAAACTTAGTCCTTTTGAGAGTATTTACCCTATTATCCACAATCCAGCCAATCAATATTCTCAGTTAAGTTTTAAATTACGGAGCTCTAGTAAAAATCTTACCGCAGCCCCAACGCCTCTGAAACACCTACAGATTTGCACCCTTTGATTCCATCCCCTAGAATGGATTACCCTCACGTCGGAGTGCGAAGCCTGATTTAGGTTTTAAATGGGGCAGTTTTGAATTGAGTCTTTCATTATAAATTTTAAAACTCATTTTAAAAATTCTTAACTATGTGAATATTTATCTTTATTATAAACTATTTCATTAATATTCATGATCTAAAAGAAACTGGCAAGTAAGCCGAAAATTTCATATAAAGTCCTTATATTCATGCTTTATAAAGATTTTTTTGTTTATTTGTTGTAAAAATTTAACCGAAATTTAAATGAAGTTTGGTTTGTTTTATTGAAAATATGATAATAGAATTTTTTGATATAAATATCAAATGAAAAAAAAATACTATTGATAAATTTACTATAGAAGTATTAATTATTATAAAACGAAATGCTGTATTTTGTTTTCAGAATATCCAAATTTTATTTCCCATTCAATAAAAATTTTCTTAATTTAATAATAATTGTTTGGGATCGCATCAAAAAGTCCCCCTTGTAAGTCGGGCGATTAAGGCTTCGACGGTTTCCGCCCTTATTTTTAATTAGATCTGCTACCGCTCCAGAAGGGGGTGAATCGCTGAAATTAAAGCCAATATTTGCTCACTCGCCGTGGAGATTGGTCTGTCTGAGATTCGAAAAGCCTGTGTGTATGAATCTGTTAGCATTGCATAGGTTTAATTAATTAAAATCAAATAGACGGATGTGATTTTTGTGGGGTCCGCCCTGTGTGATCGCGGCTTGTAACTCAAATGGATTTTAAAGCGTGCAGTTTCACCTTTGAATGGTTTTAAATAATTTTTAAAAATAAACTAAAGTTAAAAAAAATTGATTACTTTTCATAACTACAGGCGATCATATTTTTTTAAGTGAATCAAGTTAAAATAAATACCTTTTAATTGTAAGTATGAACGATAAAAAATATTTAAGTTAATTTATATATACTTATTACATTAATAAATAAGAAAGAAATAATTTACTTCATTCGTAAATGAATTACATGAAAATTCGTTATATCCGAGTATTGTTAATAGATAAACAACAGTAATTAAATAAACATGATTAAGTACTTCCGTAGATATTTTGCATAATTATTTAGTAAAACAAATATATATTTTTAAAATATTATTATAAACTATCGATACTCAGTCTAGCTAATTAACATTTTTTTTAGATTCAGTTTGAATAATTTTTCAATCAAGGTTTTCCCAGTTGGATCAAAGCAAATATATATTTTTTCTTTATCAGGCGATTTGACATTTTTATTTTTATAAACACGGACAGTGATTTCAGTGCATATTCAGTATTATTCAATTTAATTTTTATAAATTTAAAAGACTTTTTATGAACCAAAGAGAAAGCAAACTGGTCACATACTCTTGACATTTCTACTTTTCAGAACAATTTCATGAATTATTAAATTTTTTAAAAATAAAACATCAAAGAGAGAAAATATATTTTATATGTGCATAAACATTGTTCTTCATTATTAATATGAAAAATATTTAATATCCCGTTATATTATATTTAAAAAATAATTTCAATATTTGATGGAGCGTGTTTTTGTTGTAATAATATATTTTAGCATATTATATCAATGTTAAAAAAAATGTTAATACTTTGCGCAGTTTTGGCAGATATAAAAATATTATTTTTGAAACATTCAATTGTTCTTTCAATCTATAAAAATAAGCACCGAAATAAATTTACCAACCAAAACTATAAATATATTTTTTTAAACTTTCAAACTGTATATGTTGAAGTAATAAAGCCAAACTAAGATTGCTTAGTTTATTTTCAATATGAATATATTTTTAATAAAACGTTACCAAACATTTTGTAAAAAAAATACCTCCCCCATACAAGTTATTGCTATTTTCTGTAATTTTTCTATTCAAACAAGCTGAATGTTCATATGATTACTACATATTTTCATATTTACGTAATTATTGCTCATAGTCATTTCATGTAAACAACCTAAGCTCGTTTGTCTCCCGCTTGTGTAAAAAAAACACAAAATACCAAAAAAATTATATATATACCTCTAAGCACATTGTTTGTGGAAAACTTTAGCGTATCACTTAAGCATTGGAAACAAAAAAATACGGATTTTCGGATTGGCAGCGGGTTGAGAGAAATGTGTAAATAAGTATTTTCAAAATATACTGTAATACTTAGTTTAATTGTGCATATGATGATTTGTAGAGATTTTTGCTAAGTAACAGCTATTTTACGTAAAACATGACGCCCCTTGCAAGTCTGCCAAAATCGGCATGCTTTTTGGCTTAAATTGACTCCAACCCAACCCCATTGTGTGTTTACTACCTTTTTGCTAAACATATCATTTTAATGTCTAATTTGTCGTATTAAGTTAGCACTGATATACGTTTAGGACCTCACTTTTAATAATTCAATAAAACGAAATGGATTTCAAGAAAGTCTTATGTATTGTCTCTCAAGTGGTTAGTTCTTGAGCCCGCTGCAGTTAAAAATATCCATAATATTCTGTAACACTTAGTTAATTGTGCATATGATGATTTGTAGAGATTTTTGCTAAGTAACAGCTATTTTACGTAAAACATGACGCCCCTTGCAAGTCTGCGAAAATCGCATGCTTTTTGGCTTAGATTGACGCCAACCCAACTCCATTGTGTGTTAACTACCTTTTTGCTAAACATATCATTTTAATGTCTAATTTGTCGTATTAAGTTAACACTGATATACGTTTAGGACCTCACTTTTAATAATTCAATAAAACGAAATTAATAGTGCATATGATGATTTGTAGAGATTTTTGCTAAGTAACAGCTATTTTACGTAAAACATGACGCCTCTAGCAAGTCTGCCAAAATCGGCATGCTTTTTGGCTTAGATTGACGCCAACCCATTGTGTGTTAACTACCCTTTTGTTAATCATATAATTTTAAAGTTTAGGGCCACACTTTAAAGTAATTCAATGAAACAAAATGGAATACTATAAAATCTTTTGTATTGTCTCTCAACTGGTGAGTTTTCGAGCCAGCTGCATAGTTCCTAAGTATACCACTTTTAATAACAGTTTTTACTTATTTGTTGCTCTTATTCAGCGGGACCGTAAAGAGGTTGCATTTCGTAATCCCCCGAACAACAGAAACTCATATAAAGTAGTCCAAAACATTTGCCCCGAAATAAGCCCCTGAAACGTGCGCCCCCGCCGGCTGAAGCGGCTTTTTAATCCAGGCCTTTGTTTTATTTACTATTTCACTACAGGAAAACTTCTGGCCTCCAGTGCTGCCAAACGAAAAAAAAACAATCTTTTTAACACTGCTTATCGATTCAAAGCCTTAACCGAAATTTTTTGCTAGTTTTTAGAGTTTATCGACGGGAAAAATCCTTGATATGTTTTTTTATTTATCTGAATACTACTACAAGTTTTGCGGCCTTGTTTTGCAGAAAATTCACTTATTGTGGTTCTGTACCTGAGTGAGAATTAAAATCATCTTATGCAGGCCTAATAGTAATTAATATATTTTTTCTTGATTAACGTTAGTACAGGTTAAAATCAACGGCTATACAGTCATAAATTAGTATGGCGTATTGAAATAAAATAATTGAATATGGCTTTCTTAATATGCTTGATTGCTATGTGGTTTTTATAATCCGTGTTAAAACAACACAATTATCTAATCCTATAATTATTTTTTTATTGTATAAGACTGAAATTTAGAAAGTATGCGAATTTTACTTTGAAGAGGTCATCAGACTTATGTTGTTGAGGAACAAGGCATTTGAATGGTGAAGATCCATTAATATAATGAAAATAATAACTTTTTATTTTAAT
Organism: Atopsyche davidsoni; assembly: GCA_022113835.1. Classification (NCBI taxonomy): domain Eukaryota; kingdom Metazoa; phylum Arthropoda; class Insecta; order Trichoptera; family Hydrobiosidae; genus Atopsyche; species Atopsyche davidsoni. The sequence goes on from JAILWY010000007.1 coordinate 2,963,851, forward strand.
CTTCACAGTGAGTTTATTTAGAATATTGTATTTGCATAACTAGTTTCGACCCTGTAAACCGGGTCATCATCAGATGCAAGACTTGTTGTTTAAGTCTTGCATCTAAATAAAATGTTATTATTTTCATTACATCAGACTTACTTTACATGTTCTATATCTCATAATAAAAAAATGTTAATTTATAATCATAAAACCCTGATATGTTTATGATATGTCTATGCATTGAAAAATATCAATTATTAATATATTTTTACCTTTCAAGTGCTTTGTGAGGTTCGATTATTATATGCGTAATTACTTGTTATTACAATTAGTCGTGAATAACCAACACCATGAAAAATATACTCGTATATCGAACAGCTGTTTTTTTTTTTAATTTTTTTTTTTTTTAGAAAATTTTTTTTTTGAGAAGGACAGAATAGTTAATATGTTTGGAAGCTCTGCCCACTAAAAGTGTGCAAAGTTTTTAAAGCGCTGATTTAGCACAAGCCTCAGCCATTCACGCAGTTGAATCCTCGCAAGCCACCAGCGCGGGGGTGGAACGGAACAAGTTTTTTCACGCGACTGCCCCTTAACTTTGATGAAGAATTTCTTTCAGCCGCTGAAATGAAAACGTATGCAATGTGTGCCACTGAAATTGTACTTTAATATTTGTATGCACAGTGCTGGAATGTTCTTTGGAGCAGTTATGACGGCTTTCTTAGTGCATTATAATAGTCAAAGCCTGACTGGGCGGAAGGAGAATGCAAGTGAACTCCAGCGGTACAAGTCTAATTAATAAAATGTAAATGCAATCACATGCACACGTTCTCCGCAAATATGTCGCATTGCGTTATTTTAGTCATTTACTCTGTTCATTATCCGTAAAATACAACAAGTATGATTAGCGAAATGACTAGGAAATTACAATCATACTTTCGATGCACAAATTTAACTAGTGTTTCAAAGATGACAGGTTAAGACGCTTTATTTTATTTTTTTAACAGTATGTACAATATAAATAAATTTTTGTTTAAATTGTAAGGGTAACTAAACAGTACACAGAAATAATTCCACGTGTAATTTTAATTCAGAGAACGATTGTTTTCGCTAATTGTTTGGCCCGAAATGAACAGTAAATTAAATTCTATTTTATTACAAAGTATTTGCTGGGTTAATTTATGGATTCTGAATTATAAATTATACAGCTTATTAAGTATTTTTTTTTAAATTCTGACTTAGCGTGATATGTTTTTGGTTTTCGATGATATTCAATAATAAATGAAATATCTGAAACATGATGCAATCATTAAGTTTTTTTTATTTCAATAACTAACATGAATTCATGAATTCAATTATACGTAGGATACATTGAATTAATTTTTCAATACTTTTACAATCTTAAATGGGTCACTTCTTAAAAGCTTCTTGCGGAATCACATGCATCCACAATGTTACAAACGAACAAAACCTTTGACCGGCATTCTACGTGCAGATATAAATCAAGCTGTCACTCACCGCACTTGTGGAACTGACCTCCCCGAGCCTTCTACCCTCCTGGTTTCATCCCTTAATCTTCAAAGTAATCACTATAAATCTTACAGCGCGTCCGGAGAAGGAGGCGCCCTGAATGGAGGCTGTAGAGGCCCTCGGCATCTGCTTTTAGGTCACGCAGACGTGACCACAGTGCATGCTTGAATTCTTTTCCACACGTTTCTTACAAAACCTCTTTTCGTAAGGCTTTTTTAAAATTATCATTTGAAATTTAAAAACACAATGTTGAATTCTATACCTATAAAATACGTCGCGTGTATTTAAGCTATCAAAGCTTACCGACAATTGCTTTGTAAATCATTTTATGAGAAACTGGTTCTTACTAAGGACAATTAGCTGAAATACTTCAATTAATTTAAAGTTTATGACGTCATTAATCACTTTTATTTTATGATTTTACAGTTCATCTCTTTGAAACCCTGTAAGTTGCACAACGGCAAATTTAGGCCGTTTTTACGAAAATCTGCTTCAAATTTTTTAAAAATAAATTTATAACTTTTCTAATATTAAAACAAAACTAAGTAATAAAACACACATATCATAAAAATTGGACAGAATTGGCTTTAAATTGTTTAATCAAAGTGAATGCTAAGGCAAGAAGTCTTTCCTTACGTATAAATCGTTGAACTATAAATATATACAAGTTAATATTAATCAATCAAATTTTGATAACCAAATCATCATTTATATAAATATTAATTTAGTGAGATTTTGATGAATCTTCTGGCCGTTCGGGTATTAATATATATTATGTTATTTTTTTAATGTGGAGAAATATAAATTAAATTATACTATCGTAGTTAAATTTATCTGTCTTCCTCAATTTATTAAGTACCTTAACCTTAATTAAGTACAGCTCAAAATATTTTTTTTATATTTGGATGTGTATTTTTCACATTGCATATTCGTGACTATTAAATCAAAACAAATATTTTTATGAATATCCATAATGTATCCAACGTCTCAACTTTCGTAGTCCTTTTAAGGTTTCTTTTAAAAAGAAGGCTCCACCGCAAATCCCGGCTAATAAAACTAAATTCCAGCCTATCGATGCCGGGGGGGGTTCGGGTAGGACCACCCCAAAGCCTCCCCCAGCAGCCTTCAAAGCCTGTCCAAGCGGAAGGGGTAAGCTTCTACCGGATATACCTAATGCCGCCAACTATTTGTAGGCTTACGTCTTTAGATATCTTCTAGAGATATCACATTTGCTTGTGATTGGTTTGTATTTTGATATTTCCTTTTCTCTTTATGTTTTGCATCTAATCTATATAATCATGGTTTTACTAAATAACGAATTATTTTTAAGACTAAGCAGTTTATACAATCATGTTTTATATAAATAATACAAGAAAATAATTTGTAAAATATCCACCAAGTGGTTTTAGTCAAAATTATTATATTTCTTAATACAACAATCTGTGATAAATACAATAATATTTTACCAAAGGTGAAATGAGTGAATAAATGAACATCTCCATAAATGTTTTAGTTTTACAATAAATTAATGAAACCTTTTCTTTACGACAGATTGGATTACTACTTTTCTCAAAAATAAATGTCAAAGCACTCAATGATTCACTACTTTGAAATAAGTAACAATTTATTTTTAAGTTAATGTTTATAGTTCAATTTAAATCACCGCGTAATACTTAAATAAAATTCAAATTATAATTTTAAACAGCTTCATTGCAACCGACCTCAGACTAGAGCCTTTGACAGAAAATTAATATTCCAAGAAGCCTAGGGGGTTGGGTGGGTACATTTTCTCATTTTCCGACTTTTCCCCGCAAATTATAGTCACAGGTCAAGTGTCAATAGCCGCCATTCTACATTATGTGATTCAGCACTCGAGGAAAATCTTTCACGACTGTAGAACGTGTCCTATTATACATATCGATTCGTTAGAAACTTCTTGTGTCATATAATATAAGTGCTACAGAAATTTCAGCTGCAAAGTTAAGACTCGGTTTGCCGTAGCTGAAAGTTTATTATTTTAAGATTAAGATAATGGGACGTTCGAAAAGTTTTTGGGGTGTCGCTCTTCGGAGCTTCTCTGAATATATCTAAATAGTTAAAACCAAGTAATACAATATTTCAACCATACGGATAAAATAATTTGGGTAAGATAAATGATTCTAACAAATTATGTGCCCCATCGGAGATGGAAGAAAAATAACGAATATTTTGATTTATAAAATCATACAAAGATAACAAGTTCTTGGGTTATAGTTATTTTAGCAATATATACTATTTATTCATAGTTGGTAAATATCACAATATATATCCTTATCGACTGTCGTGACTCGAATTGTACGCCTATTAAAATCAATAAGCCTAAATAAAACACAATAAAAATTAATGAATTGTAGCTATTACAAATACATCTTTACTCACACTTATTGTTGAATTATTTATATTTCATATATATTTGAATAAATCTCAAACACTCTTCGCCCAAAGGGATAAATACAATACATGCATAGTACAGTTTGAAGAGAGGTCTAAATAGCTGTACGGTACTATAGACCAAAAACTTGCCAGCGTTAACCTAGAATCACAGAATTATACATAATAATATAATTTTAATAAAACTTGTAATATATTTTTATATTAAAACATATATCTGTATACTTTTTTTTAAGTATTTATGCATTGAATACCAAAATACGGTGGACAAGAAGTATGAACTCAAACTCAACGTAAATTTTGAAAAATGTTATAGGTTTAAAACAAGCAGTAGATAGTATGTGTAATATATGCAGATTTATTAAAATTTTAATAATATATCATTGCTTTATACTTGGCATGCATGTCTGGTTTATATTGGACCGCATTGGCACAATTGCAAGGAAACTATTAGTGTTTGCATTGCCAACAACGGAAATCCCAAAATTCCACCAAACATATTGGCGCATTTACTAAATCGATCGTTTAATTGGAATTTATTGTACTGGGAAGCATTATCTTAAAAATAACGTAAACACAAAACGTTTATTGCGACCATTTGTACCAGTTAAGCTAAAGTATGGCTTCCTGGTAAGTAGTGGTTCTCAAATTTACGAATGTTTTTGAAGTAACATCATTGAATATCTTAACATTAATCTTGTTAACGTAACGTCCAAATAAATTATTAATTTTTATGGAGTATGTTTATATTTAATATTAATATTGAATCAAAGATTAAAATATATAATTATATTTCTTTGCCGATTTCTAATTATTTTTTCAAAATTCATTACGTTTTTTATACTTTTCATATTTCGTGCTTTAAATATTTTAATATATATGTCGTGTTGAAGGTGAAAACTTTTGATACAATTATTAGCATAAAATTTTATTTAGCACTGGGAGAAAGAACCGAATAATACTTCATTATATATATATATATTGTATGTCTGGTATAAATAAGATATTTTTATCGTAAAATAAAAGAACAAAGTAAACCACACAAGATGTGGGACAGATTGACACATGTTTGAAATATAAATAAATCATTAAATATTGAATCTAAATTACTCGTTATGCGTTAAAAGTTACAACTAACTTAAAAAATTTAAAGAAACTCAAAATTTCATCATGACTTGTGTAGGATGATATTTTTCTGAAAGCTTCTTTAAATCATTTTCAATGTGTGAAAAAATGTGCCTAATCATATAAGTAAATAATATATACCTGTATATGTAATTAAAACGCACTTGATTGACGTTCAATCCACAAAATAGACATATATAAAATTAAAGAATTAAATAAACAAAGGAATATACTTTAATAATATATATAATATAATAATCTTGTTGAAAGACATTTGATTGGTGAAGATTCATTATTATAATGATAAGATGTTTAGTCATGCATTTGATGATGACCTAGTCTATTTGGTCGAAACTAGTCATGCAAAAAATACAATAAACTCATAGTGAAGAAAGAATACAAAGTTACTTTTATCATTTTAATATAATAAATTAATATGATTAGGCACATTAGTTCATATATAGAAGATGATTTTTAAAGAAACTCTCAGAAAAATATCATCGTGATTTGTGTGGGATCACACGATGGGAAATCACGATGATATTTTTCTGAGAGTTTCTTTATAAATCATCTTCTATATATGAACTAATGTGCCCAATCATATTAGTAAATATAATAAGCCCGTAATGGGTAATAAATACACATCTGATTGACTAATCCATAACATAGATATAAATAATAAATTAAAACAAATCCTATAGTTCCTGCAGCTCCAATTAAAATGCCACTTACATTCGCCCACTAAGTGGACCACTGCAGTGCAAATCTAATATCGATTCTCAGGCCAAAGACTGATTTATGAAAATCGGCGATTATTCTCTGATTAACGGTCCCCTAATACGACCCGAGTTGCTTTGGGTTTTAAGTAAAATTTATATGGGACGCTGGCGTAAATTCGCGCATCTGCTCCTAACAAGGAGCGCGGGTCTGTCTGGGCTTAGGTCCTGCGGCTCCTCTGCTCCTGGTCGTGTTTCCGGTTTGCAGACCGTATGTGGTCTCGCAACGAAACGCTTTCAGGCATTAATTAAACATTGTTGAAGAGGCGGAGTTTTATATGAGCTGGAGAATTCACGTAATTGTTTGCTGGGTATTCGATTCCTGCTACACTTTAATCTCTTGATTTCTAATTGCGACAAAAAAAAGTTTAATGAATTCTATTTTTTTTTTTTGTAATTCTACTTTTTTGACATTCTAAATACCGTACTTTTTAAGACACAAACAGTACAAATTCAGAAATGGCTGTTTTCGGCTCCAGATAGTTCACAAAAAGCTTGCCCAAAATAGATACGCAGATTTTACAGTATAATTATTAAAAAGTGCTCAGAGTTTTCAACGTTTTCTATTTTATTCAGTTTTTTTTTTCAATTTTTGGTACTGACACTAAGACCATCTTCAGACATTTTATAAGATGGCCTCAGTATCGTGACTGAAATGTTATATATATATTGAATTCAATTGTCATTGTATCACACACACTAAATGTACTCTTGATACGATGACTTTCTAATTACCGTACTTTTTAAGAGTAAAAAGCCGCAAGAAGAATAAGGCACACGAGCAGTACAAAAAACATTCAGTAATAGCTGTTTTCAACTTGATACATCTCCAGATAGTTCACAGAAAGCTTGCCCAAAATAGGAATTCTTAATACGCAGATTTTACAGTATAAGTATTAAAGAGTGCTCAGAGTTTTCCTGCGTTTTCTATTTTATTCAGTTTTTTTTTTTTCAATTTTTGTTACTGACACTAAGACCATCTTCAGACATTTTATAAGAAGGCCTCAGTATCGTGACTGAAACGTTATATATATTGAATTCAATTTTTTTTTGAAATTGTACTCACACACACTAAATGTACTCTTGATACGATGACTTTCTAATTACCGTACTTTTTAAGAGTAAAAAGCAAGAGGAATAAGGCACACGAGCAGTACAAAAAACATTCAGAAATGGCTGTTTTCGGCTTGATACGTCTACAGCATTTGTATTGCAGGATAGTTCACAGAAAGCTTGCCCAAAATAGGACTTAATACACAGATTTTATTTAGTTTTTTTTTCAATTTTTGGTACTGGCACTAAGACTTTCTTCAGACATTTTATAAGATGGCCACAGTATCGCGACTGAAACGAAAACGCAGCCCAATACCTAGAAACACGTCTCGGCGTATAATCTATAGTGGAGTCATATCGTAAAGGTTTTAATTTATTCACCCAAACTGACAGAAAATAAGTGTCATTAAATCCTCAATTTAAAAAGCCATTTATCACAAGCCCTGCATTAAATTTTCAAATTACAATCGATTCCAGGGATGAGTTTCCCTCGGCAAGCCACGGGAGAGTGGCCTTAATTAACACCGTTCTTGAAGCTCGGAGCTTTTTTTTTTTTAGTATTCAGAAGGCAGACTAAAAGAACCCATATTTACAAGCCGCGCCACCCCCAGGGGTGGAATGACACGACGAATCGAACAGTTATATTATTCATCGAAGAGTTTATATTCCTGCGGTTATCTTTATAGAAAAAGTACCTTTTCAATAAACAAAAATCATACCAAATATATAAATTACACAAATCATATATATACGTATCAAAACAAATATATAAAATCATCTCTTGGCGTCTCTGAAATATATATTTTTTTAATTAAATTATATTGTTCATTTTAAGGTTGTTTAAGTTTCTTGGTGTATAGCAACCCTGGTATTTTGTGTGAATATTTTTCCACGGCTAAAATAATAAGTTTATTCGTATTCCTGACAAATTCCGAATAATTTTTCTCTCTGGCCATGCCCAGCGCTTTTTATTGTCGTGGATAAAGAAAATAATCACAACTCTATTAAATTGGGCAATTTGAAATTAATAACAAAAAAAAATCTTGCCGAAAAATAAAGAGAAAAAACTCGTAATATAAATGAACGGATGTTTTTCAATGGTGAATTTCTAACGTTTTTAGTAAAATATTGTAAATACCAATTTTAGTATTCATAGTCAATATAAAGCGAATCACTTTATCAAATCTTACTATACCTTTTCTTATATAGATACATACCTTTTTAAATATATATATATAAGAATAAATTGACTTAGTATTCACAACGTCTAAACATTACGGCGTCTTATAAATGATGAAACCGTATTAATGTTTTTGATAGTGTACTTAAAATATATATCAGTTATTTTTAAATAATTCTTTAGTAAAATAGGAAATTTTTCTCTCAAATTTTTTTACTTAAAATAACGATTCACAATGACTGATACAAATTGTAAAAAAATACAAATAGAAGCTCGAAAGCTTCATCAGACTTCAGACATTTGTCAGAGATTGAATTGATGAAATTCAGTTATTTAAATTTGTTTACATAACCGAACAGTTTATAGTTAATTCTCAAGTATGTATATCAGAGAGGTTAGAGTATACGATTGTAAATTTTTTTAAATATTTTTTTTTCCAGGCAGGAAATTTTGCAGAGATTCATCAGGTGCTCGTGGCGACTCGCATAAAGCGTATTTTTTCACACTGATTAGTTAATTTATTCCGCAGGCGTACGCCACTGCTACCCTATCTCCTGTGCAAGCGAAGAAGGGTTATGGGGTATTGTTCCAACCAGTCCGTATTATGGAAATATTGCAACACGCAGGAACAAAACAACGCAGGGCGAAGCGTAAAATTTTATAATTTAATATCGACTGGCTCCACGACAAGAATACTCAATGCGAAATATCTCCTTAGATCTTCAATGTAATTATTATTCAATACAGCAGTGCTTTGAATATTTTAACACACCACATATATAATATCAAAACTCGAAACGTGTTTTTATGTTCATACTAAACAGGCTATGCTAAAACTGCTGATGCTTGCTGTAAGTGAGGTGTAAATTTCAGATTTGCTGATTGGTTTGAAAACGCGTGCATTAAAAAAAATTAATATAACATCACAATAATAATTTAAGTATATTTATTCAATGTAATAAATCGTCTTCATTGAATCAGTAGCAGCAGCTACTGGGATCAGAATAATACCGGAGGTGCCTGCGCCGCCAGAGCAAATATTAGAGTAAGGCTAAATAAACCGGCGTTCGAGTCAAGATCCTCAAACTTGCTCCGCTTCTTATTTCCGTAAACACTTTTCATCGAACCACCCTCCGCCCCCTCGGTTCTGCCATTGTTCGCGCGACCGGCCTCGCAGGGGGTCGGGACTCTCGCGAATTATTTTGTCAATTCGCGAAGGTCCTGTTTATTCAGCCCCTGATTGAAATTTTGTGTTTATCGGAACGGCGAGTCTCTCCTCGTCAAAATGATCTTTTTGCCGAAGTGTTTTTTCATCGTTGAAATTGTTTTTTTTTCGGCCTTCCGGTTTTCACTGTGCGGCGGGTGTTTATGATTGAAACGTTGATTTGTTTTATTATTAAATATTAAATAATTTCTCGAAAGTTATATTACCGCACGGGCTCTGCAAACATCACTTTGGAGACTCCCTGCAAGCGGGAAGGTCCAGTCTATTATTCTTCGATTTGTATGGGCGTATTAGGCCATAGAGGCCGAAGCATCCTTCTTTGGGTCATATAAAGGCTTTCTCGGCAGATAGCGAAGACCCGAACCGCTCGGGTATCCATCATAATTCGTTTCTGCGCCGCTAGGTGGCAGGGTTTTTATAAATGTATCACTACGCCTGTTTTCCCGCAACCGCGAAATAAATAATAAAAAATTGAAATGACGTATCAAAAATGCACTAGCGCTGATTATTACCATAAAAAAACTTTATAACGTAATTTAATATTTTTTAAATACATACATTAAATAATTATTAAGTTTCATGTGGATAAAATTTTAAACGAAAATCGTTTAAAAGATTTGTCCCTTATTTTTTTAGCTAAAAACCTGAAAGGAAAATCTTTTCGAAATCAATTACGTGGCCGTAAAGATCGAAGATGAACTAAAAAAAAGCACTACAGCCAGGCAATTTCCACCCTTAATCCACACGGCCGCAAGATCGCAAGCGGCATGTCTCAATTATACGGTCCAAAGAACCAACGCCTTTATTTCCTCCTACGTTCTCCACCCCCACCTACCCCCGAGCTTTCAGGAAACAAAGAAAAGCCAAGGGTTGGGAAGATGAAATATGCCGCTCCTCACATATTTATATAATTTATTCTACTTGTAGAAATGTAAACTCTCATCAATATACGTTCACGTTGCACATCGTGGTAATTCAAATATATTTTGGATTTTACGTGAAACATATAATACAAAAACCAATTTGTAATCAATAGTGAAAAACCATCTTAATTTTAGCGTAAAGAATATCTATTCTACAATATATTTAATTCATTAACTAATTATCATTATTCGTACATAAGTGTGTGCACTTTTAAGTATTGGTATTTTGAAATATACCTTATACATAAGGAGAAAAATCTTTGTGTTGAAAAATTACTCATGTGTTAAAAATTTAAAAAAACGCGATAAATACAGTAGCATGCAGATTTATAATAAAACAAATAATACGTGTAAACTATTAAAATGTTTGATATATAATAAAATATATATTTCCTTATTCAGTCCCTGAACTATCGGGGTAACAGGGACAGGGGGTGTCCTTATGTCTGCGGCCAAAACCTTTTTTCGATGACGTCACAAATGACCTGTAAAAATCCAGCCAATGACCTCGACCCGGCGCGGTTTGTGATTTTATGCTTTAGGATTCAAATTTAATTTTTTTTATGTATTTATTAACTAATCGTGTATTTTAGTAACAAATTATTCATTCAAAGAATTTTTAATCGCTTACACATTACAAACTTTTTCATAATCAGTTTTGCGTATTATTATTACAACCAAGGTGTTTCGTCATCAAAAAAAAAAACTGTTTGTTGTTGTTATTGTTTCAGTATTGACGGATATTTTAAAAATCGCGTAGCAGATGGCAAATATCAAAAAATATCAATACACTGAATGCACAATTGTAAAATCTCATGCTGGACACGTGTACATGTTTAGTATACAAAAAAAACACTGGTGAAACAGCTTTCAATGAATTCCATCGTAATTTTTAAAGCAGATATATATTGTTAATACTATTGAATTTCATGAATTGATATGAAAAACAGGTAAGTAAAATTTTACTATCGCTATATTATTACTGCTCGTTTATATGAAGACTTGCATTTTGGCACAGTGTTTTTTTTTTATCGTCAATACTCCAGCGCAGTCTGCCTTCGGGTACAATGCACTTGGACGAAATTCCAATTGGCAATGCACCTTTTGATTGAAGGGTTCGGGATGCAGAGCCCGTCAAAGCCACCCCTCGTGCATGGACACACAGTCCCCGTCCGCATTCGATAGACTGTAATAAAAAGACCATGAAACGATGACATGGAAAAAACCCCGATGTTTACCATTCTTTCTTTTCATCAAAGACCTGAATTGCAACTTTGTAACCGGCTATTTCAGAGCATTTGAAAATAAATATTTTTTGCTTATCTATATATATATAAAACACAAACTCAAAAACCGGCGTTTACTTGTCCGCTATAGGCTTTAGAACCGTCCAACCGATGTGCCCCAAACCGGTTTCATTCGAAAGCCAATAATACTGAGGTCGTTTTGGATAGGTAATGTTTGGATAGGATAGGTTTGGAGGGGTAAATATTGAGGCTGGAAGTTCATGTGTGCACGTGGATGACGTTTCAAATGCATTTTCATAATAAGTATGAACACTGTAACGTTAAAAATATGTTATAATAAAATATTTCAGCTGAAATTGCATCAAGGTTTCGTGAAAGGCATCCGGCTGTGAGACAGTGTATTCCCGATCTGTCAATGACAAAACGAGGCAATATGGCGGACGAGCGGCGGTGCCGGTGCCATTTCAGCCGCTCCCAAAGGGCCAGTAATACAAGCTGCGCTACCAGGGCGGCACAAAAGCGGGGAGGCTGTATTCGCGGCGGGGGCGGGGAAGGGCGAGGCGGGGCGGGGAGGGGTGGCTCGGGGGTGAGTAGGGGCGGGGCGGGGCGGGGGAGGCTTCTCCGCCCCGCGGCTCTGCGCTCCTGATACTTTCCGGTCTGGTAGACGGCGACGCTTGTCGCTATCGCCACCGCATCCTGTGATTCTCACACATCTGCCATAAGAGCCATTTTCGGCTGGCAGGCCCCTTCGGCGTTTTAATTTGGGTTTGCATTTTGGGGTTTGTCCGCCCGAACGTTGTGTTGAGTACGCGTACAGTAATATAACTGACAAATTACTTTTTATTTAATTAATATTGTATATAAGCATACACACTTGCTCTCCCCGTTATGTTGCTTGTGCGTGGCAATGCCAGAGCTTTCTAAGAAAAGGATTATATAATAATGTTATTGGACAGCAGCAATACGCCGACTTTTCCTTCCAATATAAAACACTTAGAAAACCATGAACACTGGCTCAGCACGTGTATATGCTCAATGAAATGGTCGCCAACCTCCTCTAAGGAGAAGCTAGCATGAGAGCTCTCCTCTAGGAAAGGAGATTATTTCAACACCACTAATGTTTCCATAAGTAAATAATTAACGTTTAAAAAAATGTTTAGGTTAATATATTTTCTTCATCACGTGCCTCTCTTCAGAGGAGGTTGGCGACCATTTTACTGACCATACACTCATGCTGAGCCAGTGTTCATGGTTAATATATATATATATATATATATAGACTTAGATATTATATCTTGTTGAGGGACAAGGCATTTGATTGGTGAAGATCCATTATTATATTGATAAAAGTACCTTTGTATTTTGTCTTCACTTTGAGTTTATTAAATTTTTTGCATTACAAGTTTCATCATCAGATGCATAAAAAAATGTTTAGTTATGCATCTGATGATGACCCAGTCTATTTGGTCGAAACTAGTAATGCAAAAAAATTAATAAACTCAAATTGAAGACAATGTACAAAGGTACTTTTATCATTATAATTATAGATATTATATATATATTAATATGGAATAGTGTTTGTTGATCCGTGGTAACAGCAACAAAATGAATTTGATACCTTAATTGCAATACGCTGCATATTATTTACAGTAGAAACAAAACAATAATAACAGGTGTTATAAAATTACTTTTAATATAAAACCTATTTTTAATTAATAAATAAATATTCGAACTTATAAATAACACGTTATATACAAAATAAGTAACTTTAGCATGAGTATGATATTTAATATGTTTAATATTAATATTAATTGTATATATATTTTAAAGCAATATTTTATTCGAATAATACGTTTATTGTTAAATCGTATTTTATTTAAGAAAAAGTGGTTTTCTTTGCCTTATTCAGATTACTTTTTAGAATACCTTTATCAATTTCGTGACTGAAATATTACCAGATAAAGTCATTAAGTAAATTTAAATCTGTAGAGTATCTTTACTGTCCCTATCATTATCAAATAGAGATAGATACATTGCTTTAACCTTAAGTAACCTCATATCATAAACTATGTCATAACTAGACCAGCATAAAGGTGTTAACACACCTATCATTTTCATTGTTCCATCTACGTGCGAACATAACAAGTCAGTAATATAATTACTTCGGAGTTCCTGTGCATAGAAAATTATAAATTATATAACATATAACATCTATTATCCTACGATTTTAGTTTTTAACTATAAAAACACGACTATTGAAGTTAAGTGAAGTGAAGTAAAAAAATATGAAATATTTATTAGTGATTATATTCATTGGTGCAATACAAAGTGCATTCGGTTTAAAAATTTTGGGACTATTTCCGTTTCCTTATCAAAGTCATCATTTTGTGTTTGAGCCCCTTCTAAGAAGGCTTGCTGAAAGAGGTCATGAAGTTTCAGTCGTCTCACATTTCAGAATGGAAAATCCGCCCAAGACTTACCGCGAAATCACTCTGGAAGGATCTCTAGTTTTGAGGAAAAATCTAATCTTTGGACGCGATTTTCTTAGGGATTTCAAAATATGGACGAAATTTGAACATTTTTTAACTATATTTCAGGCTTTTGATAGATCTATTCACGATTGTCAAGGCGTTTTAAATTGGCCCACTGTGCAAAGTCTGTTTAATAGTAACGAGACATACGATATTGTATTGAGTGAACAGTTCATTGGCGATTGTATGCTGGGATTCGTTCACAAGTTTAAAGCAAGGCATGTTGCTCTAACAGCCCAAATGATAATGATTTGGAATCACGAAAGAATGGCGTCGATCGATAATCCTTCCTACGTCAAGGCAATGTTCCTAAATTTGCAAGGGAAGATGACGTACTTGCAGCGCGTTGAAAACACTTTCTTTGTGATGTTTTATAAAGTGCTTTATAATATCAAAGTACAAATGGCGCAGCAAAAGATACTTTCTAAACATTTTGGGCCAAGCTTTCCGGCTTTGAGGGACATAGCCAAGAATACGAGTCTACTTCTAGTAAATAACTATTTTCCCTTTAACGGTGCCGTGCCTAGAAGTCCCAATGTGATTGAAGTCGGTGGAATGCACATCAGGGAATCCAAGCTAAGTAACGTGAGTTTATATTATTTTAATTAAAATATATACATATATATATAATTATTGATGATGCTTTTGATTTGGTGTGTGAATTGCTTTTTGGGTTCCGTTTTTACTTCTCTTGCATGTCGATGATCTAAAAATACAGAATACTATTATCAAATAGTCGATTGTATTTTAATCCAGAAAGACAACCTCGCGTGAAGGTATAGGCGTTTCAAAAAAGGTAATATGAGTATATGATAGACATGCTTATTTTTATTTCAGTCATAAATAAACAAGCAACCCGACATGGCAGCCAAAAAACCTTGCTGCGGTAGCTGGCCCTGATTGCGCGAATGCATAATGCGTTTTAATCAAAATTATTGTTCATTCCGTTGGGCAAATATGAACAGTCTCTCTTTATTTAGTTTTCAGGAAAAACGGCTGCGGCTCGATTCATACGTTTCACGTAAATCTAATATACTTTGTGTTTAATTATTTTAATATTAATGAATCGCCGCAGTGTTCAGAGTGGCATTTTGAACCGCGCGACACTAACGATATTTTATCAAATATATGATTAAATCGGTTGCCGTGTGGCCGTTTATATTGCCGCGTATTTTAAATTAATTGCTATAAAAGCAATCGTGTTAATATTTAAAATAAACTTGTCATTCAGCATTTTCATGTTAAAAACACAGTAACAAACGCACACTGTAAATATTAATTAATAACATGTAAATAAACACGCTTTGTTTTATTACTACCTTTTGATAGAAGAATAATAAATTTAACAACGAGAATTACTTGTTATTTTGTCAGTTTTTATATACACATGACCAGGTACGTAAAACTTCAGCAGGTAAATGTAACTGACCTTGAGGCGGCGGTCATTATTCTCTCTGATCAGCGTTACATAAGAAGACGCTACATAACCTCACTTTCTGCACGGATAGTAAAACACAATATGCATATGAAACGTGTACTTCAATTTTGTTATCAGTGTTAGCAATATAAAAAGATAAGTTTTTTTTATATATTACGTCCGCTGTGTTGTGAAAAGATCGTTCGAAATGAAGGTTTTGATTATATTTTGGCTTTGTTTATATGTGAGTGACGTTTGTGGCTTGAAAATCTTGGCAATATTTCCATACACCGGAAAGAGCCACCACTTTGTCGTGGATCCGTTCTGCGACGCGCTGGCACACAGAGGGCACGAGATCACGGTGGTCAGCCATTTCCCATCGAGGAACCCTCCCAAAACACGCAGAGATGTGAAACTCACGTGCAAAACCCACGTGGGCGAGAACCGCTTCGATTTGAAAGACTTCGATGGGATACCTCCGGCGTTGAGTTGGCTGCTAATAGCGACAGAGTGCAACTTCTTGTATGACTTCGGATACGAAATGTGCGAAAACATTCTGAACCACAGTGAAATCCAAGAGATGATCAAAGGCGGAGAGAAATTCGACGTCGCCATACTCGAACAGTTCAACTCGGATTGTTTACTGGGCGTCGCGCATAAACTCGGCGCTCAGAGCATCGGCATAACCTCAGATACAATGTTCCCTTGGCATTTTAATAGAATAGGAGCCATTAGTAACCCCGCCTTTGTGCCGAATCATAATCTCGGCTACGGAAATAACCCGACTTTCCTGGAAACTACATCTTCGGTGTTTGTTTCTTGCGTAATGAAGATTGGATATTACTTTAGATCGGTCGTTCCGACTCAGAGACTCTTGAGGAGGCATTTCGGCGAGGACTTTCCTTCGTTGGAAGAATTGACAAACGGCCTCAAGATGATGATGACGAATTCTTACTTCCCTCTTCATGGAGCGTTCCAGACCGCTCCTAACTTAGTCGAAGTTGGAGGCTTACATTTGGGTTTGAAAAATTCCAGTAGTAAACTTACACCGGTAAGTTTGTATATTTTATCTATTCATACTACACACGTTTATTTTAAAATAATCTTAATATAATCTAATCTAACAATATTATTGCTTAAATTGATTGCAAATAAATTTTTAAAAATATCGCGAGGCTATCATTTTCATTTGGAAAAGGCAATAACCGTCTAAGCGACCTACCAATATTTTATAATAACTGACCCAATAATCCAATCATCAACCCGTAACAATTATATTTGTTTATTCAAACTGTTTTATTTGCAATTAGTGCAACCTGCATAAATATCGTATAAAACATTTAAACATTTGGTTTATAAATATACCTAAAACTAATACAGGGCTCTTCCAGTGGTAAATTTAAGAAGTCTCGTAAGCTGTTATTTTTTTATTCATATAATTTGAAATAAAAATCCAAAATATAGCTAATGATAGTACAGAATATTAATCGCTTATTTTAACTATTATTTTTTTACTTCAGACAAACTTTCAGTTATGACATAGAATTTAGGTTAGTAAAAAAAATTCTGTCTCATGTGACTTTTGTTTGTAAATTCTTACATCGGCTTCCTGAATTAAAAATTTTAATTACAAAATATAATTATGTTTAATTTCTATTTTTACGTAGACATTATGTGATAGCTGGTGTATAATGATTCTACCTATCGATTGTTTGTAAACATTGCGCATTAACTATCAATACTTGCTCGTCTTTCATATGACTTTATTCTGATTTCTGAGTATAACACACCGACGGTTTTACATTGTGGGTTCGTATTTTTTTTTACTGTGAAATTTTAATATTTATGCAAAACACAAACTTGAGAACGAGAATGTTTGATTTTCTACAATTTAATTTAACAAATAAAAAAAAATTGTCACATTCGTTTCAAAAATAGCGCTTCCCCTAAAATTATGTTGAAGATAGCCACAATATAAGACGAAATAAAATAGATATCATTCGAAAAAAATTTAATTATTAATTAAATACTGCCAAATAAATTGATAAAGTATCATTTTTTTTCAAAAGCTGAATTGTACAATTTTTATTACTTAATATTTTAATCGGTTTAATGCAAATAAATGTTTGAAACCACAACTGCATAATTTGCGCAGTGTATAAAACCAAGACAGCGATAATGCATTATTCATTGTTATTATATGTTATTTTTTATAGTGAAATCTTAAACTCTACTGTGTATTATTCTTAAATGTGATATTTATATATTGTAGACTATCTTATTTAAATCTTAAATTTCTAAAAAAAATGAAATTGCTTAACGTTATCGTGTGTATTGTTGCAATTTTTCCATGTGTTGATTCATTGCCGTCGCTAAACATACTTGCTATATTCCCGTGTCCTATAAAGAGCCATTACCGGGTTTTTCTTCCTATTTTTGATGCATTAGTTCAAAGAGGACACAATTTAACAATCATCGGACATTATCCAGTTCAAAACCCTCCCAAAAACAGACGCCTCATTAATCTAGAAACCTCTTTAGAATCTATAAACAATCTATCGTTCGATGTGAAAAAATTAAGCAGTGGTACCGGCGGGTACATTTCGCACATCTTAAACAAACTCTGGATCTATGATATCGTATTTAGGAACTCCAGAGAAATGTGCAGGTTTCTTCTGAGTAACTCAGAAGTTAGAAGCGTCATGGAGAGGAATGAAAAGTATGATGTTATTATCGTTGAACAGTTCAGCTCGGATTGCGTAATGGCAGTCATTCACAAGCTGCAGTCGGCTCCGATTGTCGGAATTGGATCCGACACGCCGATGTTATGGTTGTACGACAGGTTTGGAATGATAACGAACCCATCGATAGTCCCCAACCACGATCGCGGCCACGGGAGAAGCCCAGGCTTCTGGCAAATACTTGACAGCATATTAATTTCACACCTGATATCTGCCTCGTTCTATTGGCAGTCGCAGAGGCCAGACCAGAAGACGATAGCAAAAATTCTAGGAGAGGAAATACCTCCTCTTGAGGAACTCTCCAGCAGCATCAGTTTACTTTTTCAGAATTCATATTTTCCTCATCGCGGTTCTACTTATGTTGCTCCCAACGTTATTGATATTGGAGGTGTACATTTACCTAAGGCTGTTAAAAGATTACCAGTGGTAAGACGCTTATTACGAAGAAACTATAAAACAACAGTTTCTAGTTTTCCAAGTAACATAAAAATATCCGTAGTTTAGAATTTGACCAACGATTTATAGCAAGCATTTCTTTTCACATTACTATTTAGATTATACTCAAAGGAACAATTGGTTTGACTTCCGTTCAAAATTCAAAGAATACGTTAAAAATATTATTGGCATATATTTCAATTTTTTTTTAGGAAATCGAAAAGTACATGAACGAGGCGAAGCACGGGGTTATTTTCTTCAGCTTGGGTTCTATGATCAGGGGATCAACTCTTCCGCCGGAAAAGCTTAGAGCCTTCCTGGATGCATTTGCAGAGCTGCCACAAAGGGTGCTGTGGAAATGGGAGGAAGAATCCATGCCCGGGATCCCCAAAAACGTCATGCTGAAGAAATGGTTGCCACAGTTCGATATCTTAAGTAAATACTATTTAACTTTTAATCCATTTTTTGTATTTGTATTTAGATTTATGGAAAAAGTTATTTCTGTTTTGTTTCTGCTATGACGTACTTTTTATGCAATGTCTCTCACAAAACCAGTTTTAAAACAAGTTAAAAAATATACCCTGGAAAAATTTAAGTTTTTGCAATTTTGGGACGTATGAAACAGCGTAACACTAATGAATACAACCATTTGCATATAAAAAAATAATTTTAAAATAAAATTACTGTTAATTTAAATAATCAAAATTATCTAGGTTGAAAAACGAAACGACATAAAGAAACAAACAAAATTACGATACAATAAATACTGTAAAAAAAATTTTTTTTGACACATCAGCGTTTATATTCCCACACTAAGAATTAAAAGACAATTTCATATGTAAATGAATATTGTAGAAATATCTTTTAAAATTTAAATATTCTATATTACCGGAAAAAAGAATTTGAAAGATAGATAATTTAATGTATACATTCGTGTAACAATATATTTTTTTTAGAAATTTCGTACAAAATGCTAGCAATATTTGCAAACAACACATATCATGAGTCAGAACATCGAGTCTGTGCATTTACTTTAAAATTCCGACCGCAGCTCGCCAATAACAATTAACCGTATCCATTATTCACAGCTCATGAAAATAAACATTTTTACTTGAATAAAACTTATTTCTACTTTTTTCAATTCCACAAATGGCCTAATTAATAATAAATTATATCAAAAGACATCCGATTTATGTAGAAAATAACTCAAACAGAATAGAACAAGCCAAATGTCACAGACGGATTAAATTGGTTTCAGCCACAATTGCCTTCGAATGTCTTTAGGATAGAACCTCCTCTTATAGAATAGTGCGGTTATAGATTCATCGGTCAATCTTAGCTATTTCAAAAAAAATTAGAAGATTTTTTGGTACTAGTTTTTTATCCGACCACCAAATTTTTTTAATGTACATGTACTCGCAGAGATAAGAATCCATCATATGACGATGAGTCCCGTTGTGGCGTTTATTTCGTTCATTGCAGATTTCCATGACCGCTCGATTCGTTGGGTTAGGTAAGGTTAGGTTAAAAAAAAAAGGTTAGGTACAAGTTTTTTGGTGGTCGGATAAAAAACAAGTACCGAATTTTTTCGTCGTTTAGTATGTGCGTTTTTGATAAATATTTCATGGTTTTTTTTTTTAGATCACAAGAATATTAAGGCATTCTTCTCTCATGGTGGCATGCTGAGCACCACGGAGGCAGCTCACTGCGGAGTACCGATGGTCGCCATGCCTTTTTATGGAGACCAGTTTGCCAATGCGGCAGCTGTGGAAGACAGCGGTCTTGGAGTCGTGCTCTCATACCAAGATGTGACCAAGGAGTCTGTTCTAGCCGCCATCAATAAGGTTTTGGATCCAAAGTAAGAGCCTATCAAATTTCACAATAAGACTCGTGATTTCGTAACACGCTCAAAACTGAAAATATGCCTATTTGAAGTTTAATATTTTTACAAGTAACATTTACAATATTTTATCTACTTCAAAGGTTTCTTTTATCAAACGTTTGACTTCGCCTTTACTTTACGGTACTTGTAACTGAATGTCATAAATGTCACAATTTAAAATATTTCTGTGAAATACAAAACGCTTTTATAATAATACTTTCAATGCTTGATAATCGTGTGAACAATATTTTGTATGAATAATAAAAATAAAACTTCACAGATCATTGTAAAGAGCAAAAACTAGGAGAAGTTTGCTCTAATAACTAATCGTTTAGTATCTTGTGCATATTCTAGTTAACTCTGCATTTAATATGATACTCCTAATAATATGAATTATACAACTTCTTGCTATTCCAACTAGGAAACTTATCGAGAAATAAATAGTTTTCACTATTTTTAGCTACTCGAAACTCTAAGTTAAATTTCGTTTCATAACTTATATAAATTTTGTGACATATAAACTTTGTCATGGATTCAATTCTATTAAAATCAAAACTATTTTATAACATGTTTCATCGAACCGTTTCAGTTTCCGTTTCATGTGTGTACAAAATATCGTTGGATCAACCTAATATACACAATTATTTTAAACTCGATTCAATGCTCTCTATATCTCATATATTTAACCATTCATTTGAATAGCAACTAATTGTATTAATATCGTATATTAATACAACACAACAATGGCGAGCAAATTCTAAATTATAACAATGGTAACATTATTATCAATTATCTTTCACAAACCTGTTCTCTAGCTCTGCAGTAGTCTTTGTGTCGGCAAAAAATGGGACACATCAACTAAATTGTATATTATGTCACTAAAATGTCATCGATGGCTCATTTCGAATCAAAAACGTAATACGAAAACTTAAAACACTCACTTAAACTTATTGTAAACTAAATCGACACTTGATGGCACATTTTGAATCAAAAATTGAAACACTTTTCACTTAGATTTATAGTAAGCTAAATAAACACATGATGGCATATTTGAATAAAAAACTCATATGAAAATTTAAAACACTTTTCACTTAGACTAATAGTAAAATATAAAGACACTCGGTGGCACATTTCGAATCAAAAACTAATACGTAAATTAAATCACTATCCACATAGACATATAAGCTAAATATACACTTGATGGCACATTTTGAATAAAAAATTAATACGAAAATTAAAACACTTTTCACATATACTTATAGTAAGTTAAAAAGACAGGCAATGGCGCATTCTCGACTTAAATGCCAACAC
Organism: Atopsyche davidsoni; assembly: GCA_022113835.1. NCBI lineage: Eukaryota > Metazoa > Arthropoda > Insecta > Trichoptera > Hydrobiosidae > Atopsyche > Atopsyche davidsoni. The sequence continues at coordinate 2,985,636 of JAILWY010000007.1, forward strand.
AAAAATTTAAAACACATTGTAACATATACTCACAGTAAGCTAAAAAGACATGCGCTGTCAAATTTTGAATCAAAAAACTAACACGAAAATATAAAAAAAACACTGCATAATTTATATCCACAGTAAACTAAATAAACAGGCAATGATTCTTACTAACAATATTAACAACTAACACTATGAAATTAAATACTTTTTTCAATAAAAACTCAAAAATAATACTGAGACGGCACACGCGAGAGCTCATCGGGCGAATGACCTTTTCATACTCCAATTCGGTTAGAAACGCAAATTTTATTGTCACTTGAGCCCTAAGAGAGAAAGAGACAATTATATTTTATTCCAAACTGCAAAGTGTGACATAATTTCATTGCACATAGTATTGAACTGACCGACAGCAATTTTTTTTTATCTACCTACACCGTGTATTTTTTTTTCAAGTAGCAGTGTTCATACAAAGATTCCTTTTCCATAGTAATAAATGTTACACACTGATTTATAATTGAAATTTCGATATTTTGTTTTACGATTTTAGACCTCGTATGGCAACATCTTTAGGCTTTATAAATGAGCCAAAAGTGTTGCCACAGCTTACATATAATTAAAACGAATGAATTTTATTTTTATGCATTATTTCAAAAAATGTATATATACGACGATTTTGTTGTTTTTATAAGTGATGAATTGCTTGAAATTTTGCGCGCAGCGAATTTTGCGACCACCTCAATGGCGTTTTAATATTATTTTATTTACTTTTTTTTTTCAACATCAGAAAACAGATAACTTTACGTAGCCTCAACATTTAAAAAAACTACGTATCATTTAAATTCATATGTATTGATATTGCGCTTATGAGTATGTGAGAGCATGATAATGCTCTGAGTGGTTTTCGACTTTCCAAGTTGGACATATGCAGCAAATTGGCAAGTAAACTAGATTTTTTTCTTTGTATGATATAATGTAACATTGTTGTTATTTTTTATCAGGTCACAGGAGAGTGCCAAGAGGCTGTCGGCCATCTGGAGGGACCGGCCCATGTCCCCATTGGACACGGCGGTGTACTGGGTGGAGCACGTGGCCCGTCATGGTGGACACCATCTTCGTCCAACTTCTGCGGACTTGCCCCTTTATCGCTACCTGCTGCTGGACGTCCTCGCCTTCCTCACCCTCATCGGATTCATACTAGCTTTCATAGTGTATAAACTCGTGTTCTGCACCCTTAAGTTATGCTTCAGACCCAAAAACGCCAAGGCGAAAATGCAATAAAATATATGATCACATAAAGCGTAGCGAGCATTTTAGATCACTTGTATTTTTTTTATTGATTATTTTTAATTATGTATACTGTCAATATTTTAATTTATTTTCACTGTGACTGCACGCACTCATTTACATAATTTGTGTTGAAATTTTATATCTCCATCACAATATTACATAACAAAACTTCTAAGTATATGGGCAAAAGCTTTAAACCACTGTATGTGGGCACAATATATAACTCTCAAGATTTTAATAAACTATCAAAATTACGTTGAGTTTTCTCCCAAGTACGAATATGTGGCTGTGGAATATTCCAGTCTTATAAAATTCATTTCCAAACAAGGAGGTAAAAGTTGTAATAACATTTCAAAGATTCTGCGACGAAACAGTGCAAAGTAGAAACTTTGCACAAGTTTCGTAATAAATGTCGAGCTAGATTTTGATAAAGAATCATGCTTCTGGAATGTTCCGTAAGTGTACACATATCCAATTATGCTTTGAACTATATAATATATACACGTTCCATTTATTAGCTTTTTACATAAGATAATAAATAAACAAACACACATTGTTTTAATGATCTTAAATGAACGTTCAGTTTTGTATTCGTAAATACTATCCATGCAGCATAAACGAATACAAAAAAGATGATTAATTTTTATAATTCTTTCAATAGATGGCGATAAAAATAATTAATGTAGATTTAACAATAAATATGGATAAACTCAATAGATGGCGATTTTAAAAAATATATAAAAAATTGTATGCACATACTTTTGAATCATACGGTAATGATTTTCCTAAATTTTCACAAGTAGAACAATTTCTAAAAAAATATAATTGAAAACAGTTTTAAAATTAAGTATACCAAATGAAACGAAATATATATTGAAAATCTTAGCGTGGATTTATCTATAATACAAGTGATCTAAAAAAATCACATTTGCTGAATACCAGTGGCGTGCAGTGGAAATTGAATCTTGATATAAACTCTATACAAAATTTATTTATTTTTTGTGAAGACCGTCTCACAGGAAGTACGATTTTGCCTATACCGGTTTTATTTATTGATAATGATTAAGTACATATTTTCAAATATTGAAAATTGATTAAAGAAACTCTTCGAAAAATATCATAGTGATTTGTGTGGGATTTAAAACCCACATCCCCAAGCTTACATGGCCGGTGCATTACCAATTATACCAACGAATCACTTGCACTATGCAAGAATTTTTAACAATCATATCCTATAAGTGAAACAACGTACTTATTATGCCAATTAAATATTGTGTGACTTGCAATACTAGACTTTTTAACTCAAAGTACACGCACTTGTTAAATATATTATTGATTTTTATGAAGAGCGTCTCACAAGAAATACACGATTAAGTACATTCTTTCAAATTTTCAATATTTGAAAAAATGTACTTGAACATTATCAAAAAATAAAAATTATTTAGAAGTATGAAAAGCGAACTCGCACCGCACGCCACTGAAATATCGTCAAAGTGTTAATTAATACACAGCTTCAATTCAGAAAATGACAAAATATTTCCCTGAAAAAAAATCAGGGTTGACCCAGATTGCCTCGCTCGAGGCTTTATTTCTATTCGAGTCGGATTGTTTTGGTTTCGATCGCACGCCAGTGCAGTGGCGGCGCGCGGAGAGGGGCTCCGGCAGTGATAACATAAAACTAAATTAGTTTTCGATTTGCCGTGCGGCGCAACAAAAGTAATCTCCTAGCCCCGGATAATTGGAAAAAAGTAATTTCCTTCGACAGATGCAGCAGAAGATGAGTTTCCACGGCTGCAGTGTCCCGACAGGGCCGCCAACAATACGGCCGCCATTTAATTGCAACGTTTTATTTCAATCGGATTTTATATATATCCCGATATAAAAAAAAAAAAAATTTACGTACGACTTTAATATTTTCATACTATACAATTATTGGTTCAAACTTATTATGACTTACTCTTTCAAAAATATATTTTCATGATCAATGTACTAATATCTGACCTTTTATAGCATGCATGTATATTAAGGATATATATTAATTATTTAATAAATTTACTTAAAAAAAATACAATTGTCTCCAAATTTTTACAAGCACGTATCAATATCTCTTTGCCTTCCACTTTTACAGAAGAGTGTAGTTTAAAAAAATATTTATAAAAAAAAATGTTTCGTGACCAAAAATGGTGTTCCTAAAATATAAAAATACAATGTGAACCCGCTCAGTGAAAAATTGTATTTGATTTCCCAATATATCCCACCGTCAAACAATTTTTTTAATTGAAACTTCCAATACTTCAAAATCAGGCACTTACACTGACGGGTCGCATTTATGCAGCTAACGCCATATATAAAAATCAAATTAATTTTTCTTCACCCCCTGAAAAAGTGTTATTGGACTCGACGTAAAATATTTCATATTAAATTTCATACACGGGATCTATCCATAAAATTGACAAAATGCGTATGCACCATTTATATACAATGAATAAACTGTTAATTTTGGTTTCATTTTTTATGTATAAATAATAGCTAAAAGGATGTAAGCGCTTTTGCCTATTTGAAAGAACTTTTCTTAAGCAAAAGCACCCACAAACTAAAATGCTCATTTTTACCTAGTCATTTGGCTATTTTTTGCTGTTGTTCATTTATTAGGTATATTTTATTATATCTGATATATTTATCCTAATATATTTATCTTAAACTACCTTCTTCGCTGGCAACCCTTCTCCTGTTCCAGTGTTCCAGTGCTCTCCCCGATACCATTCTAGAAGCAACTCATTAACCTAAAAGAGAACTTTCCCATAGACTCATCGATAATTGGTTTCAAATAATACAATTCTATTTTAATTTTCATTTGGTTATTATTTCCCAGAGTAAAAAACATTTCACGTGTAAAAACACTTTTACAAAATTAAATGTATATTTATACTAACTACATTCTAGATTTGGTACTTTGAATAGAAAACACTCTTATTGTATTATAAAATGTCCCATTCTTTGGTGTTGTACTAATTTCTGTTTTCATAATTTATTTTTGGTTTCATTGTATATCTTAAATGATTAACTGAAATTTAATTCCGATAACATAGCATAGCATAGCATTTAACATAGCGCTTAATATATAATATGTGGGGAAGAGAAAAAAATATTTAACTAGCAACTCAGTGCTTGAGTTTCACGCTTGTGAAAAACGATTCATATTTTCATTTACTTACAGATCGATGGTGGTCAAAAGTACAACGGCACTAAACCCACCTGTGTTCCGAAAAAAATAAGAGTTCGTCTCGTCGTTTCATCCGTGGCAATGCATGAAAATTATCAATTGTTGTAATTTTCTAGTCCAGAAGAAAACGATTCAATATCACAGAGCAAAAAAGGCAATCAATATATATTTTGATCGATTAAGTAATAATGGATTGTGTTGTGTAATTTTATCCAAATTTACACAAGGGCAAATTTTATTTAATTAATTAATTGAATTTCATGTAAATGTGTGTTAACTTACTGTAAGCCTCTGAAAACATTATGTAAATATTTTTCAGCGGATAAACGTTGTAAAATTTGCATAATTCTACAAGTAAATAGATGTTGTATAAACAACTCAAGGTTATTTTGCATAATTAATAATAAGAAATTATGATGACTTATTATCAATACTGAGTATCAAGTATCAAGTTCGCCATTGAATAGGACATATTAGTTACAGCTTAGTCTATCTTTTCCTTGCATCTCAAAACGCGCAAGAAGCACATGACGCATTTGTAGCTGATGAAGACGAAGGTGGCTCCGACGATGAGGAGGAAGGCGAGGACGTCCAGCAGCAGGTAGCGATAGAGGGGGAGGTCTGCAGAAGCTGGACGAAGATGGCGACCACCATGGCGGGCCACATGCTCTACCCAGTATACCGCCGTGTCCACCGCGGACATGGGGCGGTCTCTCCATATTGCTGATAACCTCTTCGCATTTGCCTGCATCCTGATACGATATAATAACACTTCATTAGTTGTATACTAGAAGCTAATATTTGGACCAGGAAATTTATGTGAGAATTGAGACAGCACGCAGTACGTGTAATAACTCAAAGAAAGTACTCAGCACGAGAGATATAACACTGAAATCTCGCTGGAGATTCACCAAGTGTCATGTCGTCTTTATGGAGTTGAAGCTTGGATACTCAAGACAGCTACTATGTGAAGAATTGAGGCGTTTAATATGCGTGGGTTTATGTGAGAATCCTTAAAATACCACGGGTTGACTGCATCACCTTGACTGAATCAATTATTCACTGCCATTTTGCTGTAAAACGATTTTATTGCAATGCACTGATAGCGCTTTGTTACACGGAAAGCAAATACGTATTCAAAAAATTTTATATGCATGTAATAAGATGAAAAAACATTAAAATACTCTTTTTTCTTGTACCTCTCCTCGTTGTACTTCCAAGTTTCCGAGTTCTATTTCTTAGCACATACTATGTAAGACCCTCTCATTTGTAACGCGGCCAACCCATGGTATTTTAAGCCACATTTAAAACACTTCATGTGTTCAAGTCTCAACTCCATAAAGAAGAACAGATACATTTGGTGAATCTCCAGCGAGTTTTCAATATTATAATCATATATGTATAAATATGTTTACTCAATACTACATCTCTTATTGAACATTGAATAAAACCCATTTGCTATGGTAAGTAACTCAAAAAAATAACCCCTTAATTATAACATCGATTTCTTTCTGATCACAGTCTTGCATACAAATATACTATATTTAAAATATTTATTTATTTAATATTATTTGTAAAACTTTTTGCTATTCAGAAATGACAGTGAGTTTATTATTTGCCTTACCTTGGACTCAGCGTTTCCTGAAGGGCAGCTGATACAGTCTCTTCGGTGATCTCCTTGTAGTAGAGGTAGATTCCCACCCCCTGATCTCTTGCAGCAGCAGCGTTACCAAACTGGTCTCCATATATCGGGATGGCCACCACCGGCACCCCGCAGTGTATGGCCTCAGTCATGCCTAGCATGCCTCCGTGAGTAATAAATGCCCTGACATTTTTATGATCTAAAAAAAAAAAACAAATTATCTCAAATACCGCATGACTTGAATTCGAATTCGAAAAAAATATTTCAATTGTGAAAAAAACTTGCTGGGTAGAATTTAAACTTTTTTTTTATTTCAAAATATTTATTAAAATAATAAATATGACTTATTTAAACGGGATTTTTAAAGCGTCTTTTTGTAAATATATCAGTGTTTAAACATTTTGATTTCAAGTCACGTGATAAAATGGACTCACGAAGGATATCATACTGCGGAATCCAGTTGGAAATCATGACGTTGTCCGGTTTCCCGTCCATGACTTTGTCCTCCCACTTCCACAGGACCTTTTGGGGCAGCTTGGCAAGGGCACGCTGGAAGGCCCTGAGCTTGTCCTCCGGCCAGGACACTGCCCGAAGCATGGACCCCATGCTGAACACTATGACTCCCTCAGGAGCATCGTCCATGTAGCTCTGCAACTCCTGGGAGAGACAAACGCTAATTATAAGACATAATATCTTGAATCATGATGATGATGCATTGTATGCTTCAATGAAAATATATTAACTGTGGTGTGTTGTACTTTTTTTTAATGAAATTTACCTCAGGAGCAAAACTTGCTGTTTTCAAAGAATAACTTCGTAAACATTTACTTCAGAAGCACTTAATACAAGTATTTTACAATATTTGTACTATAACTATTTATGTATCACGCTCTGTTAACTATCGGACTGCCTGATTATATAAATACATCTCCAATAAACTTGTTGTTTTATCAATATAATTTGATATGTACATGTTATGGATTTCGTTGCTTCTTACATATTTTCTGTAACCACGCACACGTACAGAAGTAGTCAACAGCACAAAAAATGCATCTATTCTAAGAAAGCTATAAAAATAACCAAGTCTATGCTACTGAGAGAATATATTTAAAGTTATGTTTGCATTTTATCTCGTGCCTGCCGGTTCCAAAGTATGTATGGTTTTAAAAAAATATAAAATATAATAATAATTAATGATTCTTCTATTCCAAATCAAGACAATCCAAAACCAGCAATATAGCATTTAGGAGTATAATTGTTGATAGTGTGAGATTGCCAATTAGTAAGGTAAACTATACAATAATTTATTTGAAACGTGCTGTTTTACGTAAGTACTTTTTAGAAATCAAAGACTAGGAAACTAAATAGAATGAACAAGTACTTGCAATTAGCAAAAATACCATTACCATTGGCATAAAATATTAAATGAAGTAATTATTCGCTTTATGTAAACACAATTTTTGTTGAAACGCCTACTCGTTTCGATCGTTAATACAAACTCATTCTACACAGAACTTTTCTGTATTATTGCAGAAATAAATAATTAATTTAATAGTGTAACTGTTTCTGTATTTTAGTATTTTTATCTGATAGTCAAAGCATTCCACGAGTCTTCAATTTATTATATCATTTCATCGTGTTGGTAATGTAAATAATACATTTTAATAAATACTTCTACTTCACCTTTTACTCCACGAAGTAGATTTAAAGTTTTTCAATTTATCTGGAATCTTCCCTTAAAACCTACACGTATTAATACACTTTTAAACCACATGATCGGTAAGCAACTTTGTTAACTAACTTTGTGGAAAACAACAATTGTACACACTAAAGCAAGCTCAATGAATTCTAAAAAATGGAGTGTTGGATTCTTACAACATGAAATTGGATTTTAATTCTTGTGATCACTATATTTCTGAGAATTTTTCAATAAAAGTTCTACATACGTAACGACATAAAGGAATGCTTTTTTTATAGTTCACGTGACTTTTAGAAAGTTAAAATAAATATTTGCACACACGAAATGAATTATAACGTGTACACTACCCACTGTCTGTATTCTTGCTAGCCATTTTTAATGAAATTATAATGCAGTAATACAAAATAAATATCCTAATAATAAAATAATCTATACAGTTGTATAGTCTCATGCGGGATACGAATGCAAAGTGTTTTATTTTAACAATAACAATATTTATTATAGTGACCCGATATGCTCTATTCGCAAATATTATATAATAACATGCATTGCTGATTGTTGAAATTATTATACTGTAGCTACAGCTATACGTATTTAACACAAGTGTAATGATTTATGATTTATAGACGAGTAGGTGTGATGACTGATGACTGACGACACTCGACTCGACCCGCGACATAGTGTTAATATAAATTGATTGGTTTTCAATGCCATTTTTATTAAGTCAATTTTAAGAGCACTTCAAAGTGTTCGGTATAAATTGTGTCTTACGTGTATTGACATCAATAATTTTTAACATATTTTTTTTAATATCGTTATATAGTAATTTTTATACTTTCTCCGAAAATGAGCAACGTTTACTCTTTGGGCAAAAATAATTTATTGGACTTAAGACTCAAAAAAGGTGGCTGGGTTGGACAGTCCTCATTGGACTTTACACAATCTTGACCTTGACATATATTACGCGACCTTTTAATACACGGAATTATAATTTATACAAATACGTTATCTTACATTTATAATTCTCAGAGAAGCGTGTAATGAATGCATGCATTTATTAAAATTATTTTGATTATTGATTGAAATACTGAAAAGAAGAAAAAAACGCACTGCTAAAAGGCGGAAAGATAATTTACTTCGCGTGGGGAAATGTTTCAGATATATGTACATATTAATGACAGTAAAAAAAATTACATTTTATTATATAAAATCGCCATTGAAAACTGGATAGAGTAGTTTTAAACTTTATGTTAAAGCATAAACAAATAATAAATAAGCTTGATCTAAGATAAGTTCCTTAAAAATTATCTACTAATTCAATCTCGTATGAAAGATTCTGAAAAAACTCGTAATCTTAATATGGCAATTCTGGAATTCAACTTTTCTTGTTATGTAGAATCAATCGTAATATCTTATTAAATTAAAAAATGTTTTAATTACTCAATGGTATATTTAAATGTGATATTTTACAAAATATCTGAAGGATTATAATATCAAGAAATAACCATAAACCCGATGATCTTAATAGTACAAGATAAAAATAAATAAGGGAAGTACTCACCTCGTTCAAAGGCTTCGGCTCTCCAAGATGCATCCCTCCAACCTCGACGGCATTCGGGCTGTACGGTATAACCCCGCTTAAAGGGTAGTAGGTGTTCAGCAGAATCAGACTCATGTTTCTGGCAATCGTCTCCAGCTCCGGCAAGTCCTTCCCGAAGTACTCCTGCATGTTGTAATGGTCGGGTATCTGCGACTTGAAGTAATACACCGCCTTGTACAAGTACGCCGTCACCAGAACCTCCGCCGACTGGAACACGTTGGGGTTGATGCCCGTGTCCAAATAGTGACTAGGAACATACGATGGATTCGTGATCAGACCCAGGCGGTCAGGAGTCCAAGCCATCATGACATGAGAAGTGATTCCGATGAACGGCGCTTTGATCCTATGAGCCAGCCCGAGCCCGCAGTCGCTGTTGAACTGCTCGATGATCAGCACATCGAAGTCGCCTTCTTTCAGGCCCTGGACTTCAGTATTCTTCATCATCGCCTTGCAGGTTTCGGCCCCTAATTCAAACAGGGCGTACGCCGACTCCACGTGCTTCATCACCCTCCCGGTCGCATACCCATAGTTGAAGGTCTCTAAATCGAACGCGTTCAACCAAATCGGAAACGACCCTTTCAAGCTGATGTCCTTGTAGTTCTTGGGGGGATTATCCTGAGGAAAATGGCTGATCACGGTGACCTCGTTTCCGTGATTGGCCAACGAAAGCAAGAGAGGTTCAAACACACCGCTGTGACTCTTTCCGACGTGGGGGAAGACGCCTAATATTCTGTAGCCGCATATCTGATGAAGACTTACAAATAAAACGGTCAAAATGCACCAACACCGACACACCGTATCAAACGCCATGACGTTACTACAGTGCAATCAATATTGTCTTACGAAACCATGGAGAGTCGTTTTACACCGAGAAAAAAATATTTTTGTTCTAAAATTAGTCACTCACTGTTATGTCACTAAAATATAACACACTCAGTTTTGAAGCACAGTGAAACTTTCTGTTTCGTTTTGTTGCAGTATTGTTGCATGCTATATTTTTACGTTGATTTTGAAGGTGCACCTTTTGAGGTTTGCATGACGCGCTGCACCACGCGGTGGCGTCAACAGCTGACTGACGAGCGGCTCCGACACTCACGTGTGTTATTATTACCCGCGCCCCGGTTGGCAGGCTGGTCGCCCTACTATCTTCCGAGATCCGAATCGATACTCCTGGCCGCGCTGTCTGTCCCCCTCGCACTCGCTGGCCAGCCGTGCCGGAAGAGGAAGCACGCGACGCCGACTCGGTCAGCCGCAGGTGATTCATAATCCGCATTACACCGTAATGCCGCACGTACTCGAATCAATGAAAAAAAACCACATATACACACACTTTTCGAACAAATTTACTTACTCTGCACTATCTGATGCTACAACATCGATAAGATTAAAATTACACATCACATATAAGTTATATTTAATTTATAGTATAAATTGATTACATCATGTTTTTTTTTTTTTTTTTTTTAATAATAATATAATTATATAGTTCAGTTCGTTCAGTCATTTTTTGGTTTGTTCCGCTTTGGCATGCAGCAAGTGGCGAGCCAGGAGAGCAGCTTGTACGCGACGAAGACGAGAGCGGCTCCGACGATGACGAGGAAGGCGAGGACGTCCAGCAGCAGGTAGCGATATAAGGGCAAGTCTGCAGAAACTGGACGAAGATGGCGACCACCATGGCGGGCCACGTGCTCCACCCAGTACACCGCCGTGGCCAGAGCGGGCATGGGCCGATCCCTCCAGATGGCCGAAAGCCTCTTCGCATTGGCTTGCATCCTGGTAGAAAATAATAACACTTCTTTGGTTGTATACTAAAAGCTAATATTTGGACATTACCAGGAAATTTAAGTGAGAATTGAGACAGCACGCAGTACGTTTAGTAACCACTGTGCTCAAGAGACATCAAACTGAAACCTCGCTGGAGATTCACCATGTATCATATCGTCTCAGTTCTCTTTTATGGAGTTGAAACTTGGATACTCAAAACAGCTACTACGTGAAGAATTGAAGCGTTTAAAACATGACTATATAGGAGAACCTTTAAAATACCATGGGTTAACCGCGTCACAAATGAAAGAGTATTGCACTGAATGTGCAAATAAAAAAAGCGGAAGGTCTTCTATTTTGGGCACATTTTTTGTAACAGTGAATATAGCATCCTACAGCTGGATTGTCCAAGGAAAAATCTAAGCAAAAAGGGGCATTGCAAGGAGGAAGTTTTCGTGGATGCGGAATCTGCGCCAGTGAGTGGAGGTTAGAATTTTGGACCTAGGATATGAAATGGTCACCGTTCTGATACACGGAAAGCAAATGTGTATTCAAAATTTGTTTTTCAAATATTTTATATACACATAATATGTTTAAGAAACCCTAAAATACTTCTACTCTTATTAAATATTTAATTAAACCTATTTCCAATGGTAAGTTATTCAAAAGTGTTTCCCAAAATATACCATCGAAACCTCTATTCACGTTCTCGCATCCATTAACATGAACAAAGTAGAACAATAAACTGTATCACACAAATTACATTTGAATAAATCAATATGATTTCAGAGACGTGGAGTAAATTTTATAATAACCTAGTTACGCAGGCTACAATATAAAATAAAATTTGCGTTTAATAAATTTAATATAAATTTAAAAACCTTACAACTTTAAATAGAAAAAACCAGCTACTGTATCATTCCCACATATTAAAAGTAATTTCAAATCACTCTGGTATTAATGTGGTTTAAATTTTTATTTTATTTATAAACCTATTTATTAAAACTTATTTTAAATCTACAACTACAAAAAATATATATTATTTCCCGCATGCATCGTAACAAAATGCGATATACGAGTTATAAAGTACACATCGATCGTTGAGTTGTATTTTTAGATGCTCGGTTAATGGATGGTAACAATAACTATTGTCTTGTGCAGTACTTAAATAATAATGTTTTATACCTTACAGTAGGCTCTGTCCACATCACAAACACACCACGCTTTGTGTAATATCCATAAACGAATAAATAGTATTGTTACCAAATAATATTTTGGTATAACACAGTTCTCAAAAATGTTTACACATGCAAAAGGACACGATCACACACTCCGCTTTCTGAGCCATCGGTTATTTTTACTATATTATTTTTTTATTATTATATAAAAAAACTTTTTTGTATGCATGGACTTGTACAGAAATAACATCCAAACTGGTAATTTAAATCTTAAACTATAATAAAGCTGCCTACAGATGTCCTATTTTGGCAAAAGGGTCACAGTCCGGTTGTTGGATGTGTAGGCAACTTTACCGATTAAAAAGTCCAATAATTCTGCCCCAAAATGCACACTTACTATAATTTACTTTGATATAGTATTAAATATAATTTTATTCAAAGTGAGACATAAATTTTATTATTTATACTGTGACTATTTTCACCACAAGATTAGTAAACATATTTGGTTCCTGCAGCAGTTTAATACAATTCAACTCAATTTTTTTTTTTCAATTCCCTGAAGATGGTTAGAGTATATGGAGCAAAACGTACAAATATTTTTTTATACCGGTTGTTATCTAAGACAGTATGCGAAAACAGTCATTTCAAATACAATGTTGTTGATTTATTTTGCATTTAAATACCTGTTAAGTAAGTTGAATATATTACTGATACAATATTTGTAATACATGTTACGTATATTATTAGCGAATAAAAAACACATGTTGGCAGTATAAGGATGTACAAATTTAATAAACCTGGTAAAATATTAAATATTTATTTAATTGGTTTATAAATAGCGTCTGTCTAAAATCAATTGTCAGTATTTTTACAAGAAATCTTTATCAGGTGACATTTTTTTGTTATTTGTCAGGACCGTACGCTAAAAACCGTATTGTATGAAAAAACCATTGCCTCACACGGCATACAAGCGATGATGAAATATCAAACGAAATGTGACCACAATTTTGAGGGAGCAGGTGACAATAATATTCAGTTCACTTGCAAAATCTTCAGTACAATCTTATCACCCGAGCAATAAACCCGCGCTTAATATACATTTTTATTTAATGACTATAATTATGATTTTATTTTACTAAAATATCTTTTTCGGTGTATAACAAAGTATTAAATAATGCTATTGCTAAGTGAATTTGATTAAACATTGGTGTTTATTTTCTTTTCGCTGTGTTGCTGGTAGGAAAGAATGGTCGTCAACAATAAAGTAAGTGCATTATTATTAATTATTTATTTTATCTAGCTTTTATTGACTGGGACAGTTATTTGCGTTTATTTTTATTTGCATTCGTTAAAAATACTACTGGATGCTTCGCCCCTAGAAATATTTATACTGTCTGGTCTTTTTAATAGAGGTTCAAAACTAATAGACTACGAGGTCTTCATTTATTTATCATTGTGGTTGCTGAACGCAGCAAATGTGTAGATAATAATAGAATAATAGAATAGATTTGCGTATTTTTACATTTAATCTAATCAACAAACAACATTGTATTATTCACAGTATGTTGTTACTCAGAATATGCGTCACCTAAATAATTTCAATTGAATGCTATACCAACTGTTTAAAAGTCATTGTGCACTCTCTAGCTGAATTTTTATAGTTAATATAATTCTATTTTGCCAAAAAACCAATAGTTAATTATAAAATATTTGAAGTGTAACTTCAAAGGACAAAATCAAATGCCACCTCTAAGTGATAAAAAAATATTTGTATATAATGTAACCTAGATCCAGCTTAAACTAAAGCAATAAATTTTGTAATTCATAATGCATATAAAATATATATATTAATAAATTTAAAAAGTGAGACACATATGCTGCGATAATACTGAAAATCGAATGGCAACTGACCTCTTTCGCGAAATGTATTAAGGCAAAGCCAAAAGAAAATACTTTTAATAAAGGGGCGCTATTGACTAATTACCATTCGGTTGTCGTGTGTAGCTTATAAACTAGCTTTATAAACCACAAAATATATATGTATATTTATAAAAAAAATCTAACCAAAACCGAATCTCGTTTAAGATTATCGATTTACACGTGAAACGTTGATTTAATAATAAAGTGAAGAAAAAAATATCCAGGCCAATAGTTTCTTTGTGGTCTTGCATAAATGCGCACTACAAATACAGTTCAGCTAATTACTATGACAATTAGCCAACGTTGCAGTTTGCCTTGGATTATTCCACGTGATGGCTGTGCATCATGAGGAATTCGGCCTGACTCTTTGCCATGGTCAAGGTGCTTCCAGAGCCTTCAGCTCCTCATCAGCATTCTAGACGTACGGAAGGCCTTTATCTCGGGCGGATGCCAGCTGATTGTTCACGGTAATTTACATGGTTCAGTTTTATCCTAACTTTGCTTTAAACACTAAACAGTCGCAATTCTATACTATTTCAATTTTATTTTTATTTTCAAATAAAAAATAAAGCTACAGTACGGTTCATATATTTTTATAATTTTCTTTTGATCCAAAAACTGAGTTGAATTGGCTTGAACCATATTGCTAAAAAATTACGCTTCTCATAAAAAGTTATTTGCGTGATTCATTAGGAACATTTATTTTCATTGAAAAAAATTGCTTGTATTGGTTTTTTTTATTCTTAAATGCCACTGTACATTAGGTTATGGATTAACCTAAAGGTTCGATTTAAATAAAAAATACTCGATGGCTTGGTTTTCTAGATTTCCAGATCCTCACTCTATTATTGATGATTGAAAACCGTTTCGTGTGTTAATCTATTAATTTTAACCGTGATAGTGATTTTAACCTTGAAATTCGCCACATTGATTATACCTGATTGAAAGGTCTATATAACATACCTGGAATCACCCTAAATCTGTGTCACCCTTACCTTGGACTAAGTACGTCTCTCAGCGTCTCCAGAACGCTCTCCTTCGAGATGTCTTCATACGGGAGTACTCTCCCAAGACCACTCTCCTCGGCCGCAGCTCCGTTAATGAACTGGTCTCCAAATAATGGAATAGTCAGGACTGGCACTCCGAGATGAGCAGCCTCTGTCAGCCCGAGGAGTCCGCCGTGACCGATGAACGCCTTCACATTCTTGTGATCTAAAAATATTTAATAAATATTATCTTTAATGACGTATTCATACTAGGAATTCTTTGCAAATATGCATAGCCTATGCAAAAAATATGCGAGAATGAAAAAACAGTCAATGTCAAACCATCTTTGCGAAAAAATGGTATTTTATTTTTCGTAGAAATAATTTGCAACTATCAAATATTAGAAGTCAAACGCAAGCAAATAATTTGAAATTGCATTCAGATAATCAATTCACAAATCGGTTTGGTAAAAAACATGGAATATTTTAATATTTGGTAAGAATCATTGGAAAAGACCTGTATTTTAAGCATTTACTAGTTTGGTAAAAAATGTCATATAAATAGTCGTAACACAACTTAAATGCTGTGCAATCCAGAATAAAATTCAATTGATTACAAATAATTTATTGAATCAAAAAATCTATTATATAATACTGTAATTTTGTTAATGCGTATTTTTCAAACGTTTAGACCGACACTGTGTCCTTGTCAAGGTGACCTATGATTTTAAAGGATTTAAACTAATACTACTTAAATAAAAACTGTCAAGTGATTTGGCAAAACCACAGATTTTCGAGGAGGTTTTGGCATAATATAGTATGGTAAAGATTACCCGAGAGACCTGAAAGGCTTTCGTAGGTAACTGATAAGCCGATTACCATTCAAATATTTTAAACTTACATACATACGCGTACATTTATGTATTTTATTTTCAACATAATAATAATTATTATTATTTCTTTTGAACCCCTGTTTGTACCCGAGTTTTGCGACCTCACGTATAGAGTTTATTTTAAAATGCATATATTTTATTTTGGTGATTTAAGTTTATCCTCTTCGACTGACATGATCAGATCACTAAAAGGTTCCTTAAAAAAATATATATGTCTTACTTAGTATTTCATACTGAGGCATCCACTCCTTGATCATGATGTCAGGTCCAGCCCCCTCCATCGTCTGGTTCTCCCACTTCCACACGGCCCTGATGTTCAGCTCCCTGAAGGCCTGCTGGAAAGCTTGGAGCTTCTGATGAGGGAGAGACTTTCCTCGAATCATAGACCCCATGCTGAAGTAGATCACGCCATTTTCAGAAGCATCCAAATACTTTTGGATATCCTGTAAATACAAATTTCATTTAAATTTTGCGTTTTGAAAAAATCAACGAAATCATTAGAAATAGAAAATTATTTTTAACCACATACTAACGACATTAAAAATTTATATTTTATATTTACGCGATTTATTTTACGCGTTTATTATTTGGCGCGCTTTACTGTATAGAGATAACAACATAAGAAATTATATTCGTATTTGAGAAACTATCGTTTTGTTTAAATATAATTAACCGCATTCTAGTCTGAGATAATGTTAAGATAAGAATTTCTAACAAAGAGTTTCGTAAATTTAATTAAAATTATATTAACTTATTATAAAATAATTACCGCCAGCTCGTTAACAATAATTGATTATGAATTAACGCTTCATCTGCCTTATTATAATACATAGTAGCAAAAATTTACTTTACGTAAGTTCTATAAAACATCAAAGCAGTTCTTATAAACTACGTGAAAAATTCATTCCTACTCACTAAACATTATTACCTCTTTATAATTGACTCTAAATATTTATAGTATGCTAGGAAAATTATAATCACAATTAATATAACATCTGCAGGTATAAAGCATCACTGTTCTTGTAAATGGGGTTGAGTCACTTTTTCCATCATCTTATACGTACATTTAATCCAAATATACTAATTAGTTGGAGGTATTCTTTTAGACCCCAAGAACTCTATAGGTCTTTAGATCAACGACATACACTTCCTTATTTATACCATACAATTAAGCATACTCTTCGTGTCATCAAATCTTATAGAACGCCCTGAAATTCTAATTACTATCACAAGTAATAAGTAAGACTTAAGCAAGTACTCACCGGGTCTAGTTTCTTTAATTTTTCAGGCACGTGCACACCCCCAATATCAACAACATTAGGTCCACGTGGAAAAGCACCGTGAAGGGCGAAATAAGTCGTCACTAACAGCATACTCATGTTATTTGCTAAAACATCCAACTCCGCTCTCGAGCTCAAGTACCCATCTTTAAGAAATCTGTACTCCAGAAAATGTGTGTTTATATGATATGCAATTTTATAATACGTGTTCACCAGCAGTGCCTCAACTGAATCGAAGAAATTGATTCTTCTGTTGTGCTTCAAGAAATGGCTTGGAACGAACGAAGGATTCTCTGGTAGTCCGAATCTATTTGTTGTCCAAGGCATGGGAACGTGCGTGGCGATTCCAATCACAGGTGCTTTGAATCTGTTTATAATACCAAACGCGCAATCACTGTTGAACTGCTCTGTCAATATAACGTCAAAGGTTTCGTTTGAATTGATAAGGGATTTAACTCCTACGTGTTTGGTCATTGCCTCGCAGTTCAGGTTCCCCAAATCGAAGAGTTCATATGTGGACATCATGTGACGCAGCACGCTGCCGACTCCGCTCAGGAACATAAAATCGTCGAAATCACAGATGTGTAGATTCAGATGTCTCGATCCGGCAAGGCTGATGTCTTTGTAGGTTTCGGGGGTATCTTTCAGGGGGTAGTGGCTGACTACAGTTAGCTCGTGTCCTTTCACAGCTAAGTTCCGCAGCAAAGGCTCGAACACAATGTGATGGCTCTTGCCAGTGTGCGGAAATATTCCCAATATTTTTAAACAGTCCACTTGAGAATCAAACACAATGCTTACACATATAATAACAATAACTGAACACACGCTATTTTTTCGTAAAGATGCCATTTTAAATTAGTTTTTAAACATGTTTTCTTGACAGTTCCAGCTGATCGCGTGTGCTATCGCGGCGCAAGCGAGCTTGATACTAATTGTTTCCAGATATGTGAAGCAGAGTTTTATCAGTGGAGACATAATCATTCGTTGTTGATTTAATGAGCATCACGTCATCCCAAACACGGCACAGAAATAGGCCGGCTTTCTAACTAGTGATAATTTATTCTAATCATCAGAAGGTAAAAATGCCGTCTGTTGACACAAACGAGTGGGACAGTGTTTTAAAAGCATCATGTTAGTTTTTTTACTAATCAAAACCAGTTAGATAGTTTAAAATGAATTTTGGTTCTATTTTATCGATGTATCTTGTTTTTGTTTAGTTACAATGTTTTACAGTAAAGTAAAATTTAAAAAACCAATCTACATATATCGTTATATTTGACATTGGTTTTTCTTATAACGTTGTTTCCACATACTAAAATATCTACAGGTTATATAAATATATGAAATATTGCACACCATTATCAATATTTAAAATAACCTTCAACCGTCTGTATTTTGCAAAGAAACATTGTTTTATTACGAATATGTATTTTGCCATATGTGAAAAGCACCTTTGTGGCTTTGGGATAAATTACAATTTCGCAAATACACTTTTTCCCAGACGAGACCATTCAAATATCAATTTCGCATAATAAGTTTTCGCAGTCAAGGCGTTTGCTTGTTTTTCTTTCGTTTATTTACAAATTTATTGAATTCAGCATCGGCCAATAACTCATTCAGCATAAAACATCGGGTTTTTTTTTTTTATCTATTTACATATTTTTATACTTCAAAAAACATTTAGAGATTTAAAACACGCACGTGCATCAAACAAAGTGTGATAAATATTATTTTTTACATCTTTTTTTAATATCAGTTACAAACCCAACTAAAAATTTATTTAAAAAAATATTTTTTCGTATATCATTGAATTTTTAGCTTAGCTACATTCATAAATGTAAATTCGTATCAATTTACTTTAGATGAACTATTCTTGATAACTCTGTTTTACCATAGAATAATACACACAATTTATATCTCATTGATCATTGAAAATACGTATATTTTTCAGACAATTAAGGTTTGTGTACATTAGAGCACATTTACTAAAACTAAATAAGTATTTATAATTGAAAATATTATTATAAAAATGACTCCTTGACATTGCCTTTAAGTTCGATGACGAAGCTTTTTTTATTTCCTATTCAATTCCGCACAAGTTTTATGCAAATATATTGTTCGTGCATTTAATAATTTTTACTTTCGTGTGAATATATAAATCGTCAATATAATATTTATACCTTTAACAAAAGGCCGGTATATTAAAATAAAATTATGCACCGCACTAAAATATATACTAAACAGATTTGTAGTACATAATATTCGAATAGCAAAAAGGCGATATATAAGATGAAAGTGCTCACAATTGAAAACGTTCGTAACTTCCTAGCCATCTGGCTATTCATATTTGTTTCTACTCTAATATCGCTTGTATCATTAAATAATATAATTAACGTTCATCCACTAAATCGAGATTGCTTTCTCATTACTGCTGAACAATGCATTACCATCACGATGCACTGCTACGTCTGTAATCTCGAAATCAGCTCTTCCAGAGGAGCAGCAGGTCAGCCAATGCTCCAGGGTTGCCAACTGCGAGAACCTCCGATTAAATATCTCCAGACCATAAACCGGAAACGGACGTGTTGCCACCCTTTTGTGCCGGTAACATAAACCGATTCCGGTAAATGTCGTAATATTTTCTTGTTTTAACTACACTAGTACTTGTAATTTCCTTATATTAAAATACCCAGTAAAAATTGCTCTATATAATAAATTTTTTTTTTTTTTTTTTTCAAATTATCAAACTGACTCTGTTTGATAATGCCAACGTAAAAGGTTGGCGAAACCGGTCACTAATAAAAACGAACATGTGGAAAATCACTCAAGTATTTTATTCAAAAATATTAAAATGGAATATCACCAAGTACTCTCTGTCAAAAATATTGAATATATATATATATATATATATATATCCACTGGCTTTCGTCATCAGTGATAATAAATATAAATCTATCATTTTCAATAGTACTTTCAAGGTTCAGCTATCTTTTTGTGTATGATTTCATTTAATGTTCAATAGATTTAATGATCAATAGAATTATTATTATCAAAAAGATGCGATGTAACGTTATATTTTAAAGGCTGTGAAATAGTATATTTAATTGCATGTGATAAACCACACATATCGATAAGGCTTTATACATAAATGCTTTGCTGATAGTATAGTAGTTTATTATGCACAAAATCATATTTGATACTCAAAGTAGGCTTTTGTTACAATTTTAACACAAAACAATGCATTCAGTTTATAAGTTGATTAAGCCACTTTGGTGTCGAGTTGTTTGAAGTTTTCAGTTTTGCAGTGTTTCGGTCCCCGTGCCGGGATCATCTTCAGGGTCTCACCCGAAACCGGAAACCTGCAAACATACGTATCGTGGCTATGTTGATGTTTCATAGTGCAGTCGCATATTATTTGATTAGTGTCGGTAGCCCTGTGGTCAGCATAATCTTGCCGCGTCTGCGAGCGCCTCAGTGCCACTCACGTCCTGTGATGATTTAGGTATTCAATCTGCCGAGGTCTGCGCCACAAAGGCCAAGCAATTCTGGTGCCATAATTGTAAACCATTAATCAAGAACTCCCGACTACCTGGAATGATGCCTTACCTCATGTTATTAAACCGAGTACGTTTAAGGGATGATGGTTGCATAATCAAAGGACAGTATTTTACAAAGTGCACATTACAGTCATTGCTGTTGTAGGGGTTAGTATCTACAGGCCTGTTGGAATGTGATATTTGACCCATAATCTATTAGATATTTTATTAGACGGCCCATTAAAATATGACATAAACCCATAGTAATTAGCAGTCAGTCAAAAGGCGATCGTATTTCAGGTGAATGAGACACGTGGGATTCTTTCCGTTTACGCAATCCACATATGCGGGACCCTATATAAGAGGCTTCCCATCGAAGCAGTAACCACGTATATTTCTATCCAGTGTAGTTATATTGAATATACTACCTTCTAATTTACAACCATCACATCAATCCTGCATCCATCAACTGTCATGAAACTGTCATTAAGTCATTGCAATGCATCGTCAAATGGTTAAGACAAGGCGCGGGTTAATTTGGATTAGAGTCTGCGTAATCAGATGATTTAAACTATACGTATGATTAAATCTGGATTCCAAGTGGAAGAGGGGGTAGTGTGTGGCAACAGGGAGCAATAAGGTGGGGGAGGGGGTGGTCAGAACACACCTCACTTGAGGCAGGTCATTAAGCTTGACAATATGGGCCATGCATCATTAACACTGCTCCCAGGGGGTCGCTAGCGGATGTGTCATAACGCCACTGGAGTATAATGTTGTTTATGGAAACATCTAACATTCAGGCCACCGGCTCTATGTACAGTAAAAAAATAAACCTTATTCGATACGCTCTACCGAAGGGGTTAAAAAATGTTTTAATGAAACACCTTCCCTTTTGATAACATTCACAGGTATATTAATAGCAATTTTTTTACTGTGCGAATACAAACAACGAATAGAAAATTTTATCGTTGCGTACCGAAAAGGTTTATGTACGTTATGATTATTTTATAAAATAAGCATACTCGTATAATAAACAAACATATACACGATTTTCAAAGATTTAATATGTAGAAATGTATTAATATTTCATGTTTATATTGGTATCAAAAATAATATTGAAGATAAAACATCATACGTATCAGGTTGCTATTTTTGTTCTCCTGAGATTTAATATCTATTATATTATTTTTCTTCATAAATAATCTGCTTTCGCATTGTAAATATTTACTGCAAGATCTTACTACGCTGGAACAACAGCGGAAGTAATATTTTAAAAGCCCGTGATACATTACGGTTCTTGGAATACTTCGTTTCCTGGGGGGAATGTTTTCCTTTGGGATAAATAAGTGTTTGAATATAATTACCTCAGCACCGGCGAAGAACCTCTGCATTAAATACTATTAGGTTTTTTTACCACCCCTGAAACATTTTCAGTCTACTGCAGAACCAAAGTTTCCTCTCTAGGCTTTTATAATACTTACAACACTACTAGATCATCCCCTTCAACCACGCGTAATTTGCGTATCAATGTGCTATTTTAATTATAACCCCAGTAGATCGTGTCGAAATATATTTTACAGCTTAAAAAAACTGCAAGTGAAACTTTTTACACACACTTTTTCCATCGCAAAAAAAATTGAAGTTTGCCGTGAGTTAAAAATAAAAAAATCCGAAGTTAAACGACCTCATTTTTTGGTAACTTAAAGTTTGATATTTTTGAGTAAAATACTTGAGTGATTTTCTACATGTTCGTTTTTATTTGTGACCGGTTTCGCCAACCTTTCACGTTGGCATTATAAAACAGAGTGATTGATAATTCTCTGTTTGATAATGCCAACGTGAAAGGTTGGCGAAACCGGTCACAAATAAAAACGAACATGTGGAAAATCACTCAAGTATTTTACTCAAAAATATTAAAATGGAATTCCACCAAGTACTCACTGTCACAAATATTGAATTTCTTAAAGTTTAATCTCAGTTACAGTGGCTGGACCATTGCTAGATTTATTTTATTCAATCGTTTACACAAAATAGTTTAACTTTCTTCCCTACCTTCAAAACATAAACCACGGTAAGAATTCTATAAATATATTTTTTTATCTCACGTAAACGTATAAGTCATTTAAGAAAAAGGCTGTACCAATATTTCTGCCTTCCTTGCTATTAAAGAGAAATCTGAAAATAGTATTAGTTTTAAATCGAGTGTACGTTAAAAGTTACTACCATTTTTTTATAATCTTGCACATGATAAAAAAGACAGTGTGCGTTATTTTTTCCACCCCAACCCCCAGGGGAGGCTCCCCTGCATTATTCAGGGTGGCCAGCCCCCATGGCCTCATGGGATCCGGCCTCCAGCTAATGCAAGCCGCGGACCGACGCTAATGTATGCACACCGCATCGATTATCATGATAATGCGTTAGTTTGACGTTAATCGAATTAGCGACGCAGCGTGACCACGGCGAGGCCTTTATCCAGCAGCTGAAAGCTAGCAATACAAGTGTAACGTAACATCACACAAACCTAAAATCAGATTACTAGACCCACTTTACAATAATTTATTGATAATTTTTTTTATGCGTAACATATTATAATCTTCTCCTAATTAACGGTAAAAATAATTATATATAATGTCAAAAATATAAACTATTATATATTATAACGCTTTTTGGTCAAGAGATATGTACGAAAAACATATTATATTTTAATTTGATCAAATATGTATCAGAGCACTTTGGCGTGTTAACGTGTTATTTTCAGTTGAATTTAAATTTTATAAAATTATGAGTATAAATCTGAATATTGCGGCGTAGAATTAGCTTAAAGCTTAATTATTGTTTTCAATCGAACATATAATTGCCCGTGAGTGCAGTTTTAATTAACGTTATTAAAAATAATTACACGAGCCTTTGGACTGATTAGGGTGAGGTTGCTCGCTTGTTTGGTTTGATTACTGATTTAATGCCGGAGCTTCGTCGAACAAATCCCCCATTCTGGGTAAATAAACAAGGCTTTAGCGCCTTAAGTGAAATTTATAATTTTGTACTTGATTGCCTGCTGATAATTTTGTAAACTAGCTGTTTAACACTCTAGAGCACAGAATTCTGGTAAGTTAAAGAGTCCCATACACTAGAGATCTTCAATTCCTGGGAAATCTACCAAATTAGATTTTTTTTATTCTATAGAGATGTAAAATACCTTATATGTAGTTATATAGTCACATTTATTTTATATTTAATAAAATCATAATTTATTTTAATTCTGTTTAAATGCACTATTTGAACATCAAAAACCTGGTAATCTCAAAAAATTGATATTAAATTTTAATACTTTGAAAAAACCTTTGTTATAAAGCATGTTACAAAAAGAATACGAGTGTATATTATTTTTTTCAAAATTTTCACTCTTCAAAGCATATTAACGAAAATTCTGTGCACAATTTTTTTAAAAATTGACAGTGTTATTCATGGTGCAAATAAATTTACAACGGTGTAAGGCACTACACTACTAATTGAATATATATTAGAACTTTGATTTTCTTCCAACTTAAAAACCGGCATCTATTTTTTCGCATACTCCACGCCTATTCACAACATTTGCGTTCAGTATAATAACATAATAAATAAGATCTCTTTTAGTAGAGATATTTCCGAAGGGAAGAAAGGCCAACCTCGGCTCAATAAAGAGCGAGCGTTAAAAAATACCCACGTTTTTTTTTTCATTGTAACGAGGAACGCCCACAAGAAGTATGGCTAAATTTCCTTGGACCTCCATATTTCATCCGAGGGGAGGCTGGAGGCTCCACTCCCCGGGTCCTGACTTCACCGCCGGGGAGGGCAAATGGAGTGTAAGGAACAGCGTGCGAGGTGACCACACCGTGAAAGCACACCCTGCCCGTAGGAACCAGGTCCGCAGGGGATGAAAATCACACCATGAAAGAATTTAGACACAATAAACCATAAAAAAATTCAATAAATTTAATCACCACGTGCTACGACACTTTGAGCAATGCCCAAAACTGATTTTTAAAAATTCCCTCAAAACGCGCCGCTTAGTGTTGTATTTCAATATCACAAATACATAAAACATAAAAAAAAAAATTATTAACATTTCATGAATATGCAACCTATTGCGAATCCATTTATTTCCGAATGCAAATTCAATTCTGCCCCGAGGCCGAAGTTTGCTCGCTGAAATCTGGCGGCTGAAAAAATATGAACTGAGACTTGGCCGCGGCCCGAGGAGGAAAACGAACCCCCATGAGCTTGGAACGGCTCCAAAACGTTATTTGTTCGCTTCGGAGATTTACTTAAATTTCAGTTTAACTGAAACAAACTATAATGTAACGTTAAGATATACGTCTTTTTCAGAGGAGGCTGGTGACCATCTCACTGGGTGTATTCCTAATTTTTCCTTTTGTTTGTCCGTTCATAGTTTAGTAGGTCTTCGGTTCTTTTGTATTGCTGCTGCCCAATAGTATTATTATGCAATCCTTTTCTCACAAAGCTCTGGCTTTTAGATCTGATACTCCTTCTGCGGCAGGCTGCAGAAACAGTAACTGAAGCCTTCCTCACACTCTCACCTTTACAAGGTACTTCAAGAACCATCTATAAGCATTTCAATTCGATTACTTCATTGCCAATCCTTCACTAACGCTAATGGTACAGAATGGCAGTCATGCACAAGCAACAGAACAAGAATAACGGGAAGGTTGTGTCTTGTAGTTATAAATAATTTAACAATTTAGTTTACAAGTTTTGGTTAGACGTTATTGTTTGATGATTATGTGGTTATTTTGATGTTTTCATATTTTCAGAGATATGAAAATGGTTTCAGGTCTGAAAACTTTATAACTAAGAAATCAGCAATTTTACAATTGTTTGAACTCTTGCCTGTATTTATTATTAAATATTCAATTAAAATTTATTACTATTAGCTAAAAAGAAACGAGTTAAAAATTTAATAACTACTTACATTTTATGGAAAGTTTTTTCTTTTAATTTTATACTTAAACTTGCTTATACATAAAAGATAAATACTGATGATTTTAATAAATTGTAATTCTCAGTTCGCAATGAATAAATTATCTTTATATCCAAAGATATTTATATAAACAGTAAAGGGTTTTCATACTAAATAAATAAATTTTATTATTTAAAGTATTTTTTTCTCCGTTGGCTTTAAACATGCTCAGTGTCATTTTTCATTTTTAAAAGAGTTTTTTGTCGCCGTTAAAAATATAAAGGGTGGATTTCTTTGATGGCACCAACCCTCAAGATTTATTCTTCAGTGGCAAAGTGTGTTTCTTTTTTCCCGTGGAATTGATCGGACTTATGTATCGGAAGGCCTGAACGGGTGTCAACCGACAGATAAAATACGCACTTCCTTTCGATTTCCCTCTTCGTATTAATAAACAATATTATGATATTTATTTTTATATAGAATACCGTTTTTATGTTATAATTTTAAAATAATGTTAGCTAAAGTTTCCACTGTTTTTATTTATTGGCACGATTAGTTTCAGTTAAAGTAAACCATTGCATAACTATTTGGTATTTTATCTGCCTTTATTTTTGCTCCACAATTATGTGCTATTTTAGCTGAGGTAATATAAAAACATGGAAGTCTATAATCAGACTTTTACGCAAGAGTACAAGGTTGCAAGGGAAAAGGCAACAAAAAAGCAGTTTAAAACAAACATCAGATTATAAATATACTGATTTCGAATTCAATAAATAGTTTTATTATTAAGTTCGTAGCACATTTGGAACCAGCCTTTATATCAAATATATTACAAAATTGATTTAAATACTAGGAATATCAAAATGCACACGCAATGCATTCATTATTTAATTAAACAATAATGAACGCGTATAATGTGAAACCACTCAATCGGACTAAAATCAAATTTGTTTTAAAATTCCCCAATTAGCGCACCTACCCTCCCCGTCAACATAAGGGTGAATAAATAATTGTACATTTTCATAGCCGCGATCATCCCCGACGACCATTTTAACGGCTGAAATCAACCACCGCGTACAACAATCAAAACGTAAATCGAATTTGCCAAGAATACTGATTGGATGACAAAATATCGACAAGTACCATGTCCTGTCTTATAAAAATAATCTAACATAAAACACTTTGAATAAGGCTGTTATTTTTTTTTTAGTATAATTTATAAATGATCCCAAAAACAGTACACGGTTTCACATTTATTTTTTTAACCTGTTTACGTTTTTTGACGAATTTCTAATATCATTATGATATTTATTACATGAAAGATTTATCACTAAAGCCGCGAGAGCTATTTCGTCTTTTAAAAAAAAAGAGATCACTCATAAAAAAATGGTTGTGTTTATATTATAGGCTTTCTTTATAAATTAAAATATTTATGGGAAAAATTAAAGTGTGTTTATTAATGTGGCAGTGTACAATAATTATTATGCAGCTCACTCATATTGAATTATAACAATGCACTGAGTGCCTGCATGTGAAGCATGAACCGTATCCATAAGGTATCTACCTTCTCAGCGTCAATTTTGTACTGAACTAAATAACAATGCTTTGACGGCACCAATACCCGAGTTAAGTGATAAATTTAATAGAACTCTACCTTCATAAGCTTTCCCCTGAAGTTCAGGCTTTAAATTATCAAGAAGGGAGTTACTCTCTGCAGGAAGTTCAGAGCAATGACGAGGTTAGTAGTACAGCAATTGGGCTTTCGACTTTTCATCCTCTAAAGAAAATTATTCTTCTTCTTCAGGTGCATCTTCTCAGAATTTTTGGTGACTGTATCTCTAATCATTAGGTTTTAAACACACTCTTGGTTTTATTAACACGTTTAGCAGTCAAAATGACTGCTTTTGGGCAATATATTTATAACACACATATGTATATCTATTTTTGGATTGGTCAATCAGATGCGTATTTATTACCCATTACGGGTTTATTATATTATTACTAATATGATTAGGCACATATAGAAGATGATTTTTAAAGAAAATCTCAGAAATATCATCTTCTATATATGAACTAATGTGCCTAATCATATTAGTAATAACATATATATATACCGGAAATAAATTTTTCTAATTGAAATTAAAAAGCAGTCAAAATGACTTCCTTGGGCAATCTAGTGTCAAAAACCAGTCAGTCATACAAGTAAAAAAAGCGAATCGTCTATACCAGTATCAGCTGTAATTTGTATGCTTATTGTATACTTTCAAAGAGTTTTTTTGTCAAATAATAATTAGGTTTTAAGCTGTTATTGATTTTCTGCCTTTTTTATCATTCGAGAAATATTAATTTAATATGAACTTGGGTATTAAATCGCATCAAAACCGTAGGAGTTATTTATTACCTGAACAAGTGGACGCGATTTAGTAATAAAAAAAACCAGTTTATCTAGTCATAAGAGGCTGTTTATTTTTGATAATTTATTTGTGTTTAGTTGAAGTTTATTTTTTTACGTTTGACATGAGTAGCCGTCGTGCAGCGACTGCTTTCATACTTTTCAACAGCAACATTCAGTTGCATTTGAGCCGGCAGATTTCTGAGCAGAACAATGGGATCTCACCCCCTCGCGTGTGGGCTAGGGGGTGAACATGTGGAGAAGTACTCCAAGGGGCTGGTTCACACCTCGGCCTTTGTGAAGGTGTCGGGGGATGGAGGGCGCGGCGCCCAGACACGAGAGGGTGCTAGTTTGTCTGCCTACTTAGTATAAATTTGAATATTCGTATTAATTATTATCTCAGGCTTGATTTTTTAATTAAATTATTCTCGCACCCCTCGCATAAATATTTGAGAAAGTTCATATGGCACTAAATAATAATATATTAACCTACCTAAACTGAAATTTAGATGCAGGCTTTTTACGAAAAAAAAACCTTTCCGTTTGGTTTGGTAATATTAATTATTTATATTCAAGAATGCTGTACTGTACTGTTTTTTTTTTGTATTATTTTGAATGACTGTACAAAAATAACTACCCCTCATAACAAGGATGCAAGTTTTCACACCTCCGTGTCGCCGTTACGCCATTCTCGCCCTTAACGCCTCACGCCCACCCAATGACGTTTAATTGATGCTGGGGCTGAAATCGTAAGGGATGTTTTGTTTGGAGACAGCCCCCGGCTATGGGAGGCTTTCAAAACAGCAACAGACATTTTCATAAAAGCTTATCTTTTACTGTATCGAAAACCGTGGCTGCGCTAATGATTTATCAGATTTTTAAAAATATATCTCACTGAGAATCTGTGATTGATTAACTCAAACTTATCTCCACGCCATTGAGAAATTTATATACTTGTTATGAGAGTAAAATCTCTGATCGTGATTTTCAGATAGCGGTGCCTTTAATTGGGTGGAATCAAGAGCCTTACAACTTTCAATACATATTTACAGGATTATTTTCATACAACTGTATTGCCTACATTGCTTGTACTTAACTACTCTATGCAGGCAGGTATGATAGAAATGTGACCGTTAAATAATAAACTCAATAAATTCAAATTATTAAATAGAGGCTTTGTGCGTGTATTTAAAATCCCACAAACGCCAATTTCAACTGAACATAGTGTTGGCCCCACATGGCCTCGTGGCCATTTCTCGGATTTGATTTTATTTACAAATAATAGAAGAATATATTTAAGCCGACTACACACGCAAAAAAAACCGGCAACCAAATTGTAATTGACCAATAGTGTCCTTTTATTTTGGGTGTTTTTTTTAAAGGTTTCGTCCAAATAAAATACGCAAAAAAGGACGTGTGTGGCCAGTAGTTATTGTTTGGTTGTCATCAGTTGTATTGCAACGTGTGTAGCCAGCATTTGAGCATACATTCAGATCTAGAAGCTATTGCTATAGTGGGAGGTTTTCGGGATATCATCATCAATTTTAATTAAGACCATGTCAATTTTTTAATTCAATTTCGTTATATTCGATATATCTGTTGTGATGATTATTTATTATGTAATTCATTCATATATATTATGCAATCCGTCTATGTCAATCCATTCATAATTCCTATGTAACAGTGATAACATCATTCATAAACACGATTGTAGTGATGATGCTTAGTGCAACTCTGACTGCAGGGGGTGAGATTGCGGCGAAGCCTGCAGCTGACAAGCCATCCCGCGAAGCCTTCACTAACCTCGCATTACCATCACAATAAGGGCTGCAGAAACTATTCACGACTAACACCTGAGGGGAGGCACTGCAGGGGTTGCAGTGAAAGGCAGTCTATTAATTAGTGTATAACGAGATATCTTTGTGGAGAATAAACACATGTTTTAAAAGCATCTCAAACAAGGAAAAAATAAATTTAAATCATACATAAGTATACGGATGAAATATTTTTTAATTTGGTCAAAATATTGGAAAAACTATATTATCCTTAATAACTTTAAAATCTACTTTCATTTCGCCTAAAATTATTTTACATTTACATTTTCAATTTTTTTATTTTGAATTACAGTGTAATTATGTGATCTTTGTTTTATGAATCTCAATTGATAAAGTAGAAGTATTATTTTTTTTTAAAAGTAAAAAAATTAAGTTAATTTAAAGCTTTGCCAGATCATTTGTATGAGATATTTATATATTTACTAATTTAAGGTTTTTTGTGTTTAAATTAAAGACATTACGAAATAGTATGTGCTTAAGTCTAACTTTCAAATTTGAAATGTTCAAATTAGTAGTTATTTGGAAAATTCTCTTTAAATCTCGACTTGCAGTAATAGAAGCGGCAAAAAATTCCAATATTTACTTTCACAAAATCGGAACAATCCCAAAATGGCGAACGTCGAATATTTACACAGCGCTTTAGCCTATAGTTACTGACCAAGTAGTTTAATTCCGGAGGAACACCGGAGTAGGGAGAAAAGGTTTTGAGGGTTGATGGATTGGATCGTTTCCTTAAGTTTCTACGAAGAAAATGAAAAATATGCAATAATGCACTTGCTGCACTATTGGTACTACACGCTGATAGCTAATGCGTTGAATAAACTTCACGAGTTTTAAAAACCAAACAAAATTGTTATTATCCATCGAAAGACCTAAATCATATTATTTTTAAAAAATTGAGCTTTGTATCGGGATTTTCGATGTGTTTTTTTTTACCCACAAGCATCGAAACGTGAGCATGTTTTCATAAGGTCGTTTTATTTATTTTTATTAAATCAACTACCTCCTCGAATGGTTATCAGAATACCTCGCCGGTGAATTCTAGTGAATTTTCACGTGCTCTGAAAACAAAGACCACGTCAACTGAGCTCCGATGATAAAAGCCTTTTTGAAAAGCGTAACGGTTTTGGGTTTAGCAAAAATATGCCCCGGAAGCGTCCGCTTTGCCCCGAGGGCAGAGTTCTGGACATTTTGCGCCCACGCGGGCAAATAGTACCGGGGCGGGGGCGAAAAGCGGGATATTACTTATTTCTTTCTTTTTTAGCCAGATTTAGCTTAAAAATTCCGGGTATTGAAGAATTCCGGCGTACCTCGAATGAATATATAAAAAGCCTTACAGGTAAACAAACAATGAATATATAGCTGCTTCAGTTTTTTGTTGTTTTTCTTTTATTTGTGTTTTTCATAATTCTTACGAAAAAAACGTTTTTTTTTTTTTGTAAAATGTGTATTTTTATTAACGTTGAATTAATCAGTATGCGAACGTAAAATATAAATAAATCAATTTGAAAAAAAAAAAAATTTATGTTAGGAGGCTGTTAATATTTTTAAAATAGGATCCTGAAAATACTGAAAGCTGAAAATAGTTTCGATTATAAAACGAAGGAAATAGGCTGGGTGCCAACCTGTCAGCCACTTAATAGACCCTGTGTAGTGATGCAGGTAGATGGAGGCTTGAAGCAGCAAGAGGGCATCGAGTCCTGCGAGTGAAGGGTTGAAGTGGCGTGCTGTGAAAGGGTTCCTGAAAAAAATAATGGAAATAGTTTAAAGAGTTAAATTTAAAAAAAAAAAAACAAAGCATTGTGCTTCTATCAAAGTTGACAATGCCAAAAAGAAACGGATGTGAGTGATATTATATATATCATAGAGTATATTTTGAAGCAATTTTTTTAACGTTTTGCGCCGCACGAGTAGGCTTGTTATTGCGATCTTGTATTTTACTAAACGTACACAAATATATTAATATTCATTCATGAGAGTTTGCAGATAACGTGGTAACAATACACGCCATTATTTAAATGCAATCAGCGTTAATTAAAAATTAAATCTCCTCAAGTTTGAGAGTACACACTCCGTTCCACATAGTCGTATTTCGTAAATCATATTAATTCTACGGGCGCATATTAAAACGTAAAATCTGAATTCGCAAAAGCAGGAATATTCAAAACTATGATTTGAACTACCGACGATATGTTCTGAACTTTCATGGAGAGAATTTTCATTATTTTTTTATCGATACGCCTATCGCATTGAATCAACCCTTGCAGAGCATGAATGAAGCAAATATGAAAATATATATATGTATGTACTGAGATAGAAGTATTATTTTTTTTATATTTACTGTTGATCTTGAAGCTGATTGTCTAGGGGGAAATTTAAAGAAAATGAGGCATTGGATGGAAAAAAAAACCAACTTGGATGCGTCAGTTGCAGGACAAACATATGTTCAGTGAAGTGGTCAAAAGAGATTGTTGATTCAAGAACAATTCGATACCACAGTAAAATTATTTCAATTGTACCAAAAAAAAATTATTTAATTCACTAATCACATGTGATTTCATTGTTTTACATAAACGTTTTTATTTAGATCATTTATGATTATTTTCTTACTTAATTTTTTGTTTGGATTACGAATTTTTTATATAATAATAAAAAATATATATATAAAAAGCTGCTACGTATTTGACAGTGCTTCATTTTCATTCTTTCGGCTATATTAATATTTTATTATAAACATTTATTTAATCAATTTTTTTTTGTTATTTTAATCGAATTTCAGTTCAAAATCACTGATCACCTGTCAGATATAATTTATTCAATTCCCACGGGTTCGGTAAATTGTTATTCTAGATCAAAATTAAAATGATTTGAATAGGGTGTCTCAGGGTGGCTTAATATCGGGTGATCGAAGATTTAAAACAAGCCGCCATGTTGTGTTGAGAAACTCTCCGAATTCAATTTCAAACGTCACCACTGTCTCCAGGTGCGAGGCCGGGACTCCCCTCGGGGCATGGGGGATGAAGGGGGTCAGGGGGTGGCCCGAGGGGGTGTCTTTTCAGCAGGTCGCCGGCTTATACAGTTTATAAATTTATTGAGGACCAAGAATCAGCCTGAATTTCCCCAAGCGCCCGAAATATTTTTACATTTAATTTGTAGCTAACTTCAAAGATTCTTTAATTAATATATTAATAATAAAAAACGCAATTCAATGTGCTTTTGACGGTGTATTTTTATAGAAAAAATTATATTACTATAAGCACACATTGATAATTAAGCTTACACTAATGAAAACTATATATTGAGTTGCAACCATGAAATAGGTTATAAACTTGTATTGTTCCTGTTTCCTTTTCATTTCCAACAGGCGAAAAATTATTTTTTTATTTAAATATATAAAAATATAGTATTCTCTGCTTAATTGGTAGTATGTGTCGAAAGCTACTAGTATAAAATTAAACCACATATATAGGGTGTCCCAAAATTAACGCAAGATTTGAATTTGTCGCCATTTTTGCAGTAATGTTTCGGGAACACTTAAAAAAAAAACAACCAACCAAAATTCAGCCTTATAAAAAAATAATCTTTTTTATGTGTTTAAAATCAACAAAGTGATTATTTTATTAATATTAGAATTGTATGTCTAGTTTTATTGTATGCAATGTATTTAATATGAAATTCTTGAGACCCTCTTTCGTACTGGTGGATAATCAAAATCGTATGACGAATGCTCCCTTAAAGATATCAGAAGAGAGTCATCCTTCGTGGGAAGTAGAGACTCGATATAAACTACAAGAAGAGAGTACATATAAATAAATATTGGGTTTATCTTTCTCGTATCTCACTTCAAATATCACGGGGGTGTATTCCTTCTCAATAAATTTGTTCTCGATAGTTTTATTCGATAAGTCGCAAATCGAGGGGCGCAAAGTGGAGGGTGAAAATCGAAACGGCGAGGGATGAAATTTGCAAGAAAAATATTGAAAATTAACTACTTTTTTAAATTTAATTTAACATTATATATATTTATATGTGTGTGTGTAATTTAAGTGTAAAAAATGCGGCTTTTTAAAATATTTAATATTCTAATAAATTAACACAATTTTTAACGACCGCGTTTAACTAAAATGATCAGTTTAATTAAGGGCTACGTCAGTTAAGTTATTTTGACGGAAGGACATATATTTCATTCAGGATTAAAATTACAACAACAGGGAATCAAGTTTCTGAATGGTCTTTAAAATGTATACTATTGAAGTTACACGGCCATTCCCTGAAAACTTAGGGGTGGTTTAGGCCAGAGCCGCTTTCTTCACGGCAGCATTTAAATGTTTCGTTTTACTTTGGGGCTATGTGTGGCGAGAGGGTCGGGGTAATGTTACCCTGGAGATTAATTTTCCGTTAATTCCTATGTAGGGGATGCCGGGGGAGTTTTTCCCGAAACATTTTCAGGTAAAACCTACGTTAAGTGCAATTCACAATACCCTCTTTTGGAAAAAAATATTTCGATTGTTTTTTCGCAATGTTCGTTTCGTTATTACGCGGAAATTACTTTTGGCTGTTCTTTTATTATAAATGAATTGACAGGTATAAAGTGAAATGTATTTCATTAGTGATTTTGAATAAAAGTATGAAAAGCAATCGGCTTGTAGGTTACGATTATTTCTTTTATTTATCGCCAAATAACAACAGTATATTGAACAAAATATCTCATCTACATTAGAAATCCAAAATTGTTTGATATTTTTATAAGTGATTACTACATACTTATATATATATATATATTTTTTTCAATGGTACTTTTTAACTATCAATAAATATTTTTGAAATATTCTTCTATTTAAAACTTTGATATCAATCCATAGAACTACGTGCTTATATTTTTACTATGCAAGACATGACAAGTCTCAACGGATTGTGCTATTTTTTTCCTCTTTCATTGAGTATTTTAGTTCCTAATTCATCTTCATCAAGTGCCTCTCCTCAGAGGAGCTTGGCGACCGTTTCACTGAGCATATACTCATGCTGAGCCAGTGTTCATGGTTTTCTATGGGAAAATTGTGTAGTGGATCCTTGGGTGCTTCGCGGTTTTATATTGCTGCTGCCAAATATCATTATCAAGGTACTTCAAGAGCACATTCTTCCACAATCATTCCAAGTCCACGTCTCCATTACCAATATTTTACACACCCCCATGGTATAGAAAGGAGAGAGCGGGGAGGTAGTTCTTAATGATCAGCATAAAATGTCATATATGTTAGGTGATTTTTCATATATTTTTCCCGAAGTACACCAGTCCCGAATAATACCGTCCTTAATGAACTTTCAACGAAGTGTATTTAAAAATAAAAAATACCCAAGAGCATCCGCAAATACAGAGTGTCCAAAGAGAGTATCGGGTATTTGTTAGTTCAGTAAAACAAAAACTACGTGTAATCTAGTATTTTTCTTATTGTTGATTATAAGAATACAAAATGAAAAATTATTTAGAAAAGATGATGTTATCCAAATGGTGACCGTCACGCTGCTGGCACTCTTCTAATCTGGAACGAAGATTGCTGATAGCACGCTGACACATGCTGTCATTTCTGGAGTTTCGTCGGATTATTCTCATAAACCCTACTTTTAAGGTATCCCCATACGAAAAAGTCAAAAGGACTAATGTCGGGGCTTCTGGGAGGCCAGTTGATGTTACCTCTACGTGAAATGACCTTATTAGGGAATAATTCGTTAACAGCTTCAATTGATTGATTGGGTCTTGTTGGAACCACGTTCTTGAGTTGAAACCTTGAAACTCCTGCAACTCTGGGCCCAAAATTTTTCGCAGCATATCGCAATAACGGTCACTATTCACATTCACCTTTTTGGACACCCTGTATATATAGAATCGTTGCCGCGTAATTGCCACGCAAAAAAGAACCGGCGGCGGCGACATGGCTGGTATAAATTCGGCGCATAAATCATTAGCAGCCAGTCAGTCGGCTGCAGGAGGGCTGCGAGGACCGGCAGCCACCCCCTCCCCCTCGGCTAAGGGCTGTGCTGGATGACACCACGCATCATGCTCATCACTATTTAAACATTTTAAAAAAACTCAAAATTCTTTATTGTGTGGTTATCCCCTGATCCTGCGCGCAGGTTGTGGGGCTTACAAGGTGTGGCTTATGTGGTAACGTACATGGATCGCTAATGAGTTTGTGTAGAGAAAATATTTACTAATATGATTAGGCTCATTAGTTCATATATAGAAGATGATTTAAAGTAACTCTCAGAATAATATCATCGTGATTTGTGTGGGATTTGAACCCACATCCCCTGGCTTACATGGCCGGTGTACGAACCTTTGTACTAACGAATCACTTCCATTTATCGAGAATTTTTAATAATCATACTCTACATATGAACCAATGCGCCCAGGCCAACCAATATTTAGTGATTTGCAAGCACTGGACTTTATGAACAAAGTAACGAGTGAAGCGATTTTAGTCCCATCTGGACATTATTTTTAAAATCTATTGATTTAGCTAAGACACACACAAATCACGATGATATTTTTCTGAGAGTTTCTTTAAATCATCTTCTATATATGAACTAATGTGCCTAATCATATTAGTAAATATAATAAGCCCGTAATGGGTAATAAATACGCATCTGATTGACTGATCCATAACATAGATATAGAGAAAATATGTGTAAAAATATTAAAAAGCGTAGGAGCATTGGAAGAATCCAAGGCCAATTGCTGGAAATCGAAAGTACAGCAGAATTAGTGACACTGCTCCAAATGATTATCAACCTCTTATGAGGAGTGGCATCACTGGATGAAGATAATATTATTTACTCTTTAGTAGAGTGGTTGATAAAAAAAAAACCACTCCGTGTTTGCTTTCAAGTAAACGATTTTAACTGTTTTATTTTATTGCTATAAGCAATGGATTAAAATACGTTCATGATACTCGTGAGGTAAACGATTTTTTTAAACTTTTGCATCATTTTATAGATGGTTAGTGATTGTGCAACTTGCAGTAGAAAACCAATATAATGAATGCCTGAAAATGAACTCAAATTATTAAATTACACCGCCGAATATTTTCGATATCTTTAATGTTTATTTGTGAGATTTTATATTCAAGGATGTTTGAATAACAATTGTTTATTTTTCCAAGCGTGAGTGCGTTTTTATCAGTTGCCCCGTTTATCACCGACCCCGAGGGACTCCATTTTAGACGATATTAATTACGACCTCTAGTGGGTGGAGAGAGCGGGGCAGAGGGCCAGGATCAGCCTACACTTCCTGGAAGAGAATTAAAAAGAGTGCGAAGGGGTAATTGTAAATTGTAACATTGTAGGTGGATTGTAATTGGCGCTCGTGCTGCAGAACCCGCCGGAAATCAAGCCTGCCAACTTAACAAACAGGTTCTCGTAAATATAAACCCACCACCCTGTTGTGGGTCTCTTTTTCCGGTATCGAATTGCTACAGTTTCGGGTCGGTCGTAAATCATATCATACGAATATATTATGGAAACAGACGAGTAGAAAAAATATAAGAGACATTTAAAACTTGATATGCAGTGCGATGAAAAACTAAATGATATTTGTTGCTAGACGGAGCTTGCTTCGTTATCCAATTTATCAAGTGTTTTCAACGGCCCATACATAACAAGCGACAGGAATTTGACTACAAATTAGCTTCGAGGAGTCGCCATTTCCCGAACAGCCGGGAGGTAAGCAGGTACACGCTTCCTGTTGATTTGCATCAGGCTGTAATTAAAAAGTTTCCTGGCGTATAGATATGAGCAGACACCTCGGCCGGATGCTAATGAGGGTCTCCGCCACCTCACGCACCGCCTCTTTGCATAACATTTGAATATCTGCTCGGGATACCGTGTCGAGCTATCGACATCACTGGGGAAAATGGCTGCCTCGATTTTATTTTTAAAAAATATATCTATACATCATATCAGAGGCTTAAACACTGATAGTAGGCAAACGCAAGTAGCTCCTTTTCTTTCTGCTTTATTTTGCACCCAAAGTACGCCTATTCAGTTTTACTTGCAAGTAGTTGCAAAAAAAAATTGATACCGGACAAAGCTCTATTCATCATCAGGTCGTTGACGCAGTTGGAAAAATAAAAAAAACAATAAAAGTATCTCGGAATCACACTGTTTTCGTTATACAATACTTTAAGTCTTGCGATCAATGTAATTGAAATTCTTGCGGTTCAAACGGAAAGATCAAAAACCATATACGACCAAATTTTTATCCTTTAATGAAAAAAAGTATCACAGACTTTTAAAGGTGCTTTTTTTAGTTTGCAAAAATACAATAATTATTTGCGTTGTAAATGACACACCTGATTAATTCTATTAAACAATAAGAAGTCTCCAGCAAGTTATTATTTTGTAGTGCTACAGTGGATATGTATGAATTATATAAAGGATTTCTAGTGATATGGCAGCAGGTGGTATTTACACGATAAACTTTTTACTTTGCGGAAGATTGATTCAAACAAGCTGTGCTTTTTTCGCGTTTCATTAAAAGTTGGGAATATATTGGACGGGCAGAGCACACAGGATTTGAATATCTTTACTATTCCCTGTTAAAACCTTTCCGTTGTAATTTCTCCCTGAGAGGCTGTGGTATTCTCAATACCGACGCCACTAATTCAAATAAAACAAGTAAATATTTATTTTTATTTAACCACCGTAATAGTAAAAAATGGCATCGCCATTCGATATTATTGTTTTTCCATAGATGCCTCTCCTCATGGGAGGTTGGGACCGTTTCATGGAATATATTTCTATCCTGGACAAGTCTCACTAATTCAGCCGTATTTCGATTTTTCCCTGAGCAATCAGCTGTTGGATGCTTTATTTATTGTTTTGAAAAATGTGGCCAAAATAGGAGACCTTACGCCTTTTTACCTTCGTCAGAAGTTCTCTTTCTTTGCGCATACAATCAACCCATGGTATTTTATAGATTCTTCTATAAAGCCACATTTCAAACGCTTCAAATCTTGTGTAAAAAATGATACGTTTATTTGCTGAGTGTTTAAATCTAAATATCATTTTCTGTAGTAATATTTTTATAAATCAACCAAATTTCAGGCTAATCACCAGTAATTAGTCATTGTATGTACACTTGGAGATATTACAGTCTCTTCCATTCCGTTTTTTTACATTTTGAGGCAGGCTTTGAATAATGAAGGTGCACCCCCTCCCACCTTTCTGAAGCACCCTCGTCTGTGACACAGGGGATGGTCTTGCTTATTTTTGGCTACTGTATCTCCACTGAAAGCCGACTCTTTCGTTCTTTCTCCACTGCGGTCTAATTGACTCATTGTCTATCTCTCTTTCTAGGGTTACCAACTAACTATATAGTTTTCAAACCATATTTTGTAACAGACTCCAAAAAAACTTATATAAATACAATTTGTGCATTGTTTTTTTTTTTTTTCATTTTTTAGAGCTTGTCATGGCTAAAAATTTACAGCTATTGATCTTTATATTCTACTGCTTTTTCATAAACTTACTATCAATTCAAAAAACGTCTAGTCATATCAACCCACTTTATACTCGGTTTTATGATATATTCAACTCTTCTCGTGTAAGTCGCACATTTATATGATATACATAAAAAAATACTTTGACTTTTTAGCACTGTAATATTTTTTTAATTATTTACCTGTGGACTTGCTTGTGACAGCCCTGGCCCGAGATTCAAAGAAAAAGTCGAAAAAAGGCGAAAAAGATTTTGAAGGGTTACCTGAATACGGAATTATTTTCTTTGAGAATTTCCATCGCGAGCTTCTGCACTCGCCCGGTTTTCAGGGCCTGTGAAAATTTTAGGCTTTGTTATAATCCGCAGCTTTTTTCGTGGAAAAGTCCACAGGAATGCAAACAATCTAAAAAAAACTTTGTCCCAATCGATGTCCCGCCCTAGAAAAATCTCAATAAAATAACAGACCAAATGTAACGACGCGAAAGCTGGAATTATTTGCTGTTACCTGAATTTTTTTCTGTGCTTAAGATTACAAAAAATATATAGAGATGATCCTTTGTAATTTGTCGCATCTACCACAAGTTTGCCCAATCAATTTTTTTTCACTTTTGCATTTTAATCAAACGAGTTTATTAGAGTCCGTCTAAAATTGTATGTTCTATTTTAAACTCCACGTAGACATAAGTCATATTCTTTTTTACATTTTTAGACTCACTCGGGCTCATTCGTAGGCAAGAGAAGGAGTTTTATATTAAATACTTTATATTATATATATACATAGAAAATAGCTTCTAAGAGTAACCCCCTCAAAGTCTATTAATTCACATGGCCCTATAAATTCAAGCCTACGCGTTGAAGCAGCAATTCTTACAGAAAATAAAATAAATAAAAAATGTTTTTTCAGCCGTCGGTGCATCTGTGAAAATCCAGCCATTGGCAATCAAACTGCTTTGTCGATTTCCTGCCCTTGCATTATGATAAAACTTTAAAACAACAACCATGTCGGTAGAAAGGGGGCGTTGATTTAGGCAAATTCCGTGTTGGGAACATTCGCCATTCCAAAGGATGGATTCCTAGTTTATCAAGCCCCATTAAATCCGTTCAATAAAATTATTATAATATTACATTTACAGTAGTTCTAAGGGCTAAGCTTACCATACAATATATGGCCATCCCCTGATCGTGAGCGCACGTAGTGGGGCTTACAACATGTGGCTTAAGTGGTAACATACATGGATTTCTCTGGAGTTTTATTTATTATACATCAAATATGCCTACAAATTTTTTTTTAGAACTTTCAAGTATTCAGTGCATTGTCAATCCCAAGAAAGCATTCTGGACAATTCCATTAATCAATGATGACTTAAAGTTCTCTAGATTGAAATCTTTATCATTGTCTTCATCACTTTGTTGGCAGCAATAAAGTACACAACAAGTGCGGCACAAATGTGCAGCACATTTTAGAAATCGCCCTTTACCAGCAACATCTGTCTCTTCCCACGGACCTTAAGTGGGAAGTCTGGTAATTTCATCTGTACACAATATTGATTGGAGCCATTACGGGTGGTGCTGTTGCCTTCCGTGATTGTTTCAGTTCGGAGAACACTCCTTGAAACCACCTTGAGTCCTAATTTTTTAATTCAATATATATTTAAGATATTGCAGTAATATTAGATGTTCTACTTTCCCAAGTTGTAACCTACATTTTTTTTTAATTTTGTCGTTTCGGTCCTGGTACTGAGACTGTCTTCAGGGATTTTCACCCCTGATATAACGCAGCACAGCACCCAAGAAAGAAAAACACATAATATCAACCGCTGCCAAAACCTACAAATACATTTTCAGTAACACGTTGAGACTTACCACGTGTAGGTGTGTATCATGAACCTAAATGTTAATAATATGCATTTATTTATTTATATAATTACAATAAAAATTCAATTTAAAATTAGATTTATTTGTTTTGATTATATGAATACATTATAGTTATCAAATTATAGCCTCTTACACAAATAAAAATGTCACACATTCATCGTATGCCTCATAGAATATTAACCCAATGCAATACTTCTAAGAAAATCAATCATAAAATCACAAAAACAAATCATAGTAATAAAAAAAATAATTATACTGACTAGAACTATTTTAATATATATATGCATGGATGCATAAAATACTATATATAATAATAATGTAATACTACTGTGATCAGAATAATACAAGGGGCGTGTGGTTCAGGTCTTTATTACAATACGTGGTGGGATTACATTATCAAGTCAATGACGCCGCGCGTCCGCGCGGCGTTCTCTCTCTCTCAGATGACAGAACTGTAATGCCCGCTCTCGGAGTCCCCTCTCATAGAGCGGGCCCTATGTTGCCAGTGCTCAGGACACCATAGACTACATGCCCCCCTGATGTCACCATCATACGAAGGTCCTGAAGGCTGGAGATCCTCTTTCCCTTTGTTGCCGGCGCCGCGCGCCGAGGCCATGCTACGTGGTTGTCGCCCTGGCCAGTGGCTGCCGCACGAGGCCGCTCCCTCGCGTACTCCCGTCGTGGCTAGCTCCGGCCGGTCCCTCCGCGGGTCCGCGCACCGAGCACCACGCACGCGGCGGCATCTTCTCGATCGCTTTGCTGCACGCGGCTGCATGCCTTAGCTTCCTCGCGCCCCACAACCGCGACGACACTCTTCGTCCGGCCGGGCCCTCCGTGGGTCCGCGCACCAAGCACCACGCACGCGGCGGCATCTTCTCGATTGCTTCGCTGCACGCGGCTGCATGCCTTGGCTTCCTCGCGCCCCACAACCGCGACGACACTCTTCATCCGGCCGGGCCCTCCGTGGGTCCGCGCATCAAGCGCCATGCACGCGGCGGCACATCGCCCACGTGGTCTCCTAACCTCCAACGCCCTTCGCAGATCTTCCCAGCTCCACTGCGCTCCACCAGTC
Organism: Atopsyche davidsoni; assembly: GCA_022113835.1. Classification (NCBI taxonomy): domain Eukaryota; kingdom Metazoa; phylum Arthropoda; class Insecta; order Trichoptera; family Hydrobiosidae; genus Atopsyche; species Atopsyche davidsoni. The sequence goes on from JAILWY010000007.1 coordinate 3,028,259, forward strand.
TTCTCACCTCACACGCCCCCGCCGAAATAGCTTGTAATCAGAATAATACAAGGGGCGTGTGGTTCAGGTCTTTATTACAATACGTGGTGGGATTACATTATCAAGTCAATGACGCCGCGCGTCCGCGCGGCGTTCTCTCTCTCTCAGATGACAGAACTGTAATGCCCGCTCTCGGAGTCCCCTCTCATAGAGCGGGCCCTATGTTGCCAGTGCTCAGGACACCATGGACTACAACTACTCTAAAATTTGAATACATTAAAACAGCAAAATAATTCAACTAATAAAAATAAACGAAATTCCACCCGGGAAATAGAATATTGCTAAAAATAAAATGGTAAAATATATATATACACTAATATCATTCTACATTTGTTCACAGATATCTGTTTACAGATATTTTCTTATATACACTCTCCATTACCGATAGTACTATTAAATCTTCCTTAAGCGCAAAACGGGTACCCTAAGAATAAGTACAAAAATATCTATCACATTGCATCTGGAAGACATCTCGGAAGGACAAAAATGCTCAAGGTACCAAGGTCCCAAGGTACCTCTTATATTTTTTTATAGACCAACAATGAATATTAAAAATCACCCCCCGCCAAAGTGTTATCAAATCGATTCAATGATTAGTAAATTCCATATCAATTGTTAACATGAAATTAAATTTTTATAATCATAATGTGTAGCATAGAGTGAGCTTTGGGTCTGCGGTCCATCTCCACACTCTTATTACAAAGCCAACGCTCGGAATTTAACAATTAAAGCCTCCTGAAAGATAACCTTAAGCACAAAGCTAGTAGGCTCGTAAATGAATGGATCTAGGTAAAAGCATTAGAATTATTCTCATGCCCTCACTTTGGGCAAAGATTTTGTAATAGCCACACACTAATCCGCTTCTTCTTGTTTTTGTGTTGTTAGTAGTTGTCGATATCATGTATTCCATCACGTGAAATGACAATTTAAAAGGATTTATTGCTTATGGATAAATATATTAAACAACCTAGTAAAAGTTGTTCATGCAGTACAAATTCTGATTCATACACGAACACTCGCAGCACACATCACAGTGCGTGTAAGTACAGCCGTCACAAATGTGATGACAATCATCACAAGATTGATAATTCTTCTGGGGTAGTGTGATGTTCTTCAGAAACACAACGGAGGCTGATCCATGTTTCCCTTTTCTTATATTTCGTTTCAATTTTTTTTTCCCCTGGTTTTGGAGGTATTTGTCCTCTGGTTTTGAAACAGCCGGAGGTTTTGGTTCTTTTTCTAAGATTTCTAATGATTTCTCTTTGCCTAATAAATCCAGAACTGATGAGGTTTTAGGTTTATCATTTATGATTTTCAATTTAGTTGAGCGGAGAATCGGTCGATGTTCAACTTTATCTACTTTTTTGGTTTGCGAGTTATCGGATTCACTCGGGACTCTTTCTGGCTTTAATTTTATAATATTTGCCTGAGCGGTTTTATTTGTTGTGATTTTTCTTTTCTTTGAGGGGAGCCTGGCAGAGGCTGGTGTATACTCGATACTCCAAGAGTTACTCAAAGCTGAAAGAGCGGTTTCTAATTCCAAAACATCACCGTCGCAGTCACAGCAGTCGCACATAAATATATTCTGCACTTGCCGTTCCATGACTTCACAATGGCAAGAGTCATTTTGTTTGGCGATAGTGTCTAAATCCTTTCTATTGAGAGACTCATGCACTTTTTCACAAACTTTATCTAATGCTGATCGAGTAATTCCTTTTTTTAGATATTTATTTTCTTTTTCCACGGGCTTCAGATGTTTTTCATCTTCGACGAGTAATTTATTTTGAATATTCCAATATAAATATTTATCTTTAGCAATAGAAGATTCATCTATTGCTGCATTCTGCGGGGCTTTTTTAAAAGGCTTCATATTGATATGATAGTTTCCCCTTTTTTTCTGCACCGATAAGACAGCTTCTGGTTTTGTTTTTTTAATATTTGCTTGTTTTTTATTTTTTTTAACATATTTGTCTTTTTCAATGATGTCAATATTTTGTTTGGTATTGTTGTATGAATACAAATTCAAAAGTTTGTACATTTTTTTTGTTATGGCACCCGGCTTCCAACCCGGCTGGTACTTTAAAAATCATACATTTAATATTTATTTAAATAAATAATATAAAAGTCTTTTTATAACATTTTAAATACAAAGAAATGTTATAGGTCCCTCATATTGTATTTACTATGAAGAAAATATGATATGATTATTATACACAGTGTTGGATAGTCTGATCTAATATATGATGAAGATCTAAGAAAAAAAAAACTTTTTTTTAATATTTGATCGTAACATTATTATACTAAAACTGGATTCGTTAGCAGATAAGGCTTTCATCTACGTGTAGGACTGATTTCTAATGTTCAGGCTTTATATCAATAATAAAACTCCTCAGTAAGTGACTTCTTTTATGGTTTATTTTTTTGAAGTCAGTATATAGAATGTAGAAATAAATACTAATTAAATAATATTATATAATCTTTACCGGAGTCCATGGTACATCAGGAATATTCCAGAGCCACCCCATGCCCTTGGGCACATTTTTCTTTTTAAGCTTTGGGATGCAATGCTTATGACCAAATTTACGAGTATGACCTGAAATTATTATTTAACCGTATCTCATTAGCATTCATTGAAGTAGACATAAAAACCAAAACAAAGCCACAGTAATAAATAAACAGATAACCACACTAGTATTTATATATTTAAATAAAGTTATATATAACTTACTTATTGCAGATGCAAAGTGTTTATTAGCCATTGAGGAAAATTTCCTCAAATTTGATTTTCCATTTGATGGTGTACTTTTAATTTTATTCATATTTTTATGAGATTTTATTTTCACTACATATTTCTTTTTTTTTAACATTTTACTTAACACCGTTTGTATATTTATTACTTGGGTGAGATGACAACTGTTATAAATGTGACCGTACAATTATGTTTAGTCAAACATAAAAACACAAAGCCATTGATCAGATTTTTGTTTTAAACAATATTGTTGCCATGGCATAAAACAAATGAATCTCGGAATATTTAAATAAAAGAAAAACATAAATCAAAAGAAGGCAGCCTATTTGTGTCTACGTAATATTAATTTATAAAGTCATATCTGTATATATTCTACTACCTCCGGGCCGTCATTCTCTTTGCGGCTGTCTAGTAGTTATATTGAATATTATCGTGTCATAATAATATTTATATATTTTTTTATTGGAATGATATTATTTAAAAGTGACATCTGTGGTATAATTATAAAACACTTTTTGTATAATTTGAGAAGTTTTGTACAGTTTTTTGTAATGCTCATAGATGTCTCTTTCAAAAAAGATTAAATATATATTTTTACAATTTACGTATTTTGCAACTTATTTTGATTGTTTATTTCAATTGATATTTTTATATTTATTTTCCGTAAAAAAAAAAAAAACTTTATAGTAAAAAACCATATCACCGGGCTGCAATTGTTAAATTTAAAATTAATTTTATTATTTAACTTTTTCATAAATGGTTTTCATACACAATTGTTTTTTTTTAATATTTCTAAATAATTTTTATCGAAATCCTTTATATTAATCTTTTATAAAATTATTTTTTTCTTTGTTTTGACTGTTTGAGCATAGAGAATTAGTCACAAGCTATGCTACATATTTCTCTGATGCTCTATGGTCAGTTTGTTGTCTACGGGCTTCGCCGCTGTTTGTCGTGGGGGAGTAGTTTTTATTTTAAATAAAATGCTTGAAAATGACGACGATGCAACTGCGATTTGTGATTCAGCGGTAATGAAAAATCCCAATTCATTTAATTGCATTCATTCTGACATTGCATCTTGACAAATGAGAATGTTTTGGTAACCTAACCTATCTTACGACATTTGTTTCAGTCCTCGCTCGTAGAAGGCTGCAGGCTGCCGGTGCGCATGCAAGGGGGTGCAGATTGGCCCCTAGCCGAAATAATCAGTATTAAGGATATCCGTGGGAAAAAAGGATACTATGTTCATTATGTCGATTGTACGTACAATCTGTTTTACTTAGTATTTCGCTTATTGTTAACAGTAGTCGTTTGGCGCCAAATGTTATTTTTATTTCTTGTTATGTTATTTTAGATTATTTTTGCTGATTTTTCATATTCTTTAACGTCTCGAAACCTCCCAACGCACCCTTTTACCGACTTTCGTCGCTTAAGTTTACAGAATATTAACAAAACATGATTGTTTCTGAAGCCGCGTGTTGTTATGATGTTACGCGCGAGAGAAACGTAAATAAACATAGTGTCATTGTAGAAGAAATGCTGATTAGTATACGTATCTCTGTTAGCAATCTATTGAATTGTAATTAAATAAATTAAAATAAATATTGTTAAATGCCAGGCTATTCATATATTGTTACTTTGATAGTGTTGAAACATTTGCTCAGATTTTCTTATTCACACAAAACATATACTAATTGTGAACAATGATGACTGCATGCAACAACAAGTTGGTTTGTTAGATTTTTTACGAAAATATACTGCATTGTTTAATTTTAAGTTAGACGTGGTGTCACCAGTGATGATGTTCTCCATAAAAGAAAAATATATATTATTTTTCTCATTATTTTACAATCGAATTGTTTACCTTAAAAAAATATTTTCAAACTATTTTGTTTTATCGAAAATTTATTTTACGTTCATTATCTATTCATGTAAGTTTGGTCTAAATCAATTTTTTCTGACTGCATGTATCGGAACATGTCTTAAATTGATAAATTGATTTATCTGTTTCCAGTTAACAAACGGTTGGATGAATGGGTGGTGGAGTCATGGCTGGACACGCGCAAGGTCCAATTTCCGCGGCCGGCCGGGGCACCTGTCACAGGCACGGGTACCGGCACCGGAGCCGCTACTCCCAAGAAGCTGCTACCCTCTGCTCCAACAGTTCCCGTCCTGGCCCCCGCGGCTGCGCCTGCCTCCCTGCCAGTTTCCAGTGTGCCGCTCATTGGTAAAACTATGTGCTACTTTGGATTGGACAAATTGACAGAATCCTGATAATAATATCTTTTCATTTTGACAAATATTATATATAATGATGAATGAACTACATTAATGATGTGCAATGATTTCAGACTTTCCAGGCAATGTTGGTGTGGCCGCGACCCCGGCTGAGTCTGAGAAGACGGCTGAGCCGTCACGACCGGCCAGCCCATCGGCGGCTGAGCTCGTCAATGGTGGTGCCGTCCTGGCCGCTGCCCTGCATAAGAAGATGAACCGCAAGAGGAAAGCCACCCTCTTAGAGACAGATGTCAGCATGGAGGTGATTGATGAAAACAGTCTGACGCATTTATTATTTACTGTTATAATAATATATTCCAGCATTGATCGTTCTTATCATCCATATTAATGGAATGTTAAAGTATAATATACTATAAACCTATTAGCTTAATTAACTATTACGTTTCTTGTCTATATCTATGGTCGTTAAATTTGTAATGTCACTATCACTCAATGTTGTGACATCACGCAAATTGGATATTATCTTATTTTGTTATTATTGGACTTCTCCTTAACATGTATTCGACTGCTATTTCAGGATTCTCTAGATGGGGGAGAGGTAGCAACGCGACCACGGCAATCGGGAAGTATGGCGGCTCATGGGCACGACGATGTAGTCACAAGAATGAAGAACGTAGAAATGATAGAACTAGGCAGGCACCGGATCAAGCCGTGGTACTTCGCTCCCTATCCTCAGGTCTGAATTTATGCCTTTTTACAATTGCATGTGCACATAGAAGTTGATGGACTTTATACTTGTTTTATGTCATATGTAGGTATCGCAATCTAATCAATGTATCAGTGCTCTGTTAAGGAGTACATTTATTTAAAATGTCTCACTGCAGTAATCAACCACAACTTGATGTCATCAACTCCATAATAACACGTCATCCAGTATTATGTTTTGTGTGATTATTGTTACATATACTTCAATAATTCTTTATGTTTATAAATCTGTTTTCATTTCCAGGAAATGGTTCATTTACCGTGCATATACATTTGTGAATTCTGTTTAAAATATAGAAAAAGTAGAAAATGTTTGGAAAGACACATGGTGAGTCGATCATAAATCAGATGCTAAAATATGTTTTTGAAATATTACAGTAAATAATATGAGATGTGAGAAATTGTTGAAAATAATGAATGATATTATTTTAAGGTAAAATGCAATCTTCGACACCCGCCCGGCAATGAAATCTACCGCAAAGGAAGTATATCTTTTTTTGAAATTGATGGAAGAAAAAATAAAAGCTACGCTCAAAATCTGTGTCTCCTGGCCAAGCTATTTCTCGATCACAAGACTCTGTATTATGACACGGATCCGTTCCTCTTCTACGTCATGTCAGAGTTCGACCCTCGCGGATTCCACATAGTCGGGTACTTCTCTAAAGAAAAGGAGAGCACAGAAGACTACAATGTGGCTTGTATACTAACACTCCCCCCATATCAACGCAAAGGATATGGAAAATTATTAATAGAATTTAGTAAGTGGCCGCCTTGTTGTGTAATATATACTTGTGTGTTATTATTCATTAAAGCACAGTAAATGTAGTACTTTTTTCTTAATAACATGGTCTTATTATATATTTAAATTCTTATTTCTTCAATTTTGTATTAATGTGAGTTCTTCGTGGTTTTATTGATTGGTATGAACTGCAACGTAGTTGTGCGAATATTATAAAAAATGTTGGAATAATTCAATGCATGAACTAGCTACATTTTTGTCTAGTCAACGTAGCCTCGAAGGTAATTTGTAATGTTCTCGACTGTCATGTTTCAGGTTACGAATTATCAAAGTTTGAAGGAAAGACAGGGTCACCGGAAAAACCTCTCTCAGATCTCGGCCTTCTCTCGTATAGAAGTTATTGGGCACAAACCATTTTAGATATCCTGACCACGCTCAAGGCGGTGGACGAGAATGAAAAGCCAGTTATTACAATCAAGTAAGCTCATCTCGACTCTCCTGTTGTATTACCCGAAGAATGAAAACTCCTCTAATGAGTGTTATCGTTTTTAGTGACATCTGTGAAATGACTAGTATTAAAAAAGAAGATGTGATATCAACGCTACAGAATTTAAATCTAATCAATTACTACAAGGGACAGTATATTATTTCAGTTAACCAGGTATGTGAATTTTGATGAATTTTATTGAATAAGTGTCGCTTTTGGGAGTCTACAAATTGTGATATAAAGTTGATTAAATGTATTGAAATAACAGTTTTTTTTTTATAACATATTTAGTGTGCATATTGAGGACTGCGTCAATATGTTTCTAAGTCTAATTCATTATTACTACATGTAATATAAACGTAAATATAGAATACCCTGTTCATGAACATTCACTAAATTTTTTAGTAAATGATGTTGTTTTATTTCTCCAGGAGACAGTGACGTCACATAATAAGGCAATGGAAAAAAGAGCGGTAAGAATCGATCCAAAATGCCTGCATTGGACACCCAAAGATTGGTCGAAAAGGGCTAAATGGTGAGTTACGCTCCAGAAAATTCTTAGCTGCTTTTCATTTAGATTCTTCTGCACGGCAGTTTTTAAAATAAAATTTTATCCTTGCACTATGTAAATTTATGTCCAATGTGTCAGTTTTTAGTTTGGCAATATTTACGAGCTTGGTAGTGCAATACACGACTATAGCTCGTCTCGAATAACCTTACAAAAAGCTTATAATACGAAACTGACTAAAAAATAACTCATTGACGATTGGATGTACAAACACAACAACAAGACAATTTATATGATATTTAACGTTGTAATGTTTTAATGGATTTAAGAAGTTTAAACACATTAGAAAGTGCAACTTGGGAATTGTCTCCGTCAGCTCGATAAACGTAACTTATTTATTAATTTGATAAAATGTTGATATGAAGAAATGTTCGGTTTGAGTCACAACTGAACGATGTGCACTTGAAATTATATTATCAGTAGTTTGAATGACATCGGCAACTAGATGGTTCTTATCTCGATCATGCATTGCTTAAGAAATTTCATAACGAGGGGCGTAGATGCAATGTTGCTGCTGTCCGTCGCAATGCAATTTCCAACATTTACAAAAATGTTACAAATCTACGTAAAGTCAAATTTACAAATTGATTTAATGTATAAACTCTCTTCAAAATAATTTAAAGACGATTTTATTTTACAGTAAAATACTTGAATGAAATGAAACAGTATTTTTACTTTAAACATGTCAAATATGGACAGCAGTTTTATTATATATCTAGGCCCCTCGTTGATTCATTTAAATTTCTGAGTTATTTAAACAAAATGTTACTCTATATTATTTATGTGACAATACTTTTTATGTTTTGAAATGACAATTTACATTGAACGGTCTCACTGAACTGTTGAAATTTTAATATTTTTTATTAATTTGCAATGCGAATGGAATAAATTTTTTTACTAGACGGGAATTGTTAATTGTGAATCTGGAATTTTATTAAATTTGATAAAATATTGTGCTAATTTGAAGTATACAACAGAAATCATTGTTTTATGTACAAATAAATCGCCCGCGGGGCTATCTTCTGAAATTTTATCCAGACCCCATTTCAAGTCACGCTGAAAGTTTCAGTAGTGAATACTGATGACTGGAATTTATAAAAATGGATTAAATGGATCTCTCCCCGAAAAATAATATTTGTATATGTTTAAATGTAATCTTTTAACTGTATTTTTGTACCTGTCAAATTTAGACTTTTAATAATTATTTTAATGCTTGTAGTAATATCTGGTTTTTTCTATTAATTGGTGTATTGGTATCAAAATGGTTTTGGAATTGGCTTCTATAATTTCATATTGTAGATTTCTTCTATAAATTTATAATATTATTGTAATCGTGTATACTACACTGTATTGAATAAACATACAACATTTTTCCATACAACTGAAATATGAATACAAAATAGCATCCATTCATGCAGTGGATAGAAATATTTTTAGGCAAAGCTATAATTAGTTATTATTAAATTTTGTATACGATTAAGATATGTAAATAAACTAGAATGTAAATTATACTGTAACTTCTATAGCTATTTGATTCTATGAGAGTCGTCTTTGCCAAAATAATCGTTATGATTTAGACTGAGTAGACAGTTTTAAAATAGGTTATAAAATTTAAACATATCGTTGAATTCATAGTAATTCATTAGATTTTGTTTGTTTGTTAAAATAGTATCGAGAACACAACTCGATAAAGTCATATGCAAATGTAACTACGAATTTAACATGCAAGAACACATCCACCTTACCAATAATATCGAAACAAAGTCACAAAATCTGGAATGAAAAAACCGGGTGTACCTTTGTTCTGATATCGTCGGTAAGACTTCGTAAACCAAAATCTGAAATAATTGTATGATAATAAGTAGATATTAATTTAACTATTACCGATTGTATGATTAACTGTGGTATTCTCTTTTGTCTTCAGTGCCTAAAAGGATCGTCAGTCTTTGTCTACTTAGATATACATTACTTAAAATCTATTCCATGTTATTGGAGACAGCTTGTCTGTTTATTTTGCGTAATAATTAATGCATTGTTCTGTGATTTAATGGTTTACATATATACCTAGAGCCTACAGTATGACGTTTGTGCTATTCAATTGTGTAAAAAATAAACATTTAAAATAGCATAATATGAATGTTTATATAGCATTGTAAGGCTACAATAACGAAATATGTGTTTTGTTAAATCTAGCGTTGTACTAATCCAAAATTAAAACATTATGTATGCTTGAAAGTGTAATACAAACAAGGCTTGCTATCGTTATTAAATTTTTGTGTTTTGTGAAGTTAAACTCAAAAGTTGATTCTTAAACGGCATCCGTTTTATCAGCAAAGACATTCAGGTTTTAACCGACGCTAGTGCAACTGTTCCCGTTAGTTCATGTTGAACTAACCGCTGCCAGGTCCGCTATCCGCCAGCCAGCTCACTGAGGAAGACTGTATCTGGAAAATTTGACGTATGATTTTGAAGGAATCTTTTTTGTTTTCGTTCAGAATTGTAGTCAATGTTTTTTTTTGTAAATAAATTATACAAAATATCCTCGTCTTTTATTATTTATAATAATAGTATCTCCGTGTAATTGAGCAAAAAGTTATTTGTCAAAAGATAAATTGATCTACCGATATTATTCATTATCGGCGTTTCCATAATAGAATTCAACCCAACTTGGGTTTGTATGAGAAAAGTATCAGGAGCACATGAATATGCAGGAGGTATTTATAAATAAATATTAGCATTTCGTAAAATGTAGGAGGTATTTAGAATTTAGACTGCGCTTTTACCGCAGGAAGGTTTTGATGTAATTTTATGAATGTTGAGAAGGTAGAAAATGCTTGTAGGGAAATCGTAATCAGTCGGGAAAATAAAAGCTGCTGTAGTAATTTGGATCATTGTATTCTCCCAATATATTTTCAACGTTTACTTTTGTAACATAAAGTACATCAATCTCATTTTGAAACAAAAAACATGTCTCTTACAGGTACTTTTAACATCAACAGTGTGAGGAAGCCAGGATCATTGAGGTATTTTCCGACCAACATATTTTAAAGCCAATTCGGTAACTTTGCAACAATCGTAAATGCAAATTGAACATTGACATCATTGACATTCATAATATCATTTATTGCAATAAATAAAATGTGCGACTCCAACAATGAAGATGGGACTAACTTCGCGCTGTAAAAAGTACGCAAGCAGTGGCCGTACTGAACAACCGAGGACTTTCTCAATTTGTCAACCCTCGTAATAATATTTAGTACACTTGCTAAGGGCGGCAAAAGAATGTGTTTGTCCTTTTACTAAGGACAAGCACATTCATGAAGTAACCAACTTCTTCAGGAAGTAACCAAACAAGATTGTCCAATTTGGCGTTCGATTAGCGTAATTTTTAATCAAATCTAATGCCATCCACAGATTGATCGGCACCACTGCTCGTCGTCTTTCTCTTCAGCCCCATCTTTATCGTTCAAATCGTTTAATCAACAAACAGACAGAAACAATTAAAATTGTATATCGTTCAATAAAAAAATAAGGTGTAAGTATCTTAAATAATCCTACATGGTTAACAATTTTATTTACATTCGAAAACTGAAGCATACACGAGTGCGTGAATGCTGGAGGCATTATCAACGATTTCATCTTATTACATAGGATATTAATTATTTGCTCTTATATTTTAGAAAATTGAGAGTATACCTACGAAGTTCTATTCATTTTATAACAATGAATAAAACCAACCAGTAACTTTTGAACATTAATGTAAATTGAAAGTTTAACACGATCTCGTATTCTTATAAGACACATTAAAAAGGCGACGTTCAATATATATAACTTTATAAATTTATAATATAAAAAGTGGTCAATAATGCACATTATGGATGAAAATCTTTCAGATTCATTTTAAAATGTATATAGATTTATACAATTTTAATTTTTTTGTTAGAATAAAATAAAGAGTAATATACTGAATATGGAGATGGAGTTTTTACTAAAAGCTAAATTAGTGGTACGTACATAATTTGTAACAATATTCTCTACTAGATCTGAATTCTTAGTTCTTATTGTTTTGCATGCGAAAATGATTAGTTAAAAAAATATTTTTAAATATACATGCAAAATATGTATTCAAAATACATTTGTTTTCTTTCTTTATTGCATATAAGAAAGCAAGAAAATTATTAATGATAATTTACAGCTTGCGTTAAAGCAGGTTGAGCTGTATCATACTACATACTGATTTTTATAAATTATGCAGAATATTCATAATGTTATACACGCACTTAGTGTTATTGTGTTTTTTTTCAATGACTAGTGTATAACCCATTAAAATATAAGTGCGGCTAGATATATTATATTGTGAAACTCTAATGTTGCATTAAAGTTTCACGCAACAATAACCATTAGCAGTTATATCACATCGTGTAATCAATGGCCTGAGTATTGTAATTATACTTGCGTCAAGTAGCTGTGAATCTTACAAAGTTACAAGTAATATGGCTGGTATTAACAAACACTACTATATTATAATTACACAAATATATTTGTGCGATAAAAAAAACATCTAGCATCAAATGCAATGAAACTCACTGGCTCGGACTAGACATTTTATGACTATTGCATGTCACATTGTAAAAACACATTTCATAATGTTTATTATTAAACAAGCTGGGTCGAACCAAAGATCCACAAGACCCAAGCTTCGGGGTAAAACTTAAAAGATTATATTTCATTCGTTTACGTACTGTATTACAAAATGAACTAGTAAATCTTTTACTTAGCTCCGGTGGATCTTTAGCGCTGAAACTTTGTTAGTGGTCTATAAAACAAAGAACATAAAAATTACTATAAGATAACAGATTTAGAATGAGACTCAGGAAGGAAAGAAGTCATACATCATAAGGTACTACAATCTGAGAGACTTCCTAGTATTTTTGCTACAGGACAAAAATAAAATAGTTTCTCATCTAAATGACTTAGTATACGATGTGACTATTCGTTATGGTAAAAGCTAGCATTAATTTTTCAAATAAAATAACTTTTATCAGAAAATTAAACTAAATAACTATAAGCACCGTGCGAATGAAATTAAAAATGAAAATGTTGAAATGTTAGTAATAATAATATTCTAGTAAATAAAAATATGTAATTCACTGGTATATTAGACACGTTTATATACTGTGAAGTATCATATCGGTTAGTTGTGAATATTAATTATAATATGTTAGAAGATCGTCTGATTTATCATTTACAATCATATTACTCTTTGTTTTAATCTAACAGAAAATACAAAATATTTTTTAATCGTATATTTAACAGTGCTTTTCTCTAGGAAGGCTTTTTTCTTTCTTAATAAATGATTATAAAAAATACACGTAAAGAGCAGTTTAGTTTAAAAAAAATACATCTCTTTGGAAAAGCACCAAATCATATTTACGATGAATCTAAGTGTATTAATATCAAGTGTTTATAGTAGTCTGAGGCGTGGCCCCCGAGCAGGCTCCGATGGACTGAGTAAAGTTAAAAAATAAATAATCACAACACAATAAATATAATCACATTGCAAGTCACCTGCCAATTGCTGTAATTTTTGTAACACATATAAATCTTTCACTGGGTAATCGGTAACATTACAGAAATACAAAAATAGACATGTAATAAAATAAAACTCAATTAAAAAATAACAATCTGATATATCACGGAATGGTGTACTTTTAGTTTGTCAATTTATACAACTCGTGTGCATAAATCGCTTTAAGCGCAGTTCTCCATGTGTTTCTTGTAAATGTACAAAAAAATGATGAACTGCACTTGCAGAATACTCTGTTACGTGTAAAGTTGTGCGTAGTAAACTATTGGCCCCACAATAACGCGGTATATTACAGAAAATACATTAAACCTAAATTTAATTTTGTAAGGAGCAGCGAAAATCTTTCAATTGGACCAGCGGTGCAGAAATCATGGAACGAATCGGCAACAGAAATCATACGAAGGCGATGGCATTTAAACTCCAGTTTAAACTTACACCAAAGTGAGTTACCACATTTAAGCTGGTTTATTATAAATAAAGAGAAGGGAATAAATTCTTCCGCGCCGCAAGAAAGATCTCTGTTTGAGATCGAGACTAAATCGATTGAACACCGTCCATGGCATGAAAACTCATCAAACATCATCGCAGTATTCAAAGACGACAAAGTCATTTTAAAATTTGTCATGTAAGGTCAGAACCAACACAGAATCTTTACGCCATACATCCGTTATCCATTCCAGAATTTCTGAACTTTTGGCCCGTTCTTCCGGGGTTGATATTGTGACACTGTTGCTGGGAGGGTGGAAGGTTGTTATACTGGTAGTTATTCATTTCTTGATTATCAAAAGTCGGTATCTGTTCTCCGTATTCATTCTCTTGCGTGTCAACGAGGAGAAGATTGGAGTTCTTCTGATAATTTTCACTGTTGTTATAGTTCTGGGCTTCAACTTGTCTTATGTAGTTTCCATCGGATGTAGGCACTGCATAGTTTGAGTTCATCTCCAAGGGGTCTACAGGCTGGCTGTAGTTGGAGGGAGGGTTATCCATGTCGCAAGTGTAGCTGGAGGCCAGGATGTTTGCCGACTCTGGTCGGATGTAAGGGGAGTTGGGTTCGTAGGGGGTGGCACTGACGGGGTAACTGGTCGGAGAGTCGTACGGGGGTTGTATAGGGTTGTAATTCCCACTCGGCGATGACGTGTTGTTTGGGTGGCCGTGTTTGATGCAAGAGTTATTGTGCAGAGAGAGCATGTCAACGAGCTGTCGCCTTTCTACTTCAAGTTCCTGAAATTAAAAAAAAATATTTATAATATTTCTGTATTTATTTTAATATTTGTGTATGTATGTTTATATAAATATCAAGAGATACGATAAAAAAAACTGGTTTTAATATGAATTTAATGTTAATTTTACCGTCATAAACATTAAAAATATTCAACCTGAAGAAGACAAGTTAATCTATATTCCATATTGAACTAATATAATCAATACAATTCTAAATATATGTGATTATAATGAATGCGCTGGTATTAAATAAACTTTGTAATTTAAATACACCGAGCAGCTGGCGAGGACTGCAGATATCTCTGCTATGATATTCTGTGCACATTAGCCTGCAGTCATGGAGGACATCCTGCCGCAGCAGATCATTATCAGAGGCCGGCTCACACTGCAGAAGGCTGAAGGCTCAAAAGGCTTGTGTTGACCTCACCATTGATAAATGATCTAATTTGCAAAATCCTGTTGCAATTGTGCATACTTAGCTCAGCAGTTAAATAAATTTAACAAAATAGATGCAATAAATTTTCTAATTCAATTAAAGCTAAAGGTAACATTTTTTAAATGTATTTTATATCGGATATTTTAATAATCTAATTCAATACTGTGGAAGCTATTGATATTTATAAAAATATTATCTAGAGATTAAATATATTTTAAATACCTGTATTTGTGACTTAAGGTCTATGTTCTGGGTTTCCAGAACTTCAGATTCGGTGACAAGGTTGACGGTCCTCTCTCGTTTCTTGAGGCGACATTTAGTGGCAGCGATCTTATTCCTTTCGCGCCGTCGCCGCCTTCGCTCCTCGTCTTCCGGTGTTAACTATAAACATTAGTCAAATGTTAAGAAACAAAGTTTGTCATAAATTCTCAATCACATGCATTGTTTCATTACAAAAATAAAACTTGCTCCGTGCTATTTTTTATATTTATAAGGATACTCACCCCATCGCAGTTGGTGGATAAATAAGAATCATCGTAGTCGTCATCGCTGATATACGGCTCCTCTTTCTTAAGCTTCTTGGTGCACGGCACTCCATCCATGGAATCACTTCCAGACATCTTCCGCTTGGACTCAATGGACAATTTCAATCCTGCTTTGATAAGCTGCGAGCAAGTCTGAAAGGGTAAGCACAAAATGTTAAGATTATAATGGAAACCAGACTCATCTAAAATTGCACACGGTTGTGCAATATTTAATATTAAAATACACTTATTTATTTTTATATCGTTTACTGTAATATGTTAGTCAATAAAATATAACTATTCCCTTTTCCACTTTTATATGCGAGTATTATTTATTTATGGATGAATATGCCAAAGTATCAAATGTATTTCTCCATTGTTTTCCGAACTGGTGTGATGCAAGAATATATTTTTATTGTTACATTGCCAGTGCTGACAAAAATAAAATTTCAAATTATTGCCAACATAAAAAAATATTTAATAGCATTATATATAAATTAGTGTTATTGGTGAATTTATAAAATAAATTTAGAGTATATTATAATTATTACTTGTACAATTTATAAAAACAAGGCACTCGTGTTCATACATGAAAAATAATAATATTTAATCCATTGCATGTTATTTATTACAAACCATAGATTTTCATGGCTTTAAAGTGTTGTATTCAAGTGAGTTTTAACTGTTACCAAGAAACTTTAAATAATATTTTTTTTGTTTTTATACTATGCAATTGGGAAATATAATTTATTTTTTCAGTGCTAGAAGTAATAATTTCCTACTGCCATCAATTTTCGCAAACTTCGTTGTCCTTGAATCAATTTGCGGAATGTGTTTGAGCTCAGCCGCAATATTTCTTCTCTTAACTATAGTACACAGTTTTGTCAGCCCACCTAGAGCATTGTTGCCTTGTTGAAGACAATTTAATATTATCAAATAAATATACCGCGGGCGTGAGCTGCTCGATTGGTTATAATTGAGACCGAGCTAAAGGAAGAGAAACCCCATGGGAAAAAAACCCATGGCTTCCACTAAAAATCAATTCGTATACATGTCAAAATGTCTGACCTATGATGGTTAAAATCTGTTTGATTACTTATCCAAGCATTCATAGTCTCTACGAGAATTCATCTTCAACAATAACGCGTAGGTTTGAGTTAAAAAAAAATACGCTTGGGTAGACAACAGCGCAATGTTGTATCGTATTTTTTTTTAATGCTATCATAATTAATTAATAATGATGATTGCTGTCTGCGGATACGTATTACTTAAAATAGAGCCGTCAAATAAATCACGCACGATAAGTACGTATTTCCTTTTTTAATAATGTATAATCGACTAGAAGATTCACGGCTAACCTTATTGAGTATTGTGAATTATTATAAACGGGCTTATTAAATATGAGGCTGTATGGGAACCCATATACGCTACCACGTAAGCCACATGTTGTAAGCCCAATAACCTGCGCGCAGGATCAAGGGACAGCCGGATAACGTTTAGTAAGCATACTTTTAAATACTACTGTGTATTAAAATTAAATAAATAATTATTATTTTTTTTAAGTTAAGGTTATTCTCACTTTTTGGATGCTGGGAGTGGATCCATTGGCCGGGGACCCGAGAGGAGAGCCGCTGGAGTTCGAGTTGGAATCGTTTCCACTTCCGTTCTGAAAAAAAATTATTCGTCAGTGTTTGGCACAACTATATCAATAAAAAAATATTATTCGCGGTACATTGAAATTAATAATTATTTCGCGAGTGTGCGAAACGTAAACACAGAGCCGCCATTGTATTTTCTACGAAGGTTTATTGCGAATTTGTATTTGTATAGGTTTTTTTTTTTTTTTATCTACTCAAATATCAAATATTTATTTGGCATTGCAGAATTTCTGTGTTTTGTTGGATTGTCGTGTTGCTTTTTAAACTGTTGCGGAGATTGACCGAGTGCAAAAATAAGCATCGGGCTATACAGTGATTGCTCAGATTCATAGATAAATTGTTTCAAATTTATCGTATCCGGTCGGTCTCGTTGATAAAAAATAATTTATGAACTCGATTTCCGCGGCTCTGTTTGTAATTTTGAAAATCAACATGGCGGAACTTTCACTTTTCGGATTGATTGTGTTTTATAAACGTTGAATTATTCACCGCACTGGAAAGCGCATGAACTTAAGTATATTTTTTAGGCCACGAAATAAAAAGTGTCCGTATATTAAAATTTAGCGTAGGAAAGAATATTATCTAAAATAAATCTAATTTATATTTTAATAGATTTTTCCACAAATTATACTCTCTGTCAAAAGTATTGATTACTTAAATGTAATTAAATTGACTAAAGTACATTATGTATATTATATAATCGTCATCTAAGTGCCAGAGCTTTGTAAGGAAAGGATTATTAAGAACAGCAGTAATACGCAGACTTTTCCTTCCAACATAAAACTGCGGCGTAGAAGGACTCACTGCACTATTTTCCCCTTAGAAAACCATGAACACTGGCTCACCATAAGTATATGGTCAGTGAAATGGTCGCCAACATCCTCTGAGGAGAGGCACTTGATGAAGAAGATATATATAACTAAAGCCTTCTATATTATTGATTTTTGTGAAGACCGTCTCACAGGAAATACGATTTTGCCTATACAGGTTTGATTGATTGAGTACATTTTTTCAAATATTGAAAATTGATTAAAGAAACTCTTAGAAAAATATCATCTTGATTTGTGTGGGATTTGAACCCACATCCCTAAGCTTACATGGCCGGTGCATTACTAATTATACCAACGAATCACTGGTACCAAGCAAGAATTTTTAACAATCATATCCTATAAATGAAACAACGTACTTATTATTGCAAGTCACACAATATTTAAAAAATGTACTTAATCATTATCAATAATGTCCTTTACACACATTATAACTTGCAGCTGGCCAATAACGTCCTACATTTTAGGAAAAACCATTAGTAACACGTAGTGCTACGTGTGTAAAGAAAGGGCTTAGCTGAGAAGAGGCACTTGGTGAAGAAGCAGTAAGCAAAAAATTGCCCTCTAATTCGACAAATAGAACAATAGTGTAACCATATACCAGTGCATATCGGCGAAATCTCACAAAAAACTACTGGTTATGGCTACACCATTGTTCAATTTGTTGATACGTGTGTGGGGCGCTTTGATGATTTCGCCGTAATATTTGTGATGGTTGCAGGATTGATGTATTGGTTGAAAATCAGAAGGCTGGCGAAATAATTTGCGTATTCGTAATTTATTTATAATAACAACACTGGATAGAAATATACGTGGTTACTGCTTCGATGCGGACGCCTCCGTGAATAACGTAAAAAATAAGGGGCAGAATTATTTATCAGGTGTGATTGACTCAATCCAGATGACACTTGGTCCAATGTAGGTATCAGCTAACGGAGACGCTGTCTCCATAGATAGTAAGGGACGAATGTCAGAGACGAATAGAAGGGAGAAACCCTCTCTCACGAATGAACGAATTGTGTATGATTATATTGTATATCTACTATAATAATAGCCATTGTGTGTGTGTATGTTTCGTTTTACAGTTCTCTATAGAACATCTTAAAAGATACAACGCTGATTTTTTGCACGTAAGTTTAGTAAATTTTTCCGCAGCTATGTGCCGAATTTCAAGACGATAGGATAATATTTTTATTTAAAAATTAATTTAATAAGGCTATAAAATATGCTTTAGCGAGTTTCAATATGTACGAATTATATGATTCTGTTCTTCACCGCGAGAATTTCAAATTTAGAACTTTTACAAAAAAAACAACTTTTGATGCTTCTAAGAAATTTTCAGTTTATGTCAGTTTGACACAAGTGCCATCTCTATTTTTTCTATCGAATTGCATTAGAAATTATTAATCACATCATTAATAACTCAAAATAACCCCGTCTACGCACAGAAAACGTAATTCAAAAAGAATTGCACAATTGAAAACCCATCAGATGGAAAGTTCAACGATTACTATCACAAAGGTAAATTGAAACTACCAGCAAGGCCTATTTCCCCAGTATATTTAAAGGATATTTATAATGGAAATTTCAAGAGAAAAATAAGATCATACAATAACAGTATATCTTTTGCATCAATGGGAGCTAAATTAACAGTGGGCCACTCTGCTTTAAAGTTCAAGGCCAAGTATAGCACAGAACTTCGCACCTTCATCCAACTGATGGTACATATATAAAGCATTATTCGTCTTATTATGTTCAAACACTATTGCATCGTTCATCGAATGCGCGTCATTCTGTGACGGGCTACATTTCTAGTTATATATTAAAAGACCAGCTGTCGGCACCCGGAAGTAGTACCAAAGCGCAGCCCGGGGCCGACAGTAAAAAAAAAAAAAGGTACTAACCCCTACAATAAGCACAGCAAGTGTTTTTTTAGTGAAAAGTGAATATAAGGGAGGGAGGAATATTACCCTCGGGCCTCCGGTGGCGCACTTCTCGCTGGCGTTGTAGTTGTAGTCATCGAGGGGGTTGGACATGGCGATGAGCGAGTTGAGGATCTCGGGGGTGCGCGGGGTGGTGCAGGCTGACTCCACGGCCAGCAGGTTGCTGACGGCCGAGTTCATGTTCACGTTCACGTTGAGGTTGTACATCTTCGACCCCTTGCCCGCGCCGGGGTCGGGGGCGGCCCCTGGGGTGGCCCCGCCGAGCACCACCGTGGGAGCGCTCGAACTGTTCATCGCTCAAGTGTTCAATAAAAAATATATATATTACAAAATATAACTCTCACTTTATGTCTTTCTTAAAAATGGAATATCTAATATTATTAGAAGTATATTATAAAAAAAAAAAAATTAAAAATATTTGATGCGCAAACGTTCTATAAATTATTATTATGACGCGTATTGTTTGTAGTCACCGTACGTGTTTTTTTTTTTTTTTTTTTTTTTTTTTTATGACGCACGGTTTTATGTCTCAGTGTTGTAAACGTTAAAAAATCAGCACGCCTTGAATCTAAATGGGTCTCTTTGTTGAATTTACGGCCTGTGGTGTTTTATAGGGCTGCGGTTCCCAAACAGTGGGCTCCTTGTTTGGGGACTGTAAATCTTTTGCCTTTATATCTAGAACACAGATTGGATCACTGGTGCGTTTGCCTTTTGCAGTGTTCGTGCTTCCAAGATGGCACTCGCTTCCTCCGGGCAGATCTCGCGGTCGCAATCTGAAACAAATGCAAAAAAATCCAATCAATACAAACAATAACAGAGTATTTGCGATCACAACATTCGATAACCGGGTCGGATGCCATAAATAACATAAATAATCTGACGTTTCCATCACTAGATCCTGACTTGATCCCGTTAATTTTAAATTAGAGAGTATTAACTCTACTGGATAATTATAAGGGGGATATTACAAAATGCTGGTATAATTGTTAACAGCAGTACCCAATGTATAATTTATGATTTTAGAGTGAATATTGTGTAAAAATATATACCCAAAAAGCAATAATCTATTATATTTGAGGTTTTGAAAGTTTTTTTGTTTAAATAATTTGTAATGAAAGAAGCGTCGAAAAATAATTATAGACGAGGAATGTAGGAATCCTTGATCGACTTTAAAAAAGTAATACTATCTTGTAGTGGTGGAATAATCGATCGATTGTGTAAAAAATTTAACCGATGTAGTCTAAGATTATCGATTAATGATCTATCGATCTCAATCTTTTCTTTAACGCACAAAATTTGCTAGGTAATAAATTATTATGCAACAACCGGTAAATGCTACAAAATTTTACTTTTGCGTTAATACCGGAAATTAGTTATTTAACAATTTTTAATTATATGATTCTAGCACTTTAACACACTTTAATCAATCGATTATAACAAATAGGTTGTATTTACTGTGTTTATAATTTGAATTTCATTATAAAATATATCCCATAACAGATCATCTGAATTGTATTATAGCATACATGTAAAGTACGAAATATTCCTTACAGATTACAGGAAAATTCTAGAACTTCAGGAACGGGTTATCTTAAAGTACTTTCTTTATTATAAAGTCAGAAGTTATTGAATATACGTCACAAAACATTTTTTTTTGTTTATCACGCAGTAATTTTCGCTTCCGATAGTTCCCACTTATTTATTCAACAAAGGATGTCTAATATAATAATAATAATTATAAAAAAAGGTAAATAGCATTTCAGAATATACAATTGAAGTTGTGTGCTAAAGAATTAAGAAAGAAAAAAACACGCTTTAATTAATATAATACGTAGTAATGTAGCATTTTAAGTTTTGTCGGCTGCTTACTACATTTTTAACAAAGGATGATCATTATTATAATAATTGTTATAATAAAGGATGAATAGCATTTTTGCTGCAAAAAAAATATTGAAAAACCTTTTAAGACGAACAAAAAATTAAGAAAAAATTCACGCTTTATAAAATATGAACGGAGTAATGTGGCATTTTGGCTTCTGTCGGTTCCCCGCATTGTGTGGCTGATTTATGAGCAGGCGCGCCTCGCAAGCCAAGTAGCGAGAATCGAGTCCCCTCGGAGGCAATTCGTATACAGTGTGTGCCTTCTGCATTTATTTTCTTATTTTCGCACAAAGGCAGCCTCCTTTGCATGGAAAGCAGCGGCACTCAGCGACTGAAGATCCGTTTTGTGGCATTTGCTTATGTAAGTGTGTCGCGCTACACTGTATGCTTTTAAGCCATAGAATATAATTTAACTTACGAAATTTATCAATATATTTAAACTGTTTATTATTGGGTATTAATCAAATTTAATTAAAAAAAAATTGTATATAAAAAATCATTGTTACTTGAGTACACAAACGAAAACTGACTGGCACAGTTTTATCAAAAAAAAAAATGACGCAAAGTAATTCACAGTTTTTACTAAAATTATTATTTATACGCGTATTATTTTAAAAATATATAAATGCGTATATATTTTTTAATATATAAAAGCATCCCATATACTCAGTCTCCCCCCTCTAGGGATAACAGCAGCATAATCACATTGTCAGAATTTTCGGGTTACACAATCAAATTGTGTCAAATATTACTCGCACGTGTCGCTTCTGGATACGCACGAAAATTAATTAAAAACCTCGTGCTTTTGCGCAGCAAAAATTTATTTACGCATTTCACACTCCCCGCAGAATGGCGGAAGAATCCGCTCAATTGGGTCATATGTTAATTTGGGTGGAAACATTTCAACGCTTTGTGTGAAATTAGGGCAGTCTCTTAATTAGGGCGAATTGCTCTGGTACTGATTGCTTTGCGAAACTGGAATGAACGCTCATTAAAAAATAAACAGTTTCTAAGAAATAATATTTGAGTTTTCAGCATCGACTCGACACAACTGACAATCGCAACAAAAACACTGTGCATTTTTTCGATAGTGCGGCAAAAATATGCCTAATAGGTTTTTTTGTTGCTATTTATTTTTCGATTTTCAGTTGTGTCGCGACGCGTGTAGCTTTAATATTTAACGTATTAAAAAAAATAACTCCTCGTTCTTTATCGTCGATGGCCGCTGCAATATGTCTCCGCTAACAAGCGGGCCGTTGTGCGTTTTTATTCCGCACAATAAACGTTTTATTTGATATAATAGCTGCCAGGAAGCGCGCCTCATGAAACATAACGACGCCATCTTGTCTCGGCCCTTGAAGGCAAATTAGCAATGGCCGACGGGGCTCGCAGAGCGAACTTTGGCACTTTGAAATCCACAAGCTAAATAATATTATATCCTTGTGTACGGGTGCTTCTCCTCGGGGGAGGTTTGCCCATGGTTTTCTATTTGCTGTCCATGGTTTTCGTATAGCAAACAATGGAGTGGGTCCGTTCTACATCGAATAAAAGGAAAATAAAATTATTTGATAATCAATACCGATTGCGTAAAATAACCTTATTGCTTTCAGGTTTCGACAAATTTAATATGTTAATGTGAAGTTACATTATTATATAATTTCTTGAAAACTTCTGTTGGGTCATTATTATAACACTTAAAATAGTCAGTATCTTTTAACGAGGGTTCTAAGATTTGATTTATAATTCAAGATATATTTCCCAGCAGGAGCGACAGACATTGACTGATTTATATCCTTTGCGTGATGTTCAGTTGAAGCTATTTTAAGCAAAGGGAACCAGGTCAAAAGCTCATGCGTTTTATTGGTTTTTTTTTTAAAGTTCATTGAGCGTTATGGAGAATGCGACGTTATTAATTAACAGCGTGATGCTCTTGTTAATGCTGTCTACATGACACTTTCAATGAAAACTGTAGGCAAAAGTTCCGTCTGGAGATCTAATCGTAAACGCGAGACTAATATTAAATTGAGTAATAGAAATAAAACCGCAATTTAAATATCCAAATGCCTAGAAGATTAAATTTTTCGATTGTGAGTGTTTTTAACTTTCACAGAAAATTTGAGATTTGTAACGAATATTTTATTGAATTGCTTTTATAAACTCTCGTTTACAAAATAATCTAAAAAATGAAATTATTTAAATACTGTAATATAACGTAGTTGCGACTTTTTTTTTCTTCATATTTCTATTGGAAAATAGATCAGATTTATTGGCAAGTAGAAATCTGGCCACCTGTAATCGTATTGATTATTTGATTTTTAGTAGCAGTGATAAGAAATAAAAATAAGGAAAACCTTACTCATTCCAAATGTGAGTTATTTTTTTATGAAGGTTCTTTTGTAATAACCCTTCAAACGCAATTTCATTTTATGGGAGAATTCATTATTCGGAACGACCTCATTGTCAGCAACACTACACGAGAACCCGGCAATAAAAACACGCGTTATATATTTTTTTATTTGATACATATGCAGTATAAAATATGCATGTGTGCTCCAAAACATAGGACATACAAAAAAAAAATAATAAAATAATGCTGGTTCAACTGAAATATATTCGTATTCATTTGGAAAGAAAAGAGTGTGAATAGATTTCGATTATACTAAAACATCTGGAAGTGTGAGCTCTGTTTATTTAGATTTATAGGGTTGCCATGTGTGGAGATAAATAAACAAAAAAACATTTGTGTGGGAATTATGTAATAAAAGGTTTAGTTAAGACGAGATAAATTTTAATTGAAATAACACGTGTTCAATAGGTATGTGAAACTAAATTAAAAAAAATAAAGTAAAACCTTGTGATCATCAATTTAAATATTTTCTTTAAAAATTAAATTTGTATTTTTATATTCGTCTTTTTGCACAGTTTATGCTATTGCATGTCAAAAGTCAGATGCATATATATATATAAATATTTGCATATAAGGTTACGCGGAGAGAATTCGTGAACAAGAATTGATTATCTTTAATATAATTTTTTTAAATAATTTTCGCTTCAACTACGCGTAAAAATTGCACACACATATTGTTAATAAATTATAAACTCACGTATTATTAATCTTACATATTATAATCAATAAATATTACTCAATGGAAACTCGTAGTTTTTCAATAAATAAACTGATACATTCGCGAAAGTAAAAGAGTGTATATATATATTTTTTTTAAAGACACGACCTTGAACTTAGAGTTTGTATTTTTGTGAATATATTTTAAAACGCCAAGTGTCGGCGATAAACGCGTAGATACTGGGCCAGAAATACACCTCGTAGTGAATCACAAGGCGAGCAACCTTGGGAATTCAAGCAATTCACTACATGCACCAAATACACATTTGTACTTGTTGTACTTGTGATGTTATATGTAATTTATTTAATTAGAATAACCCATGAATCAAGCCGGGGAGAGAGCTGGAATGGTGTGCAGCGTGGACCAATAATTTGGCTACAAAAATTCATCACAAACATACGTAATTTTTAAGTCATAAATGCATCAAGATTAGTGACAACAATAGTATAAAATAAAAACTGTTAATTGTAGATCCAGATAAATTTGATCGCAGAAGCAGCTTTTCCATGTGAATTCAATGGTGATTCTTAAATGCTTTAAAATATACTGAGGGAGTATCGAACCTATTTCCATTAATCTCGATTATTTAATTCATTAATAAACGCACAAAAATACTGAATCAAAGGACACCCTTGCTCTTGAGATGAACATGTCACGACAAGCCTCTTTTTTAAATATTGTCTCCACGAGACTCAAAAGTGTATTATAAGATTGACTCTTGCATATGATTCACAAACCAACTGCTTGGTCCACATTCCTGCTCCTGAGATAAACCTATTTTTTAAAATTGCCTCCACGAGACTCAGGAGTGTAATAATATTGACTCTTACATATGATTCCCAAACCAAATGCTTGGTCCACACTTATGCTCCTGAGATAAACCTCTTTTTTAAAAATTGCCTCCACGATACTCAGAAGTGTAATACTGACTCCTGCATATGATTCACAAACCTAATGCTTGGTCCACACCCCTGCTCATGAGATAAACCTCTTTTTTAAAATTGCTTCCACGAGACTCAGGAGTGTAATAATATCGACTCTTACATATGATTCCCAAACCAAATGCTTGGTCCACACCTATGCTCCTGAGATAAACCTCTTTTTCAAAAATTGCCTCCACGAGACCCAGAAGTGTAATATTGACTCTCGCAGTCCACACCCCTGCTCCTGAGATAAACCTCTTTTTTAAAAATTGCCTCCACGAGACTCAGAAGTGTGATACTGACTCTAGAATATGATTCACAGACCAAATGCTTGATTCACACCCCTGCCCAGAGGCGAGCATCTGTTATAAGAGTTGGTGCAGCGGCGTTTTTGAATGATGATAATTATTCCCCGGTGAATGGAGCTCCGTGTGATTTGTCATGTTAATCTGTATCCGTTGCGGAGATACACAAGGCACACTGTGCGCCGTGTTTTATGTATTATGTATATTATGTATATTCCGTACGCATTGTGTCAGGGTCTTCTCGCCACTTGCCAACTTGCGGCTTTTGAATTTAAAATTCAGGGCGAGTTGTTTTATCAGCGAAATAAATTAGGCAGGTTTAGCTTTTGAGCGTTGGGATACAATGAACTATGGTCGATGTAATTATCTCTATGTTTTTTTTGCAACTCAAAGATCTCTATAAAAAAAGGCGTTAATTATTTTTTTACATATAATATATTTTTATATATTTTTACGTATCCTTATGGCTGAAATATTTTATAAAAATACTATTCGGCAGCATTTTTCCTTCGAATATAAAACTGTTAAGTAGAAAACCATGAACAGACATGTTCAATGAGATGGTCAACGAACTCTTCAACTCTTCTGTGAAGAGTTGAAAAACAATTTGCATCAGACAATGTCAATACAAATCTTTTTCAATTCACCTGTCAAGAGGTATAAGTGTCATTACTGAAAACAAGACTTCTAGGTGATTACCCAAACCCTAAATAATTCTGTTACGATATGAAATACATCAGTTATATAATAAAATATTTCAAATCGTTCATTGGGACGAAGATGCCATTGAACGTCACCAGATGTTCATATCATTAAACATCCTTTGATAATCTTGCCATGAATGGATGTGCAAATTGATGATGAAGCGTACTGATTTATTTTCAATGTCTTCCAAAAGAATATAATATAATGTCTAATATGAAACATATCACTAAAAATATTCCAATAAAAAAGAGCGAGGGAGGGGAAAATTGATCTTCCTTCGTCTATGTAACGATATGCATGACAACAACAAAAAAAACTGTAAATATTATACGTTTACTATGACATTATTTTTCAATGTTTTACCAACATCATATAGAAGAGATTTCTCAACAAATGTTCAGTAAAGTATTTGACAGATCGCATGAATCACCTGCCAAAACGTTACAAAGCAAACACGAAAAACAAACTAACAGATACAGCCAACTTTCTTTTGACAACATAGCCTTTATTTTTACCAGTGTCAAATTGAACTCTATTAAAAAAAAAACCAACTAAGTGGAGGCATATAATTGCCTTTTTTATTTGCATAAACCGTATGGTATTAAAAAAAATGCGAGTATAAATAAAGCTTTTATTGCGAGCTGTAAACGTTGGGAAAGACATGTTTATATGCTATTTTAACATCTCAAAAATAACGACCGCGTCTTGGAGACATCACTTGGCTGAGCAGTTTCGCAACTCTTGTAAACAATTGTATGCAGAGACTCCGAATTTCAGATTAATCTCAAAGCTGAGTGTATTGTAAAGATTACACGTGAAAGATAATCTTGTTGATTTTAAATAGGCGTGGGTTTAATGTTGTCTGTCTTAAGTTATGTAAAAATTGTTCAAACATATAAAACTTGTCTGTTATTTCGTTTGTAAAAATTGTATCAACATATTAAAATTACTAAATACACAAACATGTCTGCAGTAGTAAAATAAACAGTATTACCTTTTATCGTAGCAATTTATATTTTATTCACTTTCACTTATATCTTCTACGATAGCACATAGCGTATGTGTGTTTTAAACTTAAAATATTTGATATATTTAAAATACACAGCACTCATTGGTCACACGAAAAACATACAGCGACTCATTAGTAGTATTAAATTGATAGTAATAGGAAGATTTAATTTTATATAAACCACAAGCGAGTCATGCTCGAAAAGCTAAGTACATTTTTTCACATATTCGGAGACGTCTCTCTGCCGTGGACGCATAAATGTGACTGAAATGGCAGTATTATAGAATACAGACCGGAGTTGTATGAAAAAGGAAGTAAAAAAAAAAGGCACATCCTCGGAGGTTCTATTTCTATCCCAAAGCCTCGGAATGCAGTCCTTCTCGGAAAAAGGGACCCCGACTTTTGCAGGAGAGCCTTATTTAGGAGGTTCTGTCCTGATGGAATTTTTTAGATTTATATCTTGTAATTATTGCGCTCGGAAGACCTTGAAAACTACGAAAAAGTATTATTTAAATATACTTAAAAATAGGTTTGGCTGGTGCTAACTGGAAAACAAAAAAAATACAGGGACTATTTTTTAACAACAAATAATAATTTAACCGTACGCTGTGAATTAAAATAAATTACTCTTGGTATAGGTGTCAGTAATAAATAACAAAAATAGCTAGATATCTTAAATTGACATTTAATTGCACAAACAGTATTTTTTGCATAAATAGAATTATAGCAAGTGCGGATTTTTTATTTGCCGAAAAAAACATTGTAAAAAGGTGTTTTAATGATACCGGTTATTCATTTTATTAATATCCAAAGGGTGTAAAGATTACTCCGATGAATTAATTAATTAATAATTTATTTTTTAATTCATGTTTTCTTTGACTTTCGCGTATTAAACAAAGCAAATGGATATCGTATGTCTTATGTCAATCAGATGCGTATTTATTACCCATTACGGGTTTATTATATTATTACTAATATGATTAGGCACATTAGTTCATACATAGAATCCCACACAAATCACGATGATATTTTTCTGAGAGTTTCTTTAAATCATCTTCTATGTATGAACTAATGTGCCTAATCATATTAGTAAGCAAATAAATAACTTAAGCTAGGATGTACTTGTTATCATATATTCGCGTGTATATAGGATGAATTTTCCGAGATCATGTCTGTGGAATAAAATGTATCAAAAAAATTCTTCAATGGATTTTAAAATTATGAGCTGACACTGTGTGTTAACATGCGGCTTTTTTTTTTGAATACTGGGTGTATAAAAAATAAATCATCTCATCAATAATCAGTGAAATCGCGTCATTACGAGAAACGCAAGTGACAGAGAAGTGGACCACCGGGTAGCTAGACACTTAAAAAAACACGTATTAAAAATACATCTGCAGAATTGACAGTATGACTTTAGATGTTATTTTAACTCGCAGAATCACGCTCGGGAAGTTCGTGCCAACTGTCGGGAATGGGCTTCATTCATGGGGGTTCGCGTTTCTGTCCGATCACTCCGGTGTCCATATTGTGCGCGATCGGGACCGTTAAGCCCATTCATAGTGCGGCCGGGACAAAACGCAACGGCCGGTACAAAAACGCCGCCATTCAGTGCGGCACATTAGCGGCTGAAAACAAAGCCTGGCCTGAAACAATGGAGGCTGTCGACTGAAGGCCAGATCCCGTGATACAGCCGAAATAACTCACACTCGTAAATAAATCACCGGTTTTATCTCGATTGTATAATACAATACGGAATAGCAAAAAATCGGTTTTTTGATTTTTTTTTTTGTGCCTATTAATATCTATATAAATCGACGTATTGTCTGTTGATAATAGATAAAAAAAAAATTGTTGCTTTGATATTTTATTCCAGTTTTTGTTTAATCGTGAATTTTAAGGAACGTATGTACATTATTAGAGTGTGGTTTTTATTATCTTAATTTTGACCACTCGGGTTTTTTTCCCAATTTTTACGAATTGAATTAAATATTACTTTCCTTTTATTGTGTGAATATTAACAAAAATCTAGTTGTGCCTAATTTTGAATATTTTATGTGGTATGATTATTTATTTTAATATATAAGCAAATTAAATAGATTTTTTTAAATTCGTCGTATTTTTATTTGGCGAGTGGTCCGAGCGCATTTGTTCAATAATTCACACCTTTTTGAAACTACAGCAAACATTAAAAAAACAAATACATTTAATCTACAATCCACTGAGCATCGAAGGCAGTGCCGCCCGGGCAAGATGGCGGCCAAGGCGAGCAGGCGTGGGAACCTTCCGCTGCAAATCACTTCCCAAACTAATGACTGCCCGGCGCGGCGCTCCCCGGCTCTGCGCATCTACAAAACAGCGCTTTAATTTGTGATACTCCATATTTGAACTCAAAATCGATTTGAAAAACCCTCGCAAAAATTATCTTGCACCACAAGTCGGGATAGGTTCCCAAACCATAGGTTCCCAAACTATTTTGTCCCGTTGACCCCTTACTTACGTTGAATACTTGTCGAATCTTCGACACTACAAAACAGACGACTATATTTAATCTAGATCATAGGTTCCCAAACTATTTTGTCCCGCTGACCCCATGTCGAGTTTTCCTGTTTTTCGTAGACCCCTGCCTTGCTAATATTGGTTTTTTTATAAAATTCATCAACTTCAAACATATTTTTGACATCTGATATACAGGGTGCGCCATATTTTATGTCGGTATGTAAAAATTGAATATCTTTGACATGTATTAACCGATTGGTTTAAATAAACATGTTTTGAAACATAAATTCAATACAATTTTAATCATGCTTCAAACTGAAACAACGCGCTACAATAGTGACTCTGGAATATTAAAAAAATATGTTGAGGTGCTTTAATAATTATTTATCTAAAAATTAATTGTTTAAATCTATTAAGTATTGGTGAAGAAGCTGTTTGGGCTGCTACCTGGACTGCATAAGAAGGCAGCAAGTTTGTCGAAAAATACCGAAGATCTCCGAAGCTTCCGACTAACTTCCCGAAGGTTAAAGTTGCAACCTTGCTTGTTCAATTATCCGCAGAGTGGCGCCTCAACAATGGCGCTTAATTGCATAAAAACTACCTGTGATTTTTTTCACCTGCCGTAGCTATTAATTGAACCTGGACAATGGCTGTAACCACGGGGTATATTTTTACAGCAAAGTGATTTATTTTAGCCAGAATATTTGAATGTTGACACGTAATTTAAGTTTGCTTGTAAGTAATTGAATAACATATATTTTTTTAAGTTTTCGTCATTTATTTTGATAAGCTAGTTAATGTTTTTTTTTTTATTAATTGCGTGATATTAAGAAAATGAAGAGATCTTCAAGTTCAAGTAACTTGAAATAAAACGTGAATTCTGATTTCTACGCAGAATTATCAAAAGTGGTAGACAAAGAAATATCTTGATTAACAAAATAATCAAAATTATCTAGTATATTTTTAACTATTCTTTAAGCTTACAAATATATAGGCCCATTGAATAGTATTTGCAATTCATGAAGTATAAAAAAGATATCCTGCATGAGGATAATAATAATAGTTATAGTGGAATCGTTTCTCAAAACCTTCATAGCTGTTAACAAGTTTTTTTTTCCCTAATCAAATGTCATATCGGAAAGGAAAATTTCACGTATTATACCTCTAAGAAGGATCAGAGAATTTATAAATACCGTATTGTAAAATAGTCCCAAGAATAATTGTTAATTTTTTAAAATTATAATGAAGGTTCTTGAAAGTTTTTCTTATTATTTTATTCAGATCATAACCTGAGCTCAGCCTGGTACCCATTTTACTTGAAGCTGAATTTTTATATATATCATTATAAAATTATTTTTATAGGCCGTATTGTTTATTTTAATACTAATATACTAATATAAACGGCAAAGTAAGTCGAATTTTCAACTGCGAAGTTCCTACAAAATATTGAACAGCTGTTTGCATTTGACATATATCTTGTTTGTAGTAATATCATTTTTTTATTCAACTGCTTATATTTAATTATTTAAATTTATACGCTAATAATTCGCCAGGAAATATATAAATAAATAAAAAAATCAATAAATGACAATATAATCGAACACGTGGGCGATACTGTATAGTTAAAAGCGTTGCTTTTACAGAATATTTAAACTCACTCATTTCAATGCAAAGTTATGCACCGTAATTTGTAAGGCGACATGTGGAAGTTTTAAAACAAACACGTTCATGATATTCTCTTTCATTTGATTAAAAATTTAATACAAAACCCATTTAGACAAGAAAAAAATTTAAAAAATAAAGGTTTGCTTTTATACTTTTAGTATGATTAATATATTTATACAGGTAATGTTAAATCATTGCTTTCAAAGGTCATCCATCGTCTCTGTTTTGATCGCAACAGACCCAGGCAGTACTGAACGTGGCATGTGGGCAATGTTGCCCACATATTCGTCCTACCTCAAGCAGTTTTTTTATTTTATTTACCAGTTAGGTAAACTTGTGTATTAATTGCACAGTAAACACTTCCATTACGCCCACCGTCTCGGGTTTTATTATTTAATAAACGTAAGTGTAGAAATCCGCATTGGCGTACAATCGGTCGCCTTTAATGCAATACTTGACATATAATACAAATAACAATAAAAATCATAACTTCATAGTTACACCTGCCTAATAAAACAGCTTTATTGTTTGGTTGCTTGCTGATTCCTTTTAAGCCTGATTTTCAGCCTTAAAGGGAAGCAACCCTCTCTTATGTAACTTTTAAGCTAAGCCCACGTTTAGCACTATACACTTATACTATGGGTGTTTTTTTATGGTTTTGCCTAAAATGTAGGACACTATTGGCTAACTGCAAGTTATATGGTGTGTAGAAGGCTTTAGTTATATGTATCTTCTGTATCAAGTGCCTCTCCTCAGAGGATGTTGGCGACTATTTCATTGAGCATATATGTACTCATACTGAACCAAAGCTCATGGTTTTCTAATGGGAAAATAGTGTAATGGGTCCCCGGGTCCTTCTATAAGTTACATGTATATAACATGTAAAATGTAGGCAATCGTGTATGTAATCATTTGAACTTAAATGATCAGAATTGAAAACGCGATAGGACAGTTCATAATAGCCAAAGCCACATGGGTTAATAATTATTGTTCAGTGTCTCTTTTCTGTTGATTTGAAGCATTTTGCATGCTTTGAATAGTACTGCATGCCGTTGCAACTCGCAGTGGCAATGCGATGCTAAGTCCATTCTCAAAATGGCCCAAGCAGATTTTTGCAATAGTACTGCAACCGCGTGGGTTGCTCGTATAATAAAATGAACACAAATAAGTAAAATTAAATTTATCGCTTTACAGAGGTAGTGAACCAGAATATTATTTCCGCTTGTGCATTTTTCGTTTTATTTATTTACTAAAACCATCGAAGGGTCCACAACTGAAACTGAATTGGTATAAACACCATAAATCATAACATTACTCAGCCTTGACCGTGGGTACGAAAACAACAGGTAAATATGAATTTTCAAGAGAGGCCACATTGCTTTCTGCGCAGGTGTATATTACCTGAGTTATGTAACGCGGTTTGATTTATCGTTTGTTTGATTAATAAAGGTTCATTCATCATACGAAACACCTCTGCACACAGTCGCCGAGGTACCTGCATGTCACCTTGCATTTACCTGTTAATTTTAAATAATTGTTTTGACGCAAGATTTACAGCATTTTTTTATGCATGTTATTTAAATATTATTACGCAGTTAAAATGACAAGCAGTATATAAACTTAAACCGTTGTAAAGAATAAGATTTATGCAAGGAAATAATTGGGTGGTTTCATTATTAAACAAAAAAAGTTTTGAAAGAACTGCTAAAAACAGGCTTTTTTAAAGACTATTGCATCGGTTTCACACACCCAGTTAACGGTCAACATTCTCATTTAGTTGCAGGGTAACGGTGGGCGGACGCCTTAAAAGTCCTTTAGTCGCGATATCCCGAGGGCGTGGGTTCGAACCGATTAAATAGAGCGTATTTTTTGACTCTTTTATAACGATATAGTGCCTGACCGTCCCGTAGTTAAGTTGTTAGCACACTTGTTTACCGATTGTGTTCTTTTTTATATTTTTTTATATAATTTTTTTTGAGTGTATTGCAATTTTTATATGTTTTTTACTTGTGGAAAAGAGGTTTGAATTGACAGGCTGGGATTTGCCGCCGCACATTGTCGTTTCCGATGCGGTTTGAATTCCTTTATCAACCTGCATTTCCTCAATCTTTTAAAAACCGCTGAAAAAATGTCAGGAAGTCTCTACACAACGCGTTAATCACGCCGGCGTATCTACACATTAATAATTCACGAAGAAAAAAGATTGGCTTTTCGAAGAAAGCGTTATCTTCACTTAGATTATCACTACAGAAACTCATATTGTATTAGTTCGAGCACCCATTACTTAATACTCTAAATAAAAAACAAAAACGAATATATTATGAATACCTATTAGTTAAGGGGGCTCTCTTCATAAACGATGTTTTTTGAAAATATTTTTCGGAAAATCTACTTCACGAATCAAAAAATTTTTAATGCAAATACACGTCTTCTATAAACACTAAGAAATATGTGTTTTCCCGAGTAAAGTTTGGGCGTTTTAGAAATCATAAAAACTCATGGTCCAAGAAGGAGTCCTTTTTTTAACCTATTACATAGGGAGAGTAATAAATAAAAAATCGTAATTTTATCAAATTTTTCAACATCTTCAAGACTTTATTTTACATTGGAAAAGGAAAGTTGGAAAGTGACCAAAGCTTGCAGGTAAAAATACACCTTTTTTGGACAGTACTGATATTGCGTATGCAGCCAGCATTAGTCAACCAGACCAGAGCACACGTGTGTCTTTAAATTATTCCCGAGTTTCTGTGAACTGGGGAACAAAGAAACAGGACGGAGTTGAAGGACCAGTACAGCATCAATAATTTGTACTTTTCATCGCGTCGTCTGGCCTGGGGGGACTCACGCCCAAATCGAATGTCGCAGCCGACCTGGTGATCTCCAAGGTCGACTCGCCTCCTCACTCCTCGTCGCTGAAGATGGACGACCTGTCTGTGCCGAAGATGCCCACGAAACGACAGCTGCGGGGGCGGGCGTTTCGACGACACTTAAGACAATCGTTACGGCAAAAACTTAACATAAATCTATACGTATAATTTTAGTGTGTTCAGACAATTATAATACAAAATATTAATATTCACAATTGAAAAAATTAAATAAACCGAGAGCGATATACATTAAAACGAAGATAATCTCAGCAGTCAAGCATAAATAATCAGGCGTGCAATCGTGCAATACGAATCGAGCAAAACCAATTGTATCTCATTATGTTGACATTTGTTTTTCTTCTATTCACGACAAACTGGTTTAATTTGTGATTCAAACATTGAATATGAATGGCCAAAAACTAGAAGATTTTTAAAAATTTTAAACTCAACTAGTCCGAAGAACCTCACGAAACAAAAAAATGGTTATAATTTCCTAGCCTATTCCATCCTGGAAGTACTTGAGATAACGTGCTAACCGCCGGAGCACAATACGTTCAAAATGTATTTGAGTTTCTACTAATTAAGGGCAAGTAGAATAAGTGAGGTTGCTTCAACAGAAGCGAGTCGAATGGAATCTCACGTGTGGAGCGAGGAATTTACTCCGACCACGTGTGTCGTCCATCTGTCCGTGTCCCTAATTGCTGACTAATTGTGTGTAGCTCGTCGCCACCTGAGTGGAAGCTGTCTATTTCAGGAGTTTATCATGAAAAATAACACCCAATCACCTGAAGACTTATATTTCAGGATGTATACAAACTTTTAAAAAAAAAACGAAAAAATTGTAATAAAAATTACATTACAAATTTTTTTTAAGAATATACAAACGTGATTAAATTATAAAAGACATTTATAAATGTACAAGTACAAAAGCGCAAATAACGCTTTGTTTAATTAATTTAAAACAAATATTAAGTGATGCTTCCACTATTTGTTGTTAGGTCTTTGCTCATTTCATCAGCACTCTGCTTGAAATGCTTAACATGCTAAACAGTTGAAAAATATTATAATGGGACTCCACCATGTACTTATTGTCAATGAAATTGAATTTAGTTAATAATCAAACATTTATTTTTTTCACTCTATTTGAGCTTTGCTACCTTTTTTATTTTACATGTAACGCATCAACCGTTTCATTGAAAAAAAAATTGATTAAAGATTGTTGATGGCTGCTACGTTTATCATATTCGCGTTTTTAAAAAGCAGGTTTGTCCGTTGAAATATGACAACATTGATTTAGTAATCACGCTCAAACTGCTCCAGTTTTTTTTATTATTTAGAATCGCCATAAATGTCGATGGTAATTTAAAAAAAAAAAAAAAAAAAAAAAAAAAAAACATGGTTCGCTATCCCCTCTGGCCGCGTTCAATTAGTCCGATCGAGAAACCGAAAGACGCAGAGGCCAAATTCTTTAGCTGAGGTCTTCATCAGTGTCTATGCGCGCTGGTCTCCGTATTGTCTTGGTAAATTACCAGCACATAACTACACGCTTCTGTAATTTGTGTTTTGTGAAGATTCCGAGATGCCAAGGGCACCGACGGGCCACGGGGGTCAAATTAAAACTTGCCCCAAAAATCTACTAAACAATGAAACTACAACCTGATAAGTTGTACTGAAATTAAGCACATCGTTTCAAGCATTGAATTTTATTTATTAAACAAAATACATGCGATATTTATAAACAGGTTTTGTGAAGATTCTGAAAAACGTTTTGGTTCAAGACCGTCCAAGAAGCAAAACCATTGAATCACAATAACTGCCAAAACTTAACTATAAGAGACTTCACTGTGTGCATTTAATTCACGTGAGATGTAGATTGTAAGTAATTTTTGTGAGAAACTATTTTTTTGGCACTCAAAGGAAACATACGTACTGAACATAACGAAAATTATTTTTATGTAGTAAATAACACCGTGTATATAAAACAACTAAATCATGGCTATGGTACCAATTTGCTTGCAAGCTTGTGGGAGTCTGGGTGGTCAGGTGGAAGACCCGCGGTTCAAGGCTTCGCCGGGAAATGTGGACTAATTCACCAGATTCGTATGATATGATTAATGCCTCCAATCGTCTGTGGCTTGCTATGTATTAAACGCGAACTGCGCAGTTACCGACTGCTTGCCCTTCGGACGTGAATTGTAATTTTATTGCGATAAGCTAGGTTCAAAAAATCGTGGCGCTCCTCTTTGTAACGTTGAAAATATTCGTGCTTGTGCGTTTTGAATTTGAGAAATCATTAATTTTTATACTGTCAGCTTATCATTAATTTAAATATTACAAAGCCGTATTAATTTCTGAGCTTTGATATATTGCCTATTAGAAGTATTTGGAAAAAAGCATAGTTCAATATTAACCTAATTTATAGTATATGTTTTTGCGTGTCATGAAACGTTATCTTGAGTGTTTTATTTTTTAAATTTATTTATTATTATTGAATGAATATAATAGTGATATTATATGTTAGAATTACTGACAAATATTCTGAGAAATAATTTGTACCATCTCATAAAATATTCAAAATTGGTTAGTGAGTCTTGGTCGAAATGGCTGATTTAATTGGGGTCTGTTTTAATTTGGTTGGAGTCGATTTGTTTTAACATTACGAATATCAATAAAAAAATTTTTTTTTGAAACTGTGAAGAGCTTTAATAAGTCCAGTTTGCATGAAAGTATATTTATGAATTTCTGGAGCTATCAATGTATTTTTAGTCAAAATATACATAGCAGTCAAAGTTTCCCGGAAACTTAAAGCTGTATAATTTAAATTTATAGGGAGGAAGGTATAAGGAAAATAGAAGGTATATATTTTTAAGGATATTTTTAGAACAGGTATCCCCGTACGTATTGAATAATACGTGTTGCCTACACAGTGTACCAAAAGCACGCGACACGAAACTGGTAATAAAAATCGCCCACTAACAATAAATTTTACGGCCGGCACAAGTTGTTTGTAAAAAAAAAAACTGGTGCTTTGTAAGTGTACGTTAGTAATGTATGAAAAATAGGACATGAAAGAGTTTTTTTTAGCTCAATGAATAATTTAAATATCGCTCTGCCTTGAAGGAAATTTGCAACCACTGTGCACTTCCACTCGATATGCGGATTTTAATTAAAAAAAAAAATTATTAAAAGTTTTAAAATAATTCACGTGACCTGTAACTCAGACAAAGCGATTTAAACAACCAACAAGTATATTGCATCAAAACCTACGTTTATGCAAATATCCAATCTTCAAGTGGTTGTGATAAGACCCGAGAAAAACATTGAGGAAGTTGATGACGGTTGTGACCAACATCAAGGCAAATAAAAATAACAGGTTCTAAAAAAAAAAACAATAAGCTGGTAGGATATAATTAGAGCTTAATGTAAAGTACACTTAAATTACTAGATTAGTGGTGTTAGAGTTCTTAACCTAGTTTTTCTAATAGTCTAGTCAACGACAGTCTGGGAGCATTGACTTGACTGGGCTGCGTCGCACGTGTGGGGAGACCACCCGTCCCGGAACTTCAAGTACACTTCACTGTGTGTTTATTTTTTTATTTTATGTCTCGTTAAACCGACTGCCCAAACAAGCGGTAAATAACCAAAAGCGGTCTCTTATTTTTTTATTTATGTGCTGTGTAAACAACGTACAAGAGGACGCTATCGGCCTATTACCGGTCAGTTGTGTCGCAGCGTAAAAGTGGGAAAGAGTGGGAAAACACTTTATTTGCATGTGTTGAAGTGTAATAAATATCTACGAACTAAATAACAAGGATGAAAGTTTATAACAATAACAGGTAGGGCAGGAGGGTGCAATGATTACTCCTGGGTATGTTTTTTGACTACTTGGCGTTCCTTCTTGTATAGGGTGCCCCAGAAGCCATCGGAGGCTGTTATATTTTCATCGAGTAGGATGTAGTGGGGGAATTTATGTCTGTAGTGGACAGGTTGTGAGCCTGGGGTGTCATAGCCTTTCGGTGACGTGAAGCATCTGGGTTACGATAAGTGGGATTTAGGTCTGGGCTCAGAGCCTAGGATGAGGTGTAGACAAGAGTTTTGGGCAGAATGGATACTCGCGATGAGGTGTTAGCTGGCGTTTGACCAGTTTGAGCACAATATTTTAAAATAGAGAGATCCATGAACGCTACCACCTAAGCCACACCTTGTAAGCCCCACAACCTGTGCGCTGGACCAGTGGATAGCCATGTACAGTGTTGTAAGCACAGCTCTAAAAACTATTGTATATATATAGAATTTTGATCACTAGTAAAGATGTTGGGAAATGGTCACCATACGCGTGTGATACGCCCAGATAACCCATATTACCATTTTAATTTATTCAAGATATGATGCAAAGTGGAGCGACATGGACGTACGACACGTTGTACATTGATGTGTATAAAGTGATAATACAGCCCGAGATAAGTGCGTGGCTCGGCTCGTTTGAAGTTCCCGGATCAGAGGCTCGGATACGCGCATAATTAATGTTTATTCAAGAATTGGTTTAAAATAACCCGCCTGTATAAATATTGGAGGACCGATGTTTGATTGGGAATGATTAATCGCTCATATATCCTTGGAGTATACGCATTAACATTGTAAACTGATTTTTAAATGAACGCCTAGATCTATTACCTAATATATTTTTTTCAATTTTATGAAAGTGGATGTTACCTTCCAAATTTCTTTAAAAAAATATATCTACATACAACATTCATTGAAATGATATTTTTTTTATTTATAATATTACATGTGGTATCAATTCATCAATGAATCAAGAGTGCTGTGGTTTATTGTGTATCACTCCACGTGTTAAAGCAAGTGTACATTATTAGAATTTGCATAAGGTGCGGGGGAGAGAGAGACGGCTCGCCGTTTAGAATATTAGATAGTTCGACTTCTTTAGGAGTCCACCCACCGAATTCTAAGAAATGCAAAAAATATTCATTTAAAAAGCAGCACAGCCTTTACATGTTAAAAAAAACCGCCTGATGGCTCAGTGGTTGGCACGCTTGCTTGCCAACCACTTGACTTGCAACTTTTCCTGTACCATACTGCAATCACTGAGGTGATGAAGTCTAATCCTGTTATATTCCCAACCAGGTTTTTCCATCATATCAAGGTGTTTTCCAGCATGTTTTTCTGTATTCTATCAAATTACCTATTGAAAAAAATTCAATACTTTTTCATTATATTATTCGAAAATATGACAGTAAACTTTCATATTTAGTAATGAGTCCTATAACCTTTAGTCACCTGTATTAATGACATCTCTGAAAAATATATTATGATATACATACGGGTATGTATACAAACTGAATACATTAAAATTTATATTGGCCGCGTATTTATTTATTTCAGAAAAATAAACAATTTTAAAATACATTTATCTTTAAGATAATTTTGACTGTAAATGCATAAAATAAAAACCTAAAACATGGCTTTATACGGTGTTTTTTTTATTATTTCAAAACTCTGTATAACGGCTACGTAACATGACATTATAATGTTACATAGGTTATACATTTTAGTCAAATTTAATTTGTTTTAGTAGCCATAAAACGACCCAAAGGCATCATAAAATTTACATAATATTGCATGAGAACGTGCCTTTATGATAAGAATTGAAATTTGTCGTGCGTTTTGAAAACTTAGTTTAATAAAATTTTTGCTCTGTAGGGCTTCGTATGTTAGACAATTTTCGCTTTACGTAATAAATACTACGTTAAAATAATTTTCGGACGTCGATGCATGATTTTTTTTAATTTAAGATTTCAACAGAATATTATGGAAAGTAATTATCTTTTTACATTTTTCAAAAGCATCTAAATACATATTTTGTTTGCAAATGCTGTACGTTAAGATCCTCAGTAGAGTCCTTGAAGTTGTGTGCTGAATAGTATTGAAAATGAAAGGAGGCTTTATTTTTTTATCAATATTCTCTTCTTAGACATCATAAATCAAGTCCTCACTAAATAATAAATAATTGATTTATTGAACAAACATTATTCTCTATTCCAATAATGTAAATAGCTAGGCGTATTGCTTAAGCAAATATTATAGCGTTTTTTAAATAATCTATAGGCATACTAAGTGAGGTCGGAATATAAGATCCGTCGATCTATTATGACTTTAGATAGAAATTGTGAAAAAATCGAGACGTTTGAAATGCGGTTTTATAGA
Source organism: Atopsyche davidsoni (assembly GCA_022113835.1). Classification (NCBI taxonomy): domain Eukaryota; kingdom Metazoa; phylum Arthropoda; class Insecta; order Trichoptera; family Hydrobiosidae; genus Atopsyche; species Atopsyche davidsoni. The sequence continues at coordinate 3,069,241 of JAILWY010000007.1, forward strand.
AGAATCCTTAAAATACCATGGGTTGACCACGTTATACCATAAATGATAAGAGTCTTGCATATAATGCAGTCGGGAGTACAACCGAGTAAGACACTCTCAGGACAAACTTTTCAGTGAAATAGTCATCAACCTGTTCTGAGAAAAAGCACTTGGAGAAGAAGATCTAATATTATTTCATATTACATTTTTTTGTTTCGACAGAAAGACATCAATTGTATGAACCCTCCATTACCAATAATTACTATGGTTAAAAAGACCCCATAAATACACGCCACATTTGTTGATGTCCTAAACAGATACTTGAGAACAGGTGATGAATGAATGAAGACACTTACATTATGCCTTGGTAACATGGAGTTCATTCCATAAAACAGAAGATGCAAATAAATTCAAGACACTAGTTTACTAATAGAATTGCGTAGCTGTAAGATGCTGCAAAAAAAAAACACCTCTCAAAAGACAATTGTAGATTTGTTCTGCTAGATAAATTTCAGATATTTGCAAAGTTATAAAATTTTATACATGATTAACAATACAATTACACTCATAGTCGCGCAATTTTATTTTCAGTATTTATACACACGCGTAGCCTCGGTCATGTACAAGATGGCTCCCACGACCAATGGCCGCCATATTATTTGTGTTTTCAAATGAATAGCATACTACAGACTTTATCAAGCTTAAATAAATGACAATATAAAATTTTTAAAAAAGTAGTTGTGAAGTAAAGCTTTAACAGTTGCAAGTTTGAAATAAACAATCGAAATCTGTTGATTAAAAATACACGCTTTTTTTATTGTTATCGAAAAATATGGCTGAATATAGTTGATTTGAGCTTCCGGTGGCCATGAGGGAAGATTTCCGGAAGGGAGACAGTCGGGAGCAACAAGTAAACATGCCTGAGTGAGTCCAAATTTCGCGGATTTTTCGACGTCGTGTGCGATCAAAATGGTCCGAGAATGAAGTGGTTTCAATAAAAATGCACGAATTATAAAAAAAAATATTTATGAGAGGAAAACAAACTTTATAAATACCTGCCCACTCATCCTCGTAAAGTTTTATAATCCGTCCTGTGCATCGCTTCAAGGCTGCCATTTAAAATGTATATAAAACCGGGTACTTATAAATATACTCCGAGATCAAAAGGTGCCACATGCTTGATATTTTAATTAATTTTCAACACCAACGTAACGAATACACGCAGAATATTTTCAGATAAAATAATATTTACAGTTATGGTTCGTCATTAAGATTATTTCAATGCAACTATCTAAACCACAAAATGGTAGATTAAAAAAAATGCTGCTACTTTTATGCATTTTTTAATCAAACATTTTTTTATCGTAATCAAAAAAAAATTGATGTATTAAATGCATAATTATATTTTGTAAAATTCTGTAGAAAATGTATATATTTTTTTAACATTTATCGGTGTTAGTGAGTGATAATGAAAAAAAAACTGTTTTAAAAAAATAATAATATACATTTGCATGCCAAACTTTGTCAGTGTACAAATAAAGTACCGGGTATTTATTTTTGTAATAATTCGTTTTAAATGTCCACCGGGTTATAGAAAATATTTATAAATCCAAATATACTAACAAAAATCTATCTAAAACTTCATACTTAGTCATTTTTATTTTTATGCTTTTGAAATAAATTAATCAAATCGATTTTCTTATAAAAAATGTTAAATGTCAATAAATAAGCATTCCTTCACAAAGCAAGTCACGATTTTTAGAATTTTATTCAATTTGTATGTTTTTTAATTACACGCAAGCACGAACACTCGCAAGAAGTATTTCTGCCAAAAATGATTGATATTTTTACGGAAGCATGCGGTGGCATGTAGTATTGACGTGATGAACATAATCCACTCTATCGAAAACGCGCGTATGTATATATTTTTTAACTATATACTTTAAGCCCAAAGGAAAAAGAATTCAATTTTACTGTAGTTTTTTTATTCTTTTGATTTGGAGCTTGCGTATTTTTAATACTCTGCAAGCTGTATTTTTTTAGTATAATTATTTAAAAGAGCTTTTAAACTTTTTAATTCATGAGGCGTGGGCCATATCATTTCACTTTTAAGAATTATTATGCTTTTGACATTTGATTAATTGCTGCGAGACGAAGTGTTGATTTTATTAGGCTGAAATAAAATATCGCTTCTACAGTCTAAATAAAAAGTATACATAATAAATATGGTGAAGTATTGAACAAATAATTATAAAATCAATGGTATGCTTTTAAGTTGTGCGTTCATATAAATATAATACAAGAAATTAAAAAAACTACTATCCCGATTCAGTTACTGCAGTGATTTAAATTTGTTTTAGTAGATTTCAACTTAAAAAATATTTAAATTTGTTTCATTTATACACACAATCAGAATAAAATTTGATTATAATACAGTTGCCGCTTAATAAAATACGAATATAATAGAATTTTGAGTCCTGAGGGCATTGCAAGATTTATAAATGATAAAAAGTTGTAATATATATTTACAGAAGAATGTGTAGTCAAGTGACTAAAAGTATAAATAATTGACTCAAGATAAAAAATATGGCGCACCACATGTGTTGGTTTTAAAAATATCTGCACATAACAACTCTAGATTGTGTAAGAATTGTATTTACTTTAAGAATAGCTTACACTGTGCTTTTTTGTTGTTGTAAGTATTAATGTTATTTGAGGTTCGGTTATGTAATGAATGACTACGAGCTTTCGATTTAGTGCTTGAACAAATCAGCTGGTTATTCATATGCTAAACCAGGTTTATTTAGTTTTTATTTTAAAGCTATATAAATGCTAAGGTCAAGAGGAAAAGATGTTATTACGATTTGGCGTAGATCTGATAAAGCAATATCTGGAAAGCCTAGTGATAGTATTCGCAAACAAATTTGAAAAAGAGCTGAAATTAATACTTGTTTGTAATTTAAAACCATAGAAAAATGTTTTAAAAAATTCATATTGTACAGATTATAAAACAAAAAAAAAACTGCAAAACTCGGGTACATTATCGATTTGTGTAAATCATGTTAAAAATAAGTTTCGGCAACCTCTTTCCTGATATAATAGCGGCCTTAAAAATACAGCAATATAAATCCAGTTTTATCGCGTACATAAATAAACATCAAAAAAATCAGATCGCCCCATAAATTAATAAAAATTGTCATAATATTTCCATTGGAGCAAAATTTAATCCGCGTCCGCTCGATTCGGCCGATAAGAGAGGGTATTTTCGGCGATAAATCTCTCGACAGTTATGAAATTAGGTTTTTCCTGAAAACTCGGATCCGCTGTGTTGTTTATATTTTGCATTATGTGCCAACTTGGCAGCTGCAGACGAAACGCAGCCGATGCACGTTTTTACGTGAATTGGGATTTTTTCGGCGAATAATTTATTCGCTGGTTGGACACAATTAATCCACGTTTACGCTGACGTAAAACCGTTAGTTATGGTCACAAGAATAGATATACGAGAGTATGCATAACCTAACCTAACGCGGATAGATTATTTCCCCAAAAGTATATTCTATAGAAATACGATTCAATCCTCAATAAGTAAATACACTTTGGGTATACAATAAGGTTATTTTGAAAGAAGTCCTTGAAGTACGATTATTTTCAAAAATAATTAAACTTGAAAAAAAATAAGGCCAATAAATATATTGGATCAACTGGAAAGAGGTTATATTTTACGTTAATTACATTAATTGTTGAATATTATATAAATCCGCGATACTCATAGAATAGTATATATAGATTTATATGTAATGGTTAATTTTTTTTTAGTAATTATTAAACTAGACCCATGTGAAATAAGAACCCATAAACACTGCGAAAACGAGGTTGTATTTAAACACGATCGCCATGGTGAAGTCGTGTAAATTTTCAAAACATATATTCTGAAACAACAAGTACAGAAAAATAAACCATAAGTCATAGGTGTTTAATTTTGAAGCACCTCAAATATATATATATATATATATATATATATATATATATATATATATATATATATATATATATATATATATATTTAAAAAAACAAAAGCTCTTTCGCCTTTCAAGGGTAGATTCAACGACATCGAAGTATATTTTAGTTTTATTAACATAAAGACGATAATGGATATAGCGAACGATTTATTATAAGGTATACTTAAGAGTCTCATAAAAAATCACATTTTTAAATAAATCACAGTTAATTTTATAATTTAGAAAATACATAAATATATTAAATGTAGTGGTTTGTTTTGATACTTTCAAAATGTTTTAATTTCATTCATATTTCTAATGAAATATCTATTCCTAAATATGCCAACGAAAAGTAGTGGTTGACCCAAATATGTTGAGTATTCAGATATGAGCAGTGTTTTTCAATCCTGTAAAAAAAAACGATTTATAATAAACGAAAACTGATTTACGAAACTCATAATCGACATTTAATAAAAAATATTGCACAGATTTTTTTAAGGCGCTTTGTTAAAATATTTATGTAAATCACGTCATGTATTTATAGTTTTTGTAGATCTGCAAACATAAAGCATCGACGAAAACACTGAAAAGCAGCCGTAAGCTTATTTTCATTGTTTAGTTTATGCAACGAAAATATTAATAATATGATGTTTTTAAATTACAATAAATAATGTTTAATATTTTGATATATTACGAAACACAACTTGAGAAGCACTTGGACGCATAATATTCAGATAGCAATATTCTCGCGAATAAAATGTAGAATGGTCGGACGTTATGAAGCCGGGAATTACAATTTAGAAAACGAGAATTTAGATTACACATTTTGTAGACATCAAAGTAAACATTCTTCAAGAAGAATGATGTAAATATTACGTTCAGTCTATTATTAAATGCGATTTTAAGATATTTTTATATCGTGCGTGAAAAAATAAATTTATATTCAATGTCCAGTTCAGGCCGACAGGCAAATGTTCAGTACAGCGGAAGTCCTGAAAAAGAATATCAACAAGGCGAAAAAAAATATTTTTATTACAAACGAATTAGTTTAATCAGAAATAATAGAATTTTTGGCATAGACATCTTGATCTTGAATGCCATCGACGTATACTTTTAAACACATTCAGAAGATAGAAAAAAAATTACATATTGGATACACCCTAGACATATTAAATTATTGGATGCATGAATTTACAAATAGTATCCTTTGATCGTTATTTTTTTAATAATTTATTGTCCATTTCGATATTAATAGTCACAGATGAATAATTCATCTGACACATTGCGCTTCGCGGGTGGCATTTCAGGGTTGTTGATTGTGCCATTACGTATTCTTAATTTATCCACTGGAAGCTGGATTTCTAACTAGTGGTTTTTAAAGAAAAATCTCAAACGATTTTATGAATTCAACCGTGATGTTTCGAGCAACATGTGTGTTTTATTATGATGTACAGCCATGTCTGTTGTTGTATTTGGAGCCGCGGGTATAGTATGACAAAAACACATGCGGCCGAAAATAAACAGTCGTGTGAAAATGCGCGATGAGATGGCAACACCGTGCGAGCGAGACGACCGAGCCAACAAGTGTCGGGCTGAAAATCACCGAGGAGGCTTCCTCTCGAAGGCAACGAGGATTCTGAAACAGCCTGAATATGTAAAAGAAACAACTGCTGAAATTGGAGACACTTTGACGCCGCATTTTTATTCCAGTTTCGTGATTTAATATACTATCAAATAGCAAAAATTATAGGTCACATTTATTTATATAGTTATATATATATAACGGGTGTCCCAAAATTAACGCAAGATTTGAATTTATCGCCATTTTTGCACTTAAGTTTTGGGAACACTTAAAAAAAACACAATTTGACAGCTGACAGTTTAGGGTTAGTAAAAATGGAGCGTTACACGATAAAACAATGTGTCTTCATTATTGAACAATATTTCAAAAATAATGAAAGCTTGGCAGCCGCAGATCGAAAATTTTATACAAAATATGGTCTCTATATATATAATATAGAAGATCAGAGCAAGTTTGATTTCCTTGTATGGATTCAGAGATGTTTTCCAAAATATCTCGACAGGTTCCTATTTGTATCTGATTTTAAAAGCAATGCCATTTCCTGCAAACTACATAAACCACGCTGTTTTATTTTATAGACATCCAATAAATTATCACAGACATCTAATGAATTTTAAATTCTGAATTTCCCACAACAATAACACTATACAGCGTTCTTCATAACTCATGCTAATGTTATTATTTTTTATCATTGATTTACCATTTGTGTTTTTAATTATTATAGATATTTCAAAATAATGATGTAAGCTTTTAGTTTTCAAATTATCAACTCAAGCATTGATAATACAAAACGTAAACATATAAATCTTTTCATATACACATGTGCCAATATCTTTGATATATATTTTTTGCATACAGTACACAAATTACAAGTCAGAAGACAGCCTATATTAATTTTTATTTGTTTTCTGTGGGATTCTGCCAAATTCATTATAAGTGTTTTAAAAAAAAATGGCAGAGAGTTGTTTCCTGTACAGAAAAGCAGTGCTGTGCGATAAATGCACCGACTTGGATAACTTCCCGAAAAAAAAACACCAGGAAGTTGGAGTAGAATGTTCTGGAAACTTCGTTTATTATCAAAGAAGTTGCAATGCTTTTGATCTTAGTATAAACGCGTCGAAAAGCAAAGTGTTTGAATAGTAACCATAAATATAGCCAAATGCTGAATTTATTTATTAGATATGTACTTTTAATTATATATAAATATTTGAAATAACTCACTTGTATATATTTATCATCAAAACCTTTGAAGTTGCTTATAGTTAAGAGTTGTTTTCTTACCTGAAACAAAATAGAAAAAATACATTAGTAAATACAATAGTTGTAATATAAACACTGTAATAATATGATTTAAATACGAGTATTATAAAACATTCATAACTTTTATTCTAGGCATATTTAAAACCCATATATACATATATTAAATAATATAAATTAATTCATGAGTGTAGAAGTAGTACATAATACTTTTCATTATCAAAAAGGCATCAACATTATTTTACACTCAATTTATTTAATATACAAAAAACGCTTAAAATATTTGTGATAAGGGTTGATATAATATTTATACTAATATTATAAATATCAATTAAAAATCTTTTTTTTAAATAAGTTAGACAATATAAAGCTTAAAAAATTCTAGAATAACTCAAAAGAAAATCTGTTTAACATTGAAGCGAAGACAATTTGAGCTTTATATACATTTAATAATATCATGAAAAACTTTCAATAAACACATCTTTAAATTAGAAATAAAATTATTTTAATATTTTTTTACTCATATGCATAATTATTTAATAAATGATCAAAGTTCTGTATGCTTTTATTTAAAAGTTATGTAAAATATATCAAAATATTGCATATTTTAAATTTGAAGCGATATTAACAAATCTAGGCTTAGGTTATTCACACGGTTTTACATAAACAAAATATACATTTTTAATTTTATTTATAAATATAAATTATAGTATTAGCAACACTAAAAGTTTGCCGTCAACCAAAGCAGGCAATAAAGTTTAGTATAAATCGATGGTTGGCTATAAAAATGTTTTAGCATATTCGTCGTCCAAGTTTCTAAACACATCGTAAAAAAATTAATAGATTTTACACTATTGTAAATATTCTTCAAGAAAATGCTTCCAAAATACTGAAGTAACTGTAGAAACCTACTTATTAATTATTATTTAGATCTGTTTTACATCATTATATTGTACAGTGATTTTGGACATTTAATTATATCTTTTATGTTCACATCAAGGAGATGATAACAAATTATATATATGCAAGCTGTTGTCTATAGACTAAGATTATATTATTGAAAGTATACATTTATATTTTTAACATACTGAGCCAATTTACATGTTAAGTCTAAAATTAAATAGATCATCTGCTCTGGATACAACGTAAATATTTAGGATGTTAGTGAGAAATACAGGAGGACAATGGCGAGATGTAATATAAAAAATATTTCATTTGTTAAGAAAGGGACCCAGAATAATATACCATAAATGTGAAATAATTTACAAATGGTAGCAAAAACTTACATCTAGAAAATAATTAATCTGGGAATTAAACAAAGTCTGTTTTCATAACAATATTTTATTTTCGTGTTTTGAAGCGTTTTTTTTTCCTTCAATATAGCAAAGAAGTCATAAAACGTAGCTAAAATTTAACCTTTGTTGATTTTGAAGGAGCCATAATCCTTCTAGCCCACGATAAAATAAAAATATATGAACTCGCCTATATTCCGAACACTTGTAAAAATAAAAAGATAATACGCCAGACTTATAAAAAGTCATAAATAATGGTGTCTATGAAATATAGCTCCGCGTTGGGGAAGGACGGGCACTAAATGCGAAACGTGTTTTATTATTTTTTTTTAAAGTTGTGATACCTCGCTAAAGTCAGACATATTGACGCCTGCTTAGTTTACGAGTTGGATTCGTAGCCATTTTGTTTTTATATACATGAGCCAAAATATAAACAACGCCGATAAAACAAACCATAAACTTGTATAGCGTATATTTTCCACGGTCTTAAGCACTGCGAATTTCTTATTATATAGTCCTAAAGAACAAAGGAATTTTATTGTATTATTTAACTACAGGCTTTAAGATAGATCAAAACAAAAATGAAATAAAATAATTAAAAAAATAAATACGAATATCAGTGGAACAACGACAGTTTTCTATAAAAATAATATATGTACTGAAATACAGATTTTTCAGGAAAAAAATTATGAGTGTCTATTTTTTGTGTTTTTACGTTTAAGCATCTTTATAGAGTAAAATACCAATAATTTTGGTACTTTTCTCAGTACGTTGTTTTCTGAATGCATCAAAAGTTTGCATCTCAAATAAAAAGCTACTCCTGTTGCAGATCCAAGTTGAGACTTGGATCTTCATAAAAAGTAATTATTTAAGATGAAAGAGTTGTTTAATTGACAGATTGACACACCTGAACGATAAATATTCGTTAATTTCCGACTTGAATTGTTTGTAGTTGTCCGTTTGGCCGGGTTTCAAGAAGTCGTTGTTTCGCTGTTCGTACGTTGTTTTATTGCACAATATTCGCAGGCATTGTACTATATGCTAATTTTACCTACCAAACATTACACGAAGCGTCCATCGTGTTTCGTGTTTCCTAAACAATACGCGTACACGAAAAAAAACATCACGACAATATTGTTTTTTTCACTGTTGGGTGCACATGCAAAAAAAAAACCCTTTTATTACGACAAAAATAACTTTTTATTTGCACATAATACTGGCTGAAAAGCATAGTATATTATTACTGAATGAATAGCACACATTTTTTTTTAAACAAAGCAGTGATTTCCGTGAAAATCAAAAATAAATTTAAATATGTACTGTGTGTTTTTTTAAAACGAGATGACGACAAAATATCAAGAGAAGCATTTACTTTGTACTGGTTGGTTATTGGTTATTAAAATCATGCAGTTCATTTTATAAATAAGGTAATGTGGTATTTACTATAAATCAATAGATAAAAGGTTATCGACTAATTAACGTACGTAATATTGCTGCCATTTAATGATTTGCAGTTAAAAATAAATATCAAGTTGAGTATTGCCAGCGTATTAGCCGCTGCTGGCAATAAACAGTCAACAACAGAAAAATGTAAAATTGCTAAATAAAACAATTTGTAATTATATAGAATTTATTTACAAATTATGTAAATAAATTCTTCTCCCAGGGAGTCCCCGTCCAGAGAAGACCAACGAAGTCGTGAATTGATCGTAAACTTCCAGCCATTTGGCTGTTTATGTTAGCAGTTTATCAGAAACGAGGCCTTCGCTTCCATATACGTATTTGTTATCTCTTAACCATTTGGCAAACCAAATATAGGGTGATTAAAATAAAACCACCCAGTCGAGGATTAAAAAGCGAATGTCTGTAAATTTGACCGGAGTCATGTGCCGTGCCTGTGGCTTTCTTTGAAATCGGCCCCAATCCACGACCTTCGTTGGACAGTATCATTGAACAATCGTCCATTTGCATACATTAGCCCCACTCCAAGGGGTGTCCTATTCCACGGCTGCTCAAGCCTCGGTCTTATGGGAAAACAATGGAATTAATGGGTTTTCTTCTGAATTTTGGATAACTTTACATTAGCGAGAATTCGGTGATTAAAAATTTCATTGTTATTTTGAACTTCCGCTGCTTTTCAGATGTTTTTATGTTTATTTTAATTTCAAGCAATAAAGGGACTCTTGATAAAATTCGAAACAATGAAATAATTAATAAAATGACTTTGAGGCAATGTTTAACAAGTCTAAAAATTTACGACAAGTGAAATATAAATAGTCAAAGTAAAGTGTTGCTCAATGCTAGTTTGGCTTAATATTATATTTTAAAAAATTAGCTGCATCTTGAATGAATAATTTTTGATTAGAGATGTTTACAAAATCGAGGTTTCGTTGTAATAAAATGGCGATTTTTCATGGCCACGGCACATTCTACTCGCCGGTTTGGTGGCACCGTGGGAACACAGACGAGAACAGCACATGCGTGAATACAAGTGCGAGTGTGTGCGAAGCTATAGTGATGAGCATAATCGATCGAATTCGGTAATCGAATTGACTCGATTACGCGAAAAAATTTTTTTTAATTAATCGTAATATCGAACTATACAAAATCAGCCATTTTTTTCGGACTTTTTGTCTTTTACGAATGTCGTTCGATCATCCGAATCTTTGACTGTTCCGAAATCACAAAAAATGATTAATTAATGCATTCGATTATCTTTCATAATTCATTTTGTGTTCACAAAGGAGATGCCTTCTTTATCCCAACAGACCTAATATTCTTGTGTCCATACTGGGAAAAGACGTGGAAATTCTATTAGTTTGTTTTAAGAGCACCCACACACGTTTTACCAAAAACGGATTTCATTGTGAGAGAAAATTAAAAAAATCACTGACTTTAATTTGAAAAGCTACTGTTTGCATTGATTTACTAATCTCATTATACTATTTTCATTGTTATTTGAAGTTATTTATTATTCCTAAGAATTGAGCTTCAAAAAAAAAAAAAAAAAAAACTCCCATTATTTAATAATTTATGACTATGCAGTTTCTAAAATACGATCTTCGCGAGAAAAACAAAAACACATGTTCGCAAAAAAGTGTTACCAGGTCTCGAAAAAGACAACGCGACGTCCTCCCACACGCTTCCCGTTGTCGTTCTGATTTACGACGAAGTAGCCGTAAGCGCCATTGTTCGGGGTACACGAAATGGAGAATTAAGATGGCGAAGCCTGCTTCGCATTCTGCGCGCAATATGGCCGTGCGGAGGCACAAGGAGAAGCCGCCCATGCCGCACCGTGACGACAGATAATCATTACTGTGCTTTTAATGGGCCATATGGTAGCAATTTCGTCGGCATTGTTCTGGTTTCGGATGAATAGTTCGACGAATTGAAATGAAAGTTTTTTTTTTTAATTGGAAGCAATTGTCAAAATCAGCTGCTCGCCATTTTGGACAGGCCCGATTTTGCGATTAAAAAAATTAATTCAACTCGCTTGATTCTACCGCTGTGGCTGTATTGATACTCTAGGGTTGCTTAAATGATACATCAGGTATGAAAATTTAAAAAAATACTGTTGCTCGGGTCAGCATGTGTGTGGGAGGGTTAAAGATGCGAAGCAGAAAACAGAATGAGAGCCTTCGTTCATTCTACCTGATCGTGCCCACACTGTGTGCCATCAGTCAAATCTTCTTTCTTACGTATGGATACATAAGGATGATGAGAAAATAGTATAGAAATTACAGTTTTATAGGCGTGGCAATACACAATATATCTGTGACTAGCTGGTTTGAGATAAAATCTGGAAGATGAATAGCAACGAATATGATAAGTATATGAACCATAGCAATCATCATCAGAATAAATAATACGTCCAAAGTATACGGCAGTGTGAAGACAAAAATGCTTCCATATAAACGTTTAGATCTTTTTGTAAAGGGTGGATTCACACTGTATATTTATAGTAATTCCCCTATCGTACGGATAGATACGACTTCATTAAACCTAATTGTTAGCCGAATCAAAATTAACTGAATTTCATCCCTATAAAATTTGGTTGTATGTTGCGATTCTCATTTTTAAAAAGTAAATAATAAAACCCACGACTAGGGATTCGTAAACACAAAAAAACTGACTCCCAGCTTAAGGCGGAATACAACAGCCAGAAAGGCAGTTACAGAATATATAATGAGCTGCAGCATGTTAAGGTTCACCAAATCACATCGGAATTGCTGCATTCTTGGGTGTAGTGGATTTAACAGGATTTCAAAAAGAAAAAGTAACACCCAAGAACAAATCAATTGAAATACCAACAACGCATAAACATACAAAAAAAAATTAAAGACTTGTGAAAGAAAGGTTTTTTTTTCAACAGCCCTTCAAACCTGGAGGCGGGTAAGACTTGGTATTTTTAAATCGCTTCTTTGAGTATCTCTATTTGTGTGCGATATGGAATATATTGAGGCTCCATAGACGTATGATGGAAGACGAGTGCGTGGGCGGCTCTCGAGTTGATTGACACGGCTCCTCGACGGTGTTTGCTCGTGGCTCATGGGGGCCCTCAAGGTCAGAGGGATCGGCCACCGCCGTAAAGCCATTGAAATTATTCCCAAATATCGAGATTCCATATAAATATACAAGAGAATCCCTGAAGAAAGTAAAAAAGCGTGATGGTAGCATCCTACAGCTAATGGAACAAAAAAGAGGCATGGGAAGGAGGAAGCTTACGTGGACGCGGAATTCACGCCAGTGGCAGTACAACCGATTTACTAAGACTGACCCAGAATAAAGTTGAAAGAAATTGTCACTTTTTTAAGTGATTAATATACTCGTAGATTGTGATAGCCATTATTTGGCGTATCTTAGTCTTTCGACGTTTCGATCACGGTGCTGCGACCATCTTCATCTAAATCCTCAATGTTCAGACAAAAACACTTACGTAATCCTGAGACGATTATAATTAAAATTTAAATAACAAAATGACTAGTATATTACGCTCATTTTTATAGCGTTTTTATTAGTTAATGTGTAACTCAACGCCTTCGTATTCATTTAATTAAATAATTATAAAAATGTCTACAAATATTTCAAAGTATGATATATTGCTAGACACGTTAATTGTATGCCTGCTAATTTTCAATAAAATAACTTCAGTTCAATATCATCACGTAAACGAATACTTAATTAAAATTAAACTTAAATTAAAATCGTGACGTGTACGATTACACACAGCTGAAAAATTTTAGTAAAATAATTAATTTAATTCTTAAGAGGAAAAACATTTTAAAAAAATTTCAGAAAAACAGGGTGTGACGGTGCGAAGTCAGTCAAAAAGGTGTTACAGGGAACAGGTGGACAAGATACCATCATCTTCATGACACATTTCAGATGCTAGTGGGCTGGGCACGTTTCAAGATCGCTATCAATACGAACTCTATTAATGCCTCCATTTGTATACAGCGTGGCCCGGAGATTTACAATTTCAAATAGTGTCATATATTTAGATGATATATTACACAAAAGTCGCACGTGTATTATTTATACAGTGACGCGATCATGCGAATAATTTTTTTTTCCTTGCGATCATACATTATATTTTCGATTGCATAGTTTTGAATACGTTCAATGAAAACAAGCAGCTAATATAAATAAATATTATTTTTATTTATAAATTATCGGTGACTATGTAAATATTTATAATAGTTTTCTTTGATTACACAGTTATAAAAAAAATATCGCAAGACCACCAACGCGAAGCCACGAATATTTTTTTTAAGAAACGCAATTCTAAACATTTACGTTTTAAATATATTTCATGAAATAAATAATAATAGTATATAAATGACATTACTGAAATGAAAACGACCTGTTATTATTCATTGTGATTTATCTTAAAAGCACCGACAACATAGCAAAAAATGTATTTTTAAATTTATGAACCGTTATTTTACAGAATGGAGTGATTTATATTTTGGACAGACCACACGTCAGTACTGCATGTGGAGTGTAAAATTAAAATAATAAACCTACGTATGAGTAAATATCCTTTTAATATATATTTTTTTAAATACTTGCAGTCAAATATTAGCTCGCTTGATTGCCTTTCGTGGATATTAAAACACACTTTAAGCGGGTAACCAAATTGACTAATTGCGCGTGTGAAATCTAGTCTATACACTCATTGATTTTTTTTCTTCCGTTTAGCAACTCCGAGTTAATTATAAGATTTTTGTTAATAAATTAAATGTTATTGTTACACAAAAGCTTATATTTTAAACGGGTAACCAAATTGACTAAACTAATGTGCGAAGCGGACAAAATTCGCGTAAAATTGCACGTGTGAAATCTAGTCTATACACTCTTTGATTTGCATGTAGTCAAATAAATCGTTTCCTATAAAAAATTGAATCACTTCATACACACTTTGCGGATTACTTGGCATCACAAAAACACCACTTTGTCCTAAAAAATTGTTCAATAATTGGAAGATTATCATTCTCTGACCACTCCACTTCTTCATTGTCACTTTGTTCAGAATCACTTGACAGTATTGGTAGATGTAACGTTGACGAGTCTAAACAAACATTACGAGCTGTAAATCTAAAGTGTAAAATGACCTTCTGCCGCTTTTAGACAGCAGTCCGCGAAACGGGTATTAGTACACACTTCGCCTTTAGTGTGTTAATCAATCATGCAATCATAGCAAGCTTTACAAATGCCGGAGACGTATCGAGCTGAAAACAGCTACTACTCTTTCTTTAAAGAAATTCGTGTGGGATTCATTTTACATGCATACATTTAATATTGGGTATGTGTGAATGAAATTTATTTGCGATTCGGTTCTGCGTGCTGACGCACAGTCCCATATAGCAGACAGTCTGTCAGATTCGAGTTCACTTGAAATATTATTAATGCTGTTGTGCAAAGAGACGACTGTGTGTGTCAAAGCAGATACAATCGCCGGCCAACGAATGTGTAGCGACGATCGTAACGACTCGCGTCGCCCCACCACGAGAACAATCGATCCACGCGAACATCTTGCGCCATGTAAAACGGCCGTTAAGTGTGTTTCCATGTCGCGGCGGTAATAAAAAATGTTACCAATGGGGAACCTAGCACAGATATTCATTAATTTTTTTTATTTTTAAATACGTAAATATAGTAATAAACCGTCGCACTGTGCGCTTTGACAATCCTTCAAAAATGCTCCCATGAGAATTGCGTCCTGAAAAAAACGCACAGTATTTTTCTTCGGGGACGGCGACCTTATCTCACTGAGCATATACATATGCTGAGCCAGTGTTCATGTTTTTCTTATGGAGAATAGTGTAAGTGGGTCACCGGGTTCTTCTACATCGCAGTTTATATATTACAGTTCATGTAGCAACAAATCGCGTCACAGGATCGTAGGAAAAGGGATGGCTAGCTGGCTTTATATATTTATTACGTTGCTAAATGGCAATATTGACCTTCAATGAGTTTAGTTTTTTGCCGAGAATCTCAACGTAAATAATAAATTAGTAAAATATTCAAAATAACATTCAAATAAGCACATTTGTCAATGTGATTTATTAAAATGACTTTAATACTCATTGCTTTGGTATTAGTAAATATCGCAGTATAATTTATCTCACTGAGTAATCATATCTTTTTTTAGATATCAGAGGTATCAATTGATCGGTTTGTTGGATTATCGATAGAACGTGGACTTCTGACCGAGAAATCTCCGGTTAGTTCACCGTCATGATGGATGAAAACATGACTTATTCAGACCCTTGACTGTTGTTCTTAACACGTACAGTGCCATTTTTCCATCGACAATAAATAACCGAGCAACGCTTAATCGGCGTTGTGTGTGTTTACGACGGACCTTCATAATAAACTCAAAGGCAGCATTCGCATAAAACGATCATTATCTCGAATCGTCTTTACGAGCTATTAAACTAATGAGATTTCATAGAAAAATAATAAACTTGGGCGGAAACTAAAGGAAATTGCAAATGGGTCCGCTACAGATTGACACTTAGCGTAATGCTCAGTAATGCTCAATGTCAAACGAATAAACCCACAGTGCTCTAGGAAAACACAGTAACCATAAAAATAAATATTTATTTGCATGCACTTATTTATAATAACGTATTTATTATAAAAAAAACCGCAACAATATTAGAGTAAATACAATATTTTTGCTACACTGTTTAATTGTTAACATTATAAAATAGTATGCATTTATATAAGTACATTATTAATTGGGATGGAGTCTTACGCCTTTTTTAAGGCTTCGTCAGACATCTTTTATATTATATATGTTATAGACACGTGCCATTATATAAAATTAAGTCACCTTATTGTAAATATACACATTTAGCAGTGGGATTGAAATTACCTCAGATAATTTCAATATCGTCAGAAGAGGCATTCAATAAAAAATAATCTCTCTGCAAACAGATGAGAACCCATAAGTCATTTCCGGGTTAGCAGAGAGCACATGCGTATTTTACTCCTTGATAACCTGACACGTGAAATCAGTCATTAGAAAGCTTTAAAAGAAAAGTTCTCCTGTTCCGCTGAAACAGTCAACATCGACGAAGAAGATGCCTTCGGAAACGAACAAATTTAACATATTTCATTTTGATACTGAAAAACACAAGTAAATAAGGTGCTACGTTGGTGAATAATAAAAATGCAATGACAAAAGCGAACAATAATATGCAATCATTACAACAAAAGAAGGCAATAAGATTGTCGAAAAACAACAGTACACATCCACTTAGCGGTAAGAAACAATGGCCAATTTTTCAATAATAAAAATCGATTAATCAGAGGTAATAGCGGGGCAGCGGCACTCGGCGGCGCGAGATGGCTCCCCAATTTAAAGATGGCGCCCGGGCGGCCATGACACGTCTGCCGAAATGGCGGCGGCGCTAATTGCCAGCGCCGGAAGTCCCGCCGCGGCCCTTCCGGTGCCTCTTTCCGACTAAAAGCCGGGCCGTGTTGGCCGTATCGATTTTTCTAGAGTGAGTTTATATTTAACCGATATTTGAAATTTGTGAAACACTACAAGGTTGGATTCGTAAGGCATCCGTGTATATATAGAAAATAAATAAACATATCGTAAGCATGAATATCGCGCTGAAATATGATCCATGCCATGATTAGCTGAAAACTATAAAATAATTTCTATTGAAAATCTAATATGGGTTTTTTTTATTGTTTCACTGGTTAAAAATTTAATACTGATCAATTTTTTTTTTAAGTCGACACAACTGAAGTGGCACAGTTTCACAGTTCACTTCAATAGACCTTTTTATCATATCATCGTCATGATACTACCATATACTTATTCATTATAAATACAAGCATATTAACAGATGATATCTAGAATTCTACTTGTGGTTTTATGTTACTGTTAGTTTAATAGTAAAATGTTATTCAATATGTCATGTTTTAATGGATTTGGAAGAATTTGGATGATGATTGGATCTTGCAGGCATAAACGTCGCTCATGCTAATCGCAACTTAGCGAGCAGTCATGTTATTGGCAGAAATTAGTGTTGTCGAAAACGCTTTCAAGGACCTTTACAAATTTCTTTTTAATTCTCGGGTCAACTGCCAAGGCATGCCGGTCCATTTGTACACAGCTGGTTGAATTTTTTTTTTTTACAAGAAAACAATCGATATGCCAAGGAAAAGATATAAATATACTTATATTTCGATTCGTATTGTAAATAGTACGATGCGTTGATTTAATATTTCAATGCCCCATAAAGCGTGGGCTCTATCGACATTTGCAATTTACCATAGAAAATAAATTAGATTATACTTGAATAAATTTGTTTTTGATTTGAACGAAAGCGATATCTGTCAATAGTTAGATATTTTTTTAGTTAAAGATCAGTGGCGTGCGGAAAGGCTAAAATCAAGGCAAGCAGTTTTTCTCACTGAGCCTAATAAATCAGACCTATTACTTAATATTTAAAAAATGTATTTTATAGCAAGTAATGCTTAATTGCTTATTAAGAAGAAATATTAGTTTTTTTTTAACAAACATCCATTAGGATTAAAAATAACTACAATATAACAAAACATTCCTTAAAATTAGATAAAATTTCGTTGCTTCTGAATTACGTAGTAAGCTTTATAAAAAGTATTTATTAATTTTATCGTATCTTCAATACAATGAAAATACATAAATAATGCAAAAAAAAAAACTTATAAAGGAAATAATTTTTTTTATTATAAAATATGCATAGGAATTGCAGTAAATTTGCGATTAGAACGTATTATAATGATATTTATATACATATCGAAGAATGTCGCTTTTTTAAGGAGTGCAAACAAGTTTTTCCAGTTGTATTTTTCCAATACAAATAAGACCATCAGATTTATGCATAAAAACTTTGAATATAACGGAAACCTACTTGATATATTTCACAAAGTTATGAATCATCTAGAATTAAATTCCAGACGTTTTTATGATCGTCTAGAAGAAATGTCATAGTAAAATTAATTAAACGGAGGACTTCCTACATTCGCTGAGAAATATTTCTGTTATGTCATGACTTGTAAAATTAGAAGCATTAAAATAAATTAAAATGGAGTATTCTTCGCAAAATCATAATGAATACATTTGTAGATATTACTAGTACAAAACAAGGTCAATAAAAAAATAAAAGATTTGTTCAAAACAATCAGCAGTTTTTTTTTCAAAACTTATGCCCTCTTTTTAATGCGTATTTTTTTGGTGCTGAAAAAATACTTTTATCATTATTTTTTTATTACCCACAGGGAAAATAATAGTCAGTCACGTAGTCCACTGCGGTGATAATATTTTTATTATTTTATTAGATAAATATTTCGCAAATTTTATAATAAATAACAGCAGGAATCTGCTTGGTATATTATTGCATCTTATTATGAGCAAGTCGCAGCGTGGGACGAAGTTTTATAGATGTGCAAAATAGGAAGTCAACAAAGTGTTTCTACACTTCGTCTGCACTTTTTTTTTTTTTTTAAGAAGTTCTTGTTTGATAAACATGTCCACTTTGAAATTTAAGTAATAAAATTCACACAAATTTCTGCAGGTAAATGGCAATCACAAATATGATATTCACTTGTGACTTAAAACCACACACAGAATATTTATATTTTATATATATAAATGGTGCCTAAACATGATTTTGCTGGCCTTGCTTCTAGAAAACCACTTTAGAGTAGATAACTAAATATGTGAGCCGCTTTGTATGTTAATATGTCCATTCGGAATGGTTGTAATTAAGAAATAAAAATTACTAGTTGTTAATGTAAACGGATATTATATTGTTGTTGTTTTAATTGTTGTGTGGCTTTTGAAAATGGCTATGCATTCGTGTTTGTTATCTCTTTTAATCTCATTGTTAGATGATTTCAATTACGTATTGTAAGGTCCATTGTAGTCGGCAACAAGCGAAGACAACTTAGTACCGGATAATTAGGCAGAGTGGATTTGAAACGAGTGCACTTAATCGTTTCAACTTTTAGTCTGGACAAAATATACTTTTGAAACACGGTATAAATATAATGGATAAACTTTTTATAAAAGAGCTTTAAAAAGATGGCAAAACTAGTTAATAGTAATTATACGAGTTTCTATACTTGAACCTACTTTAACCAAATAATAGCAATATTTGATATTTCGTCTAGGGCTATAAAATACTTCATAATCCTCAAAATATCTTAAATTTCATTCCAATAAACCCAATTCCTTTTAATACTTATTTTTAGCTTTATTTATAAGAAATATGCACAGAAATGTCTCGAATGGCTATAAGAATATCATTATATTTTATGAATAGGTTTTGGTTTGGAAGGCAATTTCTAAGCAACATGTAAATTATTTTAAACTTTTATGTTTTCACCGTGTTTATAAACGTTTTAGGAAATCACTGAAAAGGCAAGTTAATCATCAATGACTTTATCAATATAATTTCTTAATTTTATTTAAGAATATTATTTCTTTATTGAGCAATATATTCATTGATATATTACAAATCAATTTGTAGAGATTTTTTTAAATTTTAATGTTTCTTTTAATAACGCTGTTATTATTTAAAACGCAAAAAATTTAATAAACAGACATCAAATATTATAAAATTTTTAACAAATAAAAAATCAAAGAAAACTAAAAACAATGCTATAAAAGTCACGTCTGCCTTTTCAAGTTTTCAGCATTAAAATAAATATTATAAATACAGAGTTTATAACGCAGGCAGTATTTCTCTCTCAGAGATAACAATTTTATTTTGCTGATTCCAAGTGATGTTTCGCAAAAATGAATAATCGTGAATCGTTGTGCAATTGAATGCAAAAAAAATGTGCAAAGGTCCAATGACTTGATTGATTGTCTCGTTACGAATATAATTTATCAAGATTCTCTGTAATTGTAATTTACATAATAACTCTTATTACGGATGCTGTTTGTTAAACTAATTATTCTAAAAAAAAAAAATACACCAGCTTGCAGAATGACAGGCGCAAAAAACTAAACTAATTTCAGAAATGAAATATCATCAGATTAGCTACTTCCTTAATTAAATACGTAAAATTATATTTTAATAATTCTCTAATGCGTTTGAAAATGTGAATCTTTTATAAATCTTAAAAAAAAAAAACACACATGAGAATACATATTTTTTAAAACAATATAAGAATAACATGAGACAAAAATTTTGAAGCATCCTACACACGTTGCGACACAACAAACTGCCTTCAGCCATTTTTTTTCGATAAAATACCCATTAGGGATAATTTAAAAAAAAAATAAAGGCTTGTTACAATTAATTGTCGCGATTTGTTTCTGAGTGCGTAGAGGCCTTAAGTATTTTGCTTAGCTTGGTGGAATTATATTGCTTGTGAAAACTGAGGTAAAACCTAACCTTGACCCTAGACAAAAGAAAAAAAAAAAACAAAATGGATTACAGAAACAACAGGCAGTATGGTCAGCTGGAAAAATAATTAAAAAAACACATAAAAGCCGTGCGTTGGCAACACTGACGCCCGCGCCTAGAGTCGTCCTCTCCCGTGGGTGCCGAGTGATGGGAAGGAAGCACTCACGGTCAAATAATCGTGACCCGGAAATCTACAACTTCTCGTGAGTGCCCTGATCTAAATATAGAAAACGGCTGTCGCTTTATTGAACTTTGTCATTAATTTAATATAATAAGACACAAAATTTACGTGGCGTATTACTTTTCATTATACTATAAAATTTGTAATGAAAAATAAAAATATTTTTATGTATACATAAAATTTAAAATATATCGAAATTAAAAGTAATAATCACTTCAAATAGTTTAACAGTGTGATTTGGGTTATATCCGGTTTGTCTGGTTGTATCTGAATTTTAAAATTTTATTATAAGCCCAAAATCGTTGTTCGTTGATATAAAAATAAAATTAAAATGCATTTTAATATTATATAACCATATAACGCTTATATTAATTGAATCCCTGCTTTGATAACAAACACGGGTTTCGATTGGTTGGATTTGATTTTAGATTACATTTGCATAAAGACCAATGCATAAGTGCAATTAAAAATACTTTTAGATGTTCACTTTTTATATACACATTGTGTTTTTTTTTTAAAGAATAGTAAAGTGCTGAACCGGATCAAATTTCAAGTAACAAGGTTATTTTTAAATGAAGCCAAGTTCATATTACCAAAAGCCTTCAAATTATGTAACCTTAAAGTCTCTACGTACGAAATCAACCTATAGCTTCCTTTTATTTTAAGTTTATTTTATGGTTTTGCCTTTGTAAACAACGCAGAGTAGGATATTACTAATTTTTGCGAAACTTCTATTTGGGAATACAGTAATACCCCGCTTTACGCGACCCCGTTATGCGCGGTTTCACTGTAACGCAAATTTCAAATTTCGCGTTAAAATGCCTCGCATTACGCGAATTTCTTATTTAAGAATGTGTATACACATAATGTTGTCATTGACTTCTCTTAACAATTAAAATCAGTTTTGGGTGTAATGAACGTATTTTACAAGAACGTAAAAGAAACGCTACCCAAAAGATAAACGATGTATTTTTCAGTAAAAATAACACGTAATGCTGCATAAAGTGTTCTTTATTAATTAAAGTGATTGATTCAAATGATTCGTATTTTTTGTATTAAGTTTTGACTATGTATGTATGTTTAATCGCAAACCCCGATATATGCGTATCCCTCGCGTAATGCGGGATATTACTGTATAATAATAATCTCTAAGAGAAAAATATGATAAACTAATCAAAAATTGTTTCTGACTTTATGATAAGCGTAAAAAAAGTAGACATGCGTCGAGCGAGAGAGGCTGACATCCCGCGGTGCGCGTGCACTCGGAAATATGCTCACGGAATTTCCCATCCCTACGGAGAGGAGTACAAAAGAATAGACTCGAATTAGGATCGGTAATAAAATAAAACAGTGAATTATGGGCTGGGGCCGTGGCTGTGTTGGTGCGTGCGTGTGTGCTCGTGTGCGTGTGTTGGTGTGTGCGTGTGTGCTCGCGTGTGTGTTGGTGCGGCGCGCCCGCGCTGCGGTCAGCGGGACTTCGTATGGAGTGGTCAGTGCCGCCGGTATAGTCTGTCCAGCAGAAAATTGCCAAACGACCCGATCTACTATCTTCGAATAAAAAAAAAAAACATCAAAACCACTGTGTTGCAAAAAAAACTGCATTTGCAACCCATTGCGGACTAATCAGCAACTCGAGGCGTTTCGTAGCGCTTTTGGTGAATTTCTTACCTCTTACATAAAATGATCACACACACACACATTGACACATAAAACTTTTATATTTTAACCCTTTGCGCTCGAGACCGTTTCCGCGCGGACTAATCAGCAACTCGAAGCGTTTCGTATCACTTTCGGTGAATTTTTTACCTCTAACTTAAAATGTTCACACACACAAATTGACACATAATTTTTTTAATTTTAATATTTAATGTATATTTACATCTTTACGAAGATAGGTTCGTAAACATAAGTCTTTGTAATTTTGCTTTGTATGATATTTCATGTAACGATTGCCGAGATGCATGCCCGACTTTTCGGGACAAGTATCACAAAAGTATGTCGTTTGATGTCTTATGCCGGGTTTATTTTTTGGAGAACAGACTTTGTAATCCTTCCTAACTCCTGTTAGAATGTTATGCAGCCTTCCACTTAGGCGGATTTTCGGAATCGCAGGTTGAAGTGAAGCTCTAGCACGTGTCTGACGAAAATCTCCAGTCAATTGCCGAACTAAGGTTTTCATATACCGCAAGTGATTAAGCGGCTGTTCTCCTCTCAGCTGTTTAGTGAGATACACATTATCATAATATTATTATATATTATAAAGCAAACAAAATAATGGTACGATAAGTGAATGGAAAGGTTATTGATATTGTGAGGGAGAAAAAAGTCTATTCTTCAGTGCAATATAAGTTTAAGCAAATAAGGACCCTCAAATGAATGATTACGATAAGAAGTACAAGCAAAAAATATATGGGTTGATTAGGTAGGTACACATCTAGTCATTTTGCCATGGCTGTCAAGGTCGAACTGAGACCAAAAATGCAGTTCGCTTTATGGTGCCGCACTAATCTTGGATAAGAAACTCTAGCGTAGTTTGAAAGGGGGATAACATGATCTTTGTAAAATTATATGGGCAGTGCTTAGTAACGAACTTTAAAGAACAAGATCACATAAACATAAACAAGAAATCACCAGATAAAAAACCATAAATAGTTATCACCGCACATCGAATTTCCGCACCAAGAAAATTGGTGCGGAATCCGCACCTCTCGAGTTGCGGCATTACATCGTGTGGTGCGGAATCCGCACCTCTCGAGTGCAAAGGGTTAATATTTAATGTATATTTAACGATTTTCATGTAACGATTGTCGAGATGCATGCCCGTGTTTTCGGGCACAATAGTATGTCGTTTGATGTCTTTTGCCGGGTTTACTATACATATTATCTTAATGGTGCTAGATAATATAAAGCAAACAAAATAATGGTGCGTTATAATTGATATTGTCAGGGAGAACAGTATATTCCTCAGTGCAATATAAGTTTAAACAAATAAGGACCTTCAAATGAATGATTACGATAAGTACAAGCAAAAAATATATGGGTTGATTAGGTACACGTCTAGTCCTTTTGCCACGGCTGTCAATGTCCACGGTACAGTCCTTAATGGTGTCGCACTTATCTTCGATAAGAAATTCTTACGTAGTTTGAAAATGAGATAACATCATCTTTGTAAAATTAAATAGGCAGTGTTAAGGAAAGAACTTTAAAGAACAAGATCACATTAACATAAACAATATATCACCATAAATAGTTATCACCGCACATCGAATTTCCGCACCAAACAAAGTGGTGACCGAGACGCACCTCTCGAGTGCAAAGGGTTAAAAGAAACCAGGGGTGGCCAAAGCGTCGACGGCAATCTACTTGTCGACAGCACAGCTATTTCTAATCGCCCCCCTGTAACATATCTACACATCTCTAATGCCTCTTTGTGAGAAGAAATCATTATTATTTCTTAATAATATCATTATTTTGAATTTATACTTATTTTTATAACTACTTTTCTTCTAAAGTAGCTGACTGCCGCCTCTATAAAATAAAAATAAAAACAGGACGCTCAAAATCAAAGGTGTCCCCCCCTCCCCCCTTTTGATACAAAATAAAACCGGTTCTTAAAATTAAATTGCGTATGGTAAAGATGAAGAATTACGGTTACTAAAACTTTATTGCACTAAGCAATAAAGCAGATATGAGAATAAATACAAAAAAGTAAGTACAGTTTTATATGAAAAAAAAAAAAAAAAAAGAATTCAAGTATTAGTAAATTGATTACATATTAAAGAAAAATCCATTGATGTTATTTATGATGATTCAATGTCTAATATTTACACTTTTCGTTATGTTAGTGAATTGCTTCAATTTAAGCTTATTTGCTTGTTCTATGATTTACGTGAAAAGCATATATTGCGATTTGTTCAATATTAGTTGTGCAGGTGTTTTTTGGGTTATCAGAGACCTTACTATACAGTCTGTTGCTATGCCCTGGAGAAAAAAAACACACCGATAGGTAGGAAGTTAGACGTAGGTAGGTCGGCGAATACACTCGCGCTTCTCCGCTCATGAGCCGGGAAGTCAAGGCCATTTTTTCGTTTGGTACAATATGTGTGAATAGACTTTAATGCTGTATAAATAGACTCGGAGAGTGTGCACAGTCTTAGCAGGACGCATTACTGATAAAAGCGTAAGTAACTACGCTGAAAATCATTACTTTCCGTACAGGCCCTGAAGAAAATTAATCTTGATGTGAAGTAATACACAAGCAGGTGCGCTATGCGAAAAATTTATGTTCGTTATTAATCAATCCCTATAAATTTAAATTTTTTACTATTTTTTTTAGTTATTAATAATATATGTATCGTACAAGTCTTTCAAGATCGTACAGTTGTTTCATTGTTTCTTCGTTCACATGCACACACGTGTGTTCTAGCCGCTTCCTAGATGCCGACTGAAGCAGAAAACGAATATAAGACACATTAACGCTTTTCCGAATAATACGTTAATTTTTATACATTAAATAAATAAATGTATTTTTGTAAAACGAAATTGTCTGTTAATAGCACTGTATCACTAAAAAACTGATACAAAATGCATAATAAAAAAATTTGTATGAACTTGAAAGGTTGATTTTTTATGATTTACTATAGTATTCATATATAATAAAAATCGTATTATTTGCAATGCAATTTTTTGTTTTAAACATTTAAAATAAATACAAGTATGGACGTTATATGCGTTGATATGTAATAAGACATGATGATTTGTAGTTCATTGTGTCATAGTTTATTCAACAGATGTATTTTTGATAGTGTGTGAATCATAAAAAAAAAACGTATTGAGTTTTTTTAAAAAATCATAACATTAAACATTGAGTAACTACATGCTTGATAAATCAAAATCAAACTCAAACTGCCCCACTCAAGTGAAAAAAAAAAAAAACATCACAAGCTCGGCCTTCCAATCCCTTTTTTTACAATACACCAACACGAACGTTAATTTTAATTTTATTTAATTTATGTTTGCTTATGTTTGTATCAGCATTAGTACATACGTGTTAGCGAGTCGGCGTACGATTTGAAGTAGGCAATATTCATTATGCAATGTCTGGTGAGGCCCATACGAAAATATGAAGGAAGATGGTATATGAAATAATAAAATATTTAAGTATATGTGAGATAAACACAATCAAATGCAAGCAATCCTTGAAATGACTATATATCAAAATAAATTTAAAAAATATTTTAGAAACGATGTTAAAATCAAGGGAGTGTTTTGGATTATGTTAAGCATTACACTTGCATTTAAAACTGCATACAAAAAGCGAATAATTCATTGTATATCACGCCATTATAAAATATGTCTACTAGGGGTAGGCAACACGATAATTTAAATTGTTTTTATTATAATAACAAAAGTGAGAATAAGTGATTATGTCCTGTGCTGCACAAATAACAAACATGGCATTTCAACATGCCAAAAATGCAATTTTCCATTGAATAATATTAGGATGATTAATTAACAAATACCCAGAAAAAACTCACTTGCGTCCGGTACAATGTAAATATTGCATAACTAATTGAATTGAATTCATGAATTTTAGCAATTGTTGAATAACAAATTTGCTCGAAGGTTGCAATAACTGTCAAAAATGATTTGACCTTCAAAACGCTGTTATTTTTCAAATGTTCAAACATTAAATATAATATCTATAAATATTACAAAAAGTTGAAGAACTGAGTGCTTATGTGGTTTGGATTTTATTTCTGTTGTAGTTTATGAAGTCAAATGGCGTTTTTTCAGAACTTTAATGTGCCGAACCTAATTTTACTGTGCAAGATAAACGAAACATTACCGGAGATTAAATATACATATTGATTGCTGTTTTTAGATTAAAAATATATATATACTTTTATTGCTTAAAAATAATCATTATTCTTTATTACTGTAATCCTGTTGGACAAAAAATACCATTTGGAGTGGGTTTTTCTATATTTCCATGCAACAAAACGAAAAATTCATTTAAATTCTTAATATGTACTGACATTAATTAAGTGGAATAATTATTATTTTTAATAGTACAATAAGTCTTAAAAAATATTGCTCCTCTAGGGTTTATAATAATAAGCTATTATTCAATCATGTGAGTAGATAAAAATTACAACTGCTATCAAACATGCAAAAGTAAAATATCACTTTTTCAAAAATTATTTTATGCTCAAATAGGTATTATATTTTTTTTGATGAAAACATTTTAAAAATAATTATTTTTTGTAAGCAGTTAAATTAAAATGGTAAAGTGACAACCTTTGCTTTTGCTCGAGCAAGTATGTAGCGACTTATTAACAATGAAGGCATTTTGTATGGACATTCTGACATTGTTGGGTCTTGATAAATTGACCAGAATGATTCACAGGATCTATACACCTGAGTCAATAGACAAAATTATTGTCAATTTAAAAACACATTGAGACCAATTAATTATAGGAAGCCTACAACTCAAGGTTGTGAATTCATTCTTAAATTTTCTATTTACTATGGGTCCAAAAATCAAAAATTTTCAACAAGTAAAAAATATAAAACCGACACTGCTTATAAAGTACAAAAGTTTATAAAGAGTTTTTATAGTCAATTTGCTTTTAATTATTTAATAAAATCATCTAATTATCACTTAATTTTATTTTGATCATTTTTATTTTAAGAGAATATTATCTATAATATCATTATTATTTAATTTTGCTTCAAAATCTGTACAGCAATTGTACAATAATATTTCTCACGAAATGTATTGCGATAACAAACCAGCTGGAAATACCAAAACGATTTGATTCTGCTCTTTATAAAATAATATTTTCTTCAATTTGTAACCTTAAAGACTTCAAGAATAAAATAGAAGATTTAAGACGTTTCTGACTTCTAGCAAAAGCATAAAATACTTATTTTTACAACTCTCGTGCGTGCTTTCGGCACCTACATAAATATTAAACTGTTAAGTTTATGCGTTGTTATCAAAACAAATAGGTCACGAAATTGATCTCAAATAATAAACTCAAGTATTTAAAAAATATATATATTTAGAAAGTATTAAAAACATGATTCTGACCAAAGAAAACTTTTAAAGTATCAATGCTGCTGTAATCAAAGAGAAAATTTAATCAAAAAATATATTCTTCGATCATCCAATAAAAATATATTTTTATTATAATATCTTATTATTATAATGGCTTTAAAATGAAAAACACACATTAAGATATATAAGTAATAATTTAAATAATTTAGACCTTCTTGAAAACACTTGTATTTTTATCAGAACGGACCAATAACTGCAGGGCCATGGTAGTTGCGGATTAGTATTTGTAACTTATTATGGAGTGACACTAGTTGTTTAAAGTTTTTTTTAAAGCATATTTGAAAGTTAGCATAAAAAGTTAAAAAAAAAAACAAAAAGTATATTTTGTTCAAAAAGTCACCGAGTGTTAGTTAAAGTGGTTTCGTTAGTGTGAAAAAGTTACTAAAAAAAACTTCGCTTCTTGAGATAAGTTCATAAAGTGTCAATAGTGCGATTATTAATCTTTGATTTGCTAAAAAATATATACATGTAATAAACCTTCACCTTTATCAATGATTTTTGCATTTTTCAATATTATAAGAGTCCAATGCAATTTATTATTATTTTTTAAAGAGCAATGTGACTTGAAACTATAAGTCAAGATATTAATCAGGGTTAAAATATATTTATTTTTTATTATTTTTTTTCAACATCAAAGCAAAAAAATTACTTTAAAGACTAATATAATTGGTAGAACAATAATTTTTTTTTATGAATTATATAAAAGAACATGTATTTGCGAAAGTATATATTTTATTAAATGCAGTTTATGCAACAATGCGGTTTTTTTTAAATTTTGAAAGCACTCTTTCACTGCAATGGATTATACGAGTTTCCCAAGGTCAAATCTATTGAAGACTAAATCGACGGAAATGATTAAATTAAATTATATTCGTTATTGTGATTCGCAAAAAAATATTAAAACACATCACTTTAAACTATTTATTCATCTGATAAATTTTTCAGTTTAGGGCTTGCTTTGACTAAATATGTATTGGCACTTGAGTTTAAAGTTCAAGCTCTTCAACCTTCCCCCTTGCTTATAATTTACACAGTGATTTGGTTATTAACTTATATTTTATGAATTAAGATGTCTTCCACTCGTGAAATAAGCATTAATAAATAATAAACAAGCATATTTATTAATTTGCATACGTTCGGTTTGGTTTTCATATAAAATATTTAATTTAGAGATAGGTGGGAATAAGTAGTATATGACTATAATTTAATGCAATTTTCTGATATTTTTAAAATTGTTTTAACTAGTATTATGGATCAACTGCTTGATAAAGGTCCCAACAGCATGCGCAACGTTTAACTTGGCAGATGAGATCGAATTAACAATCGGCCTGCATTTAATTTCCTTACATCTCGATTGAAGACATTTGAATAATTAAGATCCATAAAGCCGAGTCGTATATATGCCATTACGATGTTTTATGTATAAAAATAAATTAGCATCTACACGTCGGTATATAAACAATAATTCCACATTCATGAAACACGCTTTTCAATACAAGATGGCGGCACGGCGGCCATGACATTTATATATCCGATACCTTCTAACTGGGTACGGATTTACCTGTGCGATTCGGCCAGGTGAATGAATATTAAGAATCGAGCGCCGGATGGGGGTTATCGATTTGTTATAAAATATTTAAATACTCGCTTTTTTTAAAAACTATTCTAGCATTACGACTGTTGCTGCAACTTCGTTTGTAATCGCCCTAAAATAGCACGAAATCTCCTTAATAAACCATCGCTGTAATTCGTAACGATATTTCGGACATTTTTGGATATTATTAAGTGACGTGAATTTTATTTACTAAGATCAAAAGTATAACCTGAAAAAACGACGGTTGTTCCCCAAAACTGAAACCCTAGAGTTTTAAATAATATGCAAATAAATAAATAAAAAAATTCTTATTAATATACACATAATTTTAAAATACTGACAACGGTGTTCGTTTTGCTCAAAAAATATTTGTAGGTTTATGATAATATACTTTCTGTTTGATAATGCCAACGTGAAAGGTTGGCGAAACCGGTCACAAATAAAAACGAACATGTGGAAAATCACTCAAGTGTTTTACTCAAAAATATTAAAATGGAATTCCACCAAGTACTCTCTGTCAAAATTATTGAATTTCTTAATATATTTTAAGGCATGCAGTGCTTTGCTGCTCGGGTGGACTTCATTCCGGACAATGCGAGACACACTGGCTCGACAGAACAATCCGCCATTACATCCAGGATGTCAATACAGTCACGTCTGCAGTGACACGAACATGTCTACGCTAGCTGTCAATTGTTTATGTTAATGACACGATATGCATAATACTTCATGCCTGCCATGCCTCACGCAGCCAACAGCCATGCGCTCTATCTGTCAGATATATATTACTTTCTATGAAACCACTGACATAAATTTAATTCATTTGCAGATACCACCAGTTAAATTCATTGTATTTTAAATAAATATTTTATTTAAAAGAAATATTTTAAGAAATAAATCACTTAAATGTTTTAAGGTATACAAACATAATTTAGTATTTCGGTCAAGTTTTGACGCTTGTATGGACCATATCTATGTATATGATATTAAATTTAAAAAAATATTATAAACAGGTAGTAAAAGCTGTCTCTCCCTTGAAAAGGCTAGCTTCAATGGTAAAATATCAAAAGCTAAACACAGGCCATAGTTATGCTAATTTTAAAAGTAGGAATGCTGATATTTTGGTATTCAACATTTCGAAAAAGATATCAAATATCATTACATCCATTTTACACCATGACACCGGCAACAAGCCAAAAAGCGATTCCGTAATTTTAAAGCAAATAATTTCAGCTGTAAAAACAGTTAAAATAACAAGACATCCGTATGATTTATATGTACAAGAAAACACACTCACCCAAGAAATTACATGCCTGATTGCAAACGAAAGCTTACTTAATATAAAATGTATTTTTTTTATAACAGATTGTCGGAAGTAATATCAGGGAACGTCCATTGAGAGAATTGAGCATCACTGGGATAATGTTTGCCTCGGCTAATATGTTTTAAAAGTGTGTTTATTTATATTCTCGTGATAGCATAAAGGTGGCGGGCGCGCTGCCAGAAGGTGTGCCCGCATTCTGCCATGTTATGGCCATTTTGTGTATATAATAAAACCAATATCCAGTTCGGAACTAATCTACGGCAGAGCAAGTGTGTATTGTTAAAAATACGATTTAAATGACTCAAGCCGGACTACACGCGTTGCGACGCGCCTGAAACAAACCTGAAAAAAAAACCACCCAAATAAAATTACGGCTAAATACAAATCGCTTGCATAATAATAATTGAACAAATATTGATTAAAAGTATAAAAATGCATGTATATTCAAGGTTTATTAGATAATATGTTTTTTGCATCCCCTTTAGAATATTTTGATACCAAAAGACAACATTGCTATTCATATTCATATTTCTGACTTTTTTAAAGTATCTACGTCTATCAAGTAAGTAGGGGATGTTTTATTTAGTTAACATTTACTACATGCAATTTCATTGAACTTACGTAAAATTTACACATTTTCTAACACAATACATTTATAAATGAAATTTTATTATGTAAATAAGAATGAATTATATGAATCAACGTTTTATTATGCGCTATCTAGGTTGATAGGATATATTCACACAGCTTTTTATTACAAAGGTACAGGTAGGTTGTTAAACCACAAGATAGGTGCGCTAATGATTCTCGCATATACTCAAGAGGTGAGAAAAATCAAGTCTTGCGTAAGTCAAAATAAATCAAATCTTGACAGTAGAATAGGCCGGCCATCTGAGAGAGACCACGGCTTGACCCCGCTCCCCCCTTTCCCGCACTCCGCCCCACTCTCCCCCCGCCCCGTGTCACGAAGCGGCTGCAGGTGTGACAACGGAAAAATGGAAATATCTCCGGGCAAGATATGCATGCCGGCACGCCCATGAATGGCCAATAAACATGAGCCACTGACTCGAATGGAGAGGGCCACGCGGGCTGGAGGGATTGTTTGATACAAAAAAAAAAAAAAAAAACTGACAGAAGAAGAAAGTGTATTTTTTGTATTACATCGATATTCACAACTTTTTGTATTACATCGATTTAATCTAAGTGAATGATATTTATAAAAAAAATATGTTTCAGATATTTGCAGTTTACTTGTTAATATCACTTTGATGTCTATAAGATTTTCAGTACTGGGAAAGTCAAAAATCAATACGCAGCAGTATACCCAATAAATTTTAAAAATCATCTATACGTTGTTGAGGGACAAGGCATTTGAATGGTGAAGATCCATTAATATAATGAAAATAATAACTTTTTATTTTTTTATTCACTCACAGTGAAGATTTAAATAAAAAGTTATTATTTTCATTATATCATCTATGCGAATATGCGCTTAAATATAATATAAGAATCGATCAACAGTTGTTTTTTTTTATTATTATTTTTAATATAAGTCTTATTCATAATAATTCTCACACACTTGACGGAGTAAACAAGCGGCTTAAGCTTCTACTTTGAATTACTGCAAACACATCGCAGAAACATAACGTATGGCTTAACCTAGAAATACAAATGCTTATCTACACACTTCACCTCGTATCCTTATCTAGGCACTAAAAACACAACCAATACTTGCCAGCTATTACCTCGATAGCACAAATCCCAGGCATTATTCTAAGCTTTGATTGAGTGTCGTGTGCAAATCGTTATAATGCATTTCAAATAGTTTATATAACTGCTTAATGGCACGTATGCTCATAATTTACGCGCACAGTACTTCAATGTTTGATTGATAATTTTATTATATATTTAATACCATATTTTGTTAAAAAAATTGTGACGAATTGTTTAAATGAATGAAAATAAATATGATAAGCTAAGTGATTGAGAGATTACTAAAGTACGCTGTGGACAGGAATGGGTAATGTTTTTAAAAAAATAATCATTTAAATCTCGTTTTTGCGATAAAGCATATATTGATTAGTTTACTGTAGCGAGTATTGATTATCATTGGAGATATAAATAATACAAAAAAGCACTTTGGAAGCAATTCGTATCTGATCGATTAAGGATTGTTAAGAAACTGTGAAAATAATATTATCTACTGTGATGTACTAGTAAAAATGTAAAATGTACGTTTTGTTGGCTCGATGGTTAGAGCGTTGTTTCTTGATCTAGTGGTCCCTGGTTAGATTTTTGCCAAAAAAAAAACCATCAATGCTAATAAAAATATCAAAACAAATGCAAAATACAATTGACACGATTTTGAAAGTGATTTTTCTATATGGATAAAATATACTTCCCACTCCGTACTTATTATATAAATTCAATAATATAGTCATTTTATGTATCGCATAGCCCCATAACCTTTCCATTAGCCTCTGTCCCATAATTTCATTGCTAATTACGGTTCCGTGGCAGACTCAAAGTTAAATTATGTCAACCATAACATTGGCAATAAATTTACTGCAAATGGGCAAGGATTTAGTGATTTGCTTAAATATGCAATTAAATAAAGTGTTTGCTGTATTTGGAATATTTAATGCATAACACTACGAGCAAGTTTACTTAATATTAAAACTTGCATACTTCAAAATCCGTGAAAATTGTTTGAAAGTCTAACTCAAGTAAATAATAAACCTTTTATCTATATTCCTTTGTATCATTAGACTAAGGCAGCGCATAACAAAACACTGTATTTAAAGAACGCACTGCTCTTCAGTGGACTAAAGCGCACTACACACGTAGCAACACAACCGACAGTCGAATGGTCACAAAAAAGGTAAAAAAAGCTTGAAAAAAAAAATTGATCGATTGTTAGTTGTGTCCTGCCGTGTAAGTATTTACAGGAATTTTTTATCAATTTTCTTACAATTCAGTGAAGCGATTTTGCTGAAATAAATTACGCCAAGTGATAACATTTTTAGTGCATTTTGTGGATGCGATTCGTTGGTCGATTGTCAGCTGCGCTTCTGCGTGTGTAGCGCTGTCTGTTGCGCAAGCCACAGCCGCTTCTGGGAATCGAATTCGAGTCAAGGGGACTGGCCCGAGATGCACTGCAGATAGCGCGCGCTCACGCACTTGTTGCAATGCATCTGTACAGGATGATTCCAAACTCGCTGCACACCTTTCAACCAACCGATTTTAACTCATTAACTCAATTTACTACAAAAAAATCTTATAATCCAGTTTGTAATATCATTCAATTGTATTGAATCTTCTCGCCAATCGGCTACACGTATTTTTCACATAATCACTTATTTCTATAATCATCACAGCTTTCGCTGTATAGCAATATTTTTGATAATATAATCCGATGACATTTGGAATTTCCTTGTTTTTTTTTTTTTTTTGTTTATTTGTGGTAAACGGACAATAAAGACACGTAAACAATATTTAAAAAAAAATACCATTCGGTATTCTCAATATCTATACAAAAACCGTTTGGTTACCCTCAGGAATTTATTACTAACCATTTGCATGCATATTGGCATTAATATTATCCGCGTGTTTATATTATAAATTGTACAATAAGTTATGCAACTCAACAAAATGTTTTTTGTCGATGAAACGACGGCAAAAATATCGAATTTTGGAAATTTAACCCACCAGTTCTATCTAGCTAACGCGGTCTTGTATTTTTCTGAAAACATATTATGAATACAAGAGAGTATGGATACGAAAATTTTAAATATATTAAATTATAATCATCTGATATACTGTAAATATTCAATA
Organism: Atopsyche davidsoni; assembly: GCA_022113835.1. Classification (NCBI taxonomy): domain Eukaryota; kingdom Metazoa; phylum Arthropoda; class Insecta; order Trichoptera; family Hydrobiosidae; genus Atopsyche; species Atopsyche davidsoni. Next base: position 3,104,332 of record JAILWY010000007.1, read on the forward strand.
CAAGAAAGATAACACCTGTGCTCTGTTGTGTTTAAGATAATTTTTAAAAAATGATAATACATAGTAAAAGCAGATAGCAGCGATTCTGTAGTGAAAAATAATTGTATGAAATACTTGATTTAAATACTAAAGTTTAATTTATTGACGTAATTCGGTTGCTGGTTGTATTATTACTTGAACATTAATAAACTTATCGTATATTAGAAGATATTATCTTGTATTTTAGGAAACGATAGATAATTCTCTGCCCTTTTAACATCCTAAAATTATTGTTAACATAACACCTTTTCTATTCAAAAGTATGCCTGAATATGTTGATCTTTATTAGTGTATTTATAAAGTAATTTAATTTTTTTTGTAAAATGTTTGTCAGCATATTTATATTTTTATTGTTCCATTTTTTTTTCTTTTCATTCAACAAAATTCGCAAACCGTTAAAAAAATTTTGCTGAAAACTATTAGAATGGATTTCCACCAAGTACTTCCCGTCAAAAATATTAAATATATTAATTATGCATTTAGTTTGAAAATTTATGAATAATTTTGTTTGTCACTTGCTATTTGATAGTAAATTCATACAATTATTTGGGGTTTCATTAATTATTTAAATTTGCCCTTCATTGTTGATTGAATGATATTTCGTTAGAGTTAAATATTAAAAGCACGCTACAACTTTTATTTAATGTTAGGGGTTAAATGGTGACATATTCCTTTCTGAATATAATCATACTTATAGGTTCAGAAGTTTTCTCAGAAATTTCAAGTTTTATTGTATGACTGTGGTATAAAAAAAATATTGCGTGTCAAAAGAAAATGAAGAAAATTCATGCAAAACGTAAGCGATTTCTAAGTGTGGTTTTAGCACTTATTCTACGAATATTGCAAAAAGAACTTACTGGGTAGGAAAAATATTTGCATAGTATAAATTTTCAATGTAACGAATAGACTATTCTTTCATGCTATGTATTTATTCGTCTAGACATAGTAATCTTATCCAATTGCTAGTTTCTTCAAAGGCAGGTTTTCAAATGGTTGAAATATTGTTAACACACTAATAAAGTTTGTAAAATATAAATAAAAAAATGCATTTAATATATATATAAATAATGCATACTTTAGTGCAGATTTTTTTCAATGCTGTTTATTTCTAATATATATAAAATAACGTGTTATTAAGTGCTCTTGATGTTCAGTAAAATAGTATAAGGTAGTGTTAGTAGGCTTGAAAATAAAATTATTAAATATCAGGACAAACTTCAATTAACATAAACTGCTTTTTTTGTGACTAGGAATGTCTTTATTTCAGTGTTTAAAATAACATATATTAAACAATTGTGAAATTTATTTTTCCTTACATTAAAATCAAGCAATGTTTCAAAGTAATCTAATATTGCATGACGCTCGGATTAAACTCGGTAATAAGAAATTGTATGGTATATGTACAGTGCATTTTAATATTGTCTCAAAATTAACGCAAGATTTGAATTAAATAGAAAACGCAGTTTTTATTCTTTTGATTGTTATTTTTTATATGAATCATAAAGTCAATACAATAGGGTTTATTTATAAAATAACACATTGGGTATTGGGTGAAATTGATCGGTGTCACAGGGAAGGGTGTTTATAAATAAAAAAAATATAGTAAAAAGTATGTCAGAGAGTGCTCACCTCAAAAACAAGCAACCGCGTACAAAACTCCGGGGATTCTCAAAACACAATATCCTCGTACAAAAACGACAATCACAGAAGCACAATATTCTCACACGTCACAATGGGGGTGAGGCAATGTCTGGGGGGTGGTGATGGTGGCGATGGTGGGGGCTGGGTTCACCATGCACCATGCACCATGCAGAGGTGGAAACCGGCGCTACGTGACGGCCAGGAGCCGCGACAGCTGGAGCGGGAAGTGCCGGGAAGCGCGCCCTGGTCGGGGCGCGGCGGGGGTGGGCGCGGGGTCGCGGGCGGGTGCGGGGGTGAAGGGGGCGCGGCTGCCCCCCGGGGGTGGCGAGGCTGCACTCGTCCCGACGCCGAAACGTCCCGCGCTGGAGAACCTTCCGGGCTGCCCGTCCGGCGTGCTTATCCGGCGCTCAGCTCTGGCGAGGAGTGCCTCGAGTCTTCCGGCCCGCGGATGTGGCGTTTGCGTGTTGTGTGCGGATTCAGCGCATCTTCCCTTTGGTTCCACGATAGGGGTTATGTTTTTTCGGTTCATATGCATTTCATACATCTGCGTGACGATCGGCTCTAGTGCGCTGTCATTTAATATTCGTTTCAGTATTTTGTGGCCGCGATTCGTTTCGCGTTGGTCAGATGAGTAAACAATCAGACATTCGTTTCGAGTTGACAATATTTACAACGCCGGACGACGGACGTTACCAGCGACGCGCTTATTTCCAAATGGACTGCTCACATGTTCTCGGCCGCCTCGCGAACTGCGCGACCACCGGCCAATGGAAATCTCGCGGGACGGAAATAGAAGTGACTTCACTTTGGCGCGCTCCGATTGGCCGCCGGTGTCGTCACCGCGGCGAGCGACTGGTCGGAATTGAGCGAAATGAGCATTCGTAACGCGCACTCCTGCTTGGCATCAAAAATTGATCCGGTGCATTTGGTTGTCAATATTTTGTTTTTAATACTGACTACGCAGTCCTCTTTACTTATTAATATTAATAATGAGTTAAACAGCATATTTTTCTCTAATAAGTTTTAGATTTTAAAAAAAAATTTAAAATAAAAAAATAAAATTATTCCAAAAACCGTTTAAGTAAATAAATACTTTATTTTTTATGCTGATAAATATGATTATTTTTATCAAAGAGATTGTATACGCTTAAAACATCGAATCAAAATAAACAAAAAAAAATATTTTACTGCCAAAAATTTTTTATCATTTATATTTAGCGATGTTGAAATGTTATTATGAAAAATCAAATAGTTTTCATTACATAAATCTTCATTCCTCGCGTTGAAAAGAAAGTATTTTTGTCGCGCGTACATTGTCAGCATCAAAACAAACCCGGTGCCAAATTGCGCTTTCCGCGTCGGCCGCCCCAAACCGGTCACGAACAAAGCGACGCCGCAACCGGCCCGACGTTCGCGTGCGTCCGGTTGCATGCAAACTTTTATCAGGCGTTGCTCGGAGCTATGGCATCCTATAATAATAAAATCGGACAATCAATTTGCCTACTCGGAATGCCGCCCGTATAAATTTTGATCAAATTAGATTGGCTAGGGTCAGTTTTTATGCGGAGATAGTGCTACGGGAGTGGTGTGGTGCACCCCGAGACTCGTTTGTTGTTTTTTTTGCTATCTGGGATTGATCTGGCGAACAGGCCGGCGACCAGTTGGCACCGAAGCGGTTTGGACCGCTATCGCATCGATTTTCATTCTAATTTCGCGGGACACCTGTATCTGAATTCGCCATTTTTTGATGCCACGGACGCGGAAATACAATACGGAGAATATTTTAAATATATAAATATTAAATAATCGCGCGCAGCGCTGTGGTGCTTCGTATTAAAAGGTGGAAAAAATACGCTCGAATGAGGAAGGAAATTTGAAAATACGGCGGCGGCTTGACTTTCGGGCGGTTGTGGTGTGCAAGCTTGTCGTAGACATTTTTAAACAATTCAATTTGATTAGTTTTCAATATTATCAAGCTTAATATATTTTATTTTGTTTTTGAAATTGCCCAGTTTCAGCAACAAAAAAATATTTATTCATGGATAATATTCTCAACAACTTTGCTAATTAATACGGCAGTGTATTTTTCAGTAGGTAATAGTAAAATAAGTACTTATTGCTTTTAAACAACGTTGTTAATAAATACGATTTAAAAAAACTAAATAAGGACGCTACAAGCTGATCCAAAAAAATGGCTATTTAAAGGGATGTTTTTTTGCTAGTTACAATTCGCTTGTCAGTTGGGTCGCTGCGTGTGTAGTCGGCTAATACTTTGCAGGCGGTTGTCTGATCCATTTGGGGTTTTTTGTTATTTGTTTTATAACAAATGGTTTTCTTATTGAAGGAAATTAATCATTTCCTGTGGGAGCCTGGCGGAACTTTCTGATGTCCAATTATCAAGAGCCTTTGACGGCGTTGTCTTGTGTTTTGTGTTTTTATTACTTAAGAGATTACTCGGCCAGCCATTAATGTAAATAAAAAATATGTTGAGTAACAAATGCGACATTTCTCCCAGCGACTTACAATACGAAAGTTCAAGGTTAGCGCTATATCTACTGCCAGCCAGGGTTGCCACAATGCGTATTAAATATTACAATAAAATTTAATTATTTGAAAAAAGTAATAATGTACAAAAAATAAATGTGTCTTGCATGTGATTCAGCCAATGCAGCACTATATTAACTTTAATATATATATTAAAAATAATAATACATCAAGCAAGGTTTGCTAGAAGAGGCAAAACTTAGTATTTTAGCAAAAAAAAAAAGAAAAATCACTATGCGCTTTCTGTCAAAAATATAAAGAAAAATTTATTTTTATTAAAATTGTTATATGTTTTTTTCATAATGCGCATAGATATTATCATTTAAGAATTTTTTAAAAATATTAAAATGATATAAATTAATGTACTGCGTATTATGTATAAAAAAAATATGTTTGCGGTAATAAATAATCTCGGGTACTACTATACTGCACCGGCATTGCGTTTTACGATAGTAACGAACATAATCAGATAGTTCTACGGAACCCAATCTTGTGGTCTTTTTAATATTTTAAAGCCATTTTAAATAAAACAATAAATATCTGACATAAAGTTTAAACCTTAAGAAGAAGGCATTATCTAAAAACTAGCAGTCTACAATAAGCGAGCATCTAAACCACTGGACTAGAATTCAACAGATATTGTTATTGCATAATTTTTAATCTATACAGAATTTTTTTTAATATTTAAAGTTCTTTCAAAAAAATATATTAAAACGCCACAACGTCTGGTTTGTTAAAATACAGAAATGTATCATGCCATGTTTAATTATATCTGCGTCGGTTTTTTTTAGGATAACAACTTGCGGTTAGATGAGCGTTTGTTGTTGTGAAGAACAATCTTGCATGCATTTGCAAATAATTGCAGCATAAAAATGCAATGACTTTGAATATCCACCGCGGTTTTTATACCAGCACAATCAGAGGTATGCAAGTCCTATTCACGATTATCTATTCATGAAACTATGGCTCGTCCACACTCTCGCCGGACTGGCCAGAGTGTGGACAGAAGCCTCGCCTCGGCTTGACCCAATTCGCCTCGTCTCGTCTCGTCGCCATTGAAACGATGCACGATAGAACAAAAGCGAGCTAAGATTAATATATTTATTATATATAAGCTATACGAGATAAAAACGACGAGAACAGAAGAGAGCGAGCTTGCTAGATACATTTGTTATATCCACGCGAGAGTGTGAATACAGCTTTACTGGATCCTTTACATTTTATCATGACACACATAGTATAAACCAGAGGTTCCCAAACTTCTTGTCCCGTCGACCCCTTGTCGAGTTTTCCTGTTTTACCTTGCTAATATTGATTTTTTACATTTGACCGTATTTTTTGTGCGTTATATCCGAAATACGTTTTACAGGGGTCCGTTATATCGAGGTTTTTTCTGTATTCCTTTATAAATAAATAAACACAAAATGCAAAATATTCGCTAAAAAAAATCAATACTTTTAATGGGAGGGATGGGTCTGATGCTTTGATAGCAAATTTTCAATATTTGGCTTCATATAAGTCAGGTTTAACTTTATATCTCCTCGCCCAGTGATTTCCAATCCATTTTTTGTTGTTGTAAGAAGAATGGCAACCGTACTGAAACCCCTTTCCACGAGGAATGAAGATGGAAAAACTACCAAAAAACTGTCTGCGACAGTCCATAATGCAGGATAAATAGCAGGTATGTCTCTCTGAAGCCAAAATTGCTGATATCCCTTTCTAAACTGCTCCTTCAGTTCTTCATTAGTGCTTATTCCGATCAGTTCTTATTGTAGTATGACTTCCGATTCTTCAATGTTACCATATGGATTGATATTGATGGTGATGACCTGCTTAAATGGGATCCTCTCTCTTAGACCACCGTTTACAGTTCATGGACCCCCAATTAAATTTTTCGCTGTAATCGGCTCCTTGCAGGGCGGAATCGACCCCTGGAGGTCGATATTGACCACTTTGGGAACCTATGGTATAAACGATTGATTATGGGATTGTAAGATACA